>JAQFVV010000062.1:728166-1989317 GCA_028023455.1 Epiperipatus broadwayi
AATAAAGCTTTACGCTATGTCATGTTTATTTCGAAGCCCGAATCTCTGTTAGGAAAGTAGGAACGAAGTTAATATACAGTCGTCCCATTACAATATATATTGGTGATTTATTATCTGACATGTTATTTTAATCTTGTTTTTATAGAATTTTTTGCTTCTCCCACATATTTGTTATCAATCCCACTATCTAGACATTATTTGCATTTTACCACATATACTCCATTAATTATTTTTTTATTATCTTTATTATAACCTATGTATCCTATATATTATATCTATCAAATTTAATAGGTTTTATCTTTTTTTATTAACTATTTTTGTAATAATTATTCTTTTGTATTTTTTATTAATCTTCTTTATAATTTTGTTAAACTTATTCACTATAATATTATTATTTGTTTTTATTCCTATATATCTATTTTCACCTTTCTTTTTTCCTTCACTCTTTTCATTTTTATTTATCTTATAGTCTATTTTTTCAATATTTCTTTTAATTATATATACAGGGAAAACACTCATTATTAACTCAATTATTAAATCTTTTTATTTAATATAGTCTTCTTTCCTTGAACAATACATTGTAGACCTGTATATTCTTGAATATATACAACTAATTTTATATTTCCTATCAATGTTGGAAAAACAGCTTATTTTGTTACCAATATTGTTCTTCTTATAAATATTTGTCTGAATACACCTTTTTTTTTTTATCTATCAATTTCTTTTTTTTTTGGTCATTATATCGTAGCTCTGAAGAAGACTACACGACAATCGAAATGTAGGTGCATGTATATATGTACAAATAAAGAGTTTTGGTGTTTGAAGTGGTTTAGATAAATTGTATTTATAGGGTATTACAGTAAAATAAAGAAAAGTGTGATTTTGGTAATATTTATCACAACAGTTATTGTTCATTTATTTCAGAAAAATTGTCTCATACTTAAGATCAGAACTAATATGCAATACTATTTTTCAGATAGTTCAGTGGCAGTTTAAAAACAAAAAAATCTCAAATATACAGCATTGTAAAAATGATTTTTGAAACAGGGCCAAGTGGTATTTCTAGGCAAGAATCCATAGTAAAGGAGCATGTGATAATCATCGTGAACCTATGAAGAGACTTGTATCAAAAACAAATTCCACTGTTCAAATTAGAAATTATCTAGTTACTTGTACAACTATAAATCAAAATTAATTTACCCAACTTTCAGCAACATTTCTATTAGACTGAAATGCCAAATTAATCTTATCAGGATCACTATCAGAATCTAATTCCATATTAAAACTCATCTTATATTTTTATAATGCATTAACAAAATGCCAATGAATATAAAATAAATATTCCTAGAGACCAACATGAATTAGGCATTTTGTTATATCTAAAACATCACTTACAGCTCAAAATCAGCATCTAAACCCTTAATAAAAGCTTATTTTTATTTTTTTAAAAAAGGTTTTTCATAGTGGGATGTGTATAGTACCAACTATATCATGGCTCATAAAGTTTTATACAAGTCTGAATACAATTTTCGACCACTAATTTATTTATAAATGAATACATTTATTTATTTCAGTATGCAAAAATATAAAAATTCTGTAAGGTCTTTTGCAAACAATATTCTGCAATCCTTAATGATATTAGCTTTCTTCAGCTCAAAAGAGACAGGAGTGCTCAATTAATGCTTAAATTATCACACCACTTGCCAGAACATAGTACGATCAGTCTTCAATGTCAAATGATCTCATGCACCAGGTTTTTTTAATAAAATTAAGATTAAAAGAAAAGTTACAATTGCCATCAATTTAATAATTAATGTTGCATCAAGGATATTAATCAATATCTAATAATTAAGTAGAGATAAAAGATGGGTTGCATTAGATCCTAAGATCTAGGTGCAGTGCTCTCAGATCCAAGGCTCCTCACTGACGAAGGCCACAAGCCAGAAACTAGTCTGAGGATATTGGATGAGTAGGCACTAGATAGGAATTTTATGCACAAGCCTTCTGGCATCCATTGATTACTCAGGTTGGCAACAACTCCTGTATGGAGAGTTTTGCCTTGTTTAATAACCATTAAGTGCTAATATAAGAGATGGTGATCATGTGAGGTTTAGTGGTTTAATAAAAGAATATATGTATAAATTAAGAGTTGTGGGGAATATATATATAAAAAAAACATAAAGCAGTATAATATAAATTTATGAGAATTATATAATAATAATAATAAAAGTTAAAGTGTATAAAATAAAATAAAAATCATATAAATACAGAGTTGTAGGGAACATATTTGGTTTAAATAATATGTAATAGAGGGAGCTAGAATATAAGATAATTTTTTTGAACAAAACTTTTTAAGAGATTAAAGTGAACTAGGCAAGTTCAAAGATTATAATGTTTATAGGTTTTAGATATTAAATAATAATAATAATAAATATACAAATTAAAAAGTGTATGAAACACTTGAACGAGAAGCTATAAAGATTCCAATAATAGAAATTATATGATTTAAAATTAAAAGAATATTAGTTAATAACCATAAAGTTTAAGTTTATAAAGAATAGAAATAATTAGGAGATTGTTAATAATAAAAATAGATAATATATTTAGATTAATAGTTGTCCTTGAATATATATATATGTATACAGTTAGGAATACACATGTATAATTTATATTTATTTTCTATTTATGTTGTATATTTTATTTTATTTTATCTGGATTTTTTTTTGGGGGGTTTGACCGATTTATTTCAGTTTTATTAGTTGTTTTTTTTATATATTTTATGTTGTTTTTAGTTTTTTGTTTACATTTTTTTATGGTATTATTATATAGTTGTGTATTTTATTTTATATTTTGTTCATTATATTATAGCTCTGAAGAAGACTGCAGGACAGTCGAAACGTAGGTGTATGTATATAGGTACAAATAAAGAGTTTTGCTAAAAAGTGTTCAAAGGGATTTGGATAAATTGTATTTATAGAATAACTGTTATGATTAAAATATATAATGATGTAAACAATATTTGTAAAGTGTTCATTATCAGAATTTTTATAGTATAATACTCTTGTAAAAATTATTCCTTGATAATTATTACAAAAAAAAAAAAAGACCCAGCCTTCTCATGTAAAAGTAAAACATAATTTTCTACAAAATCAAAAGCTTAGCAGCTTTATTTTTTTTAATGTTCTACAAATAACTTATGTTCATATCAGTTTTTGGCTATAAAACAATTTTTTCAGAAACAATATAGTAAACAATATGGCATCATTGCATTAATATTCAAGCCAGCTGGGCAATCATGTCATACTTCAAAATATATATATATCAAGAGATAAATTAATCACTTCTAACTCTTGATATTTCCTTACTTTCCACTAATAACATTATGTAGCAAAAACATAAGCTTAACCAGACAATAACTTTAGCATATAAAAAAATCACAGCTATGCAATATTAGAATAATAGACAGGGTATGAGCACAGACTTTCACATGACCCACCACTCTCCACACTATCTCATAACACTGATACATCTGAACACACATATGTCGAAAAGATAAATAATCACCAATATACGTATAGAATAAATAACAATATCATATAAAACAGCTATATAAGTATATTAATAATACATAAAAAGGCTTTTTCAGCACATGATTTTGCACCTTATTCAAATATTAAGTATTATTTTTAAGTTAACTAATTATTGAAGATAGAACTCTAGTGTTTTATGTTAGAAGTAAAATAACAAAAACAACATAAAACATGAACAAAGTCTAATAAATTTATGATAGAGATTCAATAAAATTTCAAAGAATTGATTCTATATAACAGTATATAGAATAAATAAAACATACCCTATACAATTTTAAATATACTACCTTATATAATTTACTGTTTGTGATCTGATCCTTCATGTCAGCCGCAGGATGGCTCTATTACTAACCAAAAACACATTAATATAACGTTCCCGGGCTAGCAATTCTCTACTAATATTGATTTTTGTTTTTTTTTTGTTTAAAATTTTACTTTCTTTCGTTTCTAAATTATTTTTCCCAAATAATATTTTTGACAATGGGATAGTAATAGTTGTTTTTTTAATTTTTATTGACAAGAGGGTCTTTTTTGGTGTATGTTCAAATAATAATTTGTGTTTTTTAAATAGTATTACTGTTTTTTAAAATTTGATTGACAAAATTAAAGAGAGAATGGGGTTTTTTTTATGTATCTTTAAATAATAATTTACATTACTTTTATTGGTTTACATTTGATTCCCGATAACAATTAGTGGGAGGGGTGTTTTTGTGTATGATTAAATAATAATTTACCTTACTTTTATTTTTACATTTGATCGCAGACAATTATTGGGAGAAGTGGGTTTTTTTTGTGTGTGTGTGTGTGTGTTGTTTAAATAAAAATTTCAGTTACTTTTATTGGTTACATTTGATTGACAACCAATTTGACTTTCTTTCGTTTATAAATTATGGTTTTGGTTCCACAAATAATATTTTTGACAATGGGACAATAATAGTTGTTTCTTTAATTTTTATTGACAAGAGGATGTTTTTTGGTGTATGTTCAAATAGTAATTTGGATTATGTTTAAAGAATAATTTACCTTACTTTTATTGATTTACATTTGATTGACAATAATTATTGGGAGGGGTGTTTTTTTTGTGTGTATGATTGTCAACAACAATTATTGGGAGAAGGGATGTATGTTTAAATAATAGTTTACGTTACTTTTAGTGGTGTACATTTGATTGACAAGAATTAGTGGGAGGGGTGTTTTGGGGTTATGATTAAATAATAATTTACGTTACTTTTATTTTACATTTGATTGCAGACAACAATTATTGGGAGAAAGGGATTTTTTGTGTATGTTTAAATAAAAATTGAAGTTGCTTTTATTGGTTACATTTGATTGACAACCGATTTGACTTTCTTTCATTTATAAATTATTTTGGTTTCCCAAATAATATTTTTGACAATGGGACAATAATAGTTGTTTCTTTAATTTTTATTGACAAGAGCGGGTCTTTTTTGGTGTATGTTCAAATAGTAATTTGGGTTATGTTTAAATAATAATTTACGGTCTTACTTTTATTGGTTTACATTTGATTGCCGACAACAATTAGTGGGAGGGTTTTTTTTTTTTTCTGTATGATTAAATAATAATTTACATTACTTTTATTTTACATTTGATTGCTGACAACAATTATTGGGAGAAGGGATGTATGTTTAAATAAAAATTTAAGTAACTTTTATTTGACATTTGACGAAGGCCATTTGGAATCCCTCAAACAAGCTGCCCTTTACAAAGTGAACATTTCCGTAGGCAACGAGACTTACAAATGAAAGCCGAAAGATGTTTATGGACCTCAAGTCTGCATATATTTGCCGCACAATCATATCTTTTCTTTCAGCAGGATGTTTTTCTGCTGTAGAAATGTTCCAGTGCCGGCTTCCGTGTCTGGCAATTCCCATCTTTTCAAGTTTCCTGTGTTCGAATTAGCCATATTCTTGGTCTCAGAAAATTTCTCGCTAAACATGATTTAAAGCATGATCGTCAAAAAAACTCAGCTACCCCACCCTAATCGAGAATTTAGGAGGCTTACAGCTTTATGAGGAACAATCACGACACTGTTAAAATTGTTAAAAGGTAACAGTACATCAATTCATATTAAAAAAAAAAGACCCCAGTGAAAATGTAAATAATTTTGACACAATGAACTTAACACACCCTCGTACAATATTGTTACATAAAATACATAACACAGCATGTAATGCGTAACACAAACAACTACGGGTATTTTCCTCCGCTTTTAGCATAGAAAAAAGCCACACCGTTAGCCACTTAAGCCGAGTTAACACTCTTTCTAGGTTTTATCGTAGAAAGGCTTAACTCCGAGTTAACACTCTTTCTCCATTTTAGGGTAGAAAAAAGACTTAACTCCAAGTTAACAATCTTTCTAGGATTTATTGTAGAAAGGATGCTTAAAGGCTTGGGTGCGGCAGTGGAAACGGCATATTTCTAGAAATTTAGCTAGAAATAGCGCCATCCCATGGCTGACACGAAGGATCAGATCACAAACAATTTACTTATAGATCTAAGACTTGGACACTTAATAGGAGAGCAATACAGACTTCAGACCACTTAAAGAAGTATGGAGAGATGAGATCGAAAGTGCAATATATGGGTAAGAGAACAAACAGGTGTTACTGACCTCATTGAAAAAAATTAAAAGACTGAATTGGAGTTGAGCTGGACATATTGCTAGAAGAGATGATAATAGATGGACAATTGAAATCTTAAACTGGATTCCAAGAAATTGTAAAAGACCCAGAAAGACCACATGTGAGATGGATGGATGAAATAAGAAAGTATGCTGGGGTGATGTGGAGAAGATAAAGATCAGAGAAGATGGATTGAACTTGGAGAGACCTTCATCCTGCAGTGGATTGATAATGGTTGATGATGATGATAATTTTCCATTCATTTATTGAAGTTTTATAAATATTCATACAACTATTTAAAACTTATACTTAATATATAATGCTTCAAATATTTGTCTTTTTTTTTTTTTTTTTTGATGATCTTTAATGTAATTTAAAAATTCAATATTTTTCACAGCATCTATTTTATGTCCATATGTTAAATAGTGAATATATAACAATTATCGTCTCGCCTATTAATTGCATTATTATACTCTTTAGCTCTTATATGTCCATATGCAATATTAAATCCTGATTCAAGATGCCACACAACCATCTAGACAAGAATTTGACAACGCATGAGGTAAATAAATTATATTTCTAATTGATGAAATATAAAATGATTGTTCACTACTTACATAACACTTGTTCTTAATAACAATTTAAGAGCTCTCACAAGATTGCTTGCATCTTCTCTATAGAATTTCACCCATTAGGATGCCATATGTATCAAATTATTTTAGCACTGCAAAAAAATGTTAAATTTGCAAACTATAGTCTGTCTTCAGAATCAAAAAAAACGATTCCTTTTATTCTCTGCTTTATTTGCTATTAATGTTGATATCTTACCATGCTAACTTACTGATCAAGTTTCTGATGTCTTCATATCATCCTTGGCAGAAGTTTATCAATTTTGGCTTACGTTTTTATTAAATGATAATTTTATGACCTTTATTCTATGTTTTTTGTTAATCTTTTTATATTTATATATTATAATTAACTACTTACTCACATATTGCAAACAAATAGTTAGTGACTGGCCAAAAAAAAAAAAAATCCAACTATGCAGTCAACCTTACTCCGAATTAACTTGCATATTTTAGTTAACAGTCACAAAACTATTTTGACAATGTAAGAAATACTTAAGATTCACAAACAATACGAATTTTGTAAAAAAGATTATATATATTGTCCCACCAGAGCAATACCTGTCCTATTTTCTTTAAAAACTTGTTCTATTCTATGACCAAATTACATTTTCAACTATATTATTTAACTGACAAATATTTAGCATTATTTATACTTAAATTAACCAACTAATTAAACAATATAAGCCATATAATTTGGAATATTATTATAACAGCATATAATCATTATAAATTATAATTGGGAAAATGACTAATGAACAAGTCACTAATTGCTTCCGTCATCAAGTACTCAATATATTAATACATAATAGTATGGTTAATTGCTCAAGAGATTGTGGGCTATTTGAGTACACTTGTAGAGATATATAAAATGGTCATCCATCTACTGCTTTCCTCCTCACCATTATCACCTAGTGATCTCCCACTGACTTGGAAGAATGATATTGCTGACCCAATATCTAGTAAATGATCATTTTACAAAATTTAGTTACCACATTAAGCCTGTAACGAAGCTTACTGTTGGCCAAAGAAAGCAACAGGAAACCACTTTGCCATATCATTTCCTTGTTTGTTTTTTGGAATTAATCGGTACGCCAGGCCAGCCATCTGGTGGCATTGTTTCTCTGCTAAAAACACACAATTATATCAATCCGGGGCTGGCTATTTTTAATTAAATTATTTTTACATTTTCTCTGCCTTTTTTAAAAAATATTTTGACATTTTCTCTGCCTTTTTTAAAAATATTTTGACATTTTCTCTGCCTTTTTTAAAAATATTTGGACATTTGATACAACTTTTTTACTCATCTTTTGACATATTTTGACATTTGATACGACTTTTTTTTTAATTTACCAATATTTTGACACTTTTGTAAATAATTTATGATACAAGATTTGATTCAAATATTTGTACATTTTCATTTTCAAAAATGGCAAAATTAAAAGCATCGCGTAATACAAATGAAGCCAAAACAAAATTCGCCGCATTTTAAAAACAAAAAAGAAAAACAAAGTTGAAAAAGTAGTTTAACTTTTTGGGGGAAGATGGGGAGAAATAATTTGTCGTCACTGAGACAAAAGATAGAGACAAAAGTTTTTTTAGTTTGTTTTTATTTTTTAAAAATAAAAATTGGTTTGAAAAAGAAGTTTTAGTATAGCCAAAAAAAAAAAAGTCGCTGTATTTTTTTTTAAATAAATAATAAAAAAAAACGTTGAAAAGGTCAAAAGTTTTGATCTTATTTTAATGTTGTTGTTTTTTTTTTTTTTGGGGGGGGGGGGGGTTGGTGGTTGACAAATAATTTGTCGTCACTGATCAAACCAAGTTTATGATTTCCAAAACTACGCGCAACCCCAGACATTTTATGTGTCTTGTAATTTATGTGGTGATTGGCGTGAGTTCTAGAAAAAGGTGCTTGGCCATGACCTTTTGCAATTTTTTCCACCTTCCAAAATTTGTAGGGAAGCAAGGTGACGGTCTTACAATTATTAGTATCAAATACTACATCAGGTAGGGGGTAAGATCTTTAATCAGAATGCATATTACAACAGTTATGGCCACCTGAATTCCCTCCACCCTCACATCAGTGTCGCGAAACACCTGGGCCATAATATTGGTGCGCAATACCATATACATTTACAGCGGCTAATATGAACAGTACTGTTCTATAGGCCATAAGTTTCTCTGCAAAAGCACAGAAATATTGGGCCATGTAAATGGCATATTTCTGTATTTTTAGCAGAGAAATAATGCCATCAGACAGCTGGCCTGGCGTACCGATTAGTACCATTTTTTATTATTATAAGGATAGCTTTGGTATCTTACCCAGAAAGAACAGATATAAAGCTACCGAGATCTAAACTTGAAAAATCCTCATAAAGATAATATATTGAAAAACACATTGAGAATTGGTATATGAAAATAAATAATATTAATGTAATAAGATGGGAAAGAAGTGGGAGATAAATAGGTGTTATGTTATTTTATTCTCATAGTGATAGAGCAATAAATGGAACTGATGGAAAGAAAATTTGGAATAGTATGGGAAAGGTATATTGTGTTGATAATAGATTCATTATGATAAGGATAACTGCAAGTCTTAGGGATTTAATATTCATACAAGTTTACAAGGAAATTTTGCAACATAAGGGTAAAAATGCATGTATATTGCTATTGGATGATTGGATGCTGTTGTGGGAAAAGGTCAAGAAGGAAAAGTTGTTGGGTATTATGATATTGGAAAAAGGAATTAAAGAGGGAAAGCTGGCTTGTGGAATTTTGTAAGAATAGGTCTGTGATTGCAAACATTTGATTTAAAAATCACCCAAGAAACTTGTATATATGGAAAGATCCAGATGATAGATAAAGATATCAAAAAGTCTACATATATTGATTCTAGATAGTTATAAGAATGCTATTAAGCATTCACAAGCTTTGCCTAGTGCTGATATAAACTCTGATCATAATTTGGTTATGGTTGAGATTTTAAAAATAAAAAGAGGGAAAATATATTAAGATGGGACTTAGAGAAATTGAGAGAACTGGAAAAAGTAGGATTTGCTTTAATGTATGAAAATATAATAAAAAGAATTGATAAAGATGAGGAATATATGGTGAAGTATTAAAAAATATATATTAAAAACAATAAAAAATGAAATAGGAACTATTTAGTTAAAGAGAGCTGAATGGCCTTATAAAAGATGAAAGTAGAAATAATGGAGAATGTCAATACTGAGGAAGGGCAAAGAGCAAATAGAAAAATTAATAACAGATGAAGGAAACAGATTTAGTAGAAAAAAAAAATAGAACACTAATGTAGAGAGACTGAAGTGTTTCAACAGGTAAAAAGAAATATGATCTGCTATTCAAATTAAAAATATCACTTAGAAAAAAAAAGAAATGGTTAACAAATGATTTTTTTTTTATTGTAGAAAAAAAGAATGAAAAGAGATTAACTGATAGTGATATCTGTTTAGAAAAGAAAATATTGCAATTAATTATGAACTTGAAAATGAAGATGTTGAAGTAAATGATAAAAGTATGGACATATAGATGAGGTAATAAAATCGATTGAACAAATGAAAAATTGTTAAGCTATCGGATTTGATAGCCTAGTGAATTGTTGAAAGAAATGGAGAAATTACTATGAAGGAAATAGTTGGACTTGGCAATTTAATAAATAATAGTGGAATTTGGCCTGAAGATTTTTTGAGGACCATAAAAATTCCAATGTTTTATTATCTCATGTTTCTTAAATTTTATGAGGATTTTAATTCAAAGAATTTATGGAGAAAAATACAGAAGATGCTATTGGTATTATTACAAAAATTGCAGAGATATATTGAAAAAAATAAAGGAATTGGTATATTTTTTGCGGATTTGAAAAAGCATTTGATAGAGTAATCTAAAATAAACATGACTATCTTAAAAAGTGGATTATTTTGGAGAGAAGATTGATTTGGAATATGTATCTGGGCAAAAAATAAGAATTACACTGGAGAATAATGATACTGATAAAATAAATATACAAAGGAGTTAAACAAGGATGCAATACGTCACCTGTGATTTTTAAAATTTATTTAGAACATGTTAAAATAAATATTTAGATGGTAAAAAAGCAAATGTTGAAGGTAGAATAGTAAAATGTGTAAGATTTGCAGATGATATAGCTCTTGTAGTTAAAGATGAAAAGAGTCTTCAGAATAAGTTGAATAAATTGGAGGAGGAATGTATGGACTATAGAATGAAGATGAATGTTCAGAAGATCAAAAAAACTGCAAAGTTCAAATCCATGATATTACAGTTCAAAAAGTAAATGGATTTAAAGGTTTTGGTGGTTTGTTGAATGAGAATGGAAAAGTGAAGATAAAATTAAAAGAATAGTACTGTCAATGTGAAAGAAAATATTTTGTGGACCTTTGAAGAGAGAATTAAGGAAAATATTAACTAAATACTAGGAGTGAAGTGTAGTATTGTATGGTTGTGAAATGTGACAATGAGTAAAAAAAAAAATAGTAACAGATTGGAAATCTTTGAAATGTGGTCATGGAGAAGGTCGGAAAAAATTAATTGGATAAATAAAATGACAAATAATATTTTGAAAAGAGTAAATAAAAAAAAAATATTGATCGAGAAAATTGGAAAGAGAATCAAGAATAATAATTTAATGAAAGATGTTTTGGAAAGAATGGTGAGTGGAAATAAAAAGAAAGGATAGAAATTGGCCTTGCTTGGTGATATGAGAGGGGGAAAGATATGTGGATTTGAAGAGCTGGACAATGAAGAAAACAAAGTGGAAAAATAGATGAATTTATGATATAACTGCTCTAGGGACTTCTCCCTAGAACAGAATACTATTGATTGATTGAAGTTGAGATAGAAAACAATGATTCCATTCCTAACCTGCAGTCTGGGACCACATATGGTATAGAATAGCTATAAATGTAACCCAACATACAATCATAAATTTATTTAAAACATGAGATTTTTTGTGTGATTATGTGTCAAAATGCGATTAAAATAAATAATACATATGCACTTAAATACAATGTCAAATATCCAATTAGTTTTATTTCCCTCTTTTACAATAAAAAATACATAAGAAAACATTATCACTGATGTTAGTAATTTCAAACTTGTAACCTATTTGACAATTTTAAAAAACTCTCCAAATAGGTTGTTGCATAATTAGGATTATTATTTAAGAACTTTTTTGCTTATCTGATGATGGACAATATCAAAAAAATTAGGCACAGATTTTTTTTTTTTTGCTTATCAGCTTGGTTAAAAGTGTGTATTTTAATCTATGGCCCAAGACAACTAACTCTTCTTTTCTCAATATGGCCCAGAGATGTCGAAAAGTTGGACATCTTTGATTTAAACAATTTTTTTTTTTATTTCACTGGAAATTAATCCAGAAACATTAAACTACGAGTCTGCACTTAATCATTGTATACAATTGCACAGAGCAATACATTAATTTAGATATTGTAATAAATAATTTTATTATTATAACTAAAATGCTTCTCACATCTTGATATTTATATTTAATAAAGCACTTTTTTTTATTTATAATAGATGGTGCACACAGTAAGTTTTTAATAAACTTAAAATTCAAAATCCTAAATCCAATTCTCTTTCAAAATTTAATCCAGCATCTTATTCCACCTTTTATTTAATTAGCATTCATAAATAAATATATTATTTCCTAAATTAACTTATATCCCTCCTGTTTTTTTAAAATAAATTAAAAAAAAGATCTCTATTATCTAAACAATGATTCATATGAAAATGGATAAAATGTAGGAAATAACAAAAATATTTATTTATATATGTTAATTCAGTGAAAATAAAACCAAGATTTAACAAAAAAAAAATTGCTATGCTTTCATAGATATACAGAATAGCCTATTGGAATTCAACTGTGTGTATATATGACTGCAAAAAAGTTTATCATCATCTGAAAGATCTTTTAATTCTATGTGACCTTAAAAATCACAGCACGGAAAATCCTCCATTTCATATGTTCTTATCCTTGCAACTTTATTGTCATGTGCTTATTCCCATGGTAAATTAATATGAATAGAATGCTCACCAACACGCTTCAGACTGCATGGTGAGCTTACTGATTTTTCATTAAATTTAAGATCAAAAAAAATCATAATTTCCTTCTCAGATGCCTGCTTTGGCTCTCTAAACGGGTGAGCCTCGTGTCTTTTTTGATCGGTCGACATGTTGTTTCCTTTCTTTGCTGACGTAAAAACTATAAGCATGACATCAACCAAAATATGGGCATTTGATAGCTCAGTGACGTGTGATTCCAAAAATGTCTACCACAGGAAAATCCGATGAAATTTGGAGTTTTTACAGCATTTTTAATAAAGGAGTGAATTTAATTTTTTTGATTTTTGCTCAATTTTGTAATTTTCACAAAGCAATAGACAGAAAATTCGTAGCTGTCTTTCCAATGGAATTTATCACAGAAAAGGAATGTTATTCACAAACAAGGCCTATAATGGAGCCTCAACGTAAAGCACTAGTAAGTATACAATTTTAATTTTTTTAATAATATTTTAATTTTTTGAAAAAATAGTAATTTTTATTAATTTTAGTTTGTAGTTGGTGTGTGTTGATAAATTATATATTTATATACGCTCATACAGAATTCATATCTACCGTAATTTTCTAAAGTTCTAATCCACTTACTTTATAAAAATAAACTTATTTTATAAAAATAATGATTCTCAAAAAGTTTAATCATTTATTATTATGTTTATATGATGTGTTTGTGTTTACAAGTAATGAGTTACAAAACTAATAATCAAATGTATAGAAAGATTGCATACGCAGGCAAATAATCAAATTCTGATTCTTGTTTTTATGCCTTGATACTCATGCTTTGGAGTCACTCTGGTTTTGCTATATGTTTTATCATATTATTTTCAAGTCTATAGCTAACAAATGGACTATATGCAAATAAATTATATCTATGTAATACAATAAATATAACAAGATAGCATCACTGGTGTACATAAAGAATATAAACATCACTGGTGTGCATAAAGAATATAAACATCACTGATGTACACAAAAAAATATAAAATGAAGAGATGAAAGTCATTTTATCAGTGATACAGACAGTAGCCTACAATTTCTAATTTTAGATAGACAAGAAGCCAATTGCTATGATGACAAATGCATATCTATCTTCTGGAAATGATTTGTTTTGTAAATTTTATTAGGATGAATCTTTTTCTTATAGATGCCTTTGACATTTGGAACTTTTGGAGTACAAGATAAAAGTGAAGAATTCTTATGCGAATACTTTTGGAGATTCTGAAGCCCGGGATTATCTCAGGTAAGACATATTATACATGATTTGAAATATGATTTTGTGAGGAAAACAAAAAAATTATAACTGAAGATGTAATTAATACTTAGTTCATGACGAATTAGAAATTATGAACAAACAATAAAGTAATAATTATTTCGGGTGTTGAAATTTCTTTTTTTCCCTTATTTTTTAAATGGTTATCACTATTTGTCTTAAGACTTATTATTGTTTTCCTTAGTTTTTCTAGTTTCTATTAATGTAATTTTTTTTGCTCTAACATAATTAAAACTGAAGTTATTGTGAAAATTGTGTCTCAGGCCAGTTTTTTAAAAAATTCAATATGGCATTTTAGACCAAAGTAGTTATAAATCTTAATTGAGATGTAGATTGATGATATGATGAATTCAAAATGATTGGGTGTGTATAAAGTGGGAATATTATGAATTCTAGATTAGAGTATATGTGCATAAATACTGATTCTTTTACAATACATTTAAAATTATCATAAGAAATTTTAATAAAATCGGAAAATGATTGAAAAATTCAAGTGCTTTAGATAATTTGGATATGAAAACAGAAATAAAAGATAGACTAATGAAATTTGCAACAACAAAAAAAAGTATGCTATAAAATTTTTTTTTTTGAGAAAAATCTTTTAAAAAAATGGATACATACGAGAATATCATGTTTTCTCGAATAGAAAAAATATATTTCAAAGCTGCAATGTGCCTGAATAGATTCAACATAAGAAATAGTCATTATCTAGTGAGAGAAGTAAAAGCTATTATGACAATATTAATAGTTGATATCTCTAATCTTCAGAAATACCCAAATACATTTAAACTAGAACTTGCAAATCTTTTAAAAATATTAACAGATTTTGAAGATAGTTTAGTTTGAATAAAATGATACTCTATTAACAACAGATACACCAAGAACAGGAACAAAAAAATAGCAATTCACCAGTAAATTTTCATCTGAGACTAAATGCACATAAAAAATATTTTTATTTAATGTGTATTAAAAAGCCAAAAAATAATTGTTTCCTTCAACTACAAAACAAATTTTTATATTTAACTTGAAATAGAAGCACGGAGTGACCAGAAATTAATTAATTCTATCATTTTAAAAATTAGTGATTGAATTAATTTATTTCTGGACACACCATGTTTATATTTCAACTTAAATATAAGAATCTCAATTGTGGTTGAAAAACACAATTATTTTTTGCTTTTTAGGGCACAGTAAATTAAAAGCATTCATTATAAAATATTTTTTATATTTATTAAGCATTCATTATAAAATATTTTTTATATTTATTAAGTTTTATACTTTTAATATTTCCACAATAAATATAAGTGTTTATTATAAAATATTTTTTCTATATATTTTTTTTAAATTTTCAATCTCAGAAATTTTTTGTAATTAGTCCTATTTCAAAGAGAAAATGGAACCAATTTGCAGTCTATATAATATTTTTAAGGAACTTCATAGAACATTAAACATTGATTCTAATATTTTGTTTGTGAAAAAAGTGTTTAAAAAAACAAAGTGCTAAAAAGAGAAAATAAAATTTCATCCTTTTTAAAACTGAAATTAAGTTTTGTTTTTTTTTAAAAAAAATAAAACTATTTAAAAAAACACCGTTTCTTACGCACATCATTGAAAACTTACTGAAAATGATAGTATTTGAAATTTGGACAGCCAACATCTTTAAATTATATAAACCTATTGACAACTAAAATATCTAATTATCATATTGCATTGTCATTAATTTCTAATATACACAAAAATAAAAGAGAACAAAAGTTTCAATAATATAAACATCTTCATAATAGAGAAAAATATTGTTTCAAAAATAATAATAAAAAAATAGCATTATTAAAATAAAAAAAGAAAATCATTCGAAATTAGAGAACTATTAAATTTCGATCAGTTCTATAAAAGAACAATACTAAGATCATTTTAATTTATCTATAGAAAAATGTTGATTAAATCAACTTAAAAAAAATTGAATTTAAAAATAGATCATGTTCAAATATTGAGAGGTTATGCATGAGTTAAGATTATGTTTTACATTGTAGATTAGATTATGAAAAAGTACTTAATTCTATAACCATTTTAGTGATGATTAAATTTTTGAAACCTAAAAACAGAATCAGGATATTATCAAATTATGAATATTGACCAAAACATAACAGCAAGTTAAACTCCACAGTGAAACTATATAAATTAATGTTGGTAAAAACTTTTTACAGAAATTTTATAATGTATTTTGTGGATTAAAATGGAAAGCTAAAAAAATAAAAATAAATAGAAATTACTTAAATCGTGTAGATTTTACAGATCATGTGGTTGTTTCATAAATAATGCTTTACAACTAAAGGAAATATTACAAAAATAATCAAAATAAAGCAAGAAAGCTTGACTGAAGATAAATATTAAAACACTAAACTAACATTAAAAAGGCTTTTCAAAATAATAATTAATTAGAAGTTAATAGTTGAACAAATAATTAATAAATAAAAACATAATGAATGAAATGCATCATAAATTACATTTTTATTGAGTGCTTTTTGATTTTATAATTTCATATTAAAAGGAAATATGCCTATGTTGAAGTAATTTTTTTTATTTTAATAAATGTCTTCTATAACTGTTTACTTAGGAATCTGATATTTAAGACAGACATTTAAGGAAGTCACATAGTGAAATGGAGAGATGAATATTGAGAATAAAAAAGAGAATGAAATACAAGAGAGAGGGAATAAAACACTATCACTAACTTCACTGAGTTAGCTAGACTAAACATATTAATAGAAAAGATGGATAACTAGTCTTAAACTAGATCCTAAGAGATTGTAAAATGAATTAGAAATAGATCATATGATACACAAATGAAATTTTAAAAAAATATTTGAATGGATTATTGTTCTGAAGTTCATGTGAAATTTGAGCACTGGAAGTAACACAGATGAATTGCAATCCATAGTCGGTTGCTTACTCTTTTAACTGTGTCATTTGATTCTATTTCCAATTCATTTATTATTTTATATATGCAGGATAGATATCATTACATGCATTTGTGAAACTAACAAAAGGTTTCTCTTATTCCATCCTGTAATTTTGTATGAAGTGCTACAAATATACTTTAGTGATCTCAATTATTTGCTAATGATAGTAATTACCAATACATGGCAAAGCTATTCCTATAGTTTAAAACTCATATTTGCATTAATAGCACTAATATACTTTATATCATTCTATCTAAATAAACTTAGTATTAAATGATCCTAGAAGAAAAATTCAATGACAAAGTCATTGGCTTAAATAGTATAAAAGGAAAGTTGGATGCTGGAAAAGACTATGGTTTTCTGGATAATGCTCCTCACTGATAATCAGATACAGGCCTGAAAATTAGTTCGACATTATCATCTGATGCCCACTGAATAGAGTGATGTAGAATGGGATTACTGCTGTCAATACAAATAAAGTACACCTGGGTCTCGTTTTACGCGATAGATAGGTTCCTCGGAAATCACGCGCAAATGAAATCACGCAAAAATAGACATAACTTACCTTGAAAAAGGGGGGATACGGACTGTGATTTTTCAAAGATCGCGTAAAAGCAAAGCACCAATGTAAAATTACTTTAAAATTCGCGCAAAAAAAAAAAAGGAAATAAAATATGACTAATAAAAAATTTCAAATTTGAAAAAAATTGATACAAGACAAACTTTTTTTAACTATAATATTTAACTTTATACAAAACAATATATTTTTATGCATAATTTACAGTAATTTACATCTAGCGCCAACGTCACTCTCATGTTGTGTTAATGGTTTTCTGGTGACAATGTAATTAGTAATTAATCTAACAACTAAAAATTAAATTCTTATTTTTGTCTTAAAAATTTTCAATTTTAATTGTGCCCACTGCTATTATTCACCTTTTAAAAATAAACTTGCGGACACTAAATGATTAATAATTGATTACCTTCTTTTTTAAAAAGCAAAAACAGAATGTGATTTAAAATGCAAAATTAACACGCGCAATGTTTGAACAAATTTACATTATAACCTTGTAAAATTTAACGTGTGTATACATAAAATGTGGAAATCATGATTTTAATTTCATCATTGCATAAAATCTTACTATTATAAAGCACTGAAAATATTGAAATTACTAAGAAGAAAGTCGAATTCCAATAATGTGCTATTCCTTTCAATATGACGTAAGTGCGCGAAATTTATTATTTAAAGTAATAGTGCATTATCGGAGTTCGACTTCCGGAGAAACGTGAATCACGCAACTTCCAAAATCGTGTTAAATAAATCCGCGTAAAAAGAAACCCAGGTGTATATTCAGAAAATTATTATTAAGGAATAATAAAAAAAATTATGAACTTCTAATATCTAATAATATGAAAAAAGTATTCCTTGAATAAAATATGTTTAATTAAGTGAATATTAATTAAAGTAAATTTAATCCAATTTTTTTTCCCCCATAACATTTCATTGGAGAATATAATACATCAAAAATAACATGAGAAAATATTTAAGAATATATGATCTCCAATATTATTTTTAATTAAACACATACATATGCATAAAAAGTAAAGGACAGCCCAGAATGGGAGATTGTTGTTTTTTTCTAATATATATTATTTGAATTATATACAGTAAAATAATATGTAAAAAAAAAATTTTTAAATGATGTTTTTATATAAACTGCCGACCAAAAAATAGAAAATATCAGAGATCTTACGAATCTAGATATGTTATAAAACAATTGGAAATTGCAGGAATATTATTATTTCATAAAAGCATTTGAGACTTTTTGATTTTTAGGTTGTTTTCTCATCCTTGGTGTTCGCCACAGGATTGCGTTGATGCTAATCAAAAACATATACATATAACGATTCCGGGCCGGACCTAAATGATCGATTTGATCTAAAAAGATCTGATTTCTTAGATTTGTAATAAAATATTCTACTAACTAATACTATTATATGATGTTAGTTTTTTTTTCATTTTTGTAAATGTTTATTAATCTTATCTTGTTTTTGAGGTTGTGTGTGTGTGTCTTTAAAGTTACAGTGTTTTTCTAATTTTTTTTTTTTGACTTTACGGTCTTTTTTTTTTTGCAAGAGTAAATCAATAATTTTATTCAAAAGCAAGATGTAATAAGTAAATGTTTATTAATTTTATCTTGTTTTTGAGTTTGAGTGTGTATCTTTACGGGGCTTTTTCAAATTTTTTTTTTTGGACTTTAGGTGTGTCTTTTTAAAGTTACGGTATTTTTTTTGCAAGAGTAAATCAATAATTTGATTCAAAAGCCAGACGTAATAGGTCAATGTTTATTAATCTTAGATTGTTTTTGAGTTTGTGTGTGTCTGTGTCTTTAAAGTTACGGGGCTTTTTCTCATTTTTTTTGGGACTTTGTGTTTCTTTTTTTAAAGTTACGGTATTTTTGGTCAAGAGTAAATCAATCATTTTATTAAAAAAGCAAGACGTAATTCTAAATCTATCAAAAGTAACGTTATATACTCCAATTTAGAATTGATACCCGACTACTATTAGTAAGGACCGTCATTGAAAGACTCGATTGAAAAATGATACCCGACTAATTTCCGTTTTTTTTTTTTTTTGGAGGGGACAGTAATGAATCAGAAAGTGGGTTGTTTTTGTTAAGTCTGTCTATATAAAAAGGGTACCGTTATTGAAATACTAAATTTAAAAATGATAGCGGACTAATTTGCGTTTCTTTTGACAGTAATTAATCAGAAAGTGGGTTTCTTTTTGGTAAATCTTGTGTATATATACAAACAAAAAAACTGTAATTCAAAGACTCCATTGAATAAAATCAAACCCCATAGAATTTGCTTTTTTTTTTTTTAAAGACAGTAATTAATCAGGAACTGGGTTGTTTTTGTTAGTGTGTAGATATAAAAACTAATCTTATTTTGAAATAATAAATGTAACAAAAAAATAAATAAATAATACCCGACTAATTTTATTTTTCGGACAAGTAATTACTAATAATTAGACAGTGGGTTGTTTTTGTTTGTGCGTATATATATAGCAAAAGTAACTGGTCACGGACGAATTCACGTGAAAACGGTACTTTTTGCGTGATCCTTTAATTTTTTTTCCCTTTCGCACCCTTAAAAGCAATTTTTGAGGGTTACCCCTTCGTAATGGAATCTTCAGGACATTATTACTAAACTTACAAGAGTAAAGTAAGTTACAACACATTAAAAAAAATAGACGTCATCAAATTTAAAAAAACCATGACTGCTTCAAATACACACACTCACACGAAACTATAGAGAAAATAGATATTCTACTATTACGAGAAAATGATGAACAAAATCGACTACTATGGCAGCCAATCAAGGCATTGCTTTCTCTTTGCTTTTAGCATAGAAAAAAAGCCATAAGCGGCAGCTGTCAGGAACTCTTTCTGTGTTTTATCATAGAAAAAAGTCTCTTTGTGTTGGCTTCTGTCGCCGTCACCGCTTCTTCCGTCCAACATAACGTGAGGACTTTTCTGCGTTTATAACATAGAAAAATTCCTCTTTCGTTGGGTGAAGTCCGGTGAAACCGTATATTTCTAGGAATTGACCTAGAAATAGCGACATCTTAAGGCGAACACTAGGGATGAGAAAACAATCGATTTTTATGATTAATTTGAGTCACGAATGCTTTTATGAAATGACAATATTCCTGCAATTTCCAATTGTTTTATAACAAGTGTAGATTCTTAATATCTTTGATATTGTTCAAAAATGGCAAATTAATCGAGGCAGATTACTTCGTTATTTTTCTACTTTTTATTTCACTATTTACATAAAAGCATTATTTAAAAAAATGATTAAACCACAAAATAAATTTGACAAAAATTATAATTTAATAACAAGATGTGAAAATAAAGAATTTGCACTCTTAACAAACGAATTCTAAATTTAAATATTATGTGATTGTTTACTATATAAAAATATTTATGTATTGGCTTTTTAATTAATTTAATTAAGTAAGTAAGAGTTAAATCAATATAATTAGAATTTTATTCTATAAATGTAATGTTTCTGTTGGCTCAGTTGTAAAGTTCTTGGAAAACTTAGGGATGTGAATTTGATTTCTTAACAGGAACGGATTTTTTTTTTTCATTGTTAAAAATTCAAAATGTGTACATACAGACAGAAATATAAACAGACAGGATAAGTTAATATAAAAGCATTTAAATTATAAATAATCAAGCTAATAGAAAAAAAGTTATCTAATTGTTGGCGTTTTTACTTAGACAAATATAAATAAAATTATCACTTTTAAATAAGTGTCACACACATTTCAATAAGCAAGAATAAAAATTACAAAAGTTAAAAACATCTGTAGTATTTTTTATATATATGAACACACATAATATTAATTATAAATAAATATATTTTGAAGTGTAAATGTTTGATTTTGAATTTATTTTTAAAAAATCTCAAAACGATAAATATTAAGATTAGTCTAGCTGATTAGAGCATCATCTTAAATTCAATGTTCATGAATCTAGTACTCTCATTGGTAAGACTAGCAATACCTTAAGACTAGAGAAGAAAAATATCATTTGAAACATTATATTATATACTAGCTTGTGTGGTACTAATATATAACAGTTAAATGTATTAGAAAAATTGAATTTCTTAAGACATTCAAATATTGATTCTAGATGATGAAAGCAGATGAACATATAAATAAAACATAATATACTTAAAATTGCAAGCGAGGCCACATTAGTTATTTCTGTAAAAAGAAAAAACTAAGGACAAAAAAATATTATTTGATAATATGAATCTAATATAAATAACAAATATAAGCTGGGATGGAGGGGGAATATATTAATTTAAATTATTTCGTTTATATGTTAAATTATGGAAATTGTACTCAGAGTAAACCTTTCAGAAATTTGAAATATTTTTTATACCATATCTGAATTATAAAAGTTAAACTCGGTAAAACTTTTCAGAAAATCTTTTCACAATGTATTAAAATATAATCAATTTAGACATTGCACAAATACATTAAATTATAAATAAATTTTAATTCAATCTTACTCTAGATTTAAAAAATAAAACTAGAATTTCACATGATTCTTCAAAACAAAAAAAAAAACTAATTTTACAATGAAAAAAAAAATTTTGAGTATTCATATTATAAAGTTTCAACTAAAGAATATTTATTGTCATTTCTCTTATCTATTTTGATGATTGTAATATCTTAAATTTACATAAAGCAGTATTTTATGTTAATTTCATATATACCTTTAGCCCCCTTAGCGATGGCAATTGGTCCTCCAAAACTCGTTAAGCAAGAATATCATATACAGCAGGGGCCCCCAACCCTATGCCCGCGTGCACCAGGGCGCCCGCAGATCATTTTACGTGTGCCTGCCGTTATCCGAATACGATAAAAAATTATTTATCTGATACAAATAAATTTAATTTTTAAAATTTCTTATAAATTATTGTATTATATTGTAATCAAATTGTAGGGCATACTATACTTTATTTTTGAAATAAATATTTTTTTGTACATTATGTGTATTATTAATAATATCCAACTATAAATTTACATTGAAAAAATAAAAGGTGACACCACCTGGCCAATATTATAGAATGTGTTGTTAATTGCAAAAAGGTTGGGGACACCTGATATACAGAGTACGTATTTATAATGGGTGTCTAAGAAAAAAAATTGGTCGGTTCCTAAAGCTAAAAATTTACACCAACTAGGGGATAAAGTACATATTTGAAAAATTATTTATCGAATGCAGTGTATAAAAATATGTAAAACCAAAACCCTTAATGTAATATGCTTGTGTAAACTGTGCTGTATTATGCAGATATTCACTTGAAATATGTATGTACTGTACACACTATAGTGTATATGTATGTATTGTAACGGTTGGTGAATACACAGATGTCACAGTCTGAAAATACATTTGGACACATAGATCAACTTCAACAATCAGCTGGTTCGACTACAACGTAAAATCAACTTACATCAACTCCAAAGGTGCTGGTTCACCTATCTTTCATATCCTAAAGTTGATAGTGCCAAATGTAACAGTCCGGTCCATCCACGTATATAGGGGAAAGAGAGTAAGATCGCATCAAACTACTGGTCAGACATAGGGTCTTCATGTAGGATGCTAGAGATAACACGATTAAGTACCTGACTCATGATTACATCTATCTTTAATAACTAGCCTAAGCATTATCTATCAAATCTACATGTAATTTAAATCAGTTCATCTAACATCTCACCACTCTTTTTCAGAATCGTTGCGTCAGATATTCGAACTCGGGAAAAATTCATGTTCGACTCTCTTAACAGGGATGTACCTATGCAAACTGTTAATCAACAACTAAAATAACTCATCCTATCTATTAGTAAGAAATAACTTTTATTTAACAATTTCTCTCATACTTAACAAACAGTAATGCATGTCTGCATGTGTAAAAACACTGGTTATAGGATTGAATGTAAATGCTGGATCAACAAAACTACAGAGACCTTGTCAATTAATAAAACTACATAATATTTATTTACAAAAACAAAATATAATCAAAACATAAACAAATTATCAATCACTGTAGAAAAAAAAATTATATATATTTACAAGTGCGAATAAATTATTTGGATATATCCCTCTGTACTTATAGCTTTTATGTCTATGATGAGTATCTATCATTTTGTTAATTAAACAATTTAAAACTATCTAACCTTATTTCCCATGATAGACACCCATAATATAGACATCTATATATCCAAAATAATGAAAAATTTATTAATTAAAAGTGAGATTGCTAACTAAATTAAAAATTTAAATGAAATTCCAGATGCAGTTTTAAGTGTGGAAATTGATTAATCTAAAATAAATCATCTTGCATATCTAGATATCATGTAAAAAATATATATATAATAATAAGACAACACGATATGATAGAAAATAAAATTTTAAAGAATATTAATTTAAAAGTGTTAATCATTTATTCATTATAAAGAACTTAAGAATACTATTAGTAAAACATATAATATAAACTACAAATAGCCATGTCATGTTATGGCATTGGTTATTTTAGAGACTTTAAAAAAGAAAAACTCTTACCGTTTAAGTATTCTGTTTGGGCACTCAATTTCATATTCATAGATGAAAATTGAAGTATTTTGGCAGTAAATAAATTACCTAAATTTTATTAAAAACAAAAAAAAAAGACTTTTCACCCCACCCCCCCAATCTCTTTTGGCACTTTCTTATGTTGGACTGTTCCATATTGAATTATCATTAGTACTTCCCAAATATAAGACTGAGATAATAAATAAAAATACAGATCTATACAAAAGAAAATAAAACATAATTTTAAAATTTTATGAATCGATATGATCAGGTATCATTATTTTTCAGAGTCCTTCTTACATAAACAGTTCTTACAATTTATGCTTTTTTTTTTATAGATACTGAGAACTCCCGATTGATTTCAAATAACACATTCTGAACTTATTTAAATTGGCTGTGGGTAGTTTTGTATTAATCCTCCTGTAGATTTCCATCTCAAGCCCTGTCCTGAGGATAGTTAATCTTCCCAGGACAACTTATTTTGTATAAAAAAGCCTCTGGTGGTGATTCCCGTAAGTCTGGCACACGCTATGCCTATCCATTTTCTTCGTACAAAAGGCCTGCACGTCGGCAACGTCCACGGCATGCCTATCCACTTTTCTTTAAGCACTACCCAAGAAGGGGGTCTTAGACTTAGTCTTTCATCCAGAAGCATGACTTTTCCTCTTATTTCTTGGCTATTATGTCAGCACCGCAAACTTCTTCGTATTATTATTTCTTTTGCTTCATGACCTAGTTTTAATGCTCTAATATTAAAATCGCGCTCTGCTCAAAATATATATAAATACCAACTACTTCCAGTTTTATTAATTAAATTTATTTCAGTCTTTATACAATCCCACCATCGTAACTTATTTCTGTATTTAAGAGTATCTATATGCCTTGGGGAAAATAAAGCGTTCTTCTTACCAGCGCTAATTAAAAGAAGTTTCATTAAGTATTTTGTCATATAATCAAATATGTTTTCAAATGTATTTATTTTCACGACCGTAATGGTGTGAAAGTAGTTTGTATTATATCTGTAATGAATCTTGGAACGCTCCCCGAAATAATGTTAGTCACCATGTTTCAGAACCATATACAAAAGCATTAATAACAATTTTATGTAAATTCTTTCTAATAATCGATTGGCACTTAATATTGGACACACCAACGATGTGTGCTTATTTATATTATTTAGCTAATAAAAAGCATATGAAAAATAATAGTGTGAATGACACTGTGTAATCATCTACCGCTTGCTCATTCACACATACTAATGTGTGCAGTTAAGTCATATATGTAAATTAACAATTTGTCATTATATTAAACTATATTTTTATTGTCTAACTTGTTTGAGTAATTTGAATTCCTTTCTCTCCATTTCCAAATGTACAGCCATGCATATAAATATTTTAGTTAAGCCATAGAATGTCTCATTGTCTTCTCCGCTTTGCTAGTGGGCTGAATTAAAATTAATTCTCATGTGCCATCACTATTATGTTATTCATTAGGTGTTAGATCTGGGGCTTAGAGAGTGGGTTCGAATCCAGACTGGTCCCTGACATAAATCTCGGGCTGGACTGGGTTTGAAGTACATTTTGTCAGTTCCAGCTCATGTTAGATGGATAAACATGTTTCGACTGGTAAGAAAAATCTTTTGGATCCTCCTTTTAAATGTAATCAGCCTAACAGTTTAATTTTAATTCTTGGTCTGGAGCAGTTTGCTTTCATTAGCTATTGGTCTAGATTGAGTGCTTTCTAATTAAGGTAATTATAAATCAACTCCCTGCACTTCACTATTATTAATTTCATCTTATAGCTTTTTTTATAACAATTTCTTCCATTATTGCATAATTTATATCAGTGGTCACCAACCGGTAGTCTGAGAGAAAATTGAGGTGATCCACAGAAGAATCTGGACATTATTTGCATTTTTTATGTTTTATTAATAATAAAACTTTTATTAATAATAAAACAAAAATAATATTTTAAGATTTTTTTTTATTCTGAATGACAATTTTCACTTTATACTGCAGCAAAAAATGTACTAGAGAGGGGAAAGGGTGTCAAAATATGTGGGATTGGATTAAAGTCATTCGGAATTCAACTAAAGAATGCAATTAGCAAAATTTCAATGTTAAATTGCAGTGGAATTCTTTTAGATAAAAAAAGTTTTACTTTGACTTTAATTTGGAAAACAGCTGGGCCTTTGTTTGAAGCAAGATCTATAGAGAGGCAAAAGAAGGAGGGGTTAGTTTGACTAATTTTAGAAAGAATACACTTCTTGTGGAGTTTAGACTGTACATTTCTGAAAGATTTTTTTTGTAAAGTTTTAAATTGTTGAATTACATCATGCTATGAGACGGTAGATTGCTGCAATTTCTCTGCCCAGCTCTGGTGCAGCTGAGAATGGAGTTCTCCATAAAGCTCTTGCCTACATTTAACAATTATGTTGCTGACGTGCTATGCCGTTGCTGCCAATACGAAGCCCCAAGTATAATATCACAGAGTTACTAACCGGTTCCACTAATTAGCTAACACTCTTCAAAAGGTGTGGTTAAATTAATAATTTGATAATGATAAATTTTGAATGATAAAGCCTCTTTCTTTGCTTTAAATGGTTATAATTATTCTGTAAAATATGTTTATTTAGATATTATATTGCTTATTTAAATATTTTCTTAATGCTTTCTTAAATTTGCTAGACATTATTTAAGAAAAAAATGAGACAATTTTAGTAAATATATTTGAGACTAAATCTATAAAAGTCCAGAAATTAATTAAAACAAGATATTTAAATCCCCTCCCTGATTCTGATTTGTTTTTGTTTTTTATTATTATTTCAAAATTAGTGTTTGAATGATTTGCAAAAGAACTTTCAAATTTAAAATTAAGCTCAAGTGTTAAAATGTTAAAAGTAAATTTTGTTCTCTTTTATAAGAACACATATGTATACAGTGTATAAAATTTGTAAACAACTTTGTTTTCATTAAAATAAATTTAATATTCAAAGTTTAAAAAATAAAACTTTGTTTTATTTTTAACAGAGATATATGTAGACTATACGATAAAATAGTTTATTCTTTAAGACTTTTAATTCCAGTCTAATATTATCATTGTAGCTATTGTATCGATTTCCGTCTATATGCAAGAACTGTGGGACAGATCCTTAATTAAGCAGGGATTAATTTCTTTATAAAATATTTTATTATATCCTGATTTAGCCTATAGAATAAATATCTGCATGTGATAAACTTATGGCATGACCATTTCATTTAATAGATTTAAATTAACCCAAATATTTATTACTATATATAAACATAGTGTTACTGGGTTGTCTAATTTCTTATTATCCTACTGCGTTTCTTCAGCAGATGTATATCCTTGCTTCAAAAACTTAATTTGACGGGTTCCATTTGTCTAAGTTCCATGCAAATGCGGAAACAGTCCCTTATTTTCCAGACCCAGAGAGTCTTTTTATTTCTTGTTATCAGTGCAGTGGATCGTTACTGCCTGTTAATGAGAATTATTTAGGGTTATATGAAGATGCTCATTCCTTCATCCCATTACCTATTTATTTTATAAAATTTGTATCTACCATCGCAACAGTGAAGATATTCCTGTCATGCCTTATTATAAGACTTGGATATGATATCGCAGAGATGATCATATTCCAGTTTACCCCGTTATTTAATTGTTTATTACTTTAGCAACTCAGTACCACCTTCCCTATGCCTTGTGTGTATTAAAGCTTGATATATCAGCTTCTATTGGTCATGATCATGCGAGTAATGCATTTATATTTAACTGTATTTCTAGAGTTAAAGTAAACTTACATTATTTTAATTATTATCATGTACCTGCTTGAGGGATATCTGCCCCAAAGATCAAATGTGTTTATCATCTGAAGCCCCTTTTTTAGATATCCGTTATACTTTGAAACTGTTACATATGCAATCATCAATTCATTTAATCTCCATTACCTTATAGGTCTGACAATCTAATTAAGTAGTACACCTGGGTCTCGTTTTACGTGATTTTGAAGTTACGCGATTCATGTTTCTTCTTAATATTTTTATATGCGGTTTTCTTTTATGCGTTAACCCTGTATTAGATCAGAAGTCAAACTTCAATAATGCACTATTACTTTAAATAATAAATTTCGCGCACTTACGTCATATTTAAAGTAATAGCACATTATTGGAATTCGACTTTCATCTTAATAATTTCAATATTTTCAGTGCTTTATAATAGTAACATTTTATGCAATAATGAAATTAAAATCATGATTTCCACATTTTATGTACACACATTAAATTTTACAAGATTATAATGTAAATTTGTTCAAACATTGTGCGTGTTAATTTTGCATTTTAAAATCATTCTGTTTTTGCTTTTTAAAAAAAAACACAGGTTCTAGTAAACTATTAACTGTGCAGCCTTTGGTGGCGCTGTTTCTAGTTAAAAACAGAGCGTTATAACATTACCGGGCCGCTAGATTTTTTTTATCTAATAGATCGTATTTTGACATACGGCTGTAATTTTTTTTTTTTAATATTCAATATATTGTTGTTGTTTGTTTCGGACATAATTATTTTTTTTTTTAATATTTAATATATTGTTGTTGTTTGCTTTGGACATAATTATTTTTTTTTATGGTTTTCATTTGATAAATTTAAAACTATAATGGACAGTTTGACCTTTTTTTTGGATCTCAAAAGTACATAATTTTTGACATACGCCTTTGTTGGGGGGGGGGGGGGGATTTCCATTCTAAATCTACTGTTTCTTTTTTTACAGACATCTTTTTTTTTGTTTTGAATTCGATACATTTCAAAGTATAAGGGACAGTTTTAACTTTTTTTTGGAATATCTCAAATATACACAATTTGCTTTACTTACGACTTTCTTTTTTTTTTGTTGTTGTTATTTAAAATTAGAATCGACACTTTCTTTTTGAATTATGTTAAAAATGAAAGGGTTTGCTGTTGATTGATTTAGCAAAAACAATTCAAACCTGTCCGACAAACTCCGCCTCAGATGTCCGTATTTGCTTATAAACGAAAAGAATTGTTTGGTATTTTATCTTACATTTATAAATATGGGGTTTTTTTTTTGGGCGGCGTGCTTTGATTTTTTTTAATAACAACAAATAAAACGGGGTTTTGATTTTTTTTGTTTTCTTTTTAATAATAATAAATAAACCAGGACTTCTTTTTTCTCTTAGATTTATAAATATGGGGGGGGGGGGGTTTGGCAGCAGGTTTTGATTTATTTGCTTTTTTTAAATAATAACAAATAAAACATCAAAAACAAAAAACAAAAAGTCAATCGCGGTATTGTTTTTTTAACACATAAAATATGTATGTTAACCGGTTTTTGTTACATTCTGTGGATTTACAGAGCAAAACTCTCCATACAGTATTGCCACCTGTGCTAAACAGAGTAATCAATGGATGCCAGAAGGCTTGTGCATAAAATCCCTATCTAATGCCTACTTATCCAATATCCCCAGACTAGTTTCTGGCTTGTGGCCTTCGTCAGTGAGGAGCTTTGGATCTGAGAGCACTGCATCTAGATCTTAGGATCTAATGCAACCCTCTAGCAACCACCTTTTGTCTCTACTTAACTACAAAACTATGAGAATGAAATTGAAAACACAAAAAATATTTTCAATCTAAGCTCAATAGCTTATATAGTCATATGGGTCTGAACTCAGTTCAGCACCCATACATTTGGGTGTCTTTGGCTCTTTTACAACCATAGCCACCACTATCCTATTAGGCAGGATTGGTGGTAAACCATTAAGCATCATATGATCACATTTCCTATACTAGCACATTAATTGTTGATAAACAGAGCAAAACTCTCCATACAGTATTGCCACCTGTGCTAAACAGAGTAATCAATGGATGCCAGAAGGCTTGTGCATAAAATCCCTATCTAATGCCAACTCATCCAATATCCCCAGACTAGTTTCTGGCTTGTGGCCTTCGTCAGTGAGGAGCTTTGGATCTGAGAGCACTGCATCTAGATCTTAGGATCTAATGCAACCCTCTAGCAACCACCTTTTGTCTCTACTTAACTACAAAACTATGAGAATGAAATTGAAAACACAAAAAATATTTTCAATCTAAGCTCAATAGCTTATATAGTCATATGGGTCTGAACTCAGTTCAGCACCCATACATTTGGGTGTCTTTGGCTCTTTTACAACCATAGCCACCATTATCCTATTAGGCAGGATTGGTGTTAAACCATTAAGCATCATATGATCACATTTCCTCACTGACGAAGGCCTCAAGCCAGAAACTAGTCTGGGGATATTGGATGAGTAGGCATTAGATAGGGATTTTATGCACAAGCCTTCTGGCATCCATTGATTACTCTGTTTACACAGGTGGCAATACTGTATGGAGAGTTTTGCTCTGCTTATCAACAATTAATGTGTTAGTATAGGAAATGTGATCATATGATGCTTAATGGTTTAACACCAATCCTGCCTAATAGGATAGTGGTGGCTATGGTTGTAAAAGAGCCAAAGACACCCAAATGTATGGGTGCTGAACTGAGTTCAGACCCATATGACTATATAAGCTATTGAGCTTAGATTGAAAATATTTTTTGTGTTTTCTATTTCATTCTCATAGTTTTGTAGTTAAGTAGAGACAAAAGGTGGTTGCTAGAGGGTTGCATTAGATCCTAAGATCTAGATGCAGTGCTCTCAGATCCAAAGCTCCTCACTGACGAAGGCCACAAGCCAGAAACTAGTCTGGGGATATTGGATGAGTAGGCATTAGATAGGTATTTTATGCACAAGCCTTCTGGCATCCATTGATTACTCTGTTTAGCACAGGTGGCAATACTGTATGGAGAGTTTTGCTCTGTTTATCAACAATTAATGTGCTAGTATAGCAAATGTGATCATATGATTCTGTGGATTTATTTATTTATCTTTTTTAAGAGTCGTACAAGTTGATTTTTTGTTTTCATAACAAATAAAACGTCCGGTATTTTTATTCTTTTTTAACAACAAAAATTAGCTCGGATTCATTTTTAAAATCTACTTAAAGTGCTGTTTATTGATTTAAAACAACAACAAAAAACCTCTTTTTGTTTCTAAACGGAACGAATAGGTATGTCAAAAGAAGAAGTTTTTTTTTAACAAAAAAAAAAATCAATCAATCAAAGAGATGTCCAACAAACTACGCCGCCCCTTTTTAAACTGTCATTCTTGGTGTTAATTACATGATTTACAGATAAAAATAATCGCAAACAAAATACAAATTCTTTCCAGAAAATAAATTTATTAACCACATATGACTGAACTAAATCAACTGTAACGAATGGCAGGATGTTTTGGGCTTGCAAAAACGCAACTGCCTCACTTTCTCTGTTTGGGACGTCCCACAAATATAATAACGTGGTAGACATTTTGTTCTTTTTCAACTCTTGTTCGAGTCACGACAGAAACAGTATTTTTCCGCAAACCACTCCAATTGGCCAGAGAGCTTGAGAAATTTTATTTTTGTCTTTTTTGACCTCCAAAAAAGCCAAAATTAGCCAAAAAAAAATTTTTTGACAAATATCAATAATACGCTGAAAATTTACTAGTACGCAAAAATCTTTCAGTTGGGAAATACAGAAAATCATAAACATCAACAAATAAACACTTGAAAAAAATGACAATGCTCACAATCTCATCTGAAATTCTAGCGACAATACAAATTCTGTCAATATGCATAGGAATTCAACCCGCAACGAAATCAACTGCAAACTATACGATCATAGTATTGTTAGTAGACGTTGTGTTATTGAACGCAGAATTGGCCGCGTATTACAACCACTACATACGATCTACTCGTATATTAATGATCACTCGTATATTAGCCGTAGGTTCAGCCGCAAAAGCGGTATAATTCTGTTTTTACACAGAAACAGCGCCAACACAGGCTGTACAGTGAATAGTTTACTAGAACCAAAAAACGTAATCAATTATTAATCATTTAGTGTCCGTAAGTTTATTTTTAAAAGGTGAGTAATAGCAGTGGGCACAATTAAATTTGACAATTAAAAAGTAAAATCTGATTTTTAATTGTAATTAACAATTTAAAAATTACTTAAGGCGACCTGAAATTAATGTGATGTGAAACGAAATTTGATATTTAAACAGAATTGAAAACTAAAAAATTAAAAACAAAAATAAAAATTTAATTTTTAGTTGTTAGTTTTAATTAAATTTTTCCCAGCAGTGGTGAATAAATGTCTTTTTATTATCATAAGTCTAAGTTCTTTTTTTTTTTAACTTTTAGTTTACCCTAATGGAGAGGAAAAAACATCCAAGAAAAGAAATTTCGTTGGAAACAAAAATTTCTATTTTAGATCGCTTAGCAACAGGGGAAGGATCGACAGTGATTGAAAAACATTTTAGTTTGAGCGAGTCTACTATTAGAGCTTCATAAACAATTAATAAAATCGTCTCAAAGATTAATTACTAATTACGTTGTCACCAGAAAACCATTAACACAACATGAGAGTGAAGTTGGCGCTAGTTGTATTTCCTCTTGTGAAGAATCTGATTTTTTACCAGTTTGCAAACGAATATGTTTATCGGCAAATAGCGATAATAATTAAAACGTGTATAAAAAATGTATATTACTGTACTGTAAATTATGCATAAAAATATATTGTTTTGAATAAAATTAAATATTTTGTCTTGCATTGGTGGTCGAGAGGTCAGTGCGACTGCCTTGCACTTGCAGGCAGTTGCCTAAGTTGCGGGTTCGCATCATGGCCGATGCTATGACACTTAAAAAAAAAAAAAAGTTTGTCTTGTATCAATTTTTTCCAAATTTGAAATTTTTTATTAGTCATATTTTATTTCCTTATTTTTTTGCACGCAAATTTTAAAGTAATTTTACGTTGGTGCTTTGCTTTTATGCGATTTTTGAAAAATCACAGTCCGTATCCCCCCTTTTTCAAGGTAAGTTACGTCTATTTTTCTGCAATTTCTTTTGCGCATGTTTTCTGAGGAACCTATCTATCGCGTAAAATGAGACCCAGGTGTAGTCACTTCTTTTGTTCATTTGTTGTATTTTTATTATCAATAAAGTGTTTGTATGTGAGTTGTGGTGGTCTGAGTCACCCTGGTGGTGATTTTGCAATTATCGGCTCATCCTGACCGTTACAGTAGGTATAACTTTTTTCTTTAACTGTTATATTTAATAGCATTAAATAGTTTGACTTTGACAACTATCATTTCTTGATGATTTTAGATTAGAATGAAATAAACCCTTGAGTGGGCAAAAAAGCAAAAAAATATTTTGCATTTTTTTAGTAATACAAAAAATAATGCAACTAATGATAATAATAACAGTAATATGTTTACTTCACTTAAAAGTGATCTGATCAATGAATCAGAGTATCCACAGACCACATAAGGCACCACTGATGGTGGAGAAGAAAAACTCAAAGTATCAAAAGAATATGATTCAAACTATTTAAAATTTGAATTTATTCAAGAACTTGATAGTGAGCTGGAATCATGTTTATGCAATGATGCCATGAAACTTTCAAAACTCGGAAAGACAACTTGATTTAGCTAAGAAACCCTTGGAATATTTTCAAAGAATGCATGAAAATATGCAAAAGCAAATAATTGCTTTAACAAAAATGACTGTCGAAGATAAGTCCTTATTAAAGGCTTCTTATATGACAGTAATTCAGATTGCGAAAAAAAAAAAAGCTGTATACAATTGGACAATTAATTAAGCCATGAATGTTATAAGCCTGTGAAGAGATTTTGGGAAAGCAAGTTGTCCAGAAACTGAAATTAATTCCTATATCAGCTAACACTGTCTAGTAAAGAATTGAAGATATGGCTGAAGATATTGAAAATCAAGTTATAAAAATAATGAAAAATTCACCATTTTATTCAATTCAACTTGACAAATTAACAGACTTAAGTAATAAGGCACTTCGTTTTGTGAAAGTTGAATGCAAAGGAGTTATAGGAAGAACTATTTTGTTTTCTCAACTTTCAAGGTAGAACAACTAGTTCTGAGGTTTTGGAAACATTTAATAATTATTTCCTGGAACATGGAATTGAATAGAAAAAATGTATTGGAATATGTACAGATGGTGCCACAAACATGACTGGACACCTTTCAAAAATTGTTGCAAAGATGAAAAATGTTGATCACCCAGACATTTTGTTCTACACACTGCATTATACATCATGAGCAACTTGCAGCAAAAAAAATGTCCCCAGAACTATATGAAGTATTATCAGATATTAAAATTTATAAATGAAATTCAACACAAAGCACTCGATCCTCAAATATTTAAAGCACTTTGTGGAAGAAATGGGTCGAGTGGCAAAATAGTAACCCTACTGTTCTCCCTGCACAAAAAAGTTAAATTATTTTTCCAGCAGCAAAATAATCCAAAATTTCAAGAACTCTTATCCAAAGATGAGTGGGTAGCCAAGTTTGCATATCTGGCAGATATTTTTTTTGCTGTTAAATGAATTAAGCATCTCCTTGCAAGGACACATTAAGGACATGTTCATACGAGGTAAAATTGATCCTTTTCAAAAGAAAATATTAGTGTTGCAAATGTGGTTGGCTGAAGAAGATCTGCAAATGTTTTCAAATTTTAAAGAATATATGAGAGAAGGATGTTACCGACAGGTGGTAACCATTGTTCAATAGTACTTACAATCACCCACAATCTTTTGGTCATTATTACCCAAAGAAAAAAAATTTCAGACATGGCAGTATGTGAATAATAGATCCATTTGCAGCAAACACTGAAGACAGTAATTTAAGCATGAATGAAAAAGAAAGCCCCATCGATCTATCATACAACTACAGTATCAAATATAAATTCCAGTCATTCTTATCAAGACTTCATTTGTGGCTCTCATATAAAGTGAATGAATACCCATTGCTGAGTGAAAAAACAATGAAATTTTTGATTTAATTTTCGACAACATATTTGTGCAAAAAGACTGTTTTCATCCACCACAGCAATTAAAACTCAATACTGGTCTCGGCTTCAAATAAATATGACTCTCAGACTTGCAGTAATGTCATTGGAGCCAAAAATCCAAAAACTTATTTCAAATAAGCAGGAACAAATATCACAACAAAAATTTGTAATATTTAAATAAGCTTCAATTATTTTGTAATAATTAAACTAACTTTAATTATTGTGGTACAATTAAAGAACCTTTAAAGATTTTGTTAAGATTAAATAAGCATTTATAATTTTGTTATATTAAATAGGTGCATTTCATATTAATAAATGGAAGTTCTCTGATCATTATTTTACAAATGAATTTATCCTTTAAAAAAAATTTATATTAGTGGTCCGATGGGTTTAAAATTATGAATTTAGTGGTCTGTAAGGTTGGTAACTGCTGATTTATATCATCTTTATCTAACAGTTTGTTTGTTTTTTATTTTATTTAAAATCTTATTATTATATCTTTTTAATACATCTATTATCTTCATTAACAACTTAGCATTTTATGCTACATATTTATAAAAAAAAAAATTTATATCTAAACTATAGTACTTAATTATATATGTTAAATTAACGAGTTTCTTAAGCTCTTTAACATTATTTTATTAAGCTTTTTTTAGAGCTTTATCAGTTTTATGTCTCAGCCTATTGTTAATGTTTCTATCGTGACATTTTCATTTAACAAATTAAATATTAAAATTTTTTATTATTTTTATCTTTAAAATCTATATATAATATTTAATTTTCCATTAGCAGACAAAAATAAACAATTAAATAAATAAATATTATTTGAATTGTTTTTTACACAAAGTAAAATTAAAAACAAAATGAATTAATTTAATAAAAATAATATGAAAATGAAATTAAATGTATCTTCTAAAAGAAATCTTAATTTATTTCCAATCTTCTGTATCATTTTGTCAATCTATTTTTTTATGTTTTATTAAAATAATTATTTCTAGATAAAATATTTTGTATTAATGATCTAGTACTTATTTTTTTATTTAATATTTCATTTCAATCAATATGCAAAATTGAAAAAAGTCACTTCTTAAAACAGATTTTCCAAAGTATCAAATAAATTATTAATTTTCAACATTTTAATGATTTTCTGAATGTAACAAATTTCTGAAATTTTTCTGCTAAAGCTATAACAAATGATTACAAGATTTTTTTTTTTTTGTAATACAAATGAGAGTTACAATTGAACTTTTTCTAAATATATTAACCCTTTAACTGTCCAATTGTTCATTCGCTGCAGGTGGTATCACTCAAAGCTTTTAATTAGCCGATGCACAAAATAATGTATCAATTTTTCAAAAGTTATTGACCGTTTTTTTAAATATATTCACTTTAGTTTCGTTTTTAAAAAGTATATTAGTAATTTCTCACATTATAAAAATAAACGAAAGTTTGTTCAAAAATAAATTTTGATTTTTAATTTTAAAAATATTTGTTACGGTTGACATGAAAAGAAACGGCAATCATAATTTCACGTTATGATTTTTTTCCCGACTTTGCAATAAATAAATAATTCTTGCTAAAATCGTAACTATTTTTGTAAAATAATATTTATTTTTGACATATTATATGAAAATAATTTGTATTTTATTTGTATTTCATCAAAAAATATTTTTAAAATGCTCTAAAACATTAGTTTATCATTTTCAAAATAAAACAAAAGCGTTCAGTAAATTTTTAATTTTTGGCAGCCATATAAAAATTTTAACAGCCAATAAGATTCAAGAAAAGATGATGAGAAGGCGGAGCTTTTCCATTTTCTTTTGTTTACAAAATTTCAACAGCCAATAAGATTCAAGAAAAGATGTGAAAAGGCAGTGCTTAGTTTTTGTTTGACATAAATCATCAATTAATTGATTTTTTACTTGTAAAATAATTCAATAGATGGCAGTATATTATAAAACTTTTTGCGTTCTAAAAAATGACGTTAAAACCGTAAACGTAGTCCAAAAACTAAGCAATTTACAGCGATGTCAAATTTACTCGATTAAAACGAATATGTATCAAAAATTGCCTCGATTAAGAACGAGTCAAACAGTTAAAAGGTTAAACTTGTCAAACAAAATAAGGTGTTATTTCTTTAACTAGCCTTTTTTTTTAACTTTTTTAAAAAAAGTGGAAATATTTTTATTGAAGTTTTTTATTATATAATTATTGTCAAAGTAAAATAATTTTATAATATTATTTTCCACAAAAAAAAAAAAAAAATGTAGATTCAATATAAGCTTCGAGTTAAATTTGAGCTATCTTGAAATTTTAATTGCAGAGATCCCTCCATATACATTGACCTTGTGCTCCAGTCTGTAACTCGAACATTGCAATGAACAACAAAAGGCTTAAAATTATAATTAGAATAATATATAAAAAGTCTCATCTTTCATAATTCATGCGACTAGTATTCAAAAATTAAAATATCTTAACATTTCAATTTTTATGTAGAAATGTATCAATACTAAAAATGTATCATTTTCCCAGTATTAAAACAAAATAAATATTAGATCACACAATAATTTGCTGTCAAGTTTTTACTAAAAATAAGATTAATAAATTTTAATCTAAAACAATGCAAATACATATCATTAATTCAATGTGTATACAATATGCACACAAATACATACATATGAAATGGAAGTATATGCTTCTACAATGAACAAATCAAAGAATAAGCCCTTTTCTCACTAAATTTAGTCTGACAAGGCAAAACTCTTCATATAGTAGTGCTGCACAGAGCAAATCAGAGTAATAAATTATAACGATCCAAAAGAAAGTGAAGATCGAATCTTACCGCATCTGCACTACAAGGGCGCAATCTAGGCATTTAAACCTAGAAAAATATATAGTAGGCAGATACATAAGTTAAGATCCCACTTTATTTTTTATTTAGACTGTTAGCCCAATGTCACTAGCTCAAGACGCAGAGATAATAAATAACTTGATTAATTTGAATCTTAAATATATATAAAAAAATAAAAGCCACTGCCAGTAATTAACACACAAACGTTTATTTACGCATATATAAATTTTGAATCATTTTAGATTTTGAGGAATAATATTTATTATTTTAGATTTTAACATTCTTTTAATTTAACTTATTATTTTAAAATTTTAAATCATCTACACAGATGAAATTTATATTTATTTTAAGATTGTCGCGTATGAATAAACTACATAGATTTGCATTTGAAAAGAAAATATTCTATCCATTATTTAACCTTAGGCCAAAAGTTCGCACAGATGAATTTTATAAAATTTGTTTTTTTAATGTTGAGTGTAGATCGGCTGCATAGATTCCACGTTTAAAAACATTTCAAAATAAACATAACCGATCAAAATACAAAATCATTGATAATGTCAATTGCAGAGGGAATACAAAAAATCCAATGACACTCATCATAAGATGCCGCATTGACATCGATGACATATATTCTAATCGAATATGAAAACCACAACATAATTAACCGTTAACGAATCCATGCAACGTCCATACCCAACTTAAATTTCATGCATTTAAATAATTTATACAAATAAATATTAATAGAAATAAAAAAAAAATGGAAATGATTTTAACAAACTTAACTATATAAAATTTAAACATTAATTATTAATTTGGAAAGTCAGATTAAAGTTCATTTAAAAAAAAATGTTTAGCTTGTTAAATCTTTAAAGTTCTTAATTATTTGTAGTAAAATTTTTCCGTTTACACCTTACAGTAGAAGAGCTCCTGGTTCCTGGTGTATTCCCACAAAGACTTTCATGGAAGACCGGTCTGATATTCTGGAGGTAGCCTTAGCTGGTTCCATTCTGGTATCCCAGTCATTTCATTTTTAAAATAAGTGAGAGAACGACAAGTGCGTCTTGTCGCTCTTCTCACAAACTCAAGTTGGAACTGTCAGAAAACTGTCTTAATATAAATCCTTTTCCCTTTATAATCATGAATTCCACGAACAAAACGTCACTAATCCATCATTTTCGTTAGGGTCCGAGCTGAGGCTTGGTGCTTCCATTGGTCAAGCTAATTCTTTTTATTCTCTTATTTAACTTATCCTCTGACTTTTTAATTACAGTGGCTAAGACCCCGAGGGCTAGTTTGCTTTTCAATTACTTTATAAAACAATCATTTCCATTTACAAAAATATTTTATCTTTAAATCTTGTACTTTTTTATAACAAAGTAAGTTCAAATACTTATATTTATTAAAAAAAAATATTTTTAAAGTTTTGCATCTGTGCGAATATATATACGTTTAACAACTCTTTAATTTTTTTTTAGCTTTTAGATTTTTAATAAATATATTTTTATTTGCGAACTTAGTTTTTATTTTAAATTAATGTAACGGCATATTTATATATCGTTACACAATGGATGCAAGAAGGTTTGTGCATAAAATCCCTATATCTGGTGCCTACTCATCCAATATCTTGACTAGTTTCTAGTTTGTGACTTTCATAAGTGAGGAACCTTGGATTTGAGAGCACTGCTGCACCTAGATCTTAGGATCTAATGTTAATCTCCAACAGCCACCTTTTACTTTCTTAGTTAACTATAAAGCTATCAATCAAAAATGAAAATACAATAATGTTTTCAATTCAAGCTCATTCATTTGTCATATAGATATGAACCCAGTTCAGCATCTATACATTTTGGTATTTTTGATTCTTGAATAAGAATAATCATCATCATCCCATTTGATAGGATTGGGCATTAAACCACTAAACATCACATGATCATCATTCCCTATTCTTACACAAACTGTTAAAACAGAGGCAAAACTCTCCATACAAAAGTGCTAACCCAGAGCAAGCCACAAGCTAGAAATTAGTCTGGGAAAATTGGATGAGTAGACACTAGATAGAGATTTTATGCAAACCTTCTTGCATCCATTGATTACTCTGGCTTGCTCTAAATGGCACTACTATATGGAGTTCTGACTGTTTTGACAGGTGTAAGTATAGGAAATGGTAATCATGTGATGTTTAGTGGTTTAATATGAATCCTGTCAAATGGAATAATGGTGAATATAGTTATTAAAGAACATCAAAATGTATAGATGCTGAACTAGGTTCAGACCTATATGACTATACAAGTTAATATGTTTGAATTGAAACACTAATGTGTTTTCATTGTAAAAGATGGCTGCTGGAGAGGTGCATTAGATCCTCAGATCTAGGTGCAGTGCTCTCAGATCCAAAGTTCCTCACTGATGAAAACCACAAGGTAGAAACTAATCTGGGGATATTGAATGATAGGTAGTAGATAGGAATTTTATGCACAAACTTTCTTGTATCCATTAATTGCTCTGGAGAGCACTACTGTATGGAGAATTTTGCCTGTTTTAACAGCTTGGGTAAGCATAGAGAATGGTCATCATGTAATGTTTAGCGCTTTAAATTTAGTTTGCTTACCTGTTTATTTACGTCATTAACAGTGAAACACTGTATATACTATTAATTATTCTGCTACATACATTTAACTTCAGCTATGAACCAGAAATTCAGAGAAAATGAATTAATTTTCAAGCAAGGAATCTAAATTCTGATAATGCCATTGAATGGTTAAAACATTAGTCTGTGATTTATAATTTATACTAGGAAAAGATTATTTATGCAATCTTTTAAATTTACATATACAATACAGTGTTTAAACATAAATATGAATAGTAATCGACTTTATATGAATTTTGCTTATTACATTTGTTTTATATTTTTATTGTTTAAAAAGTTGTGTCTTAAACTGATTAACCCTAAATATATGTTCTTGTCTGTATGCTAGAATGAACAGATTGTAAATTAGATAAGCTACTGAAACCAACTACGTTCATTGTAAGATTCTATTGTATATAAGATTAATTCCTTGCAAAAAAACATTGAAAAAACTTTTGTTTTTAAAACTAATAATAATATAAAAATTTTATTTTCCAGAAAATTTTTTTGAAGTAATAATTTATTAAAACCTCAATAAATTTTCTTATCTTATTATAGAAATATTATTTTTAGAAATGAAAAATAGAAAATTATTAATATTTACTGTAATTATTATCATCAATTTCATTGATTTTAAATTGGTAATAAAAAAATCTTTAAAAATATAAACTTTATAAAAAATTCTTAAAAAAGAAGAAGATATTTCCATATTGTGTTGATAATAACTTATCAAGTTCATGTGTGGTTCATACCATTTTCTTGCCAATATATGCGAAGAATATAAAAAAATTATATTAAATCGGCTGTCTTAGAAACTAGTATAATTTTTTAAAATAATAATAAAATATTAACTTCATTTACTATAAAATTGCAAATTATAGTTTTTTATTTAGTAAAGTTGTATTATAAATGTCTATATATACTTAATTCACATATATCTATGATAAAAAAAGTTAGTCATAATATTGGATTGAAACATAAGCTTTAGGTGCTGCAGCTTAGAGGCCCAGGCAGTAGAAGGATCTTGTTTAAAAAAGAGTCAACTAGAATTCATTTCTGCTCTAATTGCTATGAAATCAAACGGATTCTGTTGCTTTATCTAAAGATTTTGCTAAAAATTAATTACTGCATTAAAAGAACTTCAAAAACCGTTTCAGACTATTGGAACTTTAACACTTTCTATATATTATGGCAATATATCATATGTTCTGTAACATTATTAGACTATACTATTTCCTGCAAAGTGCTCTCTCTCTCATGACATTTTCATTGTTTTGAAATTGACATTAGTGCTATGATGTTATTAAGTCACAATAAGACAGTGGTATGATTTTTTTTTAGTATAGATTTAAGAACAATGTACTCAAAAACCAACAATTAAAAAAAAAAATTATGTGAAACAAACATTTAAATTTTAGGTTCTAGTAAACTATTAACTGTGCAGCCTTTGGTGGTGCTGTTTCTAGTTAAAAACAGAGCATTATAACATTATCGGGCCGCTAGATTTTTTTTATCTAATAGATCGTATTTTAACATACGGCTGTAATTTTTTTTTTTTAATATTTAATATATTGTTGTTGTTTGTTTTGGACATAATTATTTTTTTGGTTTTCATTTGATAAATTTAAAACTATAAAGGAGACTTTTACCTTTTTTTTGGATCTCAAAAGTACATAATTTTTGACATACGCCTTTATTGGGGGGGGGTTTCCCATTCTAAATCTACTGTTTCTTTTTTACAGACGTCTTTTATTTTTTTGTTTTGGATTCGATACATTTCAAAGTAATAAGGGACAGTTTTAACTTTTTCAATAAAACGTCCGGTATTTTTATTCTTTTTTAACAACAAAAATTAAGCTCGGGTTCATTTTTAAAATCTACTTAACGTGCTGTTTATTGATTTAAAACAACAACAACAAAAGAAGTTTTTTTTTTTAAAAAAAATCAATCAATCAAGAGATGTCCAACAAACTACGCCACCCCTTTTTAACACTGTCATTCTGGGTGTTATTTACATGATTTACAGATAAAAATAATCACAAAGAATACACAAATTCTTTCCAAAAAATAAATTTATTAACCACATATGACTGAACTAAATCAACTGTAACGAATGGCAGGATGTTTTGGGCTTGAAAAAATGCAACTGCCTCACTTTCTCTGTTTGGGATGTCCCACAAATATAATAACGTGGTAGACATTTTGTTCTTTTTCAACTCTCATCCGAGTCACGACAGAAACGGTATTTTTCCGCAAACAACTCCAATCGTCTGCCAGAGAGCTTGAGAAATTGTATTTTGTCTTTTTTGACCCCCAAAAAAGCCAAAATTAGCCACAAAAATTTTTTTTGACAAATATCAATAATACGCTGAAAATTACTAGTACGCAAAAATCTTTCAGTTGGGAAATACAGAAAATTATAAACATCAACAAATAAACACTTGAAAAAGATGACAATGCTCACACTCTCATGTTAAATTCTAGCAAGGATACAAATTCTGTCAATATGCATAGGAATTCAACCCACAATAAAATCAACGGCAAACTATATGATCATAGTATTGTTAGTAGACGTAGTGTTATTGATACGCGGAAGAATTGGCCGCATATTATAACCACTACATACGATCTACTCGTATATTAGCCGTAGGTTCGGCCGTGAAAGCGGTATAATTCTGTGTTTTTACACAGAAACAGCGCCAATACAGGCTGCACAGTGAATAGTTTACTAGTACCAAATTTTATTTGTAGTTAACTTTCTACAAATAAATTAAATTTATCTTTGTAACTTTTTGAGCTTTTGAAAATATATAGCACGGGAAAGGGGGATCTTCATAGTATCTATAGTCCAAAAGCCTATGATATTATATATAAATATGAGTTTAAAATGCATATTATATATGATTCAATATTATCTATAAATTTTAGTAACTACACCAGTTACGAATCAAATGCCACATGTATAAAAGAACAACTGTACCACTTTTTATTTCAATAAGAAACAATATAAGTAAAATACTTATTTGTGAACCATTAAAATATTCAAGATTTACAAAAAAAACAAACAAACCAATAGCTCAGAATTTAAGATTATGCTCAGTTTTAAAAATATATAATGATTTGATGAAACATCAAGTATTTGTCCATGATTAATCAGTTGATATCGATTTGAATAAATTATTCATAATAAAAAACTATATATATGAAAGATAAAAATAAACCATGAAATCAATACCAACAAAAGTATCATATCACTACTTCGTATAATAATTTTTTTTTTTTACAATTAATGCATTGTTATTAATGTGACCACAATCAACTTAAAACCTTTACCCTCTGGCAGAAAAAATTCTAAGTGCAAGCACAGACAAGTTTGTTTTATATGAATATTGTATCATGTGTTGTTTTCTTTCTTCAATCTTTCTAAGAGACTTAATAGACCATCCCAATTTCTTATTAGCTTCTTAGTTATAAATATATTAGTCTCAATGCTTTTCATATTGAAGTGAAATGTCATGTAAAACAAAACATGTTTATCGAATACAATAAGTAAAATATTGTAATTAATTTAACAGGCTTCCAACCTTTTTTTTTTTAAAAAAAAAAAAAATTATTTTTTATTACTATTATAAATATGAAGATTAAAAATATTGTATACCATTCAATTTATTTGTAGTTTAAACATATTAATGCATTAAAAATCCTTATCATATATATATATTTTTTTACCCGCATAAATCTCACTGCAGCTCCAAACTACACTATATTAAGAATAAAGTTAAAATGCAAATTCATTTAGAGGATTAAAGTTTCAAATTTAAAACAATAATAATAATAATTAGATAGTTTTATTGCTTGGGAGTTCCAGCAGTATCAGAACTGAAATCGATCTAAGGATTTTAATTATAGAGCTGATCCTCTAACACTGCACTAAACTACCAGGGTTATAAAATAATTTATATAATTCTTTTAATAATAGCAAATAATTTATAACTTATAACATTTATATTAAATAAAGTAGCAGAAAATTAATATTATATCTACTTTAAAGTAAGCAGGATCAAAGTTTATAGTCAGCATGCATATTGCTATGGTAGTGCAGAAATTAAAGCAGAGAGTAATAATAACTGGCACAGACTGAACAAATTTTAATAAGTAAATAGTTCTGGAAAAATCACATTAAGTGCATTATAATAAAGAGTTAAATAAATTATTAAACAATTTACTTAAGTTAATTTTGATAAACTTATTAAGCAAAATTGGAAGTTTCTCCTATATCATCATCATCATTATCAACCATTATCAATCCACTGCAGGATAAAGGTCTCTCGAAGTTTAATCCATCTTCTCCGATCTTCAGCTTCTCTTCTCCACATCACCCCTGCACACTTTCTTATTTCATCCATCCATCTCACATGTGGTCTCTTTCTGGGTCTTTATTAAAGATAAAATAACTTTTCAATAGTCCATTTCAGGGCAAAGTTTCTCCAATTATTTTTCAAAGAAGTATAATTATAAATAAGGCATTATTTCAGAGGTTTGCTAACTTTATGATATAGTTTACAGCTGGACAATAAATGGATGGCTAGCTGGGTTGATTCTAGAATGGGCTACCTGAAAAATAAAATCCCAAATCTGTAACATAAAATTTTTTCCAAGTTTTACCAGTCTGGATTCAAACCTCAATTGTGAGAGGCAGATGCACTAACAAAGTTGCTATAAGTTTCTAATATATATACTTAGATTACATTTTTAAAAAAATGCCTGCACTTATGAAGCCATTATTTGCATTATAAATTAATATCAGTCTTACATATACTATATTTATAAAATAGTTCTAGTCAAGAATTATTGAAATATAATTAATTTTGCTTACACTAGATATTTTGTTTCAATTAAACAATAGATACAATTTCAGTAAGGAAATTATTATTTAATTTTAGATTACATGCATTAATTAGTGCTCAGCTTTTTTTTACATATTACATTTATGTTATTTCAAGTATAAGAAAGATGAATGAAATTATGAGTTATTTCTCAATTCCTTATTCCCATAAACTTCCTCATATCTTAAAATTGATTCCTTTTTTTAAAAAAAATTGCATTTATACACTAAGCTTTATTTGTGACTTAATTAGCTACAAAATTCCAATATTGATAATATCAAAGTATTTCCTTACTTATATATATAAATATATAGTATATAAATACATACAGTCAAAAATATAGACAGCAGCACATGTAAACAAATATTTTTAGTATAAACTTACCGCAATGTCCTAAATCCCATGTATGGAGGTGGCATTCCATAAAATGATGGTTGCAAATCATAAAAAACTTCATTGGGCCCATAATAAGTAGGAGTTCCTCGCCCATATAAATAAGGATCATAAGAGTAATATTCATAAGCTGCATCTGATGTGAAGTTTCCTTGTGGAGAAGAGGGATGCAAAGGTGGTGTAAAATTAGGAGGATATTTTATATTATAATGTGGGGGAGGAGGCATGCCTATAGGCAAATCTGGATGCATAAAATCTTCTCGATAACTATTACGCTGAGAAAATTTGTAATCAAAAGGATGAGAGGAAAATGGTTCCGTTAAAAATTGTTCAGAATTTTGGAAAGTACCTTGCACTGAAGAATTATCTAATAATTGAGACGAAGTTTGAGATTGAGATTGCTGATCTTTTGGTGAGTTCTGTTTTAAAAGCTGCTGAGTAGGTGGCTGTGAAAATTGCTGAGACAAAGAATTACTAGGGCCAAGAATAGCTGATTTATTTGAATATATATTAGATGCATTAGCTGAATAAACTCTAGATAACTGATTACTATTATCATAATCATTAAGTATAGTAGGTGGTACAGGGGAAGAAGTGCGTGAAAGATTTTGAGATGGAATTAATTTCTGTTGCTGCCGAGGAAAATTTGTAGTTGCATAACGGAGATTACGATTACCCGTGCGAAAAGAATCATATCCTTGCTGAGATAATTCATTTAAGATCTTTGGTGTACTAGGATTAGAGTGATTATTTGGTGGCAAATAACTATTAGAAGTCATCACTCGTATGGGTTGCATGAACCCATGCGAATGACCAGGGGAGGAAGATTCTTGACCAAGAGCACTTTCAGATAAAGCTCTAATAGGCCTAAAATTTAAATTCTGTTGATATGAATATTCTTGTTCTAAACGTAAACTATGCACACGCTGTCTTTCATTTCTAAAATATTGCTGTTGATTTGGAAGATTAGTACTTCTTCCAATATTCCTGCCCTGTAAAGCCACTGTATTATTATTAAAAACTGACTGAAAAGGACTAGAATCTGAAGTTGTTCCTGCTAATACTGGCTTTGGTTGCTCATTGTAAGAAAAATTTTGCAATTCCCTAATTTGATTTTCATATACATCTTGAATGCGATAATCATTCAACTCTTGATTTTTCTGCTGAAGATTCTCAGTATATTTAAATCTTTCTTTTGGTCTATAAAACTGATCTATCTTAGATTTCTCATTTGGTCCAAATGATGTTTCCTTTGGATACAACTGTTCAAAAAACATATCAACCTTTGGAGTGCGTTCTAAGCTGCCATATGAGATTGATCCCTTATCAGATATACCAGGAGAAGCTCCATCACTGCTTGTTGACCATACACTCCCAAATGTGAATGTTGGAGACCTGTAAGTACATAGATGGCATTTATTTAAAAAATATTTAATTAAAATTTAATGAATAAATTAAAAAATTAAATCTATAACTGAAAATTAAAAGATTCCCATTTCTTTTAGTGATAATTATTGCAAATAGTGACACTATAAAATATATATATTATGACAGGCACACTTCGTATGGTCAAGCATAAGATGGTATTACGTAAGCAAATGGCTGAGAATATGTAATAAAGCCATAATGGGGGGTGCGTACCATCTATATAAATTAAAATTAAGTCAGGTTATAAAATAGGTGAGAGATGTCTGTGGATATATCATATACTCGCACACAAATTTATAATTCGATGTGTTAGCATATTAGGTATATGCTTATGATAAATTTTTTTTATGTTCATTTTTTTTTCCGAAACGTAAAGATATTTATGCGTAATTTGTATTTATATTTTTTTTGTTAAATGCTTGTAAAATGAAAAGGAAATGGAAATATTTAAAAGTTCCAATATATAGGTAATTTTAAATCAAGAGTTTTATATATTATATTATATATTTAAATCAAGTTTTATTAGTGGTTTTTCTCCACAAACGTATTTAAGCAGGGGGAGAAGTCATTGTTCTAAATTTAAAAAAACCTAAAGGTGATTATATTTTTAGTAGAAAAGGAATTTTGTTTCTTTTTTTTTTTTATTATTATCAAATATTTCAACTTAACAAAAGAGTTTGTTGAAATTTATGTTAATGCGGGTGGGAAAAGATATCTAATTTAATTAAAAATATATTTTAAGTGTAATCTGATTATCAGAAAATATTTTATATAGTCAAATTTTTCCTCTTTTTGTTGGTATGTTGAATCAGATAGTGATCGGAGTAGAAAGAAAATGTAATTAAAAATAATAATTCTTGAGATTAATTGGGGGATTACATAAGAATGCTTCGTGCATTATATGGATCCATTAACAAAATTCAAAATTAGCTAATTAAATGTTTTTCAGAGGGGCACCTAGTGGGCTATATAAGCTATTCACTAGGTGTTTCGGGGATTTGGACACTCAGTCAGTCACTCTCGCTAACTCTCTCCGAGTCAATCACTCACTCACTAAATCAGTCAATCATTCACTCATTCAACTTACTGGACTTATTCACTTGCTTTCTGACTTATTGGATTTATTTGAACTTGAGTTGAACAGAAAGAAACAGAGTCAGCCATTCAAGTTCTATATATTTTATATCATGCAGACGAAAAATAAATGTCAAGATAGTTTCCAACTAGCCAATTCTTATTAGTGTGGCACAGAGCTGTGTTTACTGAAATATTTGAAACACAAGTCTACTCACATCAGTAAAATGGTCCTGGGGTAGGAACCCCAGTCAGCATACCCACCCAGCTCTGCTCCTGCCATCAGAAATGTCTCCTGAATCCAGGCATCAAATGATCATGAAAGCTGCTGAGCAATATCATCAGAAATGTTTCTTGAATCCAGCCATCAAATGATCGTGAAAGCTGCTGAACAAAGCCGCATTAAAGAGAAGTCCCTGCTGTCCTGGATGAACACATATGTGGCCTACTCAGAACCCAGAGAAGTGTGAAAAAGACTTTATATGGTACATTCTATTTTATTAATTTCATATATGTTATTGTGTGTTAAATATCTTTCATTTATATCTCTTTGCGTAAAATACCAATCTTATTTAATGTAATATTTGGTATTTGTAAAATATATTCGGGTGCGAGTTTATGATTCTCAGACATCTTTCTCACTAGTTGATTCTTTTCTTTATATTTTTACATTCTCTTTATTAAAATAATTATAATAGTCTTATATATATATATTATATTATTTATTATGCATTGGAGTTTATTATTATTGTATTTATCTTGTAATTGGTGAAGGGATATGGGATTCAATAAACATTTGTTTAATAATTATAAAATTGCCTTACTGCTTTCATACTTTATTAGTATTTCTTTCTCTAAAATAATAAAATAATTACACGAGTTTTGCGATTCCCATTTCTTTACCTGGGATAAAGAGAACGCTGAGCTAGCATATGGGATACCAACTTATCGGGATTTAAATTTTTAGTCATTAGGGTATTTATTTTTACTAGATTTTTGTTTGTTTGACTATATTTAATATAAGATTTGGCAAAAATAATTTCTTAGAAAGAGATCTTAATATTTATTTTTCCAGAATAGTTATTTTAATATTTTTTATTTTTATAATTATATATATTTTAATTTTTTTTTTAAAATATATATATAAAAAAAAAATATTTATAACGCTGTGTAAAATTGTTACAACTCTTTAACAATAATTTAAGAATTTGACAGTTGATTTTTTTTCCATGATTAAATTTAAATTGCGACAATGTTAATTTATTTTTAAATAAATATTGAAGTAGATAAAAATTTAATTTCTATTTTGAAGTCCTTGATAAAAAATATAACTTTATTCTTTTTGGACTAATATGGCTTGATTTTACAGTCTTTAATCAAACTTTTGTAATTATTATTATTTACATATTTTCAGAATATTCAATGAACTTTTTTTAAAATTAGAATTTAAAAACAAGCTTAATAATGTTAACATTAACAAAAAATAAAAATATTACAATTTTAAATATTCATTTGCTTATTTAAAATTGCTATTTTTATATTATTTTTAAAAACAACTACGAAGATCATTATGAAATGAAATTATTATTTCAAAGTGCTATTTGGGTTTACACATTATTTTATTCCAAAAATTAGATTTTAATTATATGAAAAATTTTAATAATGCCTTTGGTAATATCTAGATCTAGTAACAAAAGCCAACGAATGCAAAAAAATTTTAAGTTGACTGATTATAATCTCCTTTATAATTCTCATCTATAAGAAGTTGTTAATTCTTATAGGTAACACAATTTACATCAATTTATATTGTTTATATACACAAGGCAACACTTTAAAAAACATTGGCATTACTTTTGCATAGGAAATCCAACTTCAAAAATTTTTACATGATTTTAACAAATACATTCATTTAAAAAATAATCAATATTTGTTTCTGTATTTGTTAAAATCCAGATCTCATATTTTTGCATCAATGTGATATTATTCTCTTCCAAGATAATTTCGTGCTCAAAATTTTTATTAGAATTTTTGACAAGATTACCCTACATTAGCTGAATATAAAAAGTTTACGCATAACACATTTGGAAACTGGCATTTAATTAAGATTGCTGTGATAAATGGCCATAGATTCTATATAACAAATCATCAAGAATTTTTATTGAATGCTGAAGTCATGAGCATGTGTATATAAATATATATAACATTACTAAATAATAACACAACAAATTCCTTAATAAAATAATATAAAAGTTTTGTGACAACTGTAAGACTATCTGTTCAGCTTAAACTTATCAAATGTGTGATAAATTATTATAAAAAAATCCTCAATTGTAGTAAAGAAGTATGATATCCTTTAGTTTCATTTTATTTAAAGTAGCAAATACTAAACGAAGACTATTTATTTATCATCTACGTTTTTTCACTATTGTCATATTGGTTTTAGAATCATTTCCGATTTAAATGCCTAATTAAATCACAAATTGAAATGTTGCTTCTATTCTTAAGTCAAAAAAAAAAAGAAAAGAAGATAGCTCACCATCTCATTTAGAATATCTTTATTTCATGTGGGGTTTTTTTTTTCCATACAAGATCAAACATTATTGTTCCTATTTCTATAAGTAAGAAATTTATTTTTTGTGTAGAAGATAAATTTGCATATTAGCAATTAATGCTAAATAGTTAAAAAAAAAAAAAACTCCATAAATAGTGTTGCTTGAATCAGTATAATTATTTTTCAAGGAACTAGAGAAAATAAATGATAAATATAAGAAAATGATAGAAATGGGGATGATGGATAGAAATTTTATAGTATTAACAATTTATTACTTTTATTTATCACTACAGTGGGATCCTGAACAACTAATGTCTCATGAAAAATATACAAACAATATATACTTTTTAGACTAAATTAAGATTTGTACAATGTCATTGGGTAACATAGTTTGGGCAGGCACCAGATATTTCAGTTTCCTTGTTTTGACTAGAGTATCAAACCTATTTGTCACATTTTGTAAAGCTTAATTACCAATTTAATTTACCTCATTCAAATTGTTGGTTTCTTTTTTCAAAGCTTTCTGATCTTTATCAAATATTAGACAACTACTTTTTATATGGGAAATATTAAATTATTTTTTCAATGATATACTACTGCACATTTAAAGTATTACATCACTGTAAAAAAAATTTAATATTACTATTTTTAATAAATATATATTTAAATGAATGTTTTTAAAATTTGAATGTTTTTCTATTTATTGTATTTTTTTTTGTCTAATATATGTTTATATATATAATGCAGTAAGTCTTTGTTTTATAAGTATTTAATGATTTATAGCAGGGGTGGCCAACTTTTGTGTTCATAAGATCTACTTTTTATTTTAAAAATGTTTACGATCGACTTGTTGTCATAGGCATAGTCTACGTGGAGGGAGGTGTGAAATACATACTATTTTTAAATATCTATCTAGTAAAAAATAATTATTTAACGGCCAAAAAACTCATGTCCGGAGAATTAAAGCAACATGAGTAATTATTAACAATATTTATTAATTCAAATTAGCTACATTAAATCAAGATTAAAAATATTATTTTCAATGATACGGCTTAGTGAACTTCACCTATCTAGAATTGAAAAAAAAAAAATTAAAGCAAAAACAAAAATAACAAAAAAACTTGAAAATCCCGACTTAATTTGTTTCACTCGTTACCCAACAGCTCTTGACAGATTGGCCTTGCGATCGACCAAAAATGGCTTTGTGATCAACCAGTGGATTGGGATAGACTTGTTGGACGTCCCTGATTTATAGAATATGTATTTCATATACATATAAAAATTGTAATTCTAGGATAATTTTATTTATGTGATTAACTTGTGTTTGCTATTTTAAAGTTTTAATGCTTTGATAAGAGAATTTATTTTCTTTATTTAATAAATTGTTTTTCTCTTCACTAGTAAAAATTGTAATTATAAATATGCGACTTTTTTCGCATGCGTTAGTGAAGCTATAATTATATTATAATGTGTAATAGGTCTGCTTAGCGCTTTCGAGATTTAATGTTCGAATCTCATACTCATAGCTTTGTGAATGAAAACTGTTGTGATTTATTGTATACATATGCAAATGAGTTTGAATTTTTAATTAGTTAGTCCATTGTTTGGAGAGAGCAAAGCATGCCTCTCTTCTATTAATGGCACTGAGATCATTTGCTATGTAAAAAGCTTCTTTAACTTTTCTTTTGGCATCACTCTTCTCTGTACAACTTATTTGAGCAGAACTGGATTCGAATACATGGCCTGTAGCTGCTTGGAGAACCCAGAATACTGATGTTCCTTCATTTTTATTTTTAACCCTGTTGTATGCATACCTGTGTTGGTAAATTCTTGTATTAGGATTAGCCCGCAAGCAAAATATAGAAATAACGCCTAACAACACAGCAGTTACATATACAAAAAGAACAACGATAAATCCTCTGGAAGAAATTAGAAATGTTCTTGAGCTGGGGCCTAAATTCATTGGGGGTCAGTGGACACAGATTAAAATGGAAATTATGGCCGATATCGAGGCTGGTCTTATAAATGAATCCAGCAAAGAAAAGGTTATAGAACAGGTTGTAAAAATTATTAAACATAAAAATTTGCTACCTAAGCATAACAATTGGAATGACAAAATTAATAAAACTAAACAATTTCTAGAAAATTGTATGCATCAAAGAGGATAAAGCCAATAGATTCGTCTTGATTTCAAGAGCTGAGTACACAAACAAACTGGAAGAGCAGATCAACAAACTTAAGTTCACATGCATAACTGAAAACAATAATAAAATCAACAAAGATAGATTCATATCCAATATATTAAGGACTCATAAAGATAAAACACACTCTAGGGCTGAATATTTCTGAATCTAACCATCATCATCCATACCATCTAAAATGTTTGCCAACATAAAACTGCATAAAGCTCTCCTCTCAGACTAATGCTCGACTTTGGAGGCATCGACTATTTCCAAACTGCAAAAATGATCAACCTATGGCTTATAGATTCCCTGGGATTTGGAAACCACACTGTCAAATCATCATTTGAATTTGTGGAAAAAATAAAAAAAATGCTAAAATAGATTTAGAGCACAAAATGACTGTATGCGATGTCAATGAACTTTATGGCTCAATTAACAGAAAAACCTCCATTATCATCATCAAAGATGAATTAAATAAAAAAAAATATCCAACAAAACGAATTGATTTTATAATAGAATTTGTGAAGTGGCTGGATAACAACATATTGGCTAAATTTGAAAACAAATGGTATGTTATAGATGATGGTTGGCCAATGGGACTGCCAATGAGTGGAATTGTTGCTAGTATCGTCATAAATCATTACGAGAGCCAAATTCTTCCAAAACATTTCATAACAGATCCAACTCTCATATACACTCGATATGTTGACAATATGTTTATTGCAGCAAAACCTTCCACCACTATCAACATACAAATTGAATTTCAAGCCATCTCAGGATTAACTCTCAGTAGAACTGATGAAAACAAGGAACAAAAAATAAAATATCTAGACTTGTTAAAAAAAAGAGAGAACACATACCTAGATTATAAAATGATGGTTAAACCACTGCACATAAAAGGTTACACAAGTCCAAAGTCTAACACCCCCAGCACATATAAATAGGCAGGTATGAATGCTTTCCTATTCAGAAATCACCATTTATGTAAATACATAGCAGATAGAAAAAACAACATCGACAAATATATAAAGGAAATGACTAACATAAGCTTTAAACCCAATTACAATCAATCAGAGAATAAAAACATTTTATAGAAAACTTAGAAATAAACAGCCTAAAGACAATACAAAATACCTAACAATTCCTTTTATACCTAATGTAACTTCAAATATTGCAAAAAAATTGTCTAACAATTTCAAATTTAGCTTCAGAACACCTCCCAGTACTAACCGATTAATAAATAATTCCAAAGATAAAATAAAAAAAGATCAAGTCCCTCATGTGGTCTATAAAATGGCATGCCCTCAATTAGGCTGCCAGGCATCTTACTATGATGAGACTCGGACTAACCTTAATACAAGAATTTACCAACACACGTATGCATACAACAGGGTTAAAAATAAAAATGAAGGAACATCAGTACTCTGAGACCACCAAGCAGCTACAGGCCATATATTCGAACCCAGTTCTGCCCAAATAATTTGTACAGAGAAGAGTGATGCCAAAAAAAAAGTTAAAGAAGTTTTTTACATAGCAAATGATCTCAGTGCCATTAATAGAAGAGAGGCATTCGTCAACGTCATTCATTCAGACATCGTAAACAGTAATTTAAAGTGAGTGGTCTATCTTCATGCTTTCACTTCCAGTACTTAAGATTTGCCCATATATAAGCATTTGGGTTGGAAAGAATAAGTGGATTCATTTTATTCTTTCATAAATACTATATCTTGTGTTGGGAATGAAAGTATTCATTTATTATTAACACTCGTAAAAGCGCATGCACAATAGCTTGAAAAGGCCGATCTTTAATGTATTACAATTTATAAGACATAGCGCTATAAAAATAAATGCTTATTTACATATTATTCTATATTGTAATACATTAAAGATCAGCCTTTTCAAGCTATTGTGCATGCGCTTTTTTACGAGTGTTAATAATAAATGAATACTTTCACTCCCAACACGAGATATAGTATTTAAGAAAAAATAAAATGAATCCACTTATTCTTTCCAACCCAAATGCTTATATATGGGTAAATCTTAAATACTGGAAGTGAAAGCGTGAGGATAAACCACTCACTTTAAATTACTGATTACTATGTCTGAATGAATGACAATTTATGCTTTTATGAAGTCATTTGAAAATGATTACGATTTCAATACATTTTTATATTGTTATCAAAGTTTTAAAACAATTAAGTACCATAAAGTAAAAATTCATACCAATGTAATTCTCCACAAAAAAAAAAAAGGAAATCATGGAAGATTCATGAAGATTGGTGGAATATTTGTTGAGTTATTAAATAACAAGCAAAATTTCACATTTACATAATAATAATGATGATAAAAAAATTTGAGAATACAAAAAATATTTAGAAGTTATGGATAACATTTTGAAATACAATACTGATATACATATAGTAATGTATATACATCATTTAACATCTTTATCAAGCAGTTTACAAGATTATAATCAAATACCACTCTAACAAAAAAATTTTTAGAGCAATATTGAGAATTTGATGTCAAAGTGTAAGAACTTAAAATTCACAGTAATCAAAATCATAATAATGAAGATTTCCTTATATTAATGAAAGGTAAGTTAAATAAATAAATCAAAAAATATTTATATGTTGAAATGCTAAGTGAAAATAAAAATAACTAATCATCTTTATATAAACTTTGAAAAAAATTTAAATTCTATAATATTATAATGTTACTTCTTTAGATATAAAACATATTAAATCAAATCCAATAATTTTATATCACTAACATAAAAAAATATAAAGATAAAAATGTTATTTAAAAAGTATGTATTATAATATACATGATTAAAAATAATCAATTTAAAACAAAATTATGGCAACATTATGAAATTTTTGCATTGAAATTTGCTCAATTAAAGTATTTATATTATATATAAGAAAAACTGGTACTTATAACATAATCGGGCTTGGCCACTTGATGGCGTTCTGGCTCGCCAAAATATCTAACAAATGCTGTTTACAAGGCCTGACTTAAGGCTATAGAAAACATCTATGTTTGTCTTAGCCATTAGAAGGCCGTTTATGATGCGTAATGCAGAAATAATACGGCCTATTTCTACTTTGCGACAGTTATTGTGAATCCACACACTTATCTTTCGTTTACAGTTTGATATATATGTGTGTTTAGTTGGATTAGTCAAATTTTTACAATATACGTTACACAATATTTGTATTTATAATTTATTTAATAGACATGAATTTATAGTAATTTTCTAAACGGCCACACCCTTGTTTAGAGAATGTGTAAGGTGTAAAATCTTGCAGACGGTAGGCAAAAAAGAATTTGGCCGATATCGCGTGCGAAATCTCGTTTTCACGTGAAATACCACGTAGTTCATAAAATGGATGGCGATCAACTTTTTCCGCAGTTGCCGACAACAGAAGCCGAGTATTTCTGCTGTCCAATAAAAATATACACGATTTTTTGTAAATTTCATAGAAAGCACACATTATAAACATATTTAATAAGTAAATAAGATATTATATGTGTTTGTTGTTTAAAAAAGTTTGAGTTTCTTTCTTTTGTCCGACTACGGTTACGATTTTGATATCTTTTATTTTAGCATTACAGACAACAGAACACTAACCCTAAAACTAACCCTAACCCTACACAGTTGTTTTGTTATATAGAAAGCAATAATTAAGCGAAAGACATCGCTAAATAGACATTGCAGAGTAGCAGCTTTGTCCAAAAACAGCGATTTAAAAATAAAAAAAAAGATTGTCGTTTACCAATAATTAAGCGAAAGACATCGCTAAATAGACATCGCAGAGTAGCAGCTTTGCCCAAAAACAGCGATTTAAAAATTAAAAAAAGGTTGTCGTTTACCAATAATTAAGCGAAAGACATCGCTAAATAGACATCGCAGAGTACCAGCTTTGTCTAAAATCAGCGATTTAAAAATAAAAAAAAATGTTGTCGTTTACCAATAATTAAGCGAAAGACATCGCAGAGTAGCAGCTTTGTCCAAAAACAGCGATTTAAAAATTTAAAAAAAGGTTGTTGTTTACTAAATACAAAATTAAAATTAAACAACTTTTTTAATAAAAAGGCATGAAAAAAAAGTTATAGCAATCAATAAATTAATAACCAAAAAAAAAAAAAAACAGCGATTCGATTTAAAAATATAACGCGGCCCCGAACATTGTACTGTATTGTTTTTGACTTCCAACAACACCATCAAGTGGCCAAGCCCGATTACGTTATAATTATCGAAAAACTATTTTAAAAACATACAACAAATATATATAACCAAAATCTAAATAATCACAATTTTTTTAATTAATCACTTAATTACTAGATATTAATTTATTAATGAAAATTTGGTAAAAGTAACAATATAACTCAAAATGCAATGAAAAGCTTATCAAAAATATATTTTAAAAACCAAGAACGACTGAAAAATATATATATTCTAAGTTTATAGAATTTTATTTTAAATCAATAATAATAATACAATCATAAATGTTAAAATCAGATAAATAATATTTACATTTAAAAATTATTAAATTCATCTACTAATAAATTATAAAAAGGAAATAACAAAGAATAAAATATTTGATATATATTAAATTTTCTCACCCTTCAAATGGTGAAAATACATCATCAGAATTTGACCGTGATGATCTGGAGTCTGGCCCATCAGAAAAACCATTATAATCAACTTGTTCTTCTAAGATTTTAGAAACCAGCTCATCTAGTACAATCTTATCAGAAGTTGAATTAGAATCCAACTGGGGAAAATTATAATCCATATCCGAATGTTTTTGCAGCAACATCATTTGATTTTTTAAATTATCAAAAGTACAATTTGAATCATGAGACCATGGAGAATAATAAGATGTTGAATCTTTATCCATAAGAGTGCGACCAAGCTGCAAAACATGCTGGAGATTACACACTTGGTTTATCTAGTAAATAAATATTTAAAACAAAAGTTAACACACACACATATATATATTAATTTACATAATGCCATATACAATATATGTATAAAAACAAAATATGATACATCTAAATTTCTTCTTAAATAAATGCAAAATTTTTAAAAATCAACTATAACAAAACAATGGTCTGTTTAAGATGAAAAAAAAAACTAGATATATGATCATAAAAATGACCTTTAAAGTTGCTCTTAAATTATTATTGAAGTTTTGATTTTTACTCAACAATTATGCATTTTCAAGAGAACTAAATCTGTGCTCATCAACTTTTTAGCCTGTCTAAATATAGCATAAAAAATTTTAAAAGTAAATTATTATATATATAATAAATGTTTTATATTTTTTTTAAAGTATAATAACATAATTATTTCAGATTTCAAAAAATAGTTTTACAATTTCATAAAAATACTGATAATTTATCTATGCATAATGATAAAACCATGATGTAATTTGCTTCACATTATTAACTAAAACATTACTTGTTTTTGTTTGTTTTAAAGCATTAATTGTTTGCTCTAGAGCCAAAATTGTCCAAACAATTGGCAGCAATCTATGAATTATTTATTTTACTATTTATTTCTCAATTACATTTATTCATTATTTATACAATGTCTTACAATACTTTTTATTTAAAATTTTATTTTGAATGCAGTCCCATAATAAAATATGGACATGAAAGAAAAAATGAAATATGAAAATAACTAATAATATTTTGTGAATCCAACAATCTTTTTCTTATATTTTTAATTGGTCAAAGCATCAACTGTATACATTTGGAATTTGAATGATTTTGATATAATAATAAACTGTGGATGGAAATGAAAGAAATAATTAAAGAGGAAACAAAATCAAAATGAGTGTTAAAAATGGTAAACAAAATTAAAAACAATAAAGATTGTTTAAGGAACTCTGTAGAAAATTCTAAAAAGTATCCAGGAAAGTCAAAACTATTACAACAAAATTTGGAAAATCATTGAAAATAAAATAAGTATGGAAAAACTAAAAAGTAATTTTCAGGAGATTTATGCAAACAAAAAGACAGATTATAAATAATATCAAAGATGAAAGGAATAATATAAAAAAATGCTTTACCAGAACATAGGAACCAAGAGGTTTCTGATGAAATATCCTACATTAAAAAAAATAATAATAAATGGCCAGCTTTGATATGATTACCTAAAAGTATGACCATTGGAATTATATAGTATTGCATCAAAAAAATTGCAGAAAAATGAAGAATCAAATAAGAATATTAACAAAATTATATCAATAAATTTAGAAAAATATCAAATGGCTACAAAAAGAAAAATATAGATTTTTAGGTTTGTAGCGAAAAATCACATGCAAGTAAAATTATTCCAAAAATCATATCACACCAAATCAGAACTTCACATTAAAAGATATCCTACAGTCAATTTTAGGAAAAATCAAAGCATTTCTAAAAACATACACACAAGAATAAGAGAAAAAGATCCTAAATACTATAAAGAAGTCTACATGACAAGCCTTGTGATTTGATGACCATGCTAAATTTCTTACAAAATCAGATGAATTGGAATATTTCACTGTTATCATAAAGAAACTGTGTACAAGAATAACAATTACAATTTATAAAGAATAATAGTGAAACAACTTGTTTGCATGCTGGTAAAATAATTAAGTCAAGCAACATTAATATTTTATCTAATCAATTTGTGTATCAAATATGTAATGAAGAAGGATAAAATGGATAACAACAAATAAGGATTCAGAATTAACAGAAGAAATATAAATTTTGGGCATGCTGATGACAGCACACTTCGTAGCTGAAAATATAAAAGACCTCAAGGACTCTCATTATGAAAATTAATAATAGAATAAAAAGATGAAATTATGACTAAATATGAAGATAAAAATTATTATGATTAGAATAAGAACCAGAGTTCAAATTGATAATATAGAATGGTTGGCGGTTTTTGCCTCTGGATTTATTCAACAACAACAAATATACATTAGTCAAGTGAATAATCACAGACAAACAATAGGCAGAGTTGCCATGAAAAATTTGGAAAGAGAAACGCACCTTTAAAAATAAAAATCAGAATCATTCAAATCATGGGCTTCCTGTATTACTCTATTTATGTAAAAGCTGAATATTGAAAAAGAAAAATATTAATGTTTTTGATCTGTGACATTTGGTAAAAACTTTGGTAATTCTATTGCTAACATAAAAAGTACTGAATCCTTGTTAAGATTAGATCTAACCTCTCACATGAAGTAGTAAAAATAACAGAATCTGTACTGATTGGTAATATCATGAGATAAACAAATTCTTTAAAAATATATATATAGTTTGAAAAAAATGTGAACAGAAAATGAAAATGTCAGTAAAAAGATGGATGAACTCTATAAAGAGAATAATCAATATGCCTTTGGACACATTGAAAAACTAAACAGATGATAGGACATTCTGCAGAAATGCTGTTCTTATGACTTCCAGGAGTCAATATTGACTTAAAAATATCTTGTAACTATAGACCCCTAGCCTCTATGCAGCAGTTTTAAATGTTGTATGCTTACAAATGAAAAAGAAAAAAATATTTTAATATGTTTTGTCTAAAAAAATTTTGTTTCTTGTATTCCTGTTCTTTAGGGGACCCCTGTGCAATATTTTGAATTGTAATTTTACAAATAAGAGAGAGAGTTTTTTTTAACTTGACTAAAAAATTTAATTATTTAATACTTAAATGGGGGGGGGGGGGTTTAAATACAAAATTGTAAAAATTTAACAATATAAAATTGATAAAAAAATGTCTGATAAATAATTTTATAGCATCAAAACTCAGTAAAATTATTTTTCTTTTTGTTAACAATTTATATTTCAGATTTTTTATTAAAAATAAATTTGAATTAATGTGCAATACAAATCATTTCAAATAATCTTCATAATCTATATCGTTCACAATCCATTTCTATATCTTGCAAATTAGAAAGCAATAACTCATAAAAGAAAAAGCATGTGACTTTTTGAATTTCTTTGATTTTAAATATTTTCATATTTATTTCACAGCATATCTAAAATTGATATTTTAGAAATGCATGTACAGATAGAGAGAAGTTTTATATAACAGAAAGAATACAAATAGTAATTTTTTTTTTTCCTCTCCAAAAAGATTTTAACTTCAAGTGTGTCACACACTAATGCTACTATAGTAAATTGCAATTTCTTTAATTCAAACTGACATGAAAATAATACATATCCACTGTTTCAACTTATTTTCAAAGCTTTCAATTGATGATCTAGCCTCTATATACTAATTGTTTATACGTGAAAATTTTTACAATTATTTTATTATAGCAGACTTATTATGGAAGCTTGTTACATTATCCTCTAGTATATAGTGCTTTAACTTACACTGTTCTAAATTTAAAATAGAATGATCATCATTGTCTGTACTAGTGAATAATTAATTTTTTGTAATAATATTCATATTACTTTCAAATTATTTAATGAGGCAAATGATTTTTTAATCATTTTTTCTTCTGATATTTCAGTTCTAAAATATTTAATATGATACTGCTGATAATTTTGTCAGATTTTTAGATTTTCTATTTTTACTTCTGTTGAATATGCTTTACTTTACAACAGCATTTTGTTTTAATGTCAGCTAATGTCTACATCATCAAACATATAAAAATCATAAAATATAGTTATTTTTTAATTTACTTTAGAATATAATAATTATGTTTTTATAAAATGTGTAGTAAAACGGTTTATTTTTAGATTAATTTCTAAATAGTAAAAAAGCATTTATTTACTGTAAGGCTTTGCATAACTGTTTCATTTCTATATTTTATTTTCTATTGTATTTTTTTATGTATTTATGTATACATATTTTGGTAATAGTTTGCTAGACAAAGACGCTGCCTGATGGCACTGTTTATGTGCTAAAGCCCATAAAACTGCTGTTTCCGTGGTCGACAGCATGTTCGAACCCGCATTTACTATAATACAAGTTTTGTTGTGTTATAGATTGCAGGCCGCTTTGTCGCATCGCAGTACAGCATGTTCAAACCGGCGTTTACTATAATACAACATTTGTGTTGTGTTAAAGATTGCAGGTCGCTTTGTCACATCGCAGTAAATAATTTTTGCAAATTTGCACACTTCATACATTTTTATGGCTTCATGTGAAGGTGTGTGTATTTGAATTGTATGAAAATCGTTTTTTTATTTAACTTTTTTCTTTTTTAGTATTGAAGTATTGCGATTTTCTTAAGTAATAATTATCCAACTCTTTACACCATTCTGTATTAAAGTTTTAAGCAGCAAAACCTTGTCCAGATAGATGTGTGAAGTTAGTTGTAATGCGTCAAGTAACGTAGTGTCCGTAACATTCCACGAGACCAACAAAATGGCGCAGGAAATGCCAAAACATCTTGTTCGATTCTGTGATTTATCAGCAACAGAATCAGATGATATGTCATACTGTAAAGGTCAGAAACGTGTGATTCGTTAACATAGTGCAGAATTCGACCACCACACAGAACTGCAGCACCATCTAGGTAGCAAAGCCATCCGTAGTCCTGAGTTTGAACATAATTTATCGGTTCCACAATACAATCTACGAAACAACGCATCCGATGCTACATTAGTAAATACTTTTTTAGGCACGGTGGTCAGGGATATGCAAGAGATTCAAGAATTTATTTTCGAGTTAGCCAATAATAACACCAGTATTAAACATTTATATTTTACAGAATCGAGGAAATATTATATTGAATGGGTATCGAATAAATAAAGACGTAACGGCAGACATATAGTTTGAAATTATTTATTTAAAACATTTTATACTAAATCATCTATATTAATAATATTTTATTATATTTAAAATCTCAGTAACAGTATTTCCAATACTGTTATATTTTACAAAAAGATACATTTATGTGGCTGATGTAATCTAGCTACCTAAATTCTCGAGCATGCCTTCGGGATTTATATCTTTGCAATGCAAAATGGCGGACACATATTTATTTAATTAAAGAAGATATTTACTAATTACTATGGACAGACATTTATTTGAGAGTGAGTTATGTGATTAATGCAGAGACGGAGTTATATATTGAATAATAGAATTAATAAGAAGAAACACTTGGTACGTCTAGAAAGGCGATATGAAAGTGGCAGTACATTAAAACTGTGAAGCCGTGAATGAGTTTAGAACAACGGGCTGGCATTTGCCATAGGCCCAAAGAGGTAAGGTGTCACATAAGCATAACCTGGGGCAAGTGGTTCGTGCCACGATTACTTCCTGGCTGCGTGACAGTCGTCAAGTCCTACGGTAACATTTATTTGTCCGCTTGTGTAGGACGGCTGGGATTAATTTCAATCCTATAGAATCCGGAATATCCAAGGGTTATAATAGGTCATCGCGTCTCCAAAACGTAACACATGTATAATCTACAGACTATTCTGTTAAGATTTAAATATATTTTATAACTCGGCCCTACATCATCAACATTTAATAAAGAATGTTTTTGATTCTCAAAGAAATGCGATTTACAGAATTATTATTTAAAAACTTAATAAAATATAAAACAATAGGTATGCTGGGTGAGTATTAATAAATATGTCAGCCATTTGCTAAGTAGTAGACCCCTGCATTACAATCAATGAAGCATTGAATGCGTGTCGATTTATATGAAAATATTAAGTAATTTATAGAAGTAAATATTAATGAGGATTTGCAGGACATGCATCCACTGTTTCAAGCAATCATGGACTTATATTAAGAAAATTATGGAGATTTCCAAGCTGACCAGCCAACAGAAGTATATAACGAAATATATTAATAGGTTGATGGACAAGATGGCAACCGTCTTAATTAAAATCTATATTTAAATTTGGCGAGGTCCGGATGGAAATCTTATAAGCATGCTACAATTAGATAATAAAATGTAAAATTCAGAAATATGTACCCAACAAAAGATAGATTTAGGCAAGCTAGATTATTAAAGAAATTTACATAAGGAATTAATAATTAATTTCATAGTTTTACAAGTTATATAGAGAGTGAGCTATAGCGTGATTATTTAGAGTACTCTAGGAGAATTTGGGTACAGGTACCTGTTTTATGAGAAGTTTTCAGATTCAGTAGCAAATTGATCATGATTTCAGAAGTAGCAGTTCTTTCCAGTATTTAGATTATTCATTGATTTTAACAGCAGCAGCAACTTTCTAATTGTTTAGGCAGCAGATCTTCTTGGTTGATATTATGGAGGGCACATGTGAAAGTTAGCGGCATACGATCGACCATCTCCGTGGAGAATAGTCTGGTTGCTTTCTACTCGAACATACTGTAGTAGGTAAATTACTTTATGATTTTTGGAGACTCTCAACTGATCGAGAGCACAGCTAAAGTTTAACAAAAAGTTCTCAGAAAATTCAAAATGTCCTCCTTTCTTTGATCTTATCTTTTCACTTTTGTTTGATTTTATTTTTGGATCCACTCATTTGCCCCGAGGAGAATCAATACATTCTTGTAAGTTTAATTTATATAGAAAGCTGCATTTCTATTGTTAAAGTTTATATTTTACATTTACATTTTGGAATTCAAGATTTTAGGGAATTTTTCTTTTTAATTAATGTATTATCTCTCACCGACCGCTACTTTCAAAATTTCAAAGACAAAGGAAATATATAATTATTTTTACTTTTACTTAACTTATAATCAGATTTCTAAAATTATTATTAAATATGAAATTTAAACACAGCAATAAATAACGAACTTTATAATTTAAAATAAATTGTTAAAATTATATATTTTTATATAACTAAAAAAGAAATACAAACTACATTATTTTTATCTATTGCTTTAAATTTGTTATCGAAATGTGTGTGTTTATGGTGGATTTTACATATATTGATACATTTTTAATATTGTTACACACACAATTCGATACCAAAAAAGTTTAAATTTGGGTAGGATAGAGTGGTGAGTGAGAGACGATAGAAAAAGGTGAAACTTAAGATTCGAATGTGAATCTTACTGTTTCAATATTTGCAAAGAATCAATGTGCCTCCACATTCAAAGAAATGTGTTCTAAAGGAACCGCTCAATTTCGCTGTCCGTTGTGTTCATGCAAGCTAACGTGTTCCATTCGAAAGATTTGATTTGATTTCCAGAATACTGTTGGTTCAAGCAGTACGTGTTATATATTACTGGAGCCGGACCAGCTGAATGTCCAAGCCGTCCAGACAGAACTGTCGATCGGCAGAAATGCCATTTTACATTGGACCAACAGTCTGTGCGAGCCGTGTTCTGAGAGTTTGGCAACTTGACCCGTGCTGTCAAATCGGTGGGCCCGGTTTGACAATTAAGGTGGATAAAACTTTCTTTAGCAGGAGGGAAAACCATCAGGGAAGAGTACTACCTCAACAGTGGATTTGGGGGGGGGGGGGCGTGAGACACGTGAATGTTTATTTGAAATGTGTTCCTTGCCAATCTGCATCCACACTTTTGCAGGCCCTGAAAGACAACGTCAAGTCCAGATCAACTATCTTCTCGGACTGTTGGAAGGGTTATAAGTCTGCTGATCTTGAGGCATAAGGTTTCCATTATCTGACAGTGAATTACACCTGAAACTTTGTGGACCCTTCCACAGGCACTCACACGCATACCATTGAGCACCTTTGGACCTTTTAAAGTGGAAAAATAAGAAAAAATGTGGAACTCACCATCAACTTCTGCCATATATAAATACCTTGCAGAATTTATGTGATGTCTCCACAAGGATAAAGATGTTTTCCTGGCCATCCTTTCAGAGATGTCTTTGACATAGCACTACCAGTATAATTTTACAAATAGCGTTTGAAGTTGTTCATATAAATCGAAGTTATTTTGAATATTTATTGTTGTTGTTCTTTTGACTTGTTTATTTTTTACAAATGTTTATCTAACAAAAATTTCGTTTTTACAAATACCATTTGAAATTGCTCATGTATTTAGAAGATATTTAAGATTTGTTATTGTAGTTCTTTTTTGAAAAGAAAACCAGTTTAAAGTATTCATTGGGTAATAGAGTTTTTAAAGTTGCTGCTCTTTCATTTTGGTTGTTGTTGTTGTAAAATAGCTTCAAAAGTTTTAAACTGGTTTTTAAAAACTCAAGAAGCATATTGTTTGTAATACTTTTTAAGGTAATTTGTTGTTGTTGTTTATAGTTTAAAAAAGAAAGGCTAAGAAGTTTTACTTTTTGTTGCCATTATTTTTGAAAGAAAAGATAGCAGATAACACAAAAACCCAGTAATAAAATTGCAATTTTTGGGGGTTAAAACAAAAATGCATGTTAAAAAAAAAAAAAGGTTAATAAGTTTAAAGCCATTTTAGTATTTATTGCTGTTTCTCTGTAAAAATGAAAATGTAAAAGAAACACTAAGAACTTTTACTTTTTGTTCTGATTATTTATTTTTAAACCAAAAAAAAACGGCGTAACACAAAAAAAAAAAGATGTAATCCTAAAGAAAATTGTTTTTTTAAAACAAATAGCATGGTAAGCATAAATGCTATTTGTTAACCCTTTAACTGTCCAATTGTTCATTCGCTGCAGGTGGTATCACTCAAAGCTTTTAATTAGCCGATGCACAAAATAATGTATCAATTTTTCAAAAGTTATTGACCGTTTTTTTAAATATATTCACTTTAGTTTCGTTTTTAAAAAGTATATTAGTAATTTCTCACACTATAAAAATAAACGAAAGTTTGTTCAAAAATAAATTTTGATTTTTAATTTTAAAAATATTTGTTACGGTTGACATGAAAAGAAACGGCAATCATAATTTCACGTTATGATTTTTTTTTCCCGACTTTGCAATAAATAAATAATTCTTGCTAAAATCGTAACTATTTTTGTAAAATAATATTTATTTTTGACATATTATATGAAAATAATTTGTATTTTATTTGTATTTCATCAAAAAATATTTTTAAAATGCTCTAAAACATTCGTTTATCATTTTCAAAATAAAACAAAAGCGTTCGTAAATTTTTAATTTTTGGCAGCCATATAAAAATTTTAACAGCCAATAATATTCAAGAAAAGATGATGAGAAGGCGGAGCTTTTCCATTTTCTTTTGTTTACAAAATTTCAACAGCCAATAAGATTCAAGAAAAGATGTGAAAAGGCAGTGCTTAGTTTTTGTTTGACATAAATCATCAATTAATTGATTTTTTACTTGTAAAATAATTCAATAGATGGCAGTATATTATAAAACTTTTTGCGTTCTAAAAAATGACGTTAAAACCGTAAACGTAGTCCAAAAACTAAGCAATTTACAGCGATGTCAAATTTACTCGATTAAAACGAATATGTATCAAAAATTGCCTCGATTAAGAACGAGTCAAACAGTTAAAAGGTTAAGTTGTACTTTTTGTTGCCATTATTTTTGAAACAAAAAATAGTGGGTAACACAAAAAACCATTAATAAAATTGCAATTTATTTTTTTAAACCCCAAAAGTATGTTTAAAAAAAAAAGTTTAATAAGTTTAAAGCCATTTTAGTATTTGTTGCTGTTTCTCTGTAAAAATGAAAATGTAAAAGAAATACTAAGAACTTTTACTTTTTGTTCCGATTATTGATTTTTAAACAAAAAAAAGTGGCGTAACACAAAAAAAGACTAATCAAATTGAGAATTGTTTTTTTAAAACAAATAGCATGGTAAGCGTAATAAATTTAAAACCATTTTAGTATTTCTTGCTGTTTCTATGTAAAAATGAAAATGTAAAAGAAAGACTAAGAACTTTTAGTTTTTGTTCCGATTATTGATTTTTAAACCAAAAAAAAAAGAGGTGTAACACAAAATCAAAAAGGCTAATAAAATTGAAAATTGTTTTTTAAAACAAATAACATGTTAAAAAAAAAAAAGCAGAATAACTTTAAAACCATTTTAGTATTTATTGCTTTCTATGTAAAAATGAAAATGTAAGAACTTTTATTTTTGCTACGATTATATTTTTCTTTTTTTAAAAAAAAAAAAAAGCGTAATACAAAAAAAGAAATGTAATAAAATTGAAATTTGTTTATTTTATTTTACATATGTTGATTTCATTTGTTTATATTAATAAAAAAAAATGTTAAAAAACACGATTTTTGTCTTTTATTTTTTTTGACAACAAAAAACACCACAAAATGATTAAAATAGACGGCCTGGAAATGTTCATATATTATAGTTTTTGCGTGATAACAGCGCCATCAGGCGTCATCTTCGTCTAGCAAACTACTACACATATTTTACATATGTAAAGTACATTGAATCTTTAATTTTATTGCTTAATTATCCCAATATTCTCAAAGCACTGTTTTAGAGAATCAAGTAAATATAAAATGGAATTTAGGTATCTGACTCTATCAGTACCTCATACACTTGCATTAAGTGAAACCATGATACAGAATGACAAATTCTAAATATTCTTAAAAATAGTTCGTTTTATAATTAGTATCCATTTAAAAATAAAGTTGAAATATTTACCAATTATTACATAAATCATGGGCAAAATTGTAGCATACATGGTCATTATAACATTTAAAATCATTAATTTATTAAAATAATTTTTGCTCAGAAAGTCAATCAAGTAGCAACAAAAACAAGTTGAGCTTCAATTTGAAAAAAAAAAAAAACTAAATTAAGCTACAAAGTGAACATAATAAAACATACATATGCATCATCAGAAATGTATACATGATGCCATGATATGAAGTGACATATTTATATATTCTTAAGAATAGTTATTATCATAATTAACATCCATGCTTCATTTTCCCCCCTTACATAAAATATAGTACAGAGAAGCTGTGACAAGAACTGAATCAATATACACTATTTTAATTTTAGCTTATTTTGCAAGCTCTATATATAACTATTTTAATTGTTATCCAAATTTATATATATAACAAACAAACAAACAAAAAATGTAAACAAAAAATAAGAACCCTAAAATTCATAACTGGTAAATTTTGTGAATATTTATCACAAATGATATCAACAATTATTATTTTATTTTGCAGTCTTTTCAATAATTTTAATATGATTATGTTTATTACATGTGTTTTCTTTGTGTTAAACATGTTGAAAGCATAAACGTTTTGTTGTTTTTTTTCTTCCAAAAGTTTTATATTGTAAGGTGCTTTTCATTTAATGAAATGTTTTCTAAATCTAATTTAATTATGGAAATTCATAATTTCCTTAATAAGTGATAAAATGAAAATTACCAATTTATAGTGGAAGTGGAAAAATCATGTACAGAAATGAGCCTGTTCAAACAAAAAATAATCATCTATTAGAAAAATAATGGCAAACATATTTGTGCCAGAATTGTTTATACTCCTGAAACAGGTAGTTATAACTATATTAAAAAATAATTTTTTGGTATGACATTGAATTTTAGATAGAAGATATAAAGTGATAAAACATTATTTTAGATAGACATTATTGTATAATTTGAGAAAGTTTAAAATCTGTAAAAAGAAACTGAAACTTCATTGTCCAGTTTATTTTAAAAAAGTAAAGACACAATACAATAACACACATATAATAAATATACTCTCTGAATTTTTATTAATAACAGCATTGCTATTTTTCAAATTTTTATTCATGTTGAAAGTACTGTATATTTACAGTATGATAAACAATACTATATTGTAATAAACTTATAAACAAAATGTTGTCTATTATCTACTATAACCAATCTATACTAAAGGCTTGGGAAATGATATAGTGGACATCGTTATGACTCAAATGTATTTTTCATTCTTTCAGTATATTGCAGTGGTAGAGTGATGGAGTCAAAACTAAAGCTTCCTAGACATAAAGCCACTCTAATATTCTGCTGCTTAAATGTCATATTCTGAAAAAGTAACATTTTGATTACATATTAGTTTTTGATATAATAAACATTTAAAATTTTATTATTGAATTATTTTATGTCTTAGATTTGAAATTCTTGGAAAAATAAACAAGTAGGAGTAGCCTTTTGCTTGGTCACCTTTATCTAATGGCAAAAGATTTAAAATGTCATTCACTAAGTAAATTTGAAATTAGAATTGTAAATGCAAACAATAAATTGTCTTATAAAAAATATCTTAGTTAACTGAAATATAATTCAATTGCTCATGGCTTTGAATTCATATCTAGATTCAATATCACCTTAATTTCTTATATAAAAAGTGATGCCTGTGCATGCAGTGGGCTATATGAATGACAAGAGGTGATTGAGAATATGCATCTCTGGGCAACCCAAACTTCAATGAAATCTTGATGACAACAGCTCTTTTCTTGACTGCAAACTTCAGAGTTAATGTGTCTCTAATATTTACAATCACATACTAATGAATATTCGGATTGATAAACAGGTGGATTAAAACTTTTAGTATTTTTTTTTTTATTAATAAAAATAAATTATAACTAATACAATTGTTATTTTTCATTATCTTATATTCATCACATCAACATTCACATTCTTTTGTTTAAGGAAAATAAAATAATATATTAAATTTCTTTTTTTTCTTAATCTTCTTTTAAACACAAAATATGTTGAAATTAACATTTGTATTTCTACAAAATTATTTTTATTTCTTTTGTTTCATTAATAATTTAGTTGTCTTTTTTTTTTCAAAATCAGAAATGATCTATTTTTCAGAGCAATCCTTTTTATTTAATTTTAAATAATTTATTTCAAAATATCAAAAATATTATTACCCACTTAATTTATAGTCTTCTTTTCATTTATAAACTTTAAATATATATGCACACACATTACTTAAGATTACTCATACACTGTTGTGGATATAGACATTTTGTCTTTTGTTTCCTCTCTTCGGATAAAAGAAAAAGAGAAATAAAACACTTCCGACATTAAACCCCAAATTTCATTACTTTCCAGATATTTAAGTGGCATTCTAACAGTAAACAGAATGAAGAATATTCCTGCAATTCTGAGACATAACAAAATAGCACCATCAGAAAATAAAATACACAATGTAGCATGACCAAGCTAGATGATTACCTCAGCTTAAAAACTTTTAAGTTACCTAGATCTTAATTAAATAACTAGTAAAATTTGTCAAATCCATGATTATCTGAAGTCTTAGAGATCAATTTTGATAATACATATGAAAGTTGTGTATATATACAAAAAGTGGGATCCATTGAAAATTAAGCCTAGTTAGTTCCTTTGAGACTTACGAGATTAGTATATATCTGAAAACTAAGTTTTGTTGACAAAGAGACATATATAAACTTGTGAGATGATTAATGCATGTATATCAATCATCATTAATTAATGTTTATCAATTATCTATCAAACAGTAATGAAGTCTCTATATACATATTCTTGTCACAATTTCACTTAAATTTTTCTGAAGATTGTGAATTTGGACAATATACTCAGGCACTTAATCTGAATTGTAGTTATATTCAAGTCCCAAGTTGTGCAGCCATTTTTTAACACTGAGTACCCAAGTCACTATTTGTAATGAAATGAAAAAATGCAATCATAAAAATAGATGATACCAAATATATGTGAGACTTAGCCACAAGCTGATGAGTCATTTGTAGCTGAATGTAGAGGCAAGCATCATAGTAGCTGATAATAATCATATATCAATGATATATAAAAGTATTGTGGTCACATATAAGATGATCCGCTCAGATCCACCTGGTATCATATATATATTGACCATGATTAAAGGTTGCATTAATAGAGTTTGGACTTTTAAAAGTGATCCATAATAATATCACATAATCTATTTGTAATAACTCTTATCCCTTCGGTACCATTAAGGTAATTCTAATATGAATTATATAGAATCCATACTTACAAATTCGGTTTTTGATAATTGCTAGCTATATGGATAGCAAAACTGCTAAATATGTATACAAGAGTAAAATAAATAAATACTTCATCTAATATTTAAATAAATACATTATAATAATTTTATTAATTAATTAGTCTAGAATAAATTCTCTCCAATAAAACAAATAGATTATTAAATCCGACATTTATAAATATCACATAGATATTATTACAACATGATAAAAACAAAATATTAAATGTACTAATAGTTTAAACTGTGATTTACCATACATAAACATAAATGGAAATCAATGTCTTACATATAAAAACACACATACATTTAGTAACACAAAAATATCTCACTAGTTTTATTTCATCTTTAATTCATTATGGTAAATGGATATAAAAACAGACAAATATATACATTTTATAATAAAAAAATATTTCAACTATTAGTTTTAATTTATATTAAATTTATAAACCAAACCACTCTTTTAGCAACATAATTCCAATATTAAAAAAAAATGAAAACATGTTATTATTTTAGAATGTAGATTTCATTTATTCTTAAACATTAAATAACTTTGCAGTAAAAAAACATTTGAATCATGGTATTACATTTTTCTCAATATAAATTTATCAGTTTTTTTTTTTAAAACAAAATAAATGTTATAGAATAAGCTTTCAAAGAACCTATTATTTGCTTAACTTTCTATAATTTTTTCTCTTGGGAATTTAAATTTATTTTTTTAATTGATGAACTTAATAAAATCTGATAATATCTGCAATCTGTTTGCTATTTTTTTTTTATCAAGAAATTTATTTAACACAAAATATACATAGTATTATGATATACAGGATAACAGGTTAAGCTTGGTTAAAAGGTTAAGAGTTCTCATGCATGTATTATTATGTGGACATTGGTCTATCTTGTACAACTTTGTATTGATAGTGGTTGGAGTATTTCCATTGAATGGCATTGTGTTCCTGCAACAGGTTAATGCTTAGAGTGACCACAGAGTATTTTTAGGGATATTAAGTATATTGCTTTTTGATGGTGGGTATGATGTGAGTTTGTTGCAGTGTTTGCATTATTGTTGTATTGGGACTTCAAACAGTCTCCATGTCTCAAAGAAGGCCGTAGAGGTAGAGAGGATTTCATCCCTCTTTTTGATGTTGTTGATGATGTTAATGAAGAGTTGGAGAGGATTTAAATGAGCTCCTTCAAAGGCTAGCTTGCAGCGGATGGACCAGATGAAAAAGGTGAGGAATGTGGATAGTCTTATCCATGCAAATGTTTTTGTGCCAAGGCAGTGCTGGATTGAGTTAATTATTTGAAAGTTGATCTTTGAGTTTGTGTGGATTAATTGTCTGATACTGTTGAGATTGGGGCAGATGTTCAAAATGTGCTCAAATGTCTCTGATTCCTGGCCACAGAGTTGGCATAGTGGGTCAATGTTATTGAATCCTCTTCTGTTTACCAAAAACCATTTAGTTGGTAGGGCATCAAGATTTATTTTAATTATGAAGTCCAGGAATTTTGCTTCGAGGCTCCAAAATTTAAACTGTGATATGATTTTCTTGTTGGATATGTTAAGTCTGGAAATAGGAAAATATGTTTGAGGATGCTGTAGATTATATGCGTCCCAGTATTTCATTTTGGAGGAATAAGCAGTTGCAGGACAGTTGTAAAGGCATTGAGAAGCAGAGGTTAAGGATGATAACCAATCCTGTTTGAGAAGTGGTGGTTAGTCGGTGGGGTCAACTGGCATACAGACTTGGAAGTTGTCAAAAATAAGGGTTAATTTATGAATAAGATTGTGGCTGTTTTGGAGAAAAAATGTATAGGGGGAGTGGAGTGAAAGACCGATCAGCCAGCAGGGATGGTGCATGCCTTCTAGACTGATGGCAACAGTTTTCCCACCCCAGAACAACCTAGAGCAAAGTGAGTTAATTTTACTGACAAAGATTTTGGTAGGTTTAATAATTGGGAGGTAATAATTAATTTTGGAGAAAAGGACCATGTTAAGTAAGGCCATCTTCCCATGAAGTAAAGGTAAACCTTAGCAAGTGATTTGTTATTTTGGTGGCAGATTTTAATATTTCATTTTGTATTTGTGATGTGATGATAGTAGGTGGTTTGTGAAAGGGAATACCTAGGAAATTCTGTGGTTGTCCAAGGAAGTTAGTTGTAATCTTCTTCCCTGTAGCAATTCTCCATGCAGATGATTTTTGAAGATTGAAGGAAAGTTTATATTGGTGAGTGTAGTCATTTAAAATTTTGTTGAGATGACCAAGATATTTCTGTGATGGCAAGACTATGAAGATATTATCCATATATGCGAGGATTCCTATCTCCTTCTTTAGTCTGGGAATGTAGACTCCTGGAAGTTGTCTTTGAATGTCTAACAGGAGTGGATTGATGTAAGCAATGAAAAGAATCGCACTAAGAGGGGATCCTTGTGGAATTGAATGTGATGGTTTGAAACTGTCAGAGGTTCTTCCGTCTAAGGATATCAGTATGTGTCTGTTTCTAAGAAGATTACTTACGATTTGGAGGTATGGCTTGGGTACCGCATAGTCAGCCAGAGTTTTAAGCAGGATGTTGATCCTGACTGAATCAAATGCGGCAGCTATGTCCAATTGAACAGCAATTGTTTTAGATTTCCTGTTTGTTCTTAAGTGATCAACTAGGGATTTAACTTGGGCCATAGCTAGGGTGGTTGATGAGCCTTTTTTGGCAAACTGGGATGGAGAAATGTATTTGAGAATACCTTCTTGAATGATGTCTTTTATAGTGGATTCAATGATTTTTATAATTAGAGGGGACATTGAGATGGGTCGAAGACTCATGAGCTCTGATGGCAGTTTATTTTTCTTAAGAAAGGGTACCATGGCAATCGGGTAAAGATTGGGGATAATTTTGTTTCCATCTGTTAGGTGGTCTATCATTCTATGGATAATTGGTATGGAAAATTTGCTGAGGTGGGCTAGAATGAAGTGTGGAATGCCATGAAGCCCAGGATGTATTCGATCCCTAAGGGATGTGATTTTGTTTTGTAGCATGGATTCCATTATGCAATGCATGTCTGGAACTTCTTGGTTTTTCCATATAGTGAGTGGTATTTCAGGATCTTTTTGAAGGATTTCCTGGAAGTGATGCTTAATGCCTTCCAACATTTGTTGACCAATCCAGGATTCCCCATTAGAAATAATTATTGAGGGTGTATTTTTTATTCTTGATGTTCCAAGGGCCCAGCGAATGTAACCACGGGTCCAGCAATGTTGAGATTCAAGGAACAATTTTGCTCTCTTGATAGATAGGTATTCTACTAGTTTTTCCTGTTGTGTTTTGTATTTCAATTTTAAGGAAATAATATCTTTAATGTTGTCTGTGTTACTTGGAATTTCTTTAAGTTTGGAGCTTATGTTTTGTAAATCATTAAGCAATTTAACTGGACCTTTCAGCTTTCGTGTAGTTACTTATGAGTGATTGTATGACTTCAATGAATGCAAACCATGCAACTTCAATGGGTTGTGATAGAATGTCAATTTTTTTGAAGTAAATATAACTGGACCTTTCAGATTTCGTGTAATTACTTATGAGTGATTGTATGACTTCAATGAATGCAAACCATGCAACATCAATGGGTTGTGATAGAATGTCAATTTTTTTGAAGTAAATATAGGACCCTGAGATGATAGCTTCAGTCGCTGTTGTGCGGGTTATCATGCGGAGAGTTTGGCGACTGTATTCTCCAGTGTAAAATGTCTTGTCAGGAAGAAGTTTGATAATTTGTGCGAGGTGGTCTGAGTATGTTACCAGTTGAAGCTGTGCTTCAATTTGGAAGTGCAATTCTGGTGAATAGTAGAAAAGATCTATGAGACTTTTACAGCTTTGAGTGTAGAAGGAGAAGGATCCCGGGGGCAGAAATCCCTCACCGCACATGAAAGTATTTATTGTTGAAGTGGGCATAGTTCACATTGAAGTCACCTAGGAGAAGTGTCGGTGATGAGTTGGAGTGTAGTACCATATTTATTGTATGTATGATGTGATGAAAATTATTGACTGTGTTTTGAATATAAATGAACAGGATGTTGAAGATGAAGCCACTGTAGTTAACTTTGATTATGACTATGTTACTATCTAAGTATAAAATGTTGAAATCATTAGGTGGTTTATTTTTGTTAATGATGAAACCTACCCCTCCAGAAGCAGTGGTGGCAATGGAGAATTTAGTATAACCAAAGTTTTCTAGAATCTGAGTGATTTGTAAGTTTGATTTTATGTGGAATTTAGTTTCGGCCATAAGGAAGATGTGGGGTGTGTGAATATTTAACCACTGTCTTATGGCATATATACGTTGTAGAGAGTTTAGGCCTCTCACATTGGAACCAACAATTTTAAGATACATTATGATTGGTTTTTAAAATTTTCAGGTAGAAAGATGTGTCAGTGAATTCATTGTACAAATCAACAGTTGAATTAGCTGCGAGTTGTTATGTGTCTCCTGGAGTAGGTGACCAGTCCACAGGAGAGTCTACTGACTGACCGAAGTCAATGGTTTCCGGTAACATAACTTCTACATCATTATGCTGAGTGTTTGCTTGGGCTGTGACATCTTTAGATATATTCTCATTTATTGAAAGTTCTTGCTCATTAGTCAGTTGCATATTTTTGGTTAGCAATAAAGTGCCGCCCTTTCTCCTTTTGTTGGATTTGTCTTTTGAAGTTGTAGGATTTATAGGTAGAGTTGCTTTTGAGTTATTGGATTTGTTTTGTATATCATCATCAGAACTAGGTCCACTGGAGTATGTGTTTTTTCTTTTCTCTTTTTTGTCTTTTCTCTTTTGTCTCCTGTTGTTGAGTTTTGGAAATATCTATGTTAGTAGGTTGAAGATTTATCAGTCTCATCTGATTCAATGTCAGTTTCTGATACACTGTCTATTTCATCAGACTCTTTGTGCATGTTCATGAGGATTGTGATCTGGTTTGTTGGTATCGTTTGTCTTTGAACCATTTGAACCAATTAAAGAGGGTGAGGTAATAGTGGTGTTGTGTTGCATCTGTGTTGATTTGGTATCAGGATGAGCCAGTTCTGGTGATTTGAGGATTTTGAGGCATTTGAATGTCAGTAACACAGTTAGTGGTTTTGGATTCTGAGCTTGGTTAAAGTGTTTTTGTTAAGGATGAATTTTGATTTGTTTCTGTGTTAAGTGTTCTCAATGTGTAGAGAATCAAGTTGAATTAATAATCCTGTTGGAGGTTTTTTCTGGTTGTTTTTTTATTGCATTTATGTGTTTTGTTCTTCTTGAGTCCGCAGGTTTTACAGATCCGAGCCAAGCAGTCTTTAATTAAGTGTGTGTGTTCAAAGCAGTGAAAGCACTGGGGTGGGACTCCGCGAAGTGAGAGTACCATAGGGGATCCACGCGAACGAACCACTGTTGGGATGTCTGTGGAGTTTATCCCCTTATTTAAGGTAATAGTGAATGAGGCCGTGTTTGATTGAATGTGGTTTTTTGTATACGGATTAAACCAGTATTGGAAATTGCTTATTTTACCATAGTTTTCTAAGATGGATTGAAGTTCGGCGTGGTCAAAATTTAGTAAACAGTCTTTGATGATTCCCTGAAGAGTGGTGGGTCTATTGTTATCGATGGTGATGATGTATTTATCATCTAGCATTTTAATTGTGTTTCTGAATGTGTTTCTATCACCCCATGTCTTAAATTCAGTGATAATATATCTGTCATTGGGATGTGAGAGAATTCTGTTGATACCCATTTCTATTTTTTTCTCTATTATCATTTTGAAGAATTTTTCCAGAGGGAATTTGAAAAAATTACCACTCTGGTCAGTGGTTGTTAAAATAAGCGTTTTATCGTTTGTATAGTTAGCAAACAATTTAAGTAATTTTTCAGGAATAGAGTTGTTGAATTTTATATGAATATTTTGATATGCTTCATCATTATCTTGAGTTATGTTTGAATTCTGAAGGTTGCTTGTATTTGGTGTTGCTTCATCAGTATCAAAATCTATATAACTAAGGAATGAGCTACCGTCTTGTTTGAGATTCATTTCACACTGCATCGGAATAGCATTCATATTTTGAACTGCTTCTGCATATGATCTTTGGAAACTGAATGAGTTTTGGTTTCTATTCTTATCTTTAGTTAAATTATTATGTGTAAAGTGTGTTTCGGGTGTTTTGAAATTACTTTCTGTTTCATCAGTACAACGTTCGTTACAATCAAACCGCTTTTTAACAGTGAAATTAAGTGTTTGATTTTCAGATATTTCGATTTCGTTTCTACTGTTGCTGTATATTTTGATTTGTACTTTTATATTTTGTTTGATGTAAATCAGTTATTTCAATTTGGTTAGAATATTTATTTTCTTTAGTAGAAGGCCCTTTGTAAATATCTTTATAATTTACGTTATTTTTTGGTTTTGCGCCCTCTTGCGTGTTTTTAAAACTTTTATCCCTAACATTTAAAGTTTTAATCTCCTTACTTCCTGACACTTCTAAAAGTTGTGTTTTACCCTGATGATTATGATTTTTTTGTTCTGAATCTAATACTGTTTGAATTGCTCTAGGATTTGAAATAAGTTTATTATGGTTAAAAGAGTCTTCATGTAAAAAGCTTTTATCAGCCTCTTGCGGATTTTTAAGAAATTCTCCAGTATTTACGTTAGTTTCAATGTAAGTATTGGCTTTTTTAAAATCAGATATCTCTGTAGCTTTATGCAGATTGTTACTAGGGTTGTAATTATATGTTTTAGTAGGTTTTTGATTGACTACTAGGTTTTCATTAGCGTTTGATAACGATTTGGAAATTTCATCAGAATGATTGTTTTCACCGCTATCGGTCGATATAGGACTAATAGCGGTTTCAGATATTAGCTTGCCAATGGCAGATTTAGGGTTTTTATACCCATCCATGCTTAGAAATTAATTTTAAAAGCACTTACCAACTGTTTCGTGTTGGATTCTCCACTCCAACTCCCCTTAAACTTGTAATTTCTTGAATTTTTGTAACTCTTGATGCACTGAGATGCTGAACACTTATCGCCATCTAGTGGCTCTGATCTGTTTGCTATTGTTAATTTATTTAAGCTATTCACTCAAAACAAACTAATTTAAGATAAATATCTTTTAAAGCAATAAACAGATTTCTCTTAGTTTCCAAAGCACTGTAATTAATATTTAAAATAATAAGTAGGGCAAATTCCTGTCAAAGAGATTTTTTTTAAATATAGATAATATGCATTCCACTGGATTCCTCTATTCCCAGTCATTTTTGAATGTTCATGTGTACATATATATAAAACAGATTTCATGTACTGAGTAATTTTTTCTTTATTCATGCTTCTATACATATACAGAATTGTTTAATGTTTACTACTGTGTCCTTCTACTAAATTTCTTTTATCTGTTTGTATACACAAGTAGATTGGTTTTACATATAAATCGTTTTATAGAAATAATTTGGCTAACCAGAACAATTCAAAACTGCTCACAACTTTCAATTCTTACATAGCTTCAATTCTACCTGAACTTTAGATGTAGCAAGAAGTATTTGGCATGCAATGGACTATATCTCTGGGCAGCAGAAACTCTGACCGGTCTAGCTAATGTCAAGATTGATATGAAGGATTAAAGTTAAGTATTTAATAGAATAAGATTATAATAATAATACAATTGTTCAATCTTAAATTCATAAAAACAACATTTATATTTCTTTTGCTTTAAGGAACAAAAAATAATTTAATTAAAAATTATTTTTCTTAATCTTTTTTTTAAGTACAAATATATTAAAATTCATATTCATATTCAAGTGTACAATAAAACAACACATTTCTTCAAAACAATATTTTTCCTTTTTTGCTACATTGTCTAAGTTTATAGTATTTTTTTCAGAATCAGAAATAAAATATTTTTCAACAGTATCTTTTATATTTAATTTTAAATAATTTATTTCAGAATAAAGATTATTTATCACCATTTAGTATTTAAGTCATTCTAGACTTTAACTATTTACGTAAGTAATTTTTGTTCGTGTTCAGTGCTTCTTTTTCTTTATAATCTTTAAATATACGTTCACAAAGACCCTATCCAGGTTACTTATCTCTTTTTGTGGGCATGAGTAATTATGTCTAATATATATTTATACTAGCATATTGATTGTTCAGCCTGGATATGTAATACAATCTAAAATTGAAGCTTAGACAAACACTTTTAATTGTTGCAAATAACAAATGACCTCTGATGCATAAATTGATTAAAATAAAATATTTAATGTAAATCTTTGAATTATTTTAATATGAGCATAATATCAAACATAAATGTGAATAGTTATTCCTTACTATTATTGAATATTATTTACAATTAAGGATTACAAGAGTAATGATATAGGCCAGATCTGCTTTCAGACTTTGAAAGAAAATCTCTCTGGTTCCTATTTTTTCCCTATCAATAATAGTTTCTACAAATACATGTTCAATTGACAAAATAGGAGGCAAGTCAATATATTTGCTCGTGCATTTCTATTTATAATCTCATTATCCTATTGTTTAATGTGGAAATAAGATGGATAAACAATTACCAAACAATTAATTGGTCAATTTTTAATTACAGATATAAATAATGACACTACACAGTTGTTAACATTAATTATATAAAATTACTTGGTTTTTCTAACCTTTATTTTTTTTTTAAACTTACTACTTATGCATATGATTCTATATATTTTGCCTAGTTATCATATATTATAAGTGATAGATTATAAAACATTTTCAGTACATAAAATAAATTATAGAGTCCAAAAGTCAGGTCACTACTAACTTTGATTAAAGTTATTTGTAAAAAAAAAAAAAACTTAATTGTTATCAGAAAATCTATTGTGTATTAAATTTTGAGGGGGAAAAAAAATATTACAAGTATAAAATGTGTAAATCACATATAAAAGACTTCTTTTGATATGTTTATCCTCTATGTATTGCAAAAAGAAATTATTTGATTTTTAAAAATATTGTAATTATTATGAAACTATAAAGTTTCATCTTATAACTATTCCTAGATAAAAATTCATTTATTTTCTTCTTAAGACATCTAGCAAACTTACCTATCAACATATCATTTTCCTAATAGAAGAAGACTGAATGCGATTTGACTTGCATAAACAGTTTTTATCATTCATAATAACCAAATGTACAATAATATATTAACTATCTTTATAGCTGTATTTGTCCTTATTAACTTAGTGACCACATTACCTTAAAGTGGCAGAACTTTGCTTGCAATTATGATTTCGAAAATACTAAAATTAAGTAATCACCTGAATAGTAGACATCTAGTGTGGATATTATCATCCTAGAAATCTGTAGATTTATTATAGCAAGGTCTATATCCAAATTCCAAAATCTGTCTCGGTCTCTACTATAATCCTCCATAATAAATATCTATAATATATAGTTTTGACCTTGTTTTTCACAAGTAATTAACTTTAAATTGTTGCTTCAAAATCATATAAAAAAATGTTAATTACAAAGAATGCGTGTTGGTTATTTATTCTTACTCTCAGAACAATGTGGGTGGTTTGCAATTATGCTTTCGAAAATAACAAAATTAAGTAATCACCTGAATAGTAGACATCTAGTGTGGATATTATCCTAGAAATCTGTAGATTTTATTATAGCAAGGTCTATATCCAAATTCCAAAATCTGTCTCGGTCTCTACTATAATCCTCCATAATAAATATCTATAATATATAGTTTTGACCTTGTTTTTCACAAGTAATTAACTTTAAATTATTGCTTCAAAATCATATAAAAAATGTTAATTACAAAAAATGTGTGTTGGTTATTTAATCTTACTCTCAGAACAATGTGGGTGGTTTGCAGTTGCTTATTATTTGGTAATTAAAAAGTATTTATATGTTTTGTTTCTTCCTAGAAACATCATATAAAAATGAAGCAAATAGTAATTTTTATCAGATATATAAAACATAAATTAGATATTGAAACTCTTATGAAATGCTCTGATTTTTGTTTTTAAGAAAATTCATTAAGTATGCCGCCTTTGAATAAAATTATTATTTATATCTATCATGTTATAATAAATTATACATGATTTTAAGTACTTTCATATAAGTTTTTTTATTACCAATAAAGATTTATATATTTATAAAATTTAAAATAATGAAGATAAATTAAAAAATAAAAAACTGCAGTTGTGCAGCAAGTTATAATGTTACATTTAATATTTTGAAATATAAGCTTTTGTTAAGTTTCATTTGAAATGCCACTTTATAAAAAGCAGACACTTAAATATTAAAAAAAGCAGAAATGATTGGAGATTTTTAAAGATGTGAGTTTAGAGATGAATGCAGAAATTTAAACAATAAATTAGAAAGATGATATACTAGATAGAGTAAATAAAAATTTTATTGATATCAAAAAAATTTTAATAAATGCTTTACTATTTTTTTTTAAAAAAAAAAACGATTACTAACAAAGAAATTGAGCATGAAATGAAATCCCATATGCTTGGTAGTGAAAAAATTGTATAAGTTATGTTGAAAATAAGAAGAAAAGGTTTAGAAAAAATAAACTCAGATAATCTTAAAGAATGGGTTAGCTGATTAAAATCAATATACTGGATAATCCCCAATTTTCTCTTGTTAAGAAAGATTTAACCAATTCATAACAGCTGCCAGAGTCCATCCCTTGACAATATCAAAAGCAATTCATTCCAAATTGGAATAAAATCAGCAGTGATGTTTATAGAAAATTTTTGTCTACTAATAATCTCGAAATTGATGACAAACTTAAAAAAATCATTGGATGAGAAGAGGAAGTGGAGAAAGACCATAGCAAAACACAATTTTATATAAGATCTAGTTTTAAGACCAGGTCACCTTTATGAAAGCTTGATGAATGTAAAAGTATCTATAAAAGATCTACTATTACTGCCAATGAGATTGCCAATCTTATACATCAGATTTCTAAATCCATGATAGAATGAGAAAATCATCATTAGAGCGCAAATGCTAGCTTCCCTTTCACAATGTTCCAACAAATCTGTAGATGTTAGTGAACTTAAACTTGGCCCTTAATTGTCTTAAACAGGAAAGGCTCCAGGACCAAGATAACATACTTCTAGATTTTCTAAAATATTTAAGACTTAAAACCAAAGCGTAGTTCGCAAAACATTCAGTAACATTATTCACACAGAAATTTTATAGAATAGTCTTCCACACAGTTCAGTTTCTTATCTATTTCATTTAATATATTCAACAATATCAATGATCTTACAAAAATTGAATGCAAAAAATTAATTTATGCTGATGATATAGGTTCGACTTCTTAAAAATCTTTTTCTAAAATAAAAAAAAAGTCGCTCAATAAGTATATAAAAAGATCGGAAATCTTTTTCAAAGACTGGAATCTTATTCCTAATCCAATGAAGACATTATGTTCAAATTTTATCTAAACAACAGGGAATCATCTCAAACTAAATATAATGTTTTGCAATAGATCGAAGTACAATCCTACTTCAATCTTAGTTGCTTTGGATCATAGACTAACTTATTTTCCTTATTCAGTTAAGATTAGACTAAAATTAATTTTTAGAAATAACTTCCTTAAAAAACTAGTTGGTGTTACTTGCTATTGCATTTTCTTTACCATTAGCATATTATGCTAATAACCATTTCATTTGTTTGGAGGAAAAGTTCCCATACTAAATTTCTGGATATTCAATTAAATATTATATATATTCAAGTCTACCTCTTTGCAATGGTTTCCCATTCTTTCACATATTCCTCTACTAGATACCAGATGAGAAAAGAAAGTGTACAAGAAACTGTTAAACAGATTAGATGTGCCAATAACTCAAGATATAGTTTTACCATCTAAGACTCATCTCAAATAAATATATTTTTGGAATTCAAACAAGAAGCTACAATATAAAAATTATAGTGTTGAAAATGGATTTCTTATGATGTTCAATTTTTTTCTTTCTAGATCTAACAATAAAGCCAATTGCATTTGATTTTCCTAGATCAGATTCAGGACAACTCATGGAAGAAGACTCATCTGCTTTATAAATGGAATTTCTCAACTATTGATCGTTACAATGGCAGAATTGACGGACTTAATAAAGCCATTGATGAATTTATTCCTTGGACTTGAATCTCTGCATATTCCGTTACGACATTTTATTAATAGCTAAGCTGTCATAAACAAAATAAAATAAAAAAATTCATGTACTAAATCAATAAATAATATGGTAGCTATGTTTTAAAAAATAATATACATTTATTGTATCTAATGATATATATATATATATTAAAACCAGTCAACATTTAGACAATTCCAATATCAATAACAATCAACAATTTCAAACAGTTGTCAACTCAATCTCCTTTTAACAATATAAATACTAAAGATAGCAATTTAATCACAAAGAAGTTAAATAAACCTCTTTAAACAGGTAAATACAATCTGTTCTGAATGCAGACTAATAAAAGGAAACATTACAAACTGCAATTATAATTTTCAAATTGCATCCAAAGTATTGCTTAAATAATAAATATAATAATGTTCAAGGTTAAATGGCTTTGTAAGTAATCATTAAAACCAATCAACACTTAGAGAATCCCAATATCAATAACAATCAACAATTTCAAATTGTTGTCAAGGCAACCTTTTAACAATAAGGTAGAATTCCATCTTTATTAAAATGGTCCAGTATGTTTATAAAGACACTTAAAGATTGCAACCACAAAGATTGAAATTATTGATACAATGAAGTTTAAATAAACCTTTATAACCTGTTCTGAAAGTAGACTAATAAATAGTCAATTACAACATTACAAACAGCAATTATAATTTTTAAATTGCACTCAAAGTATTACTTAAATAATAAATGTAATAATGCTAAAGTATGCATTCAGAACAGATTATATTTATCTGTTTAAAGAGGTTTATTCAAACTTCTTTGTATCAATAATTTCAAACTTTATGGTCAAAGTTGCAATCTTTAGTGTCTATATAAATATACTGGATCATTAATAAGTGTGGGATTCAACATTTATTGTTAAAAGCAGGTTGCCTTGACCACAGTTTGGAATTGTTGATTATTATTGATAGTGAGAGTATCTAAATATTAACTGGTTTTAATGATTACTTACAAAACCATTTAGCCTTGAGCATTATTACACTTATATATTGACCTGATCTGCCATTTAAGCTTCTTTAACTGGGTGTAAATATTTTACTAATAATTTTTTGAATTTTAAGCTTTAATAAATTTAGCATTTTTACTTTAATATCCAGCAGAGAAAATACCGTTGATAGCATAACCATCAACGATACCCACATCCAGATCGAACTATACAAAGCAAACAATCACATTTCCTGGCCGTGACTAACGTAGACTGCTGGATTCAAACCCCGCCATCCAAATCACTTTATTTGTTTTGAGACTAAGTTCAGGCACCATCCTAATATATAAGTTTATATATCCGTCATGCTCTGATGAAAGGCCCATCGTCCAGCACTTGACATATTCCAAGCTAGCTCATCTTCTCGGTTGTAAGGAGGGGGAAACTTTGGCGCGTTTACCAAATACATATAACTATTTAAAAACTAATTTACTGCTGATGCAGTTACAATAGAGAGAATAGATCAAGTAACAATAAATCAAACCAATATTTATTTTACACACACACATATAAGAATAACACAATATAATAAAGTTTACATAAGAAATGTTAAAGATTACTTTAGGCTATAATTATAATAGTCCATTAGCGTTCATTTCATTAACACACATATAATGGGAGAGGAAAAATATATTTTCCTAGGTTTTATAATAGCACATGACATGCTCATTGGTTCAGTTTCCTATTGGTTTCCTTGTCACTTGTTGACTACCAATCAGTTGGCCTTTTGGTTTCCATCAATGTTTCTTGTTTCATTTCCATTCTTCAGGTTGATAATGGAAGAGAGAATCAGCAGCTTATGTATCACAGGTCACATATTGATTCCAGGTTGAGAACATCTGATGATACTGAGAACTCAGGCTCGAAAACCAGCCAAACACTCCTACTCTTCTTTAGCACCGCATGTTGATAAGTTGGCTTTCAGTGATGATTGGGTCAAGGAATGAGCATACTGAAAACATTGAGTTTTTCCAACGACCTCTTCTGACCATCTTCTCTTCATTTATATTATCACCACAGCAGAGCATTAATAATAATAACAATAATACTTATACTCTGAAGTTATATAATAATCTAAATACCCAATAATTTTTCTCATCTCTTTTATACTTCTCACTCCCATTGTTTTATCTTCATCGTGACTTAGAACAATTAATTCTTGCATTTTTCTGCTATCTAATCTTATTTCAAGATTAATCAAACTATCTTGTTTTACATTGATGAAATAGTTTGTATGGCTTTAATTAAATTGTTAGTTCTAATTTTCCCTTAAAGCCAGTAATTTTTTACTAATTATAGTTAAAAGTTTTTCCCTTTTTAAATTACTTTTGATTTTTACATTTACTTTTTTATTCTTCTGTAATTTATAAAGAGAGCTAATTTCAATCTTTAAGACTTACCTCCCCTCCAATTCTAATCCGAAACTTTTACTCTCTTTGAAAAAAAAAATTGTATATGCAATCGTTTGCTTTTGATACAATTACATTTCCTAAAAAGAAAGTTGTTTACATTATTCGTTTTATTAATAAATTAATCACTTCCTTCTTTTTTTCATAAAATGAAAATATAATGCAATTATATGTGTTGCTTTAACATATATATTCTGTTAGTGTTACACACACACCCAGATTAAGAGGTAAAATACATCAAATCTACCTTTTTAACTAATATTTTCTCTATTATTACTAAAAATGACATTTTTTAAAAATAAAAAAAATTCTAAATTATCTGGATCTTCTTTTCCCCTTTTTGTCTGTCCGGTTATTCTAATTCGTTTATGATCGATTGGGCAGCTTTTTTTTTATTATCAATTTCAGTGACGGAGCATTACAAGTTTACTTTTCTACCAGACTCTTTGCCATAATCACATAAGAACCTTCGTAGATTTGTTGTAACTTTTTATACACATTTTTCTGGGTGGTGGCTCACAGGGTTAATTCCTATAACATTGTCTCCTATCATAAATCTATCCTTTGCCTTCCCTTGCCTCCTCTTGCCTTAACTCTACCATCTTTATTAGCTTAAACTGCGTTTGTATAGCATCCCTTTCTGTATCTCCAGACCCATCTCCATTGGAAGTTTACTTTTAAACGGATAGGGTGTTTTTCCCAAAATGGAACCGTACAGGTTCAAACCCTGTAGATTAATTTTTCGACTAGTTTATTAAGTTAATGATCCATGGAATTTCCTTAATCTACCCTCGATTGTTGTGTATATACATTGAATAATCACCCTAATCCCTGCATGACCCACTCACATGGATTGGACTGCGAGTTATGACAAAACATAAGTATGTGTTTTATTTTATGCCTCTCAACCCATTTCCTTCCATTCCTCAGAAACAAACAGCATTCCATGATCGGATATAATTTTATTAGGAACTCCAATAATTTCAAAATGCTTCTGTCCAACTCCTATTTAGTTTTCTTGGCATTTGCCTGTGATACTGGATATGCAATCACCACTTTCAAAAATATATCATAAACTACAAGATATCTCATTTTGTTAAACAAGAGCGATGGTCCATAATAATCTACAGCCACTAAGTTATTAGGTTGTTGAGAGTAAACAGGCCTAAGTGAACCTATCCCGGATGCATGAAGTGGTTTTGTTTTTAGGCATACTAAAGTAGTCATATATATACAGGTGTATATATATGCTTCATGTATATATTGTTGCCATAAAGTTATAATACTAAGGCATTTTTAAAAATAATGTTTCAAAGAAATTTAGTTTTATTATAAAATTTAATTTTATGAAATTTAACATTATAGTATGAGGGAGTTCAAGTCAGCAAAGAAAATTTAACTAATTAATTAAAATCAACTGATGTTAAAAGGAATGTATAAATTAAATTCTAATTTTGGAATTATTTTATGGAAAGATTTAACAAAAACATGTAATTTCTGTAAGAGATTAGATAAAAAAAAAAAAACCCAAAAGTATTCAGAACTTAATTAAGAAAATGCAATTAGTAAAAATTTTAAAATTAAACTAGATCAAGATTGCGATCAGTAAGAGTTTTTTCAGATAGCAAAGAAAAGAATTTTGTTTGAAAATTAATTAATTTGGAAAACATCCGGATATTTTTGTTTTGAGAGATGTTTAAAAGGGCAGGGAAAAAAACTTAGTTCTTGTAAAGCTTTTTTTAAGCTGTTAAATTATGACATGCCATGACCAGTGAGTAGAATATCTCAATTTCACTGACCATCTCCGAGAGCCAAGTTGGAGTGCCCAGGTAGTATAAAATGTGACACCGCTAAAATCCCTGCCTACAATTGATGATCCAAGTTGTTGACATACTATGCCATTTGCCATCAATCAGAAGTCCCTAGTACATAATGCTAGCCACCCAATAGCCAAGAACACTACCTCATAGGACCAATAAACTATACTAAGAAGTTCAGCATAGTGTGATTACCAAAATCCTTTGAACGTCTGTTAAAATAGTGATTACTTTAATTTTATGAATTTAAATTTACTAGTAAACAATTAAAAGCCTCTTTAATATTCTGCTGTCTTTGCTTAAATAATTCATTTATTAATCATCTTTAAAATATGCTTTCTGATAGTATTATTTAAACTATTTTACTATATTATTAAAATGTTTCTTATTGTATATATATGCTTAATTAATTTGATATGTAAAGAGAGATTGAATATTGTAATATATTCGATCCTTCTTAAATTTGCTAGACTTATTAGTTAAAAATCAGATGAAGAAGAAAGTTTAGTAAATATATTTCAATGACTAAAATATGTTAATGTTATCTAAAGAAAAGTCAAATAATTAAATAAAAGCAAGATATTTAAATCCTCTCCTGTCATTGATTGTAATTTATTTTATTTGCGATTTTAAACTTGGCTATTTAAAATGTTTTTTCAAAAACGTCATTTAGTAAAATCGAAAGTTAAGAAGTTTATTTTCTGTTTAAGGAAGGGACACGTATATATGTATGCTGCATACAGATGATTTATAAACAAATTAAAGTTAATGCTCAAAGTTAAAAATTTGTTTCTGTTTTAAAAAGGGATAAATATATTTTCAATTCTATAAAACTTATGTTATAAATAATGAAATACACCCGGATCTTGTTTTCTGCGGATTTTTTTAATTCGATTTTGGCGTTATGCAATTCAAGTTTCTTCTTAATATCTTTTTATTCGGTTTTCTTTTATGCGATAAAGAAGTTCATATTTCACTATATTTATTAGATATCAAGAAATATAAATTATTAATAACTTATTTTGACTTGAAATACTTTTTTTTCCAAAAATATAACATTATATTAGCAGCTAACATGACTATGGCCTGAAGCTATGTAGAAACTTAGCTTCTAGGTAAACAATCTACTTATACTTACGAGTATAAAAATATCGCAATAAATATTAAAAAAATTTAAAACATATTTCATTAGGTATAACAGAAATAAATAAATATTCTTTTAAATTTTTAAAAATAATTAGAAATAAAGATTTTGTCGATTCTCTAAATTGAAAATAATCTTTCTAGAAATGATAACTTATAATATTTTTGTTTAGATTGCGATCTCATTTTTTTAATATTTATAAAAATAAAATGTGAACATTTAAAATTTATTTCAGTAGTAAACAAAAATATCTATCAAATGAAACCAAATTTATTATTTCTGATAAGTAATAATCATTTAATCATATTTTACGTTGATGTGGGAGACAAAGAAAAACATCAAAAAATGCTGAAATCTTAGTTTTCTGCAATGAACAAACTCTTAAATTCCAACAAGAGCTAAATAGTAGTTGTATGTGTCTGTGTTATGTATGTGTACTTTTATATTTTGTTTTATACACATATATACATAGAGAAACTTTTAGACAAAAAAGTTATAACTTTTATTTTCTACTTAAAAAAAATGTATCTTTAAAATGTGTTTATATTTTCTTTTATACACATATGTACATGGAGAAACTTTTAGACAGAAAAAAAGTTACAAGTAAAAATATTTAAGTTTTTAAATATTTTTACTTGTAACTTTTTTCTGTCTAAAAGTTTCTCCATGTGTATATACTTGTATAAAAAAAATTTAACCGTTAAGTCACTATTAACACTCGAAGCATGTTATATACAAATAGAGAGTTGCACTAGTGGAAGTGCATTCTCTAACAGCTAGACATAGCAGTCTGGATATTGCAAGCTTCATAAACAATTAGTAATATCATCATCTCAAAGTTTAAACACTGATTACATTGTCGATGGAAAACCATTAACACAGCATGAGACTGAAGTAGGCACTAGTTGTAATTCCTCTTGTGATGAATCTGATTTCTTATCAGTTCACAAACGAAACACATATTGTCAAATAGGGATAATGATTAAAATATGTATGAAAACATGTAAAATAAATTACACACAAAAACATATTGTTTGAATAAAATTAAAGAAATAAAAAAAGTAAAAAAAGTTTGTCTTGTATCAATTTTTTTTAAATATTTGAAATTTTTTATTAGTCATACTTTATTTCCTTATTTTTTTTATGAAATTTTTAAAGAAATACGTTGTTGCTTTGCTTTTATAAGATTTTTGAAAATTTTGGAACCAATCCCCCATTTTTCAAGCTAAGTTAAGTCTATTTTTGTGTGATTTTTTAATGCGAATGATGCGATAGTTTATTCTATAAAACTTTTAATACCATTTAGTTTAATATATTAACATTCTGGGCTGTTATATCAATATTTCTTAGATATTTAAGACCTATGGGATGGATCTTCAATTAAGCAGGAGTAATTTTCTTATGAAATTTTTTATATACATATGAATAACTGCATAGGCCTTGATTAAGCCTATATAATAGATGTCCGCATAATGGAAATTATGACATGACTGTTCTGTTTTATTTTATATATAATTAAGGTTAAAGCTTAATATTCCTTTTTTATATTAAGCATTACTGTGTTGTTTAATTTCATAGTTATTTCATTCCTCCAGCAGATGCACCTTCCTGCTTCAAAGAATATTAATTCAAATATCCAGGTCCCTTGTAAATATGATTCACGCAAATGCAGAAATATTCCTTTTTATTTCAGATCCAGAGGACCTTCGCTTTGTATCACTAATTGGGCAGTGAATCATTCCTGCCTGTTGGTGAGATTTATTAATGACTACAAGGAAGATGCTAATTCCTTCATACCATGACCCATTCATTTCATAGACTTAGATATGGGCTCATGGAGGTGAGCATATTTCAGTCTACCTCGTCATTGGACTCATTACTGCAGCAACCCAGTACCGACTCTCTTGTGTATAGCAAAGTCTGATATTTCAGCATTTAGGGGTCATGATCATGAGAATTAGGCAATCATCTGTTAAATCATATTTACTAGAGTTAATTCTCATTTTAACCTGCTTCATTTAGCATCAAGTGCCTACTTACAAGTTATCTGCCCTAGAGATCATCAAATCAACCATCCAAAATATATATTTGTGTATGAAAATTCCTTGTGTATATCACTCACAAATTTAATGCCATATAGCCCCTTATGTATATACATATTGTAACGATCCGGAGAATGGTACTTAACGTAAACTGCACTACAGGGCGCCATCTAGGCATTTGAACCTAGAAAAATTTATAAAGTAGGCAGATACGTAAGTCAAAAAAAAAATTTTTTTTTTTTTTTAATTTTGATTCCGGTCGTTAGCCCATGTCACTAGCTCAGTGGAATAGCAGAGATTTAATAAGATAATCTAAGAGTATATATAAAAAAAAGAATAAAATAAGCCACTGCCAGTAATTAACATACAAAAATTTATTTACGCACATATATATATATGATTTAAAATTGTTTTAGTATCAGTTTACATTTTAACATTTAACATTATTTTTAACTTTACTTTAATTTACATTTAATTACTATTATATTATAATTTTACATTTTAATTAAGTTCGCACATATAAATTTATGAAAGCTTGTTTATAATGTTGAATATAGATCGGTTACATAAATTTCACGGTCAAAAACATTTCAAAAGAAACATAAACGATCAAAATACAATATTGATTACTGACAATTGCGGAGGGAAATTTATATGTAACCCAATAGTATTCACCATAAGATACTTGCATTGTCACCAATAACTTAAAAGACATCCGAATAAATACATTTTAGATACTCACCGTAAGGTATCATTATTTATCGAATGTCTATATATTTTGATCAAATATGAAAACCCAAAACATACTTAACCGATAACCAATCCATGCAAGCATCTATAAACAACTTAAATTTAATGCATTTTTATTTAGGGTCAAGTATGAATAGACCACATAGATTTGCATTTGAAAATAAAATATTCTATCCCTATTTAACCTTAGGCTAAAATTCGCAGTCAAACTGGCATCAATTCATCTGATACATCGATGTATTCAATGTAATACGGAATACGGCAGCACCAAAAAGATTAAGAGAAGATATTGACTTTCATTAGATAGGAATATTACTTCTATCCAACGAGAAGAACAATAAAAAAAAACTCCATAGAAAGGAACTGCGCTCTGCGTCTTATAATTCCTTCCCTAGGCAAAACGGGAGAGTGCGGCGTATGAAGCGATTCTGCCAGTAGCGAATCTCCGACTACATCTACTAACTACATCAATATATCCAATCCATTGACCCAATCTAACAACGACACAAATAACCTAAGATTACCCTCCCCTAATATAACTTTACAAATCTATACAGCCATTCACGCCCGACTTAAGTTTAACATTTATATAATTAATTTAACGAAAAACAAAAAAATCATGATAAAAACTTAAAGAATAAAAAATAAATAAATGGAAATGATTTTACATAAATAAGAAAAAAAAAACATCAAATAACACTATTAATAAAGAATTTAGTTTGGTCAGATAGGATCATATTGCAATCATTTAAATATAGAAAATTTTAATTTAATGTTCATTATTTATAAAGTTCTTACGGTTTAAAACAGTTCATCTTTATCCGTTGCTTGCCATGAACGTGAATTCCCACGCCGTCCTAAAAAGGTTGGTATCCATTTAGCCGTTGTTTATTTATTTATTCGGAGGTTTTTTAGTTTAGTTGGTCCTCAATGTAGAAAACGATAGTTCATTTCTCTTTCTTTCTTTGGCAAAACTGAAGGGATTGAATCGTGCGTCACTTCAATCCCTTCTCCCGCACTAACACCTATCTGTCACATCGTAATAATCATAATCACACTAATTAATAATTTCCAAATTTTCCTTTTATACGTATTCGAAGGATTGACTTGGCATTATGTCATCGATGTGATGATCCTTTCGCTGAGGTCCGATTTCCCGATGGATTTCTTTCATTGGCTATTTGTTTCTATTGTTTTCCTATCTGACCGATGTTTTTACATTTAAATGCCCAAGGCTGGTTTACATTTAACTAATTAACAATCATTTCCATTTCTGATTAATTTCTGTTTTTCAAGATTAAAGATATATTTTTATCTCTAAATCTTTTTAAGTTTTTGTTTTTAAAATACCTTTTCTATTTTTAATACAGTTTTATTTTAATAATTTTTTTTTTTATCTGTGCGATTTAAGATATATGAGTTTAAGATGATATTTAGTTTCAATTTTTAATTCTTAAAGAAAATTTTTAAATGCGAACTTTTTAATTTACTTTCATGTTTAATAAATATAAAAAAAAACAATGTAACGAACGTCTGTGCTCATTACAATATATCACAATGGTCAATGAATCTCCCAAACCTATCTGCCATGTTAGGGCACAACTAGACTATTCAAACCTAGAAAATTTATAAAGGTGGCAGATACACATAGTTGAAGTTCAACTTTTATCGAACCAAAAGCCCTAATCACTAGCTCAGGGAAAAGTTGAGTTTAAAATATTACACTGAACATTTAAATTTTCTAATTCTTGATTTTAAAATAAAAATATATAAAATAAGTCACGATATTCAGCCTTTAGCCATGCGCACTGCTTGATGGCGTTATTTATGTGTAAAATCACATAAAAATGCTGTTTAAATGGCCGCAGGACATATGTTACATCTAATATGCCCTGTATGTTGAATAAGACATTGCACAAATATTATGCCCTGCCTTGTGCTTCGCGTGTAACTTTATGGGAATTCTCACACATAAACTTTTTCTCCCGTCTTTTGTGACAGTGTGTATTTGGCAACTGTTTTAAGTTTTTTATTTTGAAATGTTTTTATTGGTAAATGAAAATCACGCAATTTGTCTAAAATGAAATTGTCACAAAATTCAATTCATCCTGGAGACAAATTTGAAGGTGACAAAAGTAATCCAAATGTAGGAACGAACCGAACTCTGAGAAAGTTATGCATCAAGTAATGTCTTGTCGAGACAAACAAAATGATACATTTTAACAAACAAATCGTCTGCTTGAAAGATTTGCCGTCAACCGAATCGAATCTGTAACATTTCTGCAAGCGAAAAATGTTCTAATAAATGAGAAGACCTGCATTTGTGGATCGTCCTGAGAATTTATAATACAAATACAACAAGTCAGTTCAGATGTTCGTCACGTTCGTGCAATCAAAGGTGTTCTGTGAAGAATGGGAGTTGGTTTGAGGCTTGAAAATCCCGTTGTCTAAAGCGCTCTGTTATCTATTACTGGAGCCACAAACAATTGACAGTAAAAGGTGTCCACAGCTTGATTTATCCAAGAATGCCATCCTGTATTGGAACAATGGGATGCGTAAGCTGTGCCGTGAGAGCCTGGAAGCCAGACCTTGCCATCAAATAGGCAGGCCCGGTTTAATTGTCAAAGTCGATGAGACTGTGGAGTCATCGTAAAAACCACCAGGACCATATCCTTCCAAAGCAGTGGACTTTTGGGGTCTAGGTCGTGACAGCGGAGAATGTTTTTTAACAGCTGTTCCTTCCCGATCGGCATCCACACTTACACAAGCCCTGAAAGACTATGTGAAGCCCAAATCAATTATCTACTCTGATTGTTGGTGGGGCTATAAGATTGTAGATCTGCAGGGTGCAGGCTTTCAACACCTGACAGTTAATCACCGTTACAACTTTGTGGACCCGACCACAGGCGTTCACACGCAAAAGGTCCAGCGGACTGCCAGTAAATTTCTGGACAACTACCTGGCAGAATTTATTTGGCGTAGTCTGCATAAGGAGGAAGACATTTTCCTGGCCATCCTCTCAGAGATGTCTGAGATCCAATCCACAGCAGCAGCTTTTTTAGAAACTTGTAAAAATGCTTTTTTTTTCTTGTTGTTCATATTTCACTTGAAATGTGTTTCGTATTTTGATTAATAAAAAAAAGAAACCACTTTTCATTGCTGTTTTTGTGTTTAGATATGCGTGTGTGTTTGTGTTATGGAACATTATTTTTTCTTAACGGCTAAAGGATTCATACCAAATAATGATTTAAAAAGATAAACTAACTTTATAACAAAAAACAGTTGATTTCGTGTTTTGATTAATAAAAAAGCAAAACAATTTTCAAAAAGCAAAAGTTTTTATTGCTCTTTTTCTGTTTATAAGTGTGTGCATGTTTGGATTTTAAAAAAAGGTTGACAATGTTTATATATATAAAAAAAAAAGTTGAACCAAAAATTACCTGTAACAACATCAAAAAAAGACCAAAAACAATTAAACTACCTTATTAGATTAAGGCAGGCCCTGTAATGTTACACTTTATGTGTGTATCTGTATTATAAAAAAAGTAAGAAAAGTTTGACAATGTTTATTAAAAAAAAAAATTAACCAAAAACTAACCATAACATTAAAAAAAAAGACCAAAAAAAATTAAACTACCTAATCAAATTAAAGCCGGCCATGTAAAATTACATTTTATGTGTGTGTCTGTATTATAAAAAAAGGTTGACAATGTAAGAAAAGTTGACCAAAAACTAACCATAACAACATCAAAAAAAAAATTGACCAAAAACAATTAAACTACCTAATCAAATTAAAGTAGACCCTGTAAAGTTACAATTTATGTGTGTGTCTGTATTATTAAAAAAATAAAAAAAGGTTGACAATGTTTATAAGAAAAAAAAAAATTTGACCAAAAAATAACCGTAACATCACTGAAAAAAGATGGAAAAAAATTAAATACGTAGTAAAATTAAAGCCGGGCCCAGTAATGTTACATTTTATGTGATTTTGCAAAGAACCAATGCCATCAAGCGGTGTGCACATCTAAAGGATTAATACCTAAGTTACTGCCAAAATTTAATTAAACAACGTATTTTATTACCCCCACATCGCACATGTTAATACAAACATCTGAAGATTAAATTTGCTATTAAATATATTTGATTTAAATTATATGCACAGATGGGTGGACTTAACTCGCCATGAATATGGGACTGTAGACTGTCCCGAATGCGCTTGGCAGTAAAAATTTTGACAATTTATTAATAGCTTTATTAACTGTGCGCAGAGCACATATATATATTAAAGATTTAATACAAGTTTAATATTTTGCTAAGCATAAATAAGCTACATAGATTACACATAACCAGCCCAATCCTTTTAACCTTAGGCTAAAATCTCATGTTTAAACCAACGCTAGCTTTCTGATATACCAATGTGACCAATGCAAAAATGAGATTGTTAGCATAACACAATCATGCTGACAGGAATTTATATCTGTAGCATGATGTCATTACAGAAATAACAAATCGTGGTGGGAAGGACTGAGCATCTTCCCCATGATTATTGATAAATTTCACCACAGACAGGAATGATCCACTGCTCAATTGGTGATACAAAAATTGAAATTTCTGAAATATATATGAGACGCTCTGTAAAAAGGGATGGTGGTCTTTGCTGGTTTACTATCCCAACCAAAGCATACAAAAATCAGTGGCATAGGAAAGAGAGCTACTATCATTGACAATGCGATGGCTACATTTTTGGGCCGTATGTTCAGATGGGTATTATGTCCTATATGCTAACGTGTTACAAACAAACGAGTATCCTATGTGTCTACCCAGATTACATTGACATAAAACATCCATACATCCACCAGCACCAATTTAACTATGAAACAATTAGCCCAAAATTAACGCACCTTAAACTTATATAATCTTATGAATCTATGCTGCCATTTATGCTTATTTTTAAATTATTAATTTAAAAAAAATTATGAGAATGGAAATAATAATAGCAGACACATTAAAAGAAAATATAACAAATAATTTAAATTTCTGCTTAATCAGATAAGACTTTATGGGTTGGGTACCATTTAGGTTTAAATATCTGAAAAGTTCTTGAATTATTAAAGTATTTGAAGTTCTTAGATTATTAAAGTTAGTATTAAAAAAAATATTATAAAGACGTTTTGATATGCCAAATTATTTATTCTCGACTAACTAGATTGCTTTCTGAATTTTATTGTGAAAAATATTAAAGAATAACCTGGAAATGTCCCACTATTTTATGCAAATAAATTTGAAAATGCCCAAAATAAGTTTAAGGAAAATGAAAAGAATAAAAAGTTAAAATGAAGCTATATAATTGTTTAAATAAAACTGAGGAATCCCAAAGAAGTGTTTTTATCAGCTGAATAAGTTATTCTGAACGTCATGTCGCCGGCTCATTATTGCTTTATATTTATTTATGTGTTGTCTCTATCAAAAAAAAAAAATGCATTTGGAACTAAGGACTAAATTAGATCTAAGAACTATTTATATGTTGTGTTTTGGAAATTCTTTTGCCATGAATGAAATAATAGTATTGACTAAGCTTCGCAGAAAGAATTAATATTATATGCACCTAACAGACGAAGCTCACTTGTGAATCAGTTTCTTATTGGGAAGGGGGGGTAAAAAAGGGAGGGAAATATTTTTATGTAATATTTTCCTTAAAATTTTGTTACATTTAATGTAATATTCTTCATTATTACAAGTCTGCTAGGTATTTAATTCATGTAATTTTAAATTTAATGGGTTTATCATAATGTGCAGATACGCTGCACTTTAACAGATATTTATTATATGTTTGATATGTGCTTGGTAAGCTAAATTATGCATTATTTTGAGTCAGTTGAGATTTTATCTCTCACTATAATTATTTTAAATGTATGGTAGTTTACTCAGTTATATGCTAAATAGCCCAAGTAATTAATTATCAGAAATTTTTAGTTTATAATTTTGCATAAATGCAGTAGTAATTATAACTGCTAATATTTTTATGCATAGAGAATTATTATTCTCACACCTTATTCACATTATTCATGTCCACTTGCTATAATAATTTTGATATTAGATATTTCATACATGTGTGCATTGTGTAATTTTGTGCCAAAAATTTCATATGCTATTAATTTTCGTTATTAATAATTCGTTATAGTCTTTTGGAATTAAAAATTCCATTTGATATTTCAGACATTTCTTATTGTTAGTATGATTAAAATTTTGAATAAGACTTAGTTAGTTATAGTGATGTTTGTATCTTGTCATTGTTAGTTATAGTATTGTTATATTTATTATTGTGCCTGACGGAGTAGACAAAGTCCTCCATCCTTATTATATTGCTTTTCCATGAGGTGATAGTGCTTATTTCCAGTGATTATTATAAGTTACTTAGATCCCTGCAGAGGATCCCATATTTCTTGGTGTGTTTTTCTGTGTTTTCCTGATGCACTGTGACAAAAGTCCAGGCATCCTCTTTTGCCTCAGAAGTGGGTGTTTGGAAGCCACCACTCATATGATGTGTTTATTGATTTATGCTAGTTTGCTCTGTGGAGCTTATGTTTGGCCTATTACTCATGATGTATTTAAAGCTAGTTTTCCATCATAGTAAGTGAGGTTGTATTGTTTTGATATGTGATAACAAGATAAGTTAGTTTGATGAATTTGGTTTCTTCAGGTTGCACTCAGTTATTTTAATGCTTAAAGGTAACAATGTCAGTATTGTGCTATTATGATACTGTAATCAATCATAAGCCAACCATCAATAATTAGTTATTTTTAAATGTTTAATTTGCAAATATATGGCCAGTAAGTGCAATCTTCACATGCTATGTAGATGCTGTGATGATCCAGAACTTCTCCAATGGATGTGTAAGTCATTTATTTTTAACACCTTGTGTAATTTATATTATGTGGACAGTAAATTTTAAATTTTTATGTATGCAAGAAACTTCTGATGAGTGGCCATACATTTCATCCATTCATTTAGATATTTATTAGTTTAAAAGTCTAAACAATAGAGAGTATTTATTTGTAGTTTGAGATTTATTTTAGATATACCAGCTATTGCTTAAATTTACTTAGCTGATAATTTCAGATATTAACAGATCAGTCCATCAATTATGGTTACCAATTTTGATGTTTTATTTTAGAATAGAGTAAATCAAAAGAAAATTATATGTTAATAAGCTAATGATTAATCCCATGTAAAACATAAATTTATAATGCCCAAAATTGTTTAAGGGATTGTTTATATTCAAGATATAGAAGAATTAGCTAGTGTTAACTCTCCATTCAACTAAACTGTTATGTAGGGTTTTATGCAAAATCATTTATTTATTTTAAGAAGCCATATCATTTATTTGTTAGATTCCAAAGAATTTTAAATACTGTTAGTCAAATGACCATATTGTTAACAGCGCTAACTTGGCAATGTTTCCATGTGTGTGTAAAAAAAAATTTTTTTAATATTATATTGTAGATAAATTTATTACGCATTTATTTAAAATAAATTAGTTTTTGCTTATTTTTTTTTTTTTGTATGTTAGTGTCTTGGGCTCACAATGTTAATTATTTTATTTAATTAATTAGGTAGAATACTTTTATATCCACATAGATGAAATAGTTATGCATATAGTTGTGATTTCTGGATAAAATCACTGTAACAGATAATTTCATATTTCCAGATACCAAAGTAATAGTTTGTTTAAGAAGTATTTTAAATTATGTTATCTTCTAAAATAGAAGATTGTCTTTTATAAAGTGAAAATGTTTTGACATTTCAGAAGATTATTCATGATATTTAGACTGCTTGTAATTATTTTTTAATATCAAGGTCTAGTTTACATTTAGTTGCTTATACAAGTTGTCTATGGAAAGGTGGAATGAAATAAAAAGCACCCTTGTCTTTCTTCCATCTCGAGTGATGTCCTGGGTAAAAGACTATAATTAATCTAAATTTTGAACATTTTAATTATGTAATTCAATATTTAATTATCCTTTTCTATAATTTTGATAAATTTTGTTATCTTACAGTAGGATGTGGTCACTTCAAGTTAAGTGTTTGCCTCCTATAGCCAGCCAGGATATCATTCATTTATCCATTCACTTATTCATTTGCTTAATAGACAACTTCATATTAGTTCATTTTACAAGAGATACAGTAGGAATCCTGAGATCATTTACTCTTGTTTTGTGCAGTGATGGATATAATTTACTCTATATCACAACATCCAGTAGTACTAGTGTAGAATTAGAATTTATTTATTACTGTGTTAGAAGAAGAGCAGCACATCTTGTGGCATTTGTTTCGTTTATTTTATTACTAATCATGCTACCAGAAGCAGTAGCAAGGATAGTATTTATTCCAAAGTATGAGATGAGAAGCTTTAGTAGGATTTTTTTGTTGTTGTTATTTTACTCACAAACTTGTGCTCAGGGAATGTGATTTGATGGAAGGTTAAGTCTTATAAATATTTGAAAAGTAGAATTTTTCCTTAATAACTTATTTTAAATTAGTATTCTGACCTGTTTATGCAACAGTATTATATGATTTTTCCTCCATCTTGTTACAGATCTCTGTGTACTATCATCTTTGTAAATTTTATTGTAACCCCACAATGTCTAGCTGAAGAGTCTCTCATTTTTACTCTCATTTTATTTATACTCAATTCTTTCTCTTCCTCTCTTCTCTTTTCTATTCTTTCTACTCCACTCTCTCCTCTTCTTCCTCTCTTCTCTACTCTCTATCTCTCTTCTCTTTGAGTATTTCTCTAATTTTATATTGATTTCTCTCTTCTTTCTTCCCCCCTCTTTTTCTCTCAATCTATTCTCATTTTCTCTTTTCTCCTCCTCTTTCTTCTTCCTCTCTTCTCAGTTCCTTTCTCTCTTTCTCCCCATCCTCTCCTCTTTCTACCCTCCGTCTATTTTTAAGGTTACAATATATACAATATGTTACAAAAAAATTGTCATGTCACATGACCTAATTTAATAAGCTTGTATTACAAATGTTATATATAGAGCTTATTTGCGAGCTCTATATATATACAATATGTTATACATTGAAACTCTTGACACATACTCACTAATTAATGTAATTTGACTCTAGCAACAAATTAAGTGACAGTCATCTCTTTTGTTTATAACGTATCACTAATAAAGTATTTGTATTTTCACATATATATTGCATTGGTTGCTTGTTTGCCACAGGATGATCTAATTGTGGGACTCTCTGAGTCTCTCTCTCCCTAACCACCAAGCCTAATTAAAAATGAAGTAGTATGTGGGTTGGAATGAGTTGTGATGGTTTAGATCACCCTAATGGTGATTTTGCTGTTGTATGCTCATTATGGCTGTTACAATACTTCACACGGGCAGTAAAACCAATGACTTAACCAACCCTCAATTTTATTTGCTCCATAATGACCATATTTTTGATGACACATACTCCACTATCCACTTCCACAGAGCGAGGGGGAATAACTATATATTTTTATTTGTTTCCTTCTTCATTTTTACGTTGTAAAAACTCCCCCTTTTAAGCAATAGCGCTTTCTATCTCTCCGCAACGGATTGTTTCCGTTTCCTTTTACGGGTTGATGCCACAGATATTTAATTATCTGCCCGCAGTCGGGCTCTTCTCTTTGTCTTCCTTTTAACCTCCAGAGGACATTCTCTAAAGCCTCGCTTCCATCTATCTTCTACTGCAGCAATGTATGTCATTACGGCTTAACTACTGTTGGTCCTTTGATGCTGGGTAATGTGTCTGCTACTACATTCTCTTTCCCTTGGCAATATTTTATGCTATACTTAAATTCTTGGGAGAATAGACTCCACCTTATCAGCCAACGGTTTGTTAAGTTATTGTTTAAGAACTTGAGGCTTATGTGATCTGTGATTACAATCACCTCAGACCCTATTAGAAACTGGCAAAATTTTTGGACGATTGCCAAGGTGTCCGTCCTGTCCTATTATTGTGTAATTTATTTCAGGGTCCCTCAATAAGTGACTAATAAAAAAAAGGACCGCTTTCCGGCCCCCCTCTTGGATTTGCAAAAGTGGTAGCCCTCAATCCGACACCACTACTGTCGGTTTGTACAAAAAAGGCTTGTGAAAGTCAGGATGATAGCAAGATCTCTAAAAACCTAGTTTTCACATTTTGAAAACTGCTATTCCGTCCACACCCAATTGCAATAGTGGCTCCATGTCAAAAAAATTTTTTTTTATAAAATCAGTTATAAAAGTTATATAACCCTAGGAAGGATCGTATGTGTTTTCTATTTTTTAGCACTGGAAAATCCTGAACTGCTTGAATTTTTTCAGGATGTGGTTGAATCCCTTTCCCACTTATGTGATCTAAAAATTTGACCTTGGCTGTCATTAAGTTGCTTTTTTTTGTAAAAATTTATTTTGATTCCCTTTTTTTGTTTATACTCTTGCAGTAGTTGCTTTGAGTAAAATGCTCTTCTACATTTTCTGATGCTAATATAATGTCGACATATATCACCAGCAAGTTTTTGATTTCAACTGATAATACCTGGTCAAACATTGTATTAGCCCTGTCCCTCTATTTTTAAACCCAAATGGTATCCGGTTAAAGCTATAAGCACACCTGTTGTACTGAAATGCAGTATATTTCCAATCATAGGAATGTAACTTGATCTGCCGATAACTGGCATGAATGTCAAAAACACTTTTATTATGAAATTTTACCAATAATTCGTGTATAGGCGAAGGAGCATTTGCATCAGGGATAGTTTTGTTTAATTGTCATGTATCCAAACATAGCCGAATGGACCAGTTCTTTTTCTTTACTGTTAGAATGGGATTGTTAAAAGGTGATGAGCATTTAGATATGATTCCCCGCTTTAGTATTTTTATCTATCTGCTCTTCAACCTCACCCCTGTATTGACGTGAAATAGGGTATGCCTTTGCCTGGTATGGTTGATCTTTCACGAGTTTTATCCTGCGCTCATTATAAAACATTGAATTATTCCAGGGGTTTCTGAAAAAATGTTTTCATATTCACTCATATTTTCATATTTTGTGCCAAAATCCTACTTTGATAGTTATTTATAAATTTAGATTCTTTTACCTTTTCGCGCATTTCCACTTTTACTTCTGCATTTTGTATGCAACATGCTCTAGCGGATTTATGCATCTTGTCCGACGTTAAACGTTAATTATATCTGATTAAGTTTATAGTCCAACACACATCCTGCCAGATGTGAAGCTATGCGTTTTTGTGGCAGCATGGTTTTAGTCAACTACAGGATCTGGGAAATTCCTTGCCACTACTGCAAGCGTACCTGGGGTCTGCGTAAGGGAAGTTAATTGGATAGCTCCAAAATCCCGTTACTTACAGCTTTGAGGCTCATTTCCTATTAGAGTCAAACAAACCGTAACTCCCCTAAAATGTTTTTTAAAAACGAACTGTTTAATTAAAGCTTTTTGAAAAAGGCAAAAAATAAAGGAAGAACTTTTCGCTATCATATAAAGGTTTCGGTAGTGTAAATATTTTAAAAAAAAAAAAAATCTCATAATAAGAAAATAAAAGACGATAATTAAAAATCAAACCAACCCCCCTCCACCCTCTAAAAACCAACTGTTGGTTTATTAAAAATGAATTGATTAATAAGGCTTTCCAAAAATAAAAAATAATAAAGCTCAAAATCAATAAAGAGTCGATAATTTATTTAAAAGCAAACCAACTCCCCTCCAATAATTCGTATATTTTGTTAATCTATCTCTTTAAATGTATTCTATATTCAAATACAAATTAATATGCGAAGTTTCCAGTACATCGGCAAAAGATACTAAAAGACGAGAATTAAAATTCAAACTAATACCCCTCCACCCTCTAAAAACCAACTATTGGTTTATTAAAATTGAATTGTTTAAGGCTATAAAAAAGCTCAAAATCCAAAAAAAAAAAATGTGATAATTTAAAAGCAAACCACCCCTGTCTACCATCTAAAAACAAAGTGTTTGTTTATTACAAAGAAAAAAAAAATATGAGTTTTATGTATAGAAAGTGGGGGAAAAAATTTTTTTATCGTAGTATTCTGTAAAGAAACCGACAGCCTGTGAATCAGTATACTGATGTGCATTGGGCGAAAAGCAGCGCCATCAAACGGTGGAATTCAATATAGATACTATTACTGAAAGAATAATAAAAATAGAAAGAACAAAATCAAAATTGACAAATAAATTAAAATCTATTCAGCATTTAATATTAATCATTATAGGTTAATACACCTGGGTCTCGTTTTATGCGGATTATTTTAATGCGATTTTGAAGTTATGCGATTCATATTTCTTCTTAATATCTTTCATATTTCACTATATTTATTTTATATCAAGAAATTTAAATTATTTTGACTTGAAATCCTTTTTTTTTTTTTTTCAAAAATATAACGTTATATTAGCAGCTAACGTGAATATGGCCTGAAGCTGTATTTAAAACTTTGGCTTCTATGTAAGTAACCTATTTATACTAATGAGTAAATAATAATAATAGATTCATACTTACATATAAAAATATCGCAATAAATATTCAAAAAATTTAAATAGTTGTTTTATAATAGCGTATTGAAACCGCTGGAGGGCGTGGTTTGTTTGTAAACAAAGATAAATATAATGTTGCCGGGGCCGGGTTTTTTTTTTTTTTTTGCTTTTTGTTTTGTTTATCACATTTATAAAAGTAATATCAAATAAATTTTTTAACACAAAAAATGCATTAAAAAAATCAAAAAATGAATTTGCAAAAAGTACTTAATTTTTTTTATTCTTTCAATTACTTATATTTTTGGGCCGAGGTTTTTTTCTATGTATTTTTTTTGTTTTTGTTTATCACATTTAAAAGTCAAATCAATTTTGAACCAAAAAAATACATAAATTAAAAATGAATTTTAAAAAGTAGTTACTTTTTATTCTTCTTATTACTTATATTTTCGGTTCGGTATTCTACGAAATCATCTTATTTTTTTGTTTGTTTTATTTTTATAAATTACAAATAAATATATTTCCATTTAACGGTAACATTTACAACCAAAAGTCAAACTTTGGGGGGGGGGGGGTGTTTACAATTCATAACAGAACGGAACGCAACTCAGAGGTTGACAAAGTTTTGACGGTAATTACCAAAAACATAAATATATATGGCAATTAAAACAAACTTTTTGGGCTCTTCAGGAACAGCATGCATGCAGCTTCAAGCTCTTTTGTTTGATAACCCTTCCAGCAGTCAGAGAATTCTTTGACATTCGGAAACTTTCCTATTTCAGCTATATGATTAAGTTCGCAGTTGTTCTCGCAGAAACGTGACTTAGAGCGTGATTTGATATGAATCGCGTTTGCACCTACACTTGCCCAATTTTTTGAGCAGGAAATGTGGGCTAGGGAAGCATGAGACTATGTTCATAATTGTTCGTAGACATTCCTAAAACATGGGAGATAGAGGGGGAGGTGGTCTTAATGAATATTAAAATAGTTTTGACAATCGGAATTCCAGACACCCTCACACAATACTGTAGCCAAAAGTGAAATGTGATCGCACATCAAAAATGTAAACCCCAAATCTGAGCTGTAAGCTGACACGATAGCTTCTGCGGCAATTAAATGTCATGTTTCTGTGCATTAGCATAGAAATAGACACAGCCACCCTGTACAATGGACTATTTCTAGGCTTACGCATTAGAAATAGAACGTTCGATAGCGAAGGCCGCCTAAACGGCATATTTCTGTGCGCTATCACAGGAATAATGCCCTCCGGTGGTTTCAACATGCTATTATAAAACAATCATTTAAACTTTTAAAACGTACTATGTTATACATAACAGAAATAAATAATCTTAGATTTTTAAAATAAAAAACAAAGATTTTATAAATTGAAAATAATCTTTCTAATGATAATGTTTTGATTGCGATCTCATTTTTTTAAATATATAGAAATAGAAAACCATTAACTTAGCACAAGACTGAAAATGGCGCTAGTTGTACATCACATCACGAATAAAAATAAAGTGGTTTAACAGGTTTCTCTGTGCATAATTGCCGAGAGATTCTTGACTTCATTTAAGGAGAAGCCGCAATACATCACATTGGATCTGATTTCTTACCAGTTTACAAATGAATGCTAGCAGTAATGATTAAAATACGTATGAAAAATGTAAAATCAAATACTGTAGTAATAAAAAAAGTAAAAAAAAGTTTGTCATGTATTAATATTTTTCAAATATTTGAAATTTTTTATTAGTCATACTTTATTTACTTATTTTTTTAATGCAAATTTTAAAGTAATTTTTCTTTGTTGCTTTGCTTTTCTGCAAATTCTGAAAATTACAGCACCCATCCCCCATTTTTCAAGGTAAATTAAGTCTATTTTTGTGCGATTTTTTTTAATGCGGGTTTTCTGTGCAATTGTTTTACTAGAGGTATAAAAAAAACTAATTATTTTATTGAACATGCGTTCCTTTTTCCCCAAATAAAAAAAAATGTATGGAATTAAGCTGCTTTTAATTAATATACTTAAATAGTTTATAAAACTCAAAAACACACACATACAAAACAAAATATTGCTAAATGATCTGAAAGTAGTCATTAACATAAAAAAAATTTTTTTTTAAATCAAAAAATATTCCAAGGTTTTAATTGGTGATGTGTCACATAGGAATGCATGATATGAATTAGTATTCTTCCATAATCATAAAGAAAATTATCATCCTTGCAACAGAGACAATTATATTGTTACTAAACAAATATGATGGGCTATTGTTGTTATTTAGATTCTACAAATGTATCTCTGTAAAAAGAATTTTTCAGTATTGAATACAATTAAAAATCATATGAAAAATGCTAAGGGACAAGAACACCTATTAAAATTTAATGTCAATAGAGAAATCTTTATTAATCAATAAGTTTAATAAACACAAGAAAATATTTATTTAAAAAAAGCAATCAAAGATTTTTCTAAAACAAGATAAGGATTGACTTGATTTTTTTAAAGAAACTAATTTAAAATTGCTATTTTATAAATAATAATTGCTTTCCTTCTCTCTCATCTCATCATACCCCACTTGTATGTATGCATATATTTGTAAGAAGCTAAATAAATGCTTGCCTTTTTAGTTTTTGTTGTTTTCCAAAGCATACTTTTGCTTTAAAAAAAGACATAATAGTAAAGAATAAATTGGAAATGATTTTCTATTAAATTTTAAAATAATTTCTTTGAAAAAAAACTCAAGTTTTCTTATCTCACTTTAATAACTCACAGATAAATTTATAAAATGTACACACTTTAATGTCTATTATCTTTATATATCGTTTAAAAAAAAGTAAATCCAATGATATTTGAACGTCCATATATGTGCAAATATGTGCCAAATCAGATTTTTTTTTTTTCACAATTCATAAAAATAATTGTTTTATATATGTCATACATTGTTTTTATATATATAGTAATGCATTTTTTAGTATTTATTAAAATGAGTTTCTGAGCACTTCTTCCCCATTAGTAATTATAGGGAAAAATTTATTAGCAAAATAATTACTAATCCTGGATATGTATTTTCATAACCATTTTAATTAAATTAGTTTTACCTTTATTTGGAAAACAAAAATGCCAACATTCTTACATCATTTATAGTTATATCATTTTAGATTTCTTAGCAATTTTTTTTTAAATTGATTCAATTGTTTAGAATTAATTCCAAAATAATGGGAGTAAATATACTTTTAAAATACTATTTGACATCAAAAATTATAAGATTTTAATAAAAAAAAAAAACTGTAGGTATATATATATATATGAATAAAATGTTCGTTATATTGAAATGTAAAATTATATTACACAGTAGCATACGGACCAATACTGCATTATTAATCTAGATTTATTAAAAACATTCTGTATCTAAAACACAGCTAAGCAATTTTAAATATTAATGACATAATTATTAATTGTCCATAAATTCTTGTGGAATATAATTTAGTATATATATTTAGAGCATATGTGTGCTGGTAAATAAACTATTTAAGCAGTATAACCAAATTATTACATAAGTATATATGTATGAAATTACTACTTAAATGTATATGTATAATTAATTCATGATACAAGTTATATATGTAGGTATATGAAAATAGATATGTTATGAATGCATGCATATGAAGCTCTAATCCAGAACAACCAAATGTCTTAATTTAGATGCATTTACATGTTCCCATGCATTACAAATTAACTTAGATTTATGATGAAAGTATTTATCTATTTTGTTGTGATTTGCATATTTCATTTATATATATATATTTTTTTCACCTATGGCAAGCAAGAGTTATATTTTTATATTGGAAATTTAAATGACTTTTGTTAAGTTTTCCCATATTTTTCAACTAAATTTTTTTTAGCTTTTTGGAAAGGGAAATGTTTTGCTCTTACTTATGTTTAAAAATAGATTGAGGCCTCTAAAAATCAACTTAAAATTAAAAACAATTAATAAAAATTGCTGATAAATATAACAATGGATATCTTTCAATAAAGCTTTAATTCAACTACAAAAGCAGAATACATTAAATTAGAAATAGTTTTTTTCCCAATAGTAATGGTCTTGACTTTAATGTGCTTCAATCCAATCTTTAAATTAATTGTATAATTATATAAGCATTTATAAAGTTTCAGAGATGCCTTTTAAAATAGACTTTAAATTTAAAATGCAGCTGCATAAAAAATTGTCTAATATTCAAGAATTCCTTGAAATGAAATATTCTAAAGTAATCTTGTAATTTAATATATCAAGTGATGTAAAAAACCATATTGTCAAGTTATTATTGTCATGAATATACAAATGTTATCAGCCTTCATTTTTTCTATTTACACTTCCAATACATTCAGAACCAAATTCAATCAATCAACACAAATTTATGAAAGTTTGATGGATTTTTCCATCCATCTATCTTTTTATAGATAATTTGCAAAACAAAATTAAATAATAAAAAAATGACATCTTAAAAAAATACTTTATTTGACTAATTAATTAGAATTATAAAAAGACTGAAAAATAAAACCAATATGAATGACAAAAAAAAAAAACAAGAACATGGCAACATATCTTTAGTATGCATTTCCTTTTGTAAAAATAAAATTAAATTTATGTAGCTTTTAATATCCAATATATAAACAAATATTGTTTAATTTCTAATAACATAATATAAATTATGAAATTATTTATAAATTTATTTTTTAAAATAAATAATGAAATATAAACTGATTATTAATTTTCCATTTATCACAAATTGTCACATATTATTCAGCCTCTAAATCTTATTGATTTAATTAAATGATGTTATAATTATGTTGTCATTACAATTACATTAAAGAAAAATAAGTTAAGTAATAAAAGGTTTAAGTAATTTAGAAAGAAAAGTTTTCTGCCGTAAATATTAAAATACAGCACTACAAAACATTACAGAAAAATGGACCAGCAAGTTCTATATGTGGACATATTTATAGTTCACATATTGTTTGTATTAATCATTGCAAAACTCATTTCTAAAAGTTTTTTTTCTCTTTATTTTCTTTCCTTTGAGTTGGAATGATCATACTAGTTTATTAGCTGCTGTATGTATGTAGTTAATGTATAATGTACATTATTTTGGTCCAGTCAATTATTATTAAATGATAATTTATTTATTTTTTAAGATGCTTGCTTAATAATCCAGACATAAATTTTCTCAGAATTTATACAAAGTTAATGATTTATTGAGCTGATTTTGTAAGATTAGAAGTCAGCTGATATACCACAAATACTACTTAAACAGTAATTTACCTTCAATATATGAGCCTGATTATTAAATTTATTATAGGATCACTATTCTAATCTACTCTGCTCAGCAAAGAACACATTACTTGATTATGTAAATAATGTTTTGATTTTGTAGACTAGAAAGATATAGATTTGATTATATAATTATTACTATCAAGTTTATATGCTGATAGATATAAACCATTACATGTATTATTTGCTGTTTGTTTCTTCTTCTTTTTTTGAGAAATAAAAAAAAAGTAAAATCTACTGATTGACTAAAAATAAAATAAAAATATTGAATTGGATAAAATTTTAAAGGAAATAAAACACACAAAAGTTTAACATTAAAAGTATGGACTAGAACATTAAAATTTGATGCCACTTTACCTGACCATTTCGATGTGCAGATAAACTTATTTTCTGGATCTCTTGCGCTTTGTCGGACCCAAACAATAAAGAATCAGGGGCATCTTGAATCCTTGCTTTGTGCGCTTGATTACCAGGAAGAAAAGGTCTGGCTCCTGGGTTATATTTGAATTGCTAGAAACATATACATAAAAAAAAATTTTAAGGCCGGAAATCAGAATCACACTTTCATCCTGTAAAATTAGTTCCCCCCTCCCTCTACTTACTTTTAAAAGTAGCTTCAATTACATTTAAATAAAAAATGTGGTTGAAAAATATTAAATCCCAATTATAAAAAAAATATCTAAGTTAACTCATTTAATCATCACTAAGTAGGTTAAGTCTATTGATAAATAATCAATAAGTGTAAGGGTTATCAATTTTATTCCAGTAATGAATAATCATAAGTAATCCTTTGAGAAATTATTGAAATTAAATTGAATCATTATATATGACAAAAGTTGGTGAAGAAGAGCAATTTTATTTATTTTATTACTTAGCATACGACTTTTTTTTTTTTTACACAATCTGGAATAATCCTAATCTTCACTAATGGTTTTATTAATTCAATTTTGGTAACTGTATATGTAGATTTAAAAATCATTAATTATGCAGATAAATGGTTAATGTTTTAGCATGATTGTTAAATTTCATTTGTAAAACAAATAAGTGCAATAATCATGTTTAATCTTGAATCTACTAAAATGAGACTCCAGTATCACACCTAAGAACATCAAATGTAGTTAGTTTTACTATTGCATTTAGAAACATCAATTTGTTTAGGAGTCTCATAAATAATTCTTTGATCATTTTGAAAGAATTATTGGTTGAATAAATAGAACATCATGATTTGAGATACATTATTAAGTAGTGAAAGCATATTTTGTTTTAAATAAAGGTCTTATCTATTTATATTTAGTCTTTTTATATATTTTCTGTAAGGCAACTTGTCTACTAATATCAATGAAAGAATACATAAAAGGAAGAAACCTATTACAAAAGGATGAACTTGAGCATGCCAATAAAATTTTTCTTGATAATATTTAACTGCTAATTCAAAAGTTTAGTGTGAGCAATTTTTCTTCAGAGGCACAATATTCGCCAGAATAATATACTAACACTAAGGATGCTGTCATTAGAGTATTTGTAAAACAAATTATTTTAGATGATCATTAATAGATGAGAAAAACAAGTTAGGTTATGATCCAAGATTACTCTTAAAAACCATGGGGATGGATTATGTATCAAACTATTGTAACATAAGATTATATTTAACTTGCGAGATGCTTCCCTATTGTTTAGATAAAAAGTTGCGCATAAGGTCTTTGTGGAATTAGGAAACTTCCAAAATTTGTATATATTTATTAAGAAACTTCTATCTCTGAGAATTGCTTTTGTGAATTAAAGCAATGTCACCAACTCACATGACATAAATTTCTTGCAATGATTCGAAAAAATCACTGACAAATAATGTAGAAAGAACTGAATTCTTTGTTGGTAATTATATAGTAAAATTTTGTATGTGTTACAATTATCATTTAGTTTCATTTGAATTTATCTTTTGAGAGTATTTTGTTGAATAAATTAATGGTTGTCCTATAGTTAAAGATTCTGGAGATTTCTGGAGATAATTTTCAAAACAGAATCATAACCTGATATTATATCAATAAAAATTGAACATTTTTTAATCTAAATCTATTGATACTTTTATTGATATAAAGATAATATCAGTTTGAAATTTATTTTGAAACCTTTTTCAATGTCATCTTTAGATAGAACTTGCAGCTTCATCCTGAATTAAGAAGCCCATATGTTCTATAGATAGAAATTTTTCAACTATTGACATAATTTTTAATAAGGTTACATTTTAAACAATTGGCAGATAATTTTAAGACTATTATAGTTTTGCTTTCATGCCAAAATTACTAATTCCTAGTGAATCAGTCATAAATATACATTATTAAAATTAATAAATAAATAAAATGTAGAGCTCTAATAAATCTTACTTAGCATTAAAAAAACTTTAATGAAAGTATCTGCCAAAAATTAATGTTCAGTTTATTGTTAGAATATTCAGTCATATATAGATTTGCTAACTAGTTAACTGATAATAATTATTGGAGGAATTCAACCTAATTATTGTAGAAACAGATGCAAAATTTACAAAAGATAGTGGTAGAATATAGTTATACCCCCCCCCCCCCAAGGAATATATATTTAATTAATAATAATGTAACAAATGTAAAGAAAAAAAATTAAAAAAAATTTAAGTTTTATTTTTGTATTTCTAATATATTTATGTTATGTTTTAACATGACCTAAGATAATTTTATCTGTAAATCAATCTTCTATGATATCCAAAAACTTCCATTCTCATTGCGTTACTTCCCTTAAATCTATATGAAAAACACAGTTCTCATGATGCATTTTTAAACTATTAATAAAAAAACATTATGAAAAATGTATTGAGAAGTATGTTTTATATATATATAATCAATTACCCCATGCAACAAATAGGATCTACCAAACATCATGATATTCTATACTTATTTTCAACAACTGCAATAGCATAATTAATTCACATTGATTCTTATTTTATAGCCATCTACTATAAATTTGAAAAATGAGATTCAAAAAGATCCTCTTCTTTGGCTCTAAAGAATTAGACATTATTTTAATACCATTAAGATACTATCAACTTACATCTTCAAAATAAGAATGTTCTAGGAACATGCTATCTCCATTTCCAAAGCCTTTTTAATACTGATCCTTGATCAAGAGACACACTGGTATATCTGATTTAAGAGATTTACAGAACTTCCTTTAATCTATATATTCTTCAATACAAAATAAATAATATTAATACAAAAATTAAATTTCTTGGTAGAGCCATATTGTACAAAGATACTGTGCTTAATCAAACTACTAAAGAATAATCTAGCCATTTTAAACCTGCATAAACTCCAAGGTTTGAAGAAAAAATGTCATTAGGTTGAGATCTGTTATATCAGATATATTTTGGAAAATATATTATGAAGATTCACTGGTGTAAGAAGTAGGTTGCACCAAAGCATATTAAATATTAGCAAATCTTATGTTTTTTAAAAAAAAGCAATTACAATTTTCAATTTAATACAAATATATTTTATGATAGCTTAGTCCAAGAAGAGTATTATTTTCAATTTTTCATAAGCAATAAGTGTCATAACAAAATGAACAAAGTAATAAATGAATTTTGTCTTACAGAAATTAAAATTTTTACAAGATAAATTCATTTATTACTTTGATTGTTTTGGTATGATATTGCTTAAGAAATATCAAAAATGAAAAAAAATAAACCAGAGCAAATCTGTTCTTCAACTATCTGCTGTGCTAATATATCTCAGCCAGTAAGGGAAGTCCATTAAAAGCAATGATCTTAATTTATTAATCTAGACAGAGCAGATATGCTAGCTTTATAAGATCTATAAATTGATAATATACCTGGGTCTCGTTTTATGCGGTAGATAGGTTCCTCAGAAAACGCGCACAAAAATAGACTTAACTTACCTTGAAAATAGGGGATACGTACTAATTTTCCAAAAATTGCATAAAAGCAAAGCAACAACGTAAAAGTATTTTAAAATTCGCATAAAAAAAAATAAGAAAATAAAATATGACTAATAAAAAATTTCAAATTTGAAAAAAAATTGATACAAGATAAACCTTTTTTTACTTTTTTTATTAACTACAGTATTTAATTTTATTCAAAACAATATATTTTTATGCGTAATTTACATTTTTTTCATACATGTACGGTATTTTAATAATTATCGCTATTTGAGACATCAGATTCGTCACAAGAGGAAGTACAACTAGCGCCAACTTCATTTTTTTAAATTGGTCTTATAGTGGATTCACCCAAACTAAAACATTTTCCAATCGCTGTTGATCCTTCCCATTTCGCTAAGTGATCTAAAATTGAAATTTTTGTTTCCAAAGAAATTCATTTTCTTGGGTGTTTTTTCCTCTCCATTAGGGTAAACTAAAAGTTTAAAACGATAATAAAAAGACACCGACTCATCACTGTTGGGAAAAATTTAATTAAAACCTACAATTAAAAATTAAATTCTTATTTTTGTCTTTAATTTTCAATTCCGTTTAAAAATCAAATTTTGTCGTTTCACATCACATTAATTTCAGATCACGTTACGTAATTTTTAAATTGTTAATTACAATTAAAAATCAGATTTTAATTATCAAATTTAATTGTGCCTATCGCTGTTACTCACCTTTTAAAAATAAACTTGTGGACACTAAATGATTAATTGATTATGCACCCTTTTTTTAAAAAGCAAAAATAGAACGTGATTTAAAATGCAAAAACAACAACATACATCGTATAGGCATCTATAACGTTTGAACAGATTTACATTATAATCTTGTAAAATTCATTACTTGAGGACACTAAACAATTAATTGATTGCGTACTCTTTTTTTAAAAAGCAAAAATAGAATGTGATTTAAAATGCAAAAACAACATGTGTAGTATCATCTATAACGTTTGTACAGATTTACATTACAATCTTGTAAAATTTAATGTGTGTATATAAAATGGGGAAATCCTGATTTTAAAAGAATTATGAACTTCTTTAATGCATAAAATTTATTACAGTACTATTATAAAGCGCTGAAAATATTGAAACTATTAGATGGAAGTCGAACTTCGATAATGCGCTATTACTTTAAATATGACGTGAGAGCGCGAAATTTATATTTAAAGTAATAGTGCATTACCGACTTCTGATCTAATAATTTTTATCGCATAAAAGAAACCCACATACAAAGATATTAAGAAGAAACATGAATCGCATAACTTCAAAATCGCATTAAACAAATCTGCATAAAATGAGACCCGGGTGTACTGCAAAAATAAAAAATGATTAGGACAGAAAAAATCCGGTTAATTTCATTTGCAAGTTTTTGGGAGAAATCAGCAATCATTAATGCAGTTGTTTATGACTGCTTCAAGACTGAAATTGAACTCAAGAAAATAAAGGTCATAAAAAGTTATTTTCACAAAATTGTGCCAGTTTTATAAAACTCTGGGAAAGTGATGACTATTATGTGAGAGAAATGTTTCTTTGATTGTTTTAAAAAGAATTTTAATGAAAAAGCTTTAAAAAGAAGACCCTTCAAAAATATTAAATCAAGAGCATCTCTCTATTCCAGTATCTTAGTAATTACCAGATGGTAATACATTTAAATCCAAGATGGATTTCTGACTTTTGCCTTTATCATTGAGACAAAATTGGAAATAATGAAGTTGGAAGACAATGTTAATTCCATTTTGTTATTCAAGGTAAAAGCTTGAAATTCAAAATACTGTAATGTTTTGAATCCAAGCCAACCAACTTGAATAATTATATAGATTTGATTCAGAGACAAAACTTCCCATATAGTACTGCTACCCAGTTGAAGCCTGAGGAATCCAATGGATGCAAAAAGTTTTGTGCATAAAATCCCTATCGAGTGTCTCCTCATCGGAATATCCCCAATTCTTTACTAATTGTAGGCACTTTTTTTTTCCTCTGGTCAGAAATGTAAATAAGAGCAAATAAAATCAATTCTTTACTTTAGCTTACATAATTAAAGAAAATCAGTTTTCTATTCTAGTGCCATTTATAATACGCCTGATTTAAAGACAGTGGAATGAATTAATATTAAATACTTTTTAAGATAAGCCAAATGTTGGTTGACAGATTAGGTTGGGCAACTATCTGAAATCAATTATTTATAATTAGCTTGTATAAAAATGAATTAATGATATCACAAGTTTTGTAGAAGACAACTGGAATTAGGTTATGAATCCAGGATGGTACAAAGTGAATAACAAATTTCATAAACAATATCATTATGTAATGTAATTATAATGATTTAGTAGATTAAGAGACTTGAAGACACTTTGTAACTAATTATATTAAGTTTAGCTTCCGTATCATCAATACCTAAAACAGAGGAATTAATATAATACTCATATATAATACTCAAATTACAACACATAATTGTTGGCTTTTCAATATAACATTATTTTATATTATGAATGCATAATCTTTTTAGCAATATGCCATGAACATTATACATTATAAATTATTCAAGCGTTATTTTCTTTTGTAATGGACTATACACATACTATAGACATATTTTTGGCATGTGTATATATATACTGTATACATATTTTTGTTTTAACAAATCTCACATGTATGGAGATTTAATGGGAAAAAAATTCCATTATATTATATTTTTATGATATAACAAAGTTATAATAATAAAAATTAATATAGTTCTGGAATTAACTATTATCATTTTCAACCATTATCAATCCTCTGCAGAATCAAACTCTCCAGGTTTAATCCAGTTTCTATGGTCCATAGCTTCTTTTCTCTGTGGCAGGTCAACTGACTTATTTCATGCATTCATCTCGTATGAGGTTTCTTGGGATTCAATTTAAGACTTCTAACTGATGATCTATTTTTATACTTCCAATATGTCCAGTCAAATTTAATTTCAATCTCAATTGTTTCAATGATAATTATTGCTATTTTCAATATACTATCATATAAATGAATCGCAGCTATAGTGACCTTTATGGCATGCCTTCATCTTCAACAGCATTTACAGTGAAATTTAAAAATCATAAGTGACCATGAAATACATGAGGACTGCAGATGATAGCTAAAATATCTTCATTTATGCTTTCTGATATAAGATATAATGATATGTGATGTAAAAAAATTATAGTAATTTAATTTTAAAAAAATATTTTTGATATTATATGCATTAAAGATTATAAATGTGCAAAGTTATGTTTAATCTATAAGTTCAATATGAAGAAAAAGTTTGTAATGAAATGGAAAAATTAAGATTTGTATTATTGGATAGTTAGCCTGTACATATAATTAGAATTAAATTTATTAATTCTATACATAACCTAATTTAAATAAGTTGTTTAATAGAGAATTGTATTTAAATATTGATCCAACAGCTGCTATTACACTAAGAATTTTTGGAAATTTAAAAATAGACAAAGATTTATTTGTGTCAGGCTTACATTGGATTTTGGGAGTAGTAAATATTATTAAGTAATAGTTTATATTGGAAAGTTTTAGCAAGAAGAATTAGGATTTGTCACATATAATTTCAATTTCATTTCATTTGAAAAAGATAATTATTTACCCTGAATGTTACAAATTGGATGGACCTATAAAAAATTCACCCAAATGACAGAACAATATTTATATGATAAGAAATTATTCAAATTTAAATGTTGATTTATTGAAAGATTTATTGACACTTATAAATATTTAATAGCAACTTTTAAAAATCATATATATAAAATGGCAGATGGCTGGTCCATGAATTTTCCAGCCTCAGTTATTGTATATAATTATAAGTTGGCATATTAAGAGATATTTTGAGTTTTTTAAATTAATTATAAAAAATTATTTTGTATATTATGATGAATTTACTGCTAGTTCATCGGTTATAGTTAAATATCTTGTGGCTAAATTAAATAAAACTAATGGTTTGAAATATACTTCTATTTCTGAAGACAATTTATATATTTAAAATAATCTGATTTAATTAAAATTTATGAAGAGAAAATAATAGGATCAATTATAAAATGTTTATGATGCTTGTCAATTAGAGGTTTTGTAAACTCTCAGTCAAAAGTTCATTTTATTATACACAAATTAGTTGGATTTGGGATATTTTTATTTAGAAATAAAATGTTATGAAAATTTCAAAATGATTAATTATCCAACACTGAAATACGTTTATGAATTATTGAAAGTAGAATCTAAAAGCAAAGACATTTTAAATATATTACATAAATTTACAGACAAATGGAATGGACAAAAAAAAAGTATGGAAGAAAAATAGGATTGCATCAGGTGTTTCCTTTTTTTAAATACTGCATTTAATATAGCATCAAATAATACAGGTACATCAACAAATGTAATGTTAAATAGAAAGTGGTATTTAACTGTGGATCAAGTTATAATGATGAATCAAAATATGCATTAAAAATAAAATTCATGAACATGAACTTATGTATAAAAATTATATTATTCTGTGCATAGATTTAAATCTGTGTTTGCAGAACATTCAGTTATTTGCAATCTAAATTTTTGTTAAACAATTCAAAACAAAACAACACTCTCCATATAGTAGTGCCATCTTGTGCTAACAAGAGCAATCAATTTTTGTTTTGATATTTTTTTGGCTTGTGGAAAATTATTTGAAAGGGATGGGGGGACGGGGATTATTTATAAATGTAATGGATAATTAATTAAGCAATATAATTATATATGTATTGTAACGAGCACAGACGACATTACATTGTGTTTTTATTATTAAACATGAAATTAAAATAAAAAGTTCGCATTTAAAAATTTTCTTTAAGAATTAAAAATTGAAATTAAATATCATCTTAAACTCGTATATATAAATCGCACAGAAAAAAAAAAAAAAAATTATTAAATGAAAACTTTATTAAAAAAAAAGTGTTTTAAAACTAAATTTTCAGTAGAGATTTAAAGATAAAAATATATCTTCAAGTTTTAAAACACATTAATTAATCAGAAATGGAAATGATTGTTTTAATTAGTTAAATGTAAACTAGCCTTGGGCATTTAAATGTAAAAACATCGGTCAGATAGGAAAACAATAGAAACAAATAGCCAATGAATGAAAAACAATGGAATCGGACCTCAGCGAAAGGACCATATCATCATGACGTAACATCCATTGGATCCTTCAAATTAATATAAAAGGACAAGTTTGAAAATTATTAATTATTATTACGATGTGACTGTATGTATTAGTACGGAGTTGGAGGTGGGCTTGAAAGACGCACTCTCAATTCCTTCAGCTGTTAAAGAAAAGAGAGTGAAACATCGTTTTCTTCATTGAGGACCAGTTAAAGCAAAAACCTCCGGATGGATAAAAACAACGGCTAACAAAACAAATATCTTCAGTACGGCGTGGGAATTCCCGTTCAGAATTACAAACAACTACAAATTATGGACCTTTTAAAATCGTAAGAACTTTATTTTCATTTGAAAACATAGAACTCTAAATTCTAAACCTTTTAGTAAATAATACAAATAGAATCCTATCTGACCAAACTAAATTCTTTATTAATAATGTTATTTGATGTTTTTTTTTTTTCATTTATGTAAAATCATTTCCATTTATATTTTTTTTTTGTTCTTTAAGTTTTATTACGATTTTTGCTGTGCGATAAATTAAATTATATAAATGTTAAACTTAAGTCGGGCGTGAATGGCTGTATAGATTTGTAAAGTTATATTAGGGGAGGGTAATCTTAGGTTATTTGTGTCGTAGTCGAATTGTGTCAATGGATTGGATATATTGGTGTGATTAGTAGATGTAATATTGATTCGCTACGGGCAGAATCGCTTCATACGCCGCACACTTCTGTTTGCCTATGGAAGGAATTATAAGTCGGATACCGCAGTTCCTTTCTATGGAATTTTTTGTTTTATTGCTCTTCTTCGCAGATAGATGTAATATTCCTATTTGACGAGAGGCAATTTCTTCTCTTAACTTTTTGTGCTGCCGTATTTTATTACATTGAATACATCGATATATCAGATGAATTGATGCCAGTTTGACTACGAATTTTAACCTAAGGTTAAATAGGGATAGAATGTTTATTTTCAAATGCAAATCTATGTAGTCTATTCATACTCGACACTAAATAAAAATGCATTAAATTTAAGTTGTTTATAGACGTTTGCATGGATTCGTTATCGGTTAATTATGTTTTGGATTTCATATTTGATCAAAATATATAGACATTCGATAAATAATGATACCTCACGGTGAGTATCTAAAATGTATTTATTCGGATGTCTTTTAAGTTATTGGTGACAATGCAAGTATCTTATGGTGAATACTATTGGGTTACTTATAAATTTCCCTCTGCAATTGTCGGTATCAATGATTTTATATTTTGATCGTTTATGTTTAGTTTGAAATGTTTTTGACCATTGTAATCTATGTAACCGATCTATACTCAACATATTAAAACAAGCTTTTATAATCCCATCTGTGCGAACTTAATTAAAATGTAAACTTACAATATTATAAAAATTAAAATGTAAATTTAAATTATAAAATCAAATTAAAATCTAAAATAAACATATTAAAATAATAATGTTAAATCTTATATATATATGTGCGTAAATAAATGTTTGTATGTTAATTACTGGCAGTGGCTTATTTTCTTCTTTTTTTAAATTATTTTTAGATAAAAAAAATTTTTTTTTATGAATATAAATCTCGGCTACTCCCTGAGCTAGTGACTTGGGCTAACGACCGGAATCAAAATTTAAAAAAAAAAAATTTTTCTAGGTTCAAATGCCTAGATGGCGCCCTGTAGTGCAGATGATGGTAAGCTCGCTTTCTCCGGATCGTTACAGTATACACACACACACAATATAAGCAAGTTGCCCATTAACATCGGAATGTAATGAAATTTTAATTGTAACAATAAACTATTCATTTATATGTGAAAATTGTAGTTAATTCCAGCATTTTATTTATTATATATTACCATGTCTAATAGTATATATATATATTTTGAACCGGACCCCCCCCCCCCCGAATAAATCTTATTCTTGATGGGTTTAGATACTTTTAATCACAATCTTTTAATGTCTTTTGGAATCTAAACTTTAATAAGTTTTAACATTTACTTTAACATCACTAAATCTTATGGGAATGGATCGGCAGAGGGGAAAATACCATCGATAGCATAGCCATCAATGATACCCACGATCAGATTGGGCTATACAAAACATAACGTCCATATTTCCTGACTATGGCCCACCTTGACTGCTGGAAGAAAACCTTGCCATCCAACGCATTTTGTTTTGAGGATCAAACTCAGGCACCAGCCGATCATATGTTATATAGCCGGCATGCTTCAGATGACAGGCACACAATCCAGCACTCAAAATATCCCAAGCTAACTCCTACTCTTAATCAGTGGGTCCAGCACATTAACACATATAAATATTTATATCTTTAAATAAATGGTGATGCAGTGGCAAGCGAGAGAGAATAGACCAAATAATAATTAAGCAGCAAACATTCATATTCATTCACATATATTTATTATAACATAATAGTATAAAAATTTACATATAAAAAATAAATATGTGATTTCTCTGGCTAAATTTTATAATAGTCCTTTATCCATGTTTTCATGATTTTTAATTTGCAACCTGTCCGCTTTTTGGTTTCCATCGATGGTTTCGGGGCTTGTTTTCCATTTCTTGACAATGGGGGATAGAGTTTGGGGCAGTGTCTATTTCACCATTTTGGCATCAGTTTCCAACGAGGATCCAAGCGGGACAGTTGATTTGTAGAGAACTTTGGGCATGAAGCCAGACAAACACTTCTAGACGGTCTAGCAACACATGTTGCTAATTCTGTGGCTTCTGCAATATTTTCCGCAGTATTCTGTCCTTAGATCTATGGAGTAATGAATAATGTAACAGCACAAAATGAAGACTCAAGAATGGAATAATAATAGACAGTTGTGACTGTATACTTTTTTCTCTCATTGTCCTTTTCCTTATCATAGCTTTAATCTATTTTTTAATTACATTTACATTTTTCTTTTAATTTAATTGACTTTCACACTTTTCTTTAATCTTATCTTTTTCCAGATTAATCTATTATCTCTCGCTTTTATCCCAAAGAGAGTTTACATGGTTTTTAATTATAACAATTTCAATATCAATATCAGTCATGAGATTTACTAGCATTCCTTAATTAATTAATTAATCTTTTTTATTTTAGATTTTAATTAAGACTTACTTTTAGATATTTATTCTTTTAACTCATTTTTTTCATTTTATAAAAAGAATAAGTTTCTAAATTTTTATTTCTCTTAATTCTTTCCTTACCCAACTGTTAATAAAAGCTTTATTCTCTTTTAAAAGAAAATATAACACAATCTTTTTTCTATTTTCACAAAACGTTTTAAAACTACTTAAATAATTGTGTCGAACTATTTTCTTTCAAATAAATTTGATCATAATTTTTTTATTATAAAATATGTAACATAGATGTATGTGAGTTTTATACATATATCTCGCTAGTGTTACATCATGTATACAGAAATTGAAAACATGATAAAAATAATTATCTTTAGAATTCAGTTTAGGATATGAAAAATAATTTCAACTTAATCATTTACAGAAACGAAGGAAAATTAGTTTTTTCATATTTTGCAACTATGAAAAACTCGCAAGAGCAAATATTCAAATATTAAAACTATCATAAACTTAAATGACTTTCACATTTAAGATGTTTGACTATTCATAGAATATTAAAACAAAAATCCTTTAAAATTTATTTTAAAAATATAAAAACTTAAAATAATTAAAATTTAGAATCATTTCAGAATCTTGGTGTTGTTTACTTGCATACTATTTCTCCAAATTAGGGCATAAAGCTTGAATAAGCAGTTTTATTAGTGACACTATCGATAATTTTCCTGCATTAAATGTGACCAGAAGTCATTTTTATCTTTTAATTGCAAATGCAATAATTCTGATTCCAATCTTTTTGCTATATACAAATATGAATAAAAAATTCAAAACTGCCTAACACTATACTAGTAATAAATAAAATACAAAACCATAAAACAATACAATACTAGATAAAAATCCAAACTTTACTAAAATCCTTACACAACCATGGTTTCATCTACTAAACAAATAGATCTCGGGTGAAAATCAAACTAAAGAAGCCAACATATATATATATATACAAAACAAACAAACATTCCCATAATTCACTTCAAAACTGATTTCCCTTTATATCAAAAGATGTCTTCATAAGATTGATAACTTCAGATTCAAAAAGTTTTAATATTAATTTCCTTTACATCTTTTCATAAAAAATAACTGTTGCATTGTCAAACAATATTTTATGACTTGTATTCAATACATGAATATATAAAGCTGAGTTATGATATCTATGTTTTACTCTATTTATATGAACTTTAATCCTTTCATTAAGGCTAAATTTACTCTGACCTATATAAATCTTACTACAACTACAAAGAATCCTATAAATAATACCAGGAATAGATTTACTATCAATCGACTGTTTTGAATCATTCAATAAAGAATTCAAATCCGAACCTTTCTTCCATGCAACCTTCATTCCTCCTAACAAATGACTATTCTTATAAACTTTTATCATTAATAACCATAACATTTTTTCTATTAGTGTCATGACTATAAATATTATTATTAAATACATTTCTAATAAATGCATGATTATAACCTAATTCCACATAATCAGCAGCAAATTGATCTTTTTGAATATCAGCATTATTATTAAATTATTAATCCTTCTATTCCTACAACAAAAATTTCTTAAAGATATTTTTTTATGTGTGAAAGGCTGATAACTATCAGGTCTAATCATATTTCTCAAATTTTTAGGTTTTATAAAATGACTACAAAATAAAACATTATCAACCTTTCTCAACACTTAAATCCAAAAATGTTAATTTTACAAAATCAAAACTACCACCCACAATAGTAAAATTAATACTAGAATCAAAAGCATTCAATCCATCTAAAAACTCCTCCAATTTTTATTTCTGAATAACAAACAAACAATCATCAACATACCTAACAAATAATTTTAAAGAAACAGAAAATTGATTAATAACACATTCCAAAAAATCAAAATAGACAGAACACGTTAAAGGAGAAATAACATAACCAATAACCCAACCCTTTTTTATTTTATTAAAAACATCATTACACATAAAATACATTGAATCCTCTAACAGCAAAAGCAAATCATGAATAATCTTGATAGTAGTATCAACGACCATACCAGTCGCTTGATGGTGCTGGTGCTACTCAAAAACAGTTAAATATACAATTTTTGAGGCAGCCAGTAATGTCTTGTAGTGTGTTATGCTAATTATCTCGCAATTCACACTTTCAAGCGGCCTGTTCTTACCCTACAAATGATCGGTATTGAGTCTGCACTATTGTATAATTTGAGGGTGCGTAGATTTGAAGTCAACATAACATTTGAAATGTCATTTAATAAAGTATTATATTACATTTAAATGATGTACTATGATGTCCAAAAAATTTTCAAACTATCTCAGTGGTTGTGAAGACTTTGTAATGGTTTAAAAATGGGGAAAGTTTTGTTATAAGCGCAACTTCTTAAACAGTCACAGCAGTCGCAATATCTTTGAGAGACTAAAGTTTGTTAATGTATTGATTTGTTTCTGTATTTTAATTTTGTTTAAATGCTTAATTTACTATTAGAAGAACGTATGTATATTAAATTTAATGTAAAAAAGGTTGTAAATAGTTTTTTTTCTTGTCATTCAGACTGATTAGTTTGGGTAATAGTATTAGCGACCATACCGTTCGCTTGATGGCATTCTTGCTAATGAAAAACAATAAAATATAATGTTACCTGGCCGTGACCTTTCAACAACTAACTGACCTTTTCTTTTTTTAAAAAAAAACAACATTAAAAAAGTAAATGTTTTTTTTTTTAATAACGACAAACACAGCATCATTTTAACAAAATGAAACAAGAACTAATTGACATATTTATGTTGTTGTTTTTTAACAACAACAACAATAACAAAATATTTATTTAGGATATATTTAAGATTTTATTAAATATATGTTATTTTTCTAATACTTTCAACAACAAAAAAACCCGTTAAATTGTCAGCACGTAGCGCTAGAATAGGCATGGGGGGGGGCGATGGCTTTGACGATCCAAAGGATCGTCCAAAAGATCCATTACTTGATAAACAAACTAATCAGACTGAACGACAAGGAAACGACCATTTTTACATAAAATTTAATATACATGTTATTCTTCTAATAGTAAATTAAGCGTTTCAACAAAATTAAAATACAAAAACAAATCAATACATTAACAAACTAATGTCTCGCGAAGATATCGCGACTGCCGTGACTGTTTAAGAAGTGGCGCTTATAACAAAACTTTCCCTATTTTTAAACCATTACAAAGTCTTCGCAACCACTGAGACAGTTTGAAAATTTTTTGGATATCATAGTACATCATTCATTCCTGGTAAAGGTATCCCACAGGGTTCACCGTTGATAGCACTCTTATTTGCTATTTATGTGGACCCTATGTTAAAGGAAATAGAAACAATAATTAACGGAATCTACCTGCCCCATTTGGGAGTTTCAATAAAAGTCACGGCCTTTACAGATGACAATAATAATTTTCGAAAAGTTATAATATTGATATAGTTATGAATCAGATTAGAAAAATTCAACAGGCTACAGGATCAGTAGTACAGTTTGCTAAGTCAGCAGCTTGGCAATTGGCAACAGGGAAAAGAATACCAAGTGAGTTTTTAGCTCAGCCTAAGTCATTTCTTGGCCTCCCCCTATACTTATCCAAAACTAAAATGAATCGTCAGTTAAATCAACTCGTAACAAAAAAAATAGAAGAAAGAATTAATAGTTTTTCATATTTTAAACTCTATGAAGTGACTAGAACCATGATTTTCAATGCAATTGCAATAGGAGTACTTAGCTATTATGGACCTTGGAATAAACTATACAACAAAACGATACTAAAGATTATACAGATGGCAAAGAAATTCATATGGGGGAAGAAATCTAGCCTCCTCTCAACCTTTGTACTACAGCAACCAATAGATAAAGGTGGGCTTAATTTAACTGACCCAAAAGCTTATGTTAATTTTATTAATGCCAGGGCTTATTTGAACATAATGAAGGATCAGCCCTTTAGTCCCCCTACTGGTGATATAAGAATTTACAATGAAATGGGAGCTGAGAGAAGATCACATCTTGTGGACATGTTTATAACATACAAAGATTTACAAGATGATCTAAATGTCCAAAGTCTAGATGGAATAAAATATAAAGATTTAACAAAAAGAGATTATCACAATGAAAATTCTTGGTTGGGGTGTTCAATAAAAAGTGTTCTTAAAAATTCCACTCGATATATACACCTCAATCATCAATAAAATTTATTTTTAAGCTGATAAATGGAATTTTGCAGACTGCCTCCTACCTTAATAAAAGGCTGGGAATGGGTTTGGATGAAATTGTATTTTTTGCAAGAAGAGCAGTGAAACATTTACGCACCTGCTAGAGGAATGCCATGCATTCCGGGAACTGAGATCAAAAGTATTTCATAGGCTAAGAATTAATTTAAAAGACCTGTTAAAAAAATATGTGATTAGTTTCAATACGCATAATGCAAATGTTATAATCCATTCATTGAAAACAATATGGGTAATTAAACGCTCTTTGGTTTTTGACAATAAAAAATTCAATTGGCTGAGAAAGCTAGATAGAGATTGGAATGATTAATGTTTGTTTAAAATATTGGCCTAGAAATGCTATTGAATCGGTGTGGAGAAGAACTGCTCCGTCCACATGTGAACTATGGTAGGAAAACCCATTTCCAGTCTAAGAATGTATTAATAAGGTAAAAAAAAAAAAAATGTACGAGGTAATGAGAAAAATGCCTCGAGTATTATGACAGTTTTGAAGAAATGTTGTTAGACAAATTTAATATAACCTTTGTAATTATGTAAATATCATTTGGGTTTAATGAAGAATATTACTTTAAATAAAAAAATTACTGGCTGCCTCAAAAACGGTATATTTAATTGTTTTTGAGTAGCACCAGCGCCGTCAAGAGACTGGAACAGTCGTTGATATTATTACCTTAGTTTGTTTATCAAGTAATGCAGCTTTTGGACAATCTTTCGGATCGTCAAAGACATCGGGATCCACCCCCACCCCCCCATGCCTATTCCAGTGCTGTTTTTTTGTTGTTGTTTTGTGTTGAAAGTATTAGAATAACGTATATTTAATAAAATCTTAAAAACGTCCTAAATAAATATTTTGTTATTGTCATTAAAAAAAAAATACATTTACTTTTTTACAAATGCTGCCGTATTTGTCGATCTTAAAAAAAAAAGACATTTACTTTTTTAATGTTATTTAACAAAAAAAACATAAAAATGTCAATTAATTCTTGTTATTGTTAAAAAAAAATCCATCATTTTGTCAAAATGATGCTGTATTTGTCGTTATTAAAAAAAAAGACATTTAGTTGTTTAATGTTATTTAAATAAAAAAACAAGTAAAGGTCAATTAGTTCTTGAAAGGTCATGGTCAGGTAACATATTTCATTGTTTTTCGTTAGCAAGAGCACCATCAAGCAAACGGTACGGTCATTGATACTATTACCATAATCTTATCTGCAGAAAATCATTCAAATTTTTCCAAAATTGAAATAAATTTTGGAAAAATTTGAATGCTTTTCTGCAGATAAGATTATTCATGATTTGCTTTTGATGTTAGAGAATTCAATGTATTTTATGTGTAATGATATTTTTTATAAAATTAAACAGGGTTGGGTTATTGGTTATGTTATTTCTCCTTTAATGTGTTCTGCCTATATTGATTTTTCGGAATGTAGTGTTATTAATCAATTTTCTGTTTCTTTAAAATTATTTGTTAGGTATGTTAAGGATTGTTTGTTTGTTATTCAGAAAGAAAAATTAGAGGAGTTTTTAGATGGATTGAATGCTTTTGATTCAAGTATTAATTTTACTATTGAGAATGATACTTTGATTTTGTAAAATTAAAAAGGTTTGAATTTAAGTGTTGAGAAGGTTGATAATGCTTTATTTTGTAGTCATTTCATAAAACCTAAAAATTTGAGAAATATGATTAGGCCTGATAGTTATCGGCCTTTTATGCATAAAAAAAAAATCTTTATTGAATTTTTGTTGAAGGAATAGAAGGATTAACAACTTTAGTAATAATGCTGATATTCAAAAAGGTCAATTTGCTGCTGATTATGTAGAATTAGCTTATAATCATGAATTTATTAGAAATTTTGTATTTAATAATATTTATAGTCATGATACTAATAGAAAAAATGTTATGGTTAGTAATGATATTTTGTAATCATTTTATAAAACATAAAAATTTGAGAAATATGATTAGGTCTTACAGTTATCAACCTTTTATGCATAAAAAAATATCTTTATTGAATTTTTGTTGAAGGAATATAAGGATTAACAACCTTAATAATAATGCTGATATTCAAAAAGGTCAATTTGCTGATTATGTAAAAGTAGCTTATAATCATGAATTTATTAGAAATTTTGTATTTAATAATATCTATAGTCATGACACTAATAGAAAATATGTTATGGTTAGTAATGATAAAGAGTTTGTCTTTACCATTTAAGTCATCAATTTATAATTTGGTTTATAAGAATAGCATTTGTTAGAAGGAATGAAAGTTGCATGGAAGAAAGGTTCTGATTTGAATTCTTTATTGAATGGTTCAAAACAGTAGATTGATAGTAAATCTATTCCTGGTATTATTTATAAGATTCCTTGTAGTTGTAGAAAGATTTATCTAAGTCAGAGTAAATTTAGCCTTAATGAAAGAATTAAAGTTCATATAAGTAGAGTTAAACATAGCTATCATAACTCAGCTTTATATATTCATGTATTGAATACAAGTCATAAAATAATTGACAATGCGTCATTTTTTATTTTAAAAAAATGAATTTAAGAGAAGAGTAAAGGAAACTTTAATGATAAAACGTCTTGAATCTGAGGTTATCAATCTTATGAAGACATCTTTTGATATAAAGGGAAGTTGGTTTTTGAAGTGAAGTATGGGAATGCTTGTTTTGTATATATATATATTGCTTCTTTAATTTGATTTTCACTTGAGGTCTATTTGTTCAGTAGATGAAATCATGGTCATATAAGGATTTTGATAACGTTTGGATTTTTATCTAGTATTGTTTTATGGTTTTGTAAATATGTATTTAAAGTTTCTTTTTCTTTTTTTGTTATTGTTCTCATCGTTTATCTTTTTTTCTATTTTTTTTCCTGAGGCTAGAATGGCTATTACACATTTACATATGTGAATTGTTTAGTTTTGTTATTTTTCTGTGATTTGTTTCTTATCATTATATACATGTGCTACCAAAACATTAACATATATTTTATATGTAAAGTTTTTTATTTTGGTGTTTTAAAGAAAACTGGAATGTCATTTTATAGAAAATCAATCAACTGAACACTAATTTGAATCTTAATGTTTCAGATTCACTTGATTTTTTGATATATCATTAATATTGTGAAGGACATTGAAAATCCAGATTTTTGAATTGTAGTTGATTTTTTTTTTAAATAAAGAATTTTGAAAGCAATCAAAAACATAAGAATCATGTTTTCATAGACATGCAAAAGAAGTACCCCTTTAATTAAAAAATTATTTTTATCAGTTTTCAAAATTTTGATTTTTGAATATCTCAGAACCACAACCTTGATTTTTTTTTAAAAAAAATAATTGTATGTTAAATTCAGATATTTCATAACTATATGTTAATTTTGATCATGGGATAACTTTGGTTTTAAAAAATTCTATTGCTTCTAAACTAGCGCATATTCTTTTTTATTATTATTTCTGAATGTATTATTATCTCAAAATTACTAAATATATAATTTTACATTTTTACTTTTGAAAAATAAAATTTAAATATACAACTGAAATAAATTGCTATGAAGTAAATAAAAAGTAATTATATAAAATGAAACAAAAATTTAAAACTTACTTAATTTGTTTAGCATAAGTTACACTCATTGCTTAACATACAACATTTGATGAAGTCTTGATCAGATAAAATTTAATTCATTTTTTTTAAACATCATTTAATGAAGAGTTGAAGATCTTTATATATTACTTTCACTTAAAATATAAGCAAGACTAGTTAGAGTAACATAGTATGCCTAAGATAGCACTGTATCAATAAAAATGTTTTAGACATATTCATTATCAAAAAAGACAAACGAAAATGATTCACATGAATAAAGAAAACTGACTTCTAATTTCTGTTTTATCATGTTTAATAAAGATATATTAGCCACCATGATCCATAATACTTAATAGCATTATACACTAAAGATATTGAACCAAATCAATGACACGTTTAGAAATATTTTTCACACAGCACGAGTTTCATTATCATTGAATGGATAAAACTTGACAGTAAATTTAAAAAGTAGCTATGGTAAGACACAATGAATCTTTTGTGTTTGAGAAATGAATTTTGCTCTTTGAATTCTTAAAGGTAGGTTTTATTTCAATAATCTTGTATTTTTAATTAGTACAGTATTAAAGTGAATATGTAGACTGATTTACTTTCAGAATTATCATTATCTGATTAGTCTAAAGGAGTCTTAATAAACAGTTTAATAGTTCCCTACATGTCATAATACGCATTCTTGCCATGAAATATAACCAGAAAATGGCAATCAGTATCAAATTCAAAATTTTGTTTATATCAATCTATGTTCAGGAAATCATTTAACATTTGATATATTTTTGAGAATTGATATAATCATATTAAGAAATGGTAATGAGTACAAATTAATGTTTCAATTATACTTCTTGATAGTATTCAACAAAGGGTATATTACTGCTAATATACTTGTCTGATAATAAGTTGACCATAAACCAGGACAAACAAATAATTTGAAAAAATCATAAGCTATGATACTTTTTTCTGATTGAAAGTCTTTCGAATAATTGAAAAATAATTTCTGTTGCTTTGCAACAAACTTATGGGTATTAAATTTCAATAAATATTCACAAAAAACATGAACAATCTCTTCTCATCTCTTAACTATAATCCCCAGCATAAAGCTGTTTATAAATAATCATTACTTAAGAATAATTTTATCAACAAAATCATACTATGTTTTCCTGAAGATTTATGATGATGGTGTTTTAGTTGTATTTATATAATGGACTATTTTGTCATCTAATATGAGTATTGAATGTCTTTAAAAAATGTAACTATGTTTAAATATTCCAAATACATTCAACTGTCAGTAATAGCACACAGTGTTGCTGGCCTGACCAGTGATATTACCAGCATGGGAATCAAATCTAGATCTTTAGATTCTTGATTATTGAATTTTAAGGTAATGCTCTAACCAACTGAACCATCCTGCCAAAGGCAACAACAGTCAGTAGGAATTTCATATGCTTATCTATGAGGTTCCTCCTGATTCCTCCACTTTTTTCTAAGAGAAAAGTTGATTAGTGGTTTCCATACATTATGTATTTGACTAATGGAATTGTTTACCATTGTCATGTGAACAGCTTCTTTAAATTTTCTTCTTTGTACCTTTTCTTCTCTATCCAATATATTTGTATTTTCCCAATTGAACATATGTTCATTGGCACATACATGGTCTGCTACCTTGCTTTCTCTCTTCTAATCATCAATTTATTTTCTTGCAAGTATTTTTCAATGGGACGACTAATCTCCCCAATATATGTTATATTCATATAGTATTTCATAGATGCAGTTTTTTCTTTTCAACATTTCAAGTTTAGCCTTTGTAGATGTTAGAATTCTTCATAGTGTGGTATGGCTCTGGAAAGCTATTCAGATGTTATATTGATTGCAGATTTCACTTAATTTGTCTGCTATTTTTGGTATGCATGGGTTCACTACAGTACCACTAAATGTTTTTCTTTTGATGGTTCTTTTCATCATCTATTTAAGGTTTTCTTAGTAATAGCTGACGGATAACCATTTTTCACAAGAGTTTGTTCTATATAGATCTTTTCTTTTGTCAAATAGCTGATTTCTGAACTAACTTTTTTTGCTCTGTTCCATAGTGATAGTATAATTCCATCTTTTGTGTTTCTGTGTGATTGGATGTATAGGTTAAGTATTTTCCTGTATGTGTGGTTTCAGTAAACTGTAATTTTGATTTTACCATAAGGGAGTCTTGTCGCAATAACATCTAAGTATGTGTGTCAATTTTGGTCCTTGTTGTGAATCTATTGCAAATTTAATTGATGGGGATATGTTAATGTGTTTCCAGAAAGTTTGTAGTCAGTGCTTCACCATGTGGCCATACAACAAATGAATCATCTACATAGCGAAGCCAAATGTTAAATGGATATGGAATAGTTTTTATAGCTACAGTTTCAAGTTTTTCCATATAAATATTACTAATCAGGGGTGACGATGGTGAGCCCATAGCCATTGTCTTTATTTTGTTGGAAGGATTCTGTGTTATATTGAAAGTAGGTTGCTTTATGCAGAATGTTAATAGTTCTATTATTCTGTCAATAGGAAGAATTGTTCTGGTTTATAAGCTATTATCACATTTAATCTTTTCCTTACAATAGACCGTGCTTCTTCACATTTGAGAATAAACTTTCCACATCAAAGCTTAACAATGAGTCAGTTCTTTAAATTTCCATGTTCTTGATTAATTCTACAAAGTGTCTATAATTCCTACAAAGGACTTAGAACTTTGAAAAGAAATCTTGACAAATTTTGGCAAGGTGAATTTTTAAAACTAACAATAAGTCTTAATGGAACATGTTCCTTATGGATTTTAGGTAGACCAGAAAGATGAGGAATTTTGCTGAAATATGATGTTATTTTACTTCTTTCTGAATAACTGAAGTATCTGCAATGCTTTCTGAGTAAAGCGTGTAACTTTGTTTGTGTATTCTGTATCCAATTTTTTGCCGCTATTCTGTACTGGCCTGCTGTAAGGAGTATTTTGTTATCATAATCAGTTGTATCCATTATTGCATTGCCTTTGTCAGCAAGAAAAAATACTTATAGATTTATCTACTTTGAGATATTTAATTGCTTTCCTCTCACCATAGGATATGTTTGACTTCAATTTTTGTTGCTTGTAAAGTGTTCATTTTATTTTCCAGCATAATTTTGCTGCTTCTTATACAGGTAATTTATGAGCGACTTCCTCGGTAACTGCCATTATATGTAATAAAGGGATATTAGCCAGTGTTATGGAAAAGTTCAATCCTCTTTCAATAACAAAAGTTTCACTATCTATTAGATGTTTAGAACTGAGATTGTTAACAGATGAAACTGGTATACTGCTTGTTACATTATGGTTTTTGATATGCCCATATAGGTTAGCGAGTTTTGTCTTTTGGGATTTTTTTATTTTTCCATCCTAATGTAGAATATGATTTTCTTACTGCTTGAGAAACTTGTGCTGCCCAAAGTAGAAAATCATTTAACTTTCTAATGTAAATGTAAATCTGAAGGGATAATTCCTAAAGGTTTATAACTAAAACCTCCAATTCACTCCCAGAGATCTGAAAAAATTACTCAGAGCAAGTGAAGTTCTGTTAAGAGAAACAATAAATGCTCAAAGGTTTTCTAAGTATCAAATCTTGCATTCCATTAATAATATAGAATGTTTTCTAAAAAATAAACTTGCTGATGAAGACTTCATAAGAATTTCTCAAGCAGTAAGGAAATCATATTCTACATTACATAGAAAAATAAAAAAATGCCAAAAGAAAAAACTTACTAACCTACATGGGCATATCAAAAATCATAATGTACCAAGCAGTGTACCAGCTTCATCTATTATAAAATATCAGTTCTAAACATCAAATAGATGCTGAAATTTCTATTCTTAAAAGAGGATTAAACTTTGCTATAACACCGTCTAATATCTTTTTATTGGATATAATGGCAGTTATCGAGGAAGACATTCATAAATTGCCTTTAGAAGCAGCAGAATTATGCTGGAGAATAAAAAGAACACTTGACAAGCAACAAAAATTGAAGTCAAAGATATCCTATGGTGAGAGGAAAGCAATTAAAACTCTCAAAGAAGATAAATTTATAATTAATCTCTCTGTTGACAAAGGCAATGCAACACTTGTAATAGATACAACTAATTATGACAACAAAATACTCTTCACAGCAAGCCAATACTGAAAAGTGGCAAAAAATTTGATGCCAAGTACAGAAACAAAGTTACAAACATTACTCAGAAAGCATCGGAGGTACTTCAGTTATTAGAAAAAAGTAAAGTAATATATTTCAGCAAAATTCCTCATCTTTATAGTCTACTTAAAATCCATAAGGATCATGATCCATTAAGACCTACTGTTAGTTCTAGAAATTCACTTTGCCAAAATTTGGCAAGATATCTTCTCAAAGTTCTAAGTCCTTTGGCATACAAGACCCAGTACTTTATCAGGGATTCCAGACATTTTGTAGAATTTATCAAGAACATGAAAACTGAAAGAACTGACTTACTGGTAAGCTTTGATGTGGAAAGTTTATTCATAAATGTACTATATGAAAAAGCATTGTCTATTGTAAGGAAAAGATTAAATGATGCTAATAGCTTACAAACCAGAACAACTCTTCCTATTGATAGTATAATGGAACTATTAACATTAACATTCTGCATAAAACACCCTACTTTCAATATAACACAGAATTCTTCCAATAAAATCAAGGCATAGCTATGAATTTACCATTGTTGAGCAATATTTGCATGGAAGAACTTGAAACCACAGCCATAAAAACTCCATATCCACCTAAAGTTTGGCTTTGGTATGTAAATGATACATTTGTTGTATGATTACATGATGAAGCACTAATACAAATTTTCTGGAAACACATCAACAACATATCCCCTTTCAATTAAATTCACAATAGAATCAGAACAAAAACCAAAATTGATATTCTTACGATATTCTTGTGACAAGACTCCCTCACAGCAAAATTAAAACTTCCAGTTTTTTGAAAACCCACAAACACAGGAAAATACTTAGTCTATATATTTAATCACACTAGAAACACAAAACATGGAGTTATACTATCACTATGGAACAGAGCAAAAGAAGTTTGTTCAGAAATCAGCTATTTGAAAAAAGAAAAGATCTGCATAGAACAAACTCTTGCAAAAAATGGTTATCCATCAGCTATTATTAAGAAAACCTTAAATAGACATAAGAAAACCTTAAATAGACAATAAAAAGAACCATCAAAAGAAAAAAGAATTAGTGGTACTGTAGTGTACCCATGCATACCAAAAATAGCAGACAAATTAAGTAAAATCTGCAATCAATATAAAATCCAAACAGCTTTCCAGAGCCATACCACACTATGAGAAATTCTAACATCTACAAAGCCTAAATTTGAAATGCTGAAAAGAAAAAACTGCATCTATGAAATAGGATGTGAAATTGGAAGAACGTATATTGGGGAGACCAGTTGTCCGACTAAAAAGCGCTTGCAAGAGCTTAAACTGATAATTAGAAGAGAGATAACGTGCCTAAGGTAGCAAGCAGATCGTGTATGTACCAATGAACATATGTTCAATTGGAAAAATACAAAAATACTGGATAGAGAAGAAAAGGTACAAAGAAGAAAATTTAAAGAAGCTGCTCACACGACAATGGCAATATATTGAAGCAGTGCAAATCTACTAGTAGATATACTTGCTTCACGTTTGCTAAGTTCGAACCTATCTCCCAGTGAAGAAACAAATGATTTAATAAATAAACCCACGTACATTAGAAATAAGCATGCGTGTATATGCAATTACTGGTGGGAAATGGTTATAACTTTAGTCTCTAATCAAACCTAGCAATCCTAAATAAAAAGAAATATAACCACTGCTAAAAAATTTTCAGTTAAGTTAAAAATGTTAATAAAATTAATAAAAGTTTAGAAGAAAAATTTTAAATGAAGAAACAATGGGAGTGGTTCCAAGCCATTAACAAAAGTAAAATAAGTGCTGTATCCTAGGGCATTACTAGAATGGTTGCAGTTTAACACTTATACAAAGGAAAGGCAAAATTGTACTAAGAATTCGAGACACTGCACAGGAAGGCCAATTGGCGACAAAGAAATATGCAGAAATGCACTCATTGATGGAATACACTTAGTGACCATTTCAGAAAACTTGCTATAATCAAGAAAACAATATAAAAAGAAACAGGGGCATTGTTCGATTATTAAAGTATAAAAATTTAAATTCGATTTTTTTAGCGATATGAAATTAAGAAAATCAATCATCAGCAGTACCTACAATAATGTGCAAGTAAATCAGCATCAGCTTCTACGGGTCATTATATCAGAGAGCTGAGCATCCAGCATGGTTCCATGGACAAGGGAATATAGAAGAAGCCGTCCTCTTCGCTCACCAATTTCAAGATAAGCTCCTCAGAATGCTGTTAAAATTTTATATATTTTTATATAAAATTAACTGTAACTTACCTGCTAGCTATTTTATTTGGTCTTAACCGATAGTCAGATATAACCCATATATGATGTTATGTATCTTTTATTCATTCCGTTTTGCTGATTTAGAATTATGTTTAACTTAACTGTGTTAGATATATAATTTATTATGTTTGACTTTTTTTCATTTGTACGATGGAGGAAAATACAATTTAAAATATAAATGTTGTTTTCCCTTTTTTTTGACTCTCCAAATCCCTTGGGTGCGGCAGAGACAAGTTGACACTAAAGTTATTATTATATGGTTTTTTAAATAAAAAAAATATAAGATTAACAAAATTTCAGTTCGCTGGAATTTCGCTGCAAAGTTTTGAAACCCCCCATCATTTCAAAGATTAATTACTGTTTATGCAATATATCATCGGTTGAGGGGAGGATGAATTGGTTCTTAATAATACCTACAAACAAATTAGTATATATTTTGTTCTATCTAATATAAGTATCCGTTTGGCTGTCGAAGTTGATCTAATATATAATAATAAACTGCGTGTTCATAATTTTCTCATCAACAAATATTCAATAAAATAATAAGGGCAGAAATATAATAAGAATATACTTTCGTTGTAACTGTTGTTTCTTAAAATGTTATTAATAAAAGAAATGCAATTAAATTTTGTTATATACATGTAAACGCCCTTCCTGCAATTAGGTTAAAATTAATAAAGATGTGGCTATATTATGTTAATTGCAGAAATAATGGATCAAGTTATACATTTTAAATGCTCCGACGGCTGGTAAAAATTTTCTGCCCATTCTATATATATATATATAACCCTTGGTCAGTTAAAATTTTAGAGAATTATTACTATTATAACTATCATTATACTGGTGTGTGGGTGACTAGCTAAATCATATTGTAGCGGTTGGAGGATATAATCTTAATTCTTTGCAACCCCTTAGTAAATAAGCCACGGAGCCAGAATAAGTCCGTATTTGAATCCTTATATACTACTAGCTGATATTCGCAGGGCTTTGTTTAGTTAATGCAAATATAGTTATAAAAATGTTATTCTACTTAGTTTCTCAATCAAAATACATCAGGGAAGACCGCTAACCAGGTATCCTGGAGCTTGATCTCCGGATGAATCCTGGTCCGGGTCCTATAGGTACTAGAGTTCCTACAACCCCAAATCCTGGATTTTAGCACTTACTTGGCTCCTATATTTCTCCAGAGTTAGATGTGCCTATGGTGGGAGCAGATATACCTCTGCAGCCTAGAATAGCCACTTTTCCATTCGAACCATCACTTCTGATCGCGAAAGATCGATCAATTATCCCATGAGAGAAACCATTGAACCCAGTACTGTCAAATAGTAGTATTAGTGTCCAATTCTTCTATTGTAGGTGCCATACAAGCTCCAAATTAGTAACTTCCAGTCTCCGTATTTAACACACACCAAGTCTCCTTATTGTCCAAACTAAGTTAAGAAACCTACATAGAATGTGCTGGCAACGGATAGACAAACATATTGTAGCACCTCAAGAAATACATGGATCATCATCACTCCATAATGTAAAGATCAGTGAAGCGTCCTACCATGTTCATTGTAATAGTTTTATTTAATGTAATAAATTAATTTGTAATGTGAATTGCTAGTATCTCGTATCTATCTTAACACCCAACTGGTTTCATAGATTTACAGTGTATACATAAGTCAATATAAAAAAAAAAAAAATGTAAATTAAGGAATAGTCAATGTCACTATGTTTCATTGGGAGGGGTTGAAATGTTATCCTGTGTGAATAGGTGAGCCATGCAAAACTGAGATGGAGACGCCTGTTCGATCCCTGAGCTAAGTCGTGGTATATGGGAAGGTGGGATCTGTGTATCACCAAGGGTGTTAGTTATGTTGTTGAGGCGGAAAGTCCAAGGGGTTTAAACCTAGGGCAGGAGTAACTCTGTATCTGTGGGTTGAAAATCTTTGCTTGGCCTTTCAGTCTTGTTAGCTAGCTATACAAACTTGACCGGTACAGTATGGAAAGCACCAATCAACTTTGCTCTGAAAAAAAGTGGAGAAATCAGAAGGAACCTTATATGTAAGTATATGAAATGTTGCCTTTAGCAGGATGGCTCAGTTGATTAGAGCATTACCTTAAAATTCAATACTAAAAAATCTAAGGGTCCAGGTTCAATTCCCATGCTAGTATTGTCATTGATCAGGCTAGCAACACCTAAAGAAGAAGAGAATAATACCTCGTGTATTATTACTAACAGTTGAATGTATTTGGAATATTTAAATAGTTAAATTTTTCTAAAGACATTCAATACTACTCATATTAGATGATGGAAATAGTCTAACATATAAATACAACCGAAATCATACTCAACAATCAAAGAGCTTTTAGAGTAATCAATGTTAGGATATTCCTTTCACTCATTCATATACCACTCTAGAATATACTGTGTTGCACATTATTTTGACTGAACATGTTTAAGCAAGCATTTAAAAGGTTAACTTGGCCATCACTCAAAATTATCTTTCTCAAATGTGCCCCTTTCATTATATAGTGCGTACAGTTCAATTTTACCAACTAAAATAATATTGTTTTGAATGCCACTCACAAAACTTAGAAAACCAATTTTGTTCTCAAGATATTGATTTTTAAATATCTGATAAAGTTCTCATAAATTATCTTATTTGATTGAATCACCTTTTTTACTAGTCATCATTCAAGTAATCTAATAATTAATATGAAAATTTCTCAGTACTGATATAGTTTGGCTTACTATATGCAATTTTCCTTTTAGTTTCTGCCTTTAAAACCCCTGTAGTGCTATTGAAGCCATACTGGGATAATTCATTGATAAACTGAACATATTGAGGGGAAATTGGATTCTTGTAAAAGGGCATCATTTTAAAGCAGAAATTGTAAATTACATATATATTGGTAAATCTTATTAATTGTAAATTACAATTTTGTTATCATCGTCCATCCCCCCCCCCCCATTTTCTTATTAGCCTTTCAAAAGCAAACAAAATAACAGTCAACTGTAAATATCAAGTTTTATAAAATACATTAGTAAAGAATCAAATCCATTGTAAATACCTTTTTTTTTTTTATCAAAGAAAATGAGTTGCAAAAACAATACATATTATATATATAATTTTAATGCGCAAATACGTGCACAACAACCGAGCTTCATCAGGATTAAATAACAATATATTATAAACTCAAAATAATTATAATATCTAAAGAATAAAGCCCGAGCGCTTTCAAGAGAACTTAGCTCTTATAATCATGGGCAACAAAGAATAAGCATAGCGTGTTGGTATATGCTAAAATATGCTGATATATGTAAATTAGTTGAAAATAAATGCGTCAGCTCTAAATGATCCATTTCTTAGAGATTTTGTAACACGCATCTTTCCTATTCATAGCCTTATCATCAATAGCAATAAAACATGCTTCTTTAACTTTTCTCTTAATGTCATTTCTCTCCCTGCAAACTATTCTTGCATTTTTAGGTTCACATGCATGACCAGCTGATTTCTGATGTATTGCAAATATTGAGTTGCAATTTGGGTCTACTTGGGCCTTATTGAAAGAATATCTGTGCTGGGATAGTCTAGTAGAAAAAGTTGCTTTCGTTTCCCCATAGTATGATGCCATGCAGTTATTTTCTGGACATGAAATATTATATACGGCCTGAGAGGTGTTGTTGGGTGTTATAATGTCTTTGGTGTTATTAATAATTCTATTTGTATTAGGGGGTGTATGAAAGCTTAGTTGAAATTCTTTATTAAACACTGAGTAAAACTTTCTATGGGTAGTTGCAATATATGGTAACAAAATTCTATTTTTCTGCTGGATTTGTAACCAAAAATGAAAAAAAAAGATAAAATGACTAATTTTTTGTTATTGTTATTTTGATTAGTGGTGATAAACAGAGAGAAAGTTCATATAAAAGGCTAGAAAGACGTTCTGGTTTCCAAGATAACATATGTGATCCAGATAAGACTAATGATTCAGGGAATGTGTCTGTCATTTACCGAATTAAGACTGTAAACAATGCTTTTGATGGTCACCAACAATTTAGCTAATATCTCGTTAGGAGAAAATGTTCCATTTTCCATAGGCCTGTAAATGTTCAATAAGCCAAATATTTTATTATTATGCAAGTAAAAACACAAATTTTTCTTTTGAGATTACTTTGTAACTTTTTTAAAAAACTAATTTCACATTATGGGAAAATATTTTTCAATGATGGACTACATGTAATACCTATTTAATTTTCACAAACTATTTAGATTATTAGATTGCTTTATAACAAATTATTTTAAAAAAAAGACTAGTAATGTCTCGACATATTTATTTTTAGATTATATAAAAATCTAATTCCACTATTTACATCTTTAAAAAGACATCAATGTCAAAAGCATGCTTCAATTTTTCAATCAGTTATTCTAGTATAGCTTCAGAAACTCCACTGTTAAAAAATAAACTAACATAAAATGAAATGTAGTACGCCCAATATATTGATACCAATTTCTCACTAGGACTGCAATCTTTATCTCAAAAATTTTCCTAGTTGAGGTTAGGAAACAACTTATCCACAGGACTGACATAATTGTCATTTGCTCATTGCATCATTTAGTTGATACAAACTTATTGTTATATTTTTAAAAAAAACTTAGATATTCACAAGATGTCAAGCTCGATAAATGCATAAGTTTTTTCTTTGCCACTTGAATAGGATATTTCAATACTATTACTTACAGGTTCATATTCTTCAGAAGGATGTATGTTTATTTTTTTTTCAACATCATACATTTTCATGTAATCTTTAATTTCTAAATGTATAAATTAATTTGTTTTTAATCTTGCTTTATTTATATTAGTTTTTATGAATAAGTTATAAAAGCTTTAACAATATAAATCATAAATTTCATTAAATCTGTTTTCTTGGAACTTATCTGCACACACTTTCGCAAATACTATCTTAAAACTATTGAAATGAGATAAAAATAGTGAATGCAAGTTTCTGAAGGTTCAAACTTTTCTTTAAAACATATGGCATTAGTTTGTAAATAGAAATTCAAGAATTTGAAGATTTTTCTGCAATAATAAACTTATATATTAATTCTAATTACATCTTCATAAGAATAGAAATATGTTCAGTTATCATTCAATTCCCTCAACATTTCATCAAAAACATATTTGAAAAATGATTTACAAAATGAAAAGCAAAACAAAACTAAAAAAAAAATAACTTAACAGTATGATGGTCTATTAATGACAAAGAGCAAGTCAATTTCCATATATTTATAAAAATATGATACTGGATTAATATCATCATTAAATTACATTTCTGAACTTAATATATAATTTTTTCAAAAAAGAATTGAAAATAGTATTTCTGAAATTTTTAAAACCAATTTGGGAAAAAAAATTATTTTTTTTTGCAAGGTACTGACTGTAGTTCTCTTGCAGATATAATAAAAGAGCACTAAAGGGGATTTAAATAAGTCTAAAACAGCCATTCATAACAAAAGATTACAGATTTGTGACAATTTTTGCATTTTCAAAAATTCTAAAAATTAGGATTTTCAATGCCTTCAATAGATATAACTAATTTACCAAGTTTTAAGCTGACAAATTCGTTTTTTTCTATTTTCTCAGATTAATATTGTATTAAAAAAATGTATTACTTGACAATGCTCTTCTAGCTTTTTAAAGACTATTTATTTTATATTCATATTACAACATCTTTAGTAATGTTTAATAAGTCTCCAATAATGTGAGCATTGTTAAGTGCAATATATATGATAAGAAGTCTCTATTATGTAAATGTTAACATGTGAAAGCATTAAAACATGAGAATTTTCAATGGATCTTGGCATTTCTTAAAAACTTAGATCATTATATTCAACATGATTGATGTACAAGAGCTTGCAGAATTTGATGTATGACAAAACTACGATTAATTTTAATTACAAACAATGCGATATGCATATGATGAATACTTTTATTTCTAAAACAGATAAACTCAAAATCCATATAAACATCACTGTATTTCCATTTTAATCTATTATTAATTGAATTCTACTTTTTTACAGATATAAAAGACTGCAACTGATTTATCTGTAAATTTGACCTACAATTGATAAAAATGTTGCATCAATAAAAGTACTTCCTTCTTGTTTTGAAATTCATGATAAATTTTTTATTAGCAATAATTAATATTTTCTTCATCGCTGTTTCAAAATTATTACTATTATTCACACCATACAACTAATCTTATAAAAATTGGTATTTTTACAGTAATAAGTCAAATGGTTTATTGTTCAGGAGTTCATACAATCATAGCACAGAAAGTGATAAATTATGCCATGATGCATGGATTTTGAACTCCTGACTTCCAACCTACCAATGTATCAAACCACTCAAGAGTTTGTGCAATGTTTCACAGCTCAGGAGTTCATAAGAATCAACACAGAAAATGATAAATTAGGCCATGATACATGGATCTTGAGATCCTTAGTCTGCTAGTCTACCACTATATCAAATCATGTAGAATGTAATGAAATGGTGGAGTGGTAGACTGAAGCTCAAGGTCAGCCTGGGGCCAAGCTTTATCAATTATGGTACTCGAACTTATGAATTCCTAAGCAATAAACCATTCAATTATTATTTTTATAGTGTTTACACATATAACTACTTTGTTCTAAATATATAACTAGGTTAAATAGCATTGACAGTAATTGCTTCCATTCTGTAAATGTTAGCACACTAGAATTAGAACACTAGACATGAACAGATAAAACATTCAGTTACAAAGAGAAGACAGATTACATATGAAATACATTAGAGGATAAAACTTTCCCATCGATCTGCATAAAAAAAAATTAAAATAGTTTAGGAAATGCTGCTCTAATATAATATAAAGTCCAAGCTTTATCTACATAATACTTAAAAATTGTTGAGTTTATCTAAATCAGTTCATGCAACCAAAAATAAAAAAATATTTAATTGTTATACTATGGTTAGTCAGAAAGATTACTGCTTTTATTTACGATTTGGTCAATAGCAAGAAAACAACTTTCTAACTAATATAAACTACAAATCAATCGCTTCTTCTCATATCAAAATCATTTCATATTACCAAATAAAGCATTATATTATCTAGCTACACAAGATGGTAGCTATCCAAATTGCAGTTTTATTTACTGACAGGAAAATATCCATCCAGCAGACCTTTTTACTTCTATTACATTATTTAAGCTATTGATTTGAAAGATTTTTAAATCAAGTCAATCTGTTTGTATAGCAGCGATACAGACAAACATTATCTGTAAAAAATTTAACTCCTTAGCAAAATATTTATATCTAGTTTACATTTAATTTCTACACTCACAGTAATCCACTCTTAATTACTATGTTAGAGAGCATTTCTTACTGATAAAAATCAATAGCCAGAAATCGGTCTGAAAAAATAGTATCTGATGCCTATTCATACTTACAAATATAGTTCTAGAACAGATTAACATGAGTAGATTGTGTTAATGTAAATATGTGTAGAATAAATTATGCAATGTTTTGTTTTGCTCTACATCATCCAAAATTTTAGTTAGCATATAATTATCAGATCTATAAAGCAATATTTAAGGTTAGCTTTGGTTTAAAATCTTAGGATCCTTAAATTTCAAATCATTAATTTGAATAATGGTTGCTTAATATATAAGTGCAGTTCAGAACTCTACTAACAAAGATCAATAGCCAGAAATTAGAATGATAATCTAGATAATGGTTGCTTAATATATGGCTTGATAGCCAGAAATTGAAATGAAATCTAGTTAGCACTTCTTATTGATATCCACAGATTACTCAAGCATACATAAATGACTTTAGAATTGAATGATATAGAATGTATATTATTTACAAATCCCATCTACAGACTAATATTATTGTTTGTTTGTTTTTTAATACTGCTTATAATTTAGCTACAATCTTTATTTTTCGAAATATTTTAAGAATTTTTTTTTATATAGAACAGAAATTATATTTTCAATCATTTGACACTGTACATTCCTTCAATTCTCTTTACAATAATTGTAAATATTTAACACAAATATTTTTCTTTTATACAGTATATATATATATTTCAGAGTGATGACGTCTATATTATTTTGAAGTTCATTTTATGTGTATTTTAATTTATTGGATTGTTTCATAATTAAATTCTCAAAATGTTGAAATTCCGATCAAGATATTGGTCAACATTGAACAATTGTATTTAACTAACTAAATGAATTTCATTATCCCGCATGATTTTTAAAAGAGATGTGCTTCAAAACTTTTGGCTGAATTAATATTTAATGTTATAATTATAATGATTTAATACAATGATCATTAGTTAATAGTTTTATAAACAACAATTTCCTTATAAAAAAAATAAGGTAAAAAAAAGGCAGTTTAAGATATTCTAAAAGGTCTTGCTTTTATTTGCTAAAATAGTATTGAAATATAAAATAACAAGAGTTCATGCTATTATATGAGAGGCAACTAACTATAATTATGTTAACCTATCAGCATTGGCAGCCATTCATAAACGAAAAAAGACAAAAATTCCCCAGGAATATTTTAAATATAGTAACAGAACATATAACCATGCCATGTTTATACGTATAAACATGAGGAATATAAACAGAACATCAGTCAAAAAAAAAACTATTATAACAAATTACACAGTTGGTGAAACATTATTTATGGTTTTTAAATTAAATATAGAAATACTTTTAAGCTCAAGTTTTATTTGTCAAATGTTTTGATTGCAAAATCGTAAATCCTTTCGATTGTTAAGAAAATCTCTACCAAACTACAGGGAAAAATTAATAAACTAAATAGTGCATAAGTTATACTTATTATCGAAATGACAAAAATCCACGAATAAAAAATAAATTTATCAAAAGTTATTTACTAAAATTAAAGCTTTATAACTTGCAGAAAAAGAAAGAAATGTTTACAAAATAATAAAATAGTATTATCATAGAAATAACTTTTTCAATTGATAAAAACGTTAGAAGAATCGCTAACATATGGAAACACGAAAAATATAAATATACTTAACACATAAATAATAAGAGGGCCTGCAATTTGTGAGACTGAAAACAAACGTTAAAAAAAAAAATAACAAAACTGTTACATTAATAAAAAATTCAAAAAAACATCATTAGAAAGTACCAAAATTTTATCATACTTTTATATAATGTGTAACTTTTAAGCAAATATTAAGTAAAATTATGAATCAAATGAGAGAAATTTGTGAAAATTCAACATTAAATAAATCACGGCGCCATTTTATAAAGATCATCAACGCTAAGTAAATTTCCACATGTGAATGATAAAGCACTTCAAATTTTAATCAACACTGCCATATTTTTTGAGTGATAGAAAACTATTACGTAAAATAAATATTCAAGAGATAAACAAGTAACTGGAATTAAAACAATTAAAGAACGTAAAAAAAAAAAAAAAAAAGAAACCATAATGTACTAATTCGAACTTAACAAGCATGTTTGACAATAAATAGTGTATAAAATGACAATTAATAATTGTTTGTTCAAAGTCTTACCTGCTGTTCTTGGTGGATATTTCCACCTCTCATGAACCCAGCTTTAAATTTTTCTTGTTTTTCGCTCTCATGTTGTAGGGATAGCGCCATGAGAGCGCATTTTGCTGTATTAAAATGTATGCAAATTAGCTGTTCAAATTTCCTCCCACTTCTAAAATATCTACGCTGGTATTAATAATATTTTTAAAGAACCTACATAACATTTATTTTCTTTCAGTTAGAAATTCGTTTTATTAATAGTGATTTTAAAAAAGTAGTTATTATATTCAAACGGATATATCATTGTTTTAACGGCGTCAAATAACAATACAGTCACTACTATAGCTTTTCCAGCACAAAACGTAACGCTAATTATGATTGGTTGTTATTTCAGAACTAATGCAAACTTTTACTTTTAATACTTAAAAATATATAATAAACATAATGAGTCAAAAATAAAAAGATGTGTACATTTTTAAATTTATTCCTTTAATACTTTCTGTACATTTTTGCTTAAAATATATAATCTAAAAGTTTTCACCGACAATTTTTTTTTTTTTTAAAGTGTGCTTAAGTACAAAACAAGAAAGTTTTTATTTATGTCACCATAGCAACAGTCTAAAAAAAAAGTTTTATTTTCATTATACATATTTTTAATCATTATTAACTTCAAATATTTGCAACAATCTTTTAAATTTAATAATATTTCAATAACTCAAAGAATGATGTTTTGTTATTATACGATTCTGAAATAGTCACAATTTTCCTGTATTTTTCTGCCGTCAAATTGATATCGACTCCCGGCGATTATATAAAAAGCAGTTTTCTAGAATGACCTATAATTCTAGTATTTTTATATTGGATTATGAATGTCTTTAGAAAAATTTAACTTTATTTAAATATTCCAAATACATTTGTACTATTAGTAATAGCACATTAAACCGGTTAGTGTATGAAAACAGGCAAAACTCTCTATACAGTATTATCACTCAGTGCAAGCCAGAGTAATCAATGGATGCCAGAAGGCTTGTGCATAAAATCCCCAGCTAGTGTCTACTCATCCAATATCCCCAGACTAGTTTATGCACAAGCCTTCTGGCATCCATTGATTATTCTGGCTTATACTGAGTGGCAATACTGTATGGAGAGTTTTGCCTGTTTTAATAACAATTATAGGCAAGCATAAGAAATGGTGATCATGTGAGGTTTGTATATGCACAACGTTTCGAGAGGTACTAGTCTCCCCTCTTCTTCAGGTGTTGCTGGCTTGACCAGTGACAGTACTAGCATGAGATTCGAGCCCTGCCAAAGACAACAGTCTGTAGTAATTTCATATACTTATCTATGAAGTTCCTCCTGATTTCTCCACTTTTTCCTTAAAATCAAAGTTGATTAGTGGTTTTCATATATTATATATAGTCATACTAGGTTGGCTTATGAGATTTTTTGCCATTGTAATGTGAGCAGCTTTTTTAAGTTTTCTTATTTGTACCTTTTCTTCTCTATTCAATATTTTTGTATTTTCCCAATTAAATATATGTTTATTGGCACATACATATTCTGCTACCTTAGACACATCTGTTTTCTCTCTTCTAATCATTAGTTTGTGGTTTTGCAAGCACTTTTCAATGGGATGACTGCTCTTATCAATATATGTTTTTCCACAATCATAAGACATTGCATAGATGTAGTTTTTTTTTTTCATCATTTCAAGTTTAGGCTTTGTAGATGTTAGAATTCCTTGTAGTGTGGTATGGCTCTGGAAAACTGTTCTGACATTATACTGATTGCAGATTTTCCTTAATTTGTCTACTATCTTTGGAAGGTATGGGTACACTTACAGTACCAATAATTGTCTTTTCTCTTGATGTTTCTTTTTGTTGTCTATTTAATGTTTTCTTAATAACAGCTGATGGATAACTGTTTTTCATAAGAGTTTGTTCTACATAGATATTTTCTTTTTCCAAATCACTGGTTTCTGAACAAACTTTTTTGCTCTCTTTCATAGTGATAGTATAACTCCATGTTTTGTGTTTCTGGTATGATTGAATGTATAGGCTAGGTATTTTTCTGTATGTGTAGGTTTTTGGTAAACTTTAGTTTTGATTTTGCCATGAGGGAATCTTGTCACAAGAACACCTAAGGATGCCAATTTTTGTTCTTGTTCTGATTCTATTGTGAATTTAATTGAAGGGGATATATTGTTGATGTGTTTCCAGAAAGTTGGTAGCAGTGCTTCACCATGTGACCATACAACAAATGTATCATCCACATAGTGAAGCCAAACTTTATGGGGATATGGAGTAGTTTTTATAGCTAAGGTTTCAAGTTCTTCCATGTAAATATTGCTAATCAAGGGAGACAATGGTGAGCCCATAGCCATTCCTTCATTTTGTTGGAAGAATTCTGTGTTATATTGAAAGTAGGTTGTTTTTTTATGCAGAATGTTAATAGTTCCATTATACTATCTAGTTTGTAAACTATTATCACCATTTAATCTTTTCCTTACAATAGACAATACTTCTTCACATAGTACATTCATAAATAAACTTTCCACATCAAAGCTTTGGAATATTTAAATAAAGTTAAATTTTTCTAAAGACATTCAATACATATATTAGATGATGGAAATAGTCAAATATAAAAATACAACTAGAATACCATCATCACAAACCTTCAAAAAAACACTAAGTATTCAGTATGGACCTGATACTATATAAAACTTTAGACATTATGAAAAATTATGTCTACGGCTGGACAAGTAGAAAATCATTTAACTTTCTTATGTAAATCTGAAGAGATAATTCCCGAAGGTTTGCAACAAAAAGCTCCAATTCACTCTCAGAGAGCTGAGAAAATTACTCAGAGAGCAAGTGAAGCTCTGTTAAGAGAAAGAATAAATGCTCAAAGGTTTTTTAAGTATAAAATATTGCATTCCATTAATAATGTAGAATGTTTTCTAAAAAAATAAACTTACTGATGAAGATTACATGAGAGTTTCTAAAGCAGTAAGAAAATCATATTCTACATTACATGGAAAAATAAAAGAAGGCGCATATCAAAAATCATAATGTACTAAGCAATGTATCAACTTTATCTGTTAAAAATTTCAATTCTAAACATCCAACAGATCCTGAAATTAGTATTCTTGAAAGAGGATTAAACTTTGCCATAACACCATCTAATATCCCTTTATTAGATATAATGGCAGCCACTGAGGAAGTCATTCAAAAATTGCCTTTAAAAGAAGAAGCAGAATTATGTTAGAGAATAAAAGGAAGACTTGACAAGACAAACATATCCTATGGTGAGAGAAAAGCAATTAAATCTCTCAATTCTCCCTGATGACCCAGGCAATGCAACAATTGTAATGGATACAACTGATTATGACAACAAAACACAAGAACTCCTCACAGCAGACCAATATAGAAAAGTGGCAAAAAATCCATTATCGAGTACAAAAACAAAATTACAAGCATTACTCAGAAAGCATCGCAAGTACTTCACTGATTCCTCATCTTTATGGTATACCTAAAGTCCATAAGGATCATGTTCCATCTTTCTAGAGATTCACCTTGCCAAAATTTGGCAAGATTTCTTCTCAAAGTTCTAAGTCCTTTGGCATACAAAACCCAGTCCTTTGTCAGAGATCCTAGACACTTTATAGTATTAATCAAGAACATGAAAATTTAAAGAACTGACTTACTGGTAAGCTTTGATGTAGAAAGTTTATTTGTGAATGTACCATGTGAAAAAGTATTGTCTATTGTAAGGAAAAGATTAAATGGTGATAATAGTTTACAAACCAGAACAGCTCTTCCTGGTGATAGTATAATGGCACTATTAACATTCTGCATAAAAACAACCATCTTTCAATATAACACAAAATCCTTCCAACAAAATCAAGACAATGGTTATGGGCTCACCATTCTCACCTCTGATTAGCAATATTTATATGGAAGAACTTGAAACCACAGCCATAAAAACTATTCCACATCCATTTAATATTTGGTTTCACTAAGTAGATGATACATTTGTACACATGATGAAGCACTGATTACAAACTTTCTGCAAACACATCATCAACATATCCCCTTCAATTAAATTTGCAATAGATTCAGAATAAGGACAAAAATTGACATTCTTAGAGGTTCTTGCGACAAGACTCCCTTATGACAAAAACAAAACTACAGTTTACTGAAAACCCACACATACAGAAAAGTAGTTAGCCTATACATTCAATCACATCAGAAATACAAAAGATGGAGTTATATTATCATTATGAAACAGAGCAAAAGAAGTTTGTTCAAAAATCAGCTATTTGAAAAAAGAAAAGATCTATATAGAACAAACTCTTGCAAAAAATGGTTATCCATCAGCTATTATTAAGAAAACCTTAAATAAACAAGAAAGAACCATCAAAAGAAAAACAATTAGTAGTACATCTTCCAAAAATAGCAGACAAATTAAGAAAAGTCTGCAATCAGTATAACATCAGAACAGCTTTCCAGAGCCATATTACCCTACAAGAAATTCTAATATCTGCAAAGCTTAAACTTGAAATGATGAAAAGAAAAAACTGCATCTATGAAATACCATGTGAATGTGGAAGAACATATCAGTTGTCCTATTGAAAAAGACTTGCAAGAACACAAACTGATGATTAGAAGAAAGAAAACAGATGTGTCTAAGGTAGTAGACCATGTATGTGCCAAGAAACTCAATTGGGAAAATACAAAAATATTGAATAAAGAAGAAAAGATGCAATGAAGAAAATTTAAAAAAGTTGCTCACTTGACAATAGCAAAAAATCCCATAAGCCAATCTAGTGTGATTATACATAATGTATGGAAACCACTAATCAACTTTGCTCTTAGGAAGAAGTGGAGAAATCAGGGGGAACCTCATAGATAAGTATATGAAATTACTATAGACTATTGCCTTTGGCAGGATGGCTCAGTTGGTTAGAGTGTTACCTTAAAATTCAAAACTCAAAAATCTAAGGACCCAAATTTGAATCCCATTCTAATACTAGCACTGGTCAGGTCAGCAACACCTGAAAAAGAGGGAAGACTAATACCTCTCAAAACATTATGCATATACTAACCTGTTTGATGTGCTACTATTAACCGTTGAATGTATTTGGAATATTTAAATAAAATTAAATTTTTCTAAAGACATTCAATACATATATTAGATGATGGAAATAGTTCAATCTAAAAATACCACTAAAACATCATCATCACAAACCTTCAGGAAAACACCTATCATTCTAATTTTGTTTTTTAGAATGATCAAAAATACATTAAATTATTTTAATTATGAGTCCATTTTCTTCATTTCTTGTTCTTTTTTTTTTCATTTCTAACTTTTCCTAGCATTATAACCAATCTCAGTTATCGATTCACTGTAGAATGAAGGGCTTTTCAAATTCAATCCAGTTTCTCCTACTCATAGCTTTTTCCCTCTACTTATCCTCAATGAACTTTTTTATCTCACTCATTCACCTCACACATAATTTTTATTCTAGATCTTCCATAATCTCTCAAGACCCAATATAAAACTTCATCTATTTATCTATTGGAATTTTTTCTAGTGACATGTAAACTTAATTCATTTCAACCTTTTGATTTTTCCAATGGTGATAATGGTATTTGTTTGTTCTCTTAACCATATATTTCATTTTCAATCTATTTTGTTACTTCCAACATATATCTCAATATACTTTGTTATATGATATGAAATTTCCTTATTGTTCTTCTATTAAGTGTTTATGTTTGTAAAACGTATTAAAATGTTATATTTCAAACACATAGTAATATTTCCATTTAATATTGTTATTTCTGTTAAAAGCATTCCATTCTAGTTTATTTCTATATTAATTTCATCCATTATATTTTTGTTTCTATTAATAATCTGACCAAGCTTGGCTGTTTACCATTCTTAACTTCTAATTTAATAATTCTAATATATGAAAAAAATAATTGAACATTATTTTAATGATATTATATCTATACTATTACCTTTTTGCTTTCATCTTATAATTATTACAACATTTTCTGAAACTCTGAAACATTTTCAAAAAACAACTAACCTACATTTACTTTTATTTTCTGCCCTGAATGGTTTAGTAAAGTATTAGCATGTCATATTCTGGAGGTTAAGTTCTATGTTTATAACTATATTCTGCCACTTCTAAACTTGAACATTTTATAAACATTTGAGTACAATCCCATTTGATTACTATATTTTAAACTTTTATTTCTTCAGCTTCCATTTTTATCTGAAAAATGCTTCCCACAAAATTTCTGTAAAATATTGTGGATTTATGGAATGGCAATTGTCATATATTTTTGTCAATGTTGCTTTTCATTATGCCACCAAATTATCTAATCAGTATTGTTGTATTTTGGTAAATATTTATAAATTGACAACAATCTGATTTTATATTTTGATGCTCCAAATATTTAATCACTATTAAAGTAATTGTAGAATCAAAATTTTTTTCATAATCTAATCTATAAATCCAAATCATAGTGTCAATTCATACTTATTAGGCACTTTTGTTAACTTCTATTAATATTTAGTGCTATAAACATTTCTATATCCTAATTGTTCTTTTGATTGGTTTGGATCCAAATTTCTCTGTAGATGAATTCTAATGATTTAAAAAATATATTTGTATATTATTGTTAGAAGAATAATAGGTTTGTAACTTCTAATACCTTCTTTTACATATTTCTTAAAGCTTTTCAATCACTGCTGCATTTTCCAATCATCTGATATATATTTATCATTTAAACATTTGCAGACTTATATACCAAATTTTTTTTCCTTTTTATGCAATTTTATTTAATTTGCTCTTCTTTTTTTTATTATCTATAAATCTGAATCAAATACTGTAACTTAATTTTTATACTCTTCTAATTTCCTAACTAGTTGAAAGTTTACATATATATGTACTGTATTTTTGATGGCAAAAAATTTTTTTAGAGTCATCAAATATTTTTAGCACAAAATTTAAATTTTTAATTTTGTATACCTCATCGTTTCTAGTTGCAACTAGTGGCAACCCTTCTAATTTAAAACTGAGTGATTTGTTAAAAACTGTTTATGATAATTCATTGATATATAGATAAAATTAAAAAATTGCTTTTATTTGTATTAATGCTTGAAAAAGATTTTTTTTTTTTTTCAACTTTCATAAATAAAAGTGTGTGGTGCTTATGTTTAGAAATAGTCACAGTTTCATTTTCTATCAATTTTGTGGGCTTGTTGTTAAGCAAGAATTTCAATTTAACATTTTAAAGTTAATATTCTTTGTTGCTTTGCTACTATGTATATAAAAATATATATCTAATTTTTATTTACCTATTCATAGAACAGCTAACTCCAAAAATATTATTACAATAATTCTCAAGTCAGATTTTGAAAGAATCATTTAAATTATCTTATAACTAAAACTTTTGTATTAATTTCAATCTATTCAACAGATAAAAAATAATATTTTTTGTCTGACAAATAGATTGCTATTGATACAAGAAAGTGGGCATTAGTTGCAAGTTCATTTAAATGATACTTGGAAGTCTAACATGTAAATTATTGTAATTTATTTATGGGCTTATTAAAAGCATTAGAGTCGAATTTCTATTTATATAGAGTATAACTAAGAATATTTCTAAACAAAAGTGTTCTACATTTTTGTTTATGAAAGCTAAAGCAAATTTATTTTTTCACATTTTAGTGCATTTATGTGATTAAAAGCATTTATTTAATCTATATATATATATGTGTGTGTGTATTATTTCACCTGAATCTTTTAAAATATGATAATAATTTTATAAAATTCTGGATTTTTAACATTTTCTATAGATTTAATTGCATATATACAATTTGTGCAGCCTACTTCAACCACTTTTTAGCAAAAAAAAAAAAAATTGTTTAATATATATAGACACACAAACTGATTTTTTGATTGTCCTGCAGTAATTCTCAGAGCCACTAAAATAGGAATGACTCTAATGAAGACTGCAGGATAGTAGAAATATCAGTTTGTGTGTTTTAATATATACAATAAAATTTTTTTTGCTAAAATGTATTTAAAGTAAAGCATATAGATTTTATTTATATAAAATATTACAGCAAAACGAAGGAAGTGATAGGTTTGGTGTGATTTAATTATACATCTCATCTTTTCAATTTAAAATCTTAGTCAATTTGTAGAGACTATTTTGTTGAGGTTTTTTTCTTTATTATTCCATAATTTTTTGAAAAACTCCCCATACACTTCATGTTGGCATCCCTCTCTTTAGTAATAAAGCCTTCTTTTTCTTATTACTGTAACAATTTTCTTTCTAATATGAAATTTTTGTTTACTTATAGAGCTTTCCTTAGTAATTCACAATTATATTCCTTTATATCATTGTTAGTCCTTTTTGTACAATTTTACAATTCCAGATAACTAATTCTTCTAAATGGATTATTTTAAAATATTTTCATATTCCTTTTCTTACTGCATTTTTATATCTCAGTTGAAAGTATACTGCTTAACTGTTCTTAATAGAGTATCAATTATTTTCTTATTGATTTATTCAATTCTGTATTTTTATTGAATATATATTTAATGATCAAATTTATTTCTCAAGCACACAGACATTCTATTTAATTGAATATATAGTTGTAAATGGTTTAGAAATTCAAGCTTAATTTTATTGAAGAATTTCTAAAAGTTAGAGATATCAACTATTACTCATCATCATGATCAAATATTATCAATCCACTGCAGGATGAAGGTATCTCCAAGTTCAATCCATCTTCTCCAATCTTTATCTTGTCTTCTCTACATCACCCCTGTACACTTTCTTATTTCATCCATCCATCTCACATGTGGTCTTTCTGGGTCTTTTACAATCTCTTGGAATCCATTTTAAGATTTCAATTGTCCATCCATTATCATCTCTTCTAGAAATATGTCCAACCCAAACTCCACTTCAGTCTTTTAATTTTCTCACTGAGATCAGTAACACCTGTTTATTCTCTTACCCATATATTGCATTTTCGATCTCTTCTTGTTATTCCTAACATGCATCTCTCCATACTTCTTTGAGTGGCCTGAAGTCTCTGTATTGCTCTTCCATTAAGTGTCCAAGTCTCAGATCCATAAGTAAAAACTGGTAAAACACATTTTTTAAAAACCTTCCTTTTCAAACACATAGGCATATTTCCTTTTACTATCAAGTTATTTCTGCCTAAAACACTCCAATCAAGTTTAATTCTATAATTATTGATATGATAAGTGAAAATAAATGAACCACACACCTACATCAATTAGCCAATAGAGGGTGGTTACTAACTTTTTACTTCTGAATTTAATATCAAGAAACTGCATTATCTTATTCCTCAGTTTAAGGCATGATAAATGTGTGTGTGAACTAAATTAGAATCTTTACTCTCAGAGAGCTGGTTAAGAACTCATCAGCCAAAATCGCAATTGGCAGTCAAAGTTTGAGGATAGTAACAATCCCCTGCTTGCAGGACCTGATTGCCATTCATTGTTAACTTTTATTTAGTTATCTATATCTGCAGATCACTTTCAAGAGAAGGAAAATTGCATAAATTACAAGAATTATTTAATATTAAATGGGATATTGTTGTACTTTCTAAAGTTAATAGAAAAGATGAAGAGATAATTGATTTAAAAAAATATACATGTACTTTACTATAAAGACACAAATATTACAAGTATATGTGGAGTAGGATTCTTAATAAATTAATGGTGGAAAACAACACTATGGAGATTGATGGTATATCAGACAGAATGGCAAGATTAGTTATTTAAATTAATGGAAGATACCAAATGTAGATAATTCAAGTTTATGCCTCTCGTGATATTAAAATAGAGGATTTTTATATGAATGTACAAAATGTACCAAACAATATTTTAAAATTTGTTATGGAATATTTTAATGCTAGCATTCATAAACAATTGAAAAATCAAAGTGTGGTGAATAAGTTTCATTATGATGATAGAAATGAAAGAGTACATAGATTTGTGAAGTCTACAAAAAAAAAACTGTATACTGTAAATTTTTTCTATGAAAAAATACTACATGGAAATGAAAGCATTCAAATGAAGGTAAATGGATTATATTTTGACTAACAGAAAATATGTATTTAAAGAATATAATGTTTTTAATAGATTCAATCCTGAAGTGATCATCAATTGTTGAAAACTATTAAGAAAGACAGAATTAACAGTTGACATTCCTAAATTTCAGAAATATTTCAATGAATTAATTTAAAACTTGCAAATCATTTTAAAATATTAACAGACTTTGAAGAAGATAACTGACACTCTATTTAAAAGTGCAAAAAAAGGTAGCTAGTACAAAAAAGCAGCAATTTATTAATAATTTTTTTACTGAGACAAAACAATGTATGAAGAAAAGAATGAATATAATTTTTTTTTAAGAAAATAAACCTATGAAAAGCGTTAAATATTTAGAATTTTGTAAAAAAATACAAAAAAAGTTAATGACATAAAAAATATAATTATGTTGACAAGGAAAACTACAGAAGAGAATAAAAGTTTCAAAAATATAAACATCTTGGTATTGGAAGAATAGTTGGTTTAGCAATATGGAGAAAAAGTCCAATTATTAATAAAAAGAGGGATACGTATGAAATAGCTTTATAAAGTATTATATAATAATAAAAACAAGAAAACAAAATCTCATCTATAATTATTACATATTCTGAATTACCAAAAGTTTTTAATCAGTGTTTTCCAAACTTTTTGTGTCTATGCCTTTTTTTCTGGAAAAAATGTTTCACCTCCCTAATTTTTAGTACTTTTTTATAAATACTATTGTATTTTCATTTCAATAGATTATAAAATAATATACCCTACTTAGGTCTTATATAAAACAGTTTATTTTTATGATGCAATAATTTTTAAATTTTACAAAAATTCAAAACAAAAAAATCAAAAAACAAAAGAACATTGATTAAAATTTTAGTAACATTGATTGATTAAAATTATAATGACTTCTAATGTGGTGGATGAGCCTGTGTATTAAAATCAAGTTTTTTAAACCTGGGTATCTCAATTCTTCTTCCATCATTAAATGAAATCGGTGTTTGGTTTTTAAAACAACAATAGCAGAAAAGCCAATTCCACATAAGTAAGATGTTACAAACAATAATAAAATTTCTAAAGTTTTGTTTGTTAAAGTAGGAAAATGTTCCTTCAACTGTAGCCAGAAAGTAACAATATTTTTTTTGTTCAATCTGTTTTAACGTGCTATCAGAAAATAAGTCAATCAACATTTCTTGCTCTGATATCAAAAGACCGAATACATCATGTGTTTTAATTGTGAACACGTTTCTTACCCATTCATATTTTGACATGTCAAAATCTTTAAAATAAAATTGAGAATTGTTTCTGTAGATTGGTCAAATGATTATTAATAAAAATTTTACTTTCTTCTACTTCATTTGCAGGACAAGTGTTTTTGAAATTGGGAAACATATCCAAAGTAATATTTTTCAAATTAATCATCCACAGCTCCATTTTTTTCTTAAATGCAATAACTTTATCTTTCTGCATCAAAGCATGAGACCAAGGTCCTTACATTGATTTATTTAAAATATTAAGTTTTCCAAAAATATATACTAAATAAGCAAGCCATATTTATGAGGAATTTTTAATCATAAATTTTTTTGCCTCATCTCTACTTTTGAACTAGACCTTCTAAACCTGTGTTTCATCCTGCCATAAATCAAGCTCCATCTATTCATATCCCAACACAATTCTTTCAAAGAATGGCATTTTCATTTAAAAAAATATCATTCACATTGAAAATCTATTTTGCTATGGTATTGTTTTTAATAGGTTTACAGAATAATAAATCTTCTTTAATAATATCAATTTCTACAGTGTAATTTACTTATGAAATCACATAAGCATTTAAACTATATCTGTTGCTTCATCTAATTGCAAAGCATGTTGTTGAATTGTTTCAACAATTTTAGATTTCTATTAATTGATCATGAAGATTTTCAGATATACCAAAAATTATTTTTTCTACTGTATTATCTGCAAGTGGAATTTTTCGAAGGTTGTTTAGCACATGCAGCATTGTTTCTATCATATTAATAGCTGCAGGTAGTACCAAAGTTTCTCCTCTTGAATGTGGTGTTTTACATTTAGAAAATCTACAAGAAACTTTATACAATGCAAGCAATTCTTTTGATGTTACGGACATGGTTTTGAAAATGTATTTTGTTATTTATTCAAAACACCTAATTTCCTTTGGAAAAATTATCTTGTTTTGCTAACATGGTTTGCTTGTAGTTTTCAAGATGATGTTTTAACTTATTATGTTTCATGCTTTCTGTGGTTTAAATACTCATACAGATCAAACACATCAGTCTTTCTTGTCCATTAATAACAGTACTTGTAAATCCAATGTTAAGTATAGTGGTTCATATTTTTGAGGTTTAACATTACTATTTTTCATAGCTAAATTTGCATTGGTTAAACAACTTTTACTAGTATCAATTTTGTCTTCTTTATCTGCTTTTTATTTCAGTCCAGTTATATATTTATTCATCTAAAAAGTGTAAGCATTATTTTAAAATAATTGGAAAAAAATTTCCTCAGTTTTTGAACTTATCTCAGTAATTGTTAAGAATACCACATAATATAAAAAAACACTTTATGCATAAACCACTAATTATGTCTATTGTATCAAAATATACACTACACTGCATTTATCTCATTCATGTCATTAGTAGGGCTGAGAGGTACTGAGGACTGGTGCATTGTTGAATCATTTTCTTAAAAAATGATTATTCATGTTATTAGTAGGAATGGGGCAAAAGTTTATTGTGTTGATGAGTAATTTGAATTTGTATGTTTGGTATAAGTTACATACCCCCTTGCAATAGTCTGACACCCAAGTAGGGATTCCCACATGCCATAGCTTAGAAAACGTTTTAAGATGAGGTGAGTCATGCACTTAAATCTATAAAGAAGACACAGTTTCCAGGATGTGGTGGAATTATTATTGATATTTTAAAACAAGCAGGTGATGAAATAAAAAAGTATTGTTAAATCTATATATTAAATGTCTAAATAATAAAAATGTGCCAGATGATTAGAAGAATGCAGTAGTAACACTGATATTTAAGAAAGATGATAAAGATATTAGAAATTACAGACTTAACAGGATTTTATCAATTTTATATAAAATTTTACAAATTACAATTTGTCTATAATAAATTTTGGATTCTAACTAACCAATAGTGCAAGCTTGACTTAAAAGTGAATTTAGCACAGAGAATCAAATCCAAATATTGAGAGAAGTTATGGAAAAAACCATATAAATATCATTAATCATTAAACATTGTATTTGTAGATTGTGCAAAGGCATTTGAATCTATAAGCACTTCTATAGTAATTAAAGTTCTGAATCATTGTCATATTCTGAAGAATATTTATCAAAATGCAACTATTCTACTTAGATTAATATTGGGAATGGTGTATAATAGAGTGTCTATCATTAAAAAAAAAATAATCAGAAGTTATACAAGAAAAAATTTATGCATTAAAATCGAAAGTGAAGACAATAAAAATAAATAGAGATTATTTAAGTCATCTAGATTTTGTAAATTGATATGATTATTTTTGCAAGTAATACTTCAGAACTTCAGGAAATGGTGCAAAGTTATCAGATGAAAATAAAAACGTGGGACCAAAAATAAATGTTAAAAATGCTAATGCAGTGCTCAATGGATTTTTTCAGAAAAAAGAAAATAACGATTAATAATCAGGAATGCGAAGGAGTTAATCACTGCAATTATCTTGCACATTATTAATACAAATGGAAACAGATGAAAATAATTATAGAATTAAATTTGGATTAGGATGCTTTTAGTAGTAATAATTTAGTATTAAAAGAAAATATAACTACATGTTTGAAAATGAAGTTTTTAATGGTTATGTTTTCGCAGTTCTTATTTATGAACTGCGATTTGGACATTTAATGAAGAACAAAACAAAGACTTCAACTCATCAAAGTATGAAGAGATTATGCTAGAAATAATAAAAAGAAATTGAAAATAAAATATATGGATGAGCGAACAAACAAATATTATTAACATTATTTGAAAAAATTATGAGACTGAAATCAAGCTGGGTTGGACATATTGTAAAAGAAATGATAATAGATGAATAAAAGTTTGCTATTGTTATAGAAAGTTATATATTAGTCGAAGAAATTGGAATAAATTTGAAGAATCATTTTGCAGAGATTGATAAGATTGAAAATGATAATGATATATAGTATTTTTCTCAAATAGTAATTAACCGATTAGATATTTTAATTATTTTTAATCATGTTTTTTTTCTTTTAATTAACAAATTTTCTTTAACTTTTTCATTTTCAAAATAACAATAACTAATTTTAATTAATCTTGTTTAGTTTTATATATTTTTTTAAATTAATTATAAATATTTCTGTTTGTTTTTTTTTAGAAAAAAAAACTTTTATAAAAAATTACTCTTGTTTCTTATATGTGTATTTCTCTAACAAATATCTTTCTCTTCTATAATAGTACAAGTATTAATTTAATTTAGTTCACAATATATTCATGAAAGAATTAAGTAATTGGAAGAAAGTTGAGCAGACATCTTATGGAAAGAGATGATAATAACTGGATATTAGAAAGTTTAAATGGAATCCCAAGAGATTATTAAAAAATCCAGAAAAAGACCACATATAAGATGAGTGGATAAGGAGGTTGTTTGCTGGTGTGATGTAGAAAAAAATGCTATAGATACGGGATTAAATATAGAGAGACTTTTATTTTCTAGTGGATCACTAATATTTGAAAATGATTCTGGTAATGATATATAATATTCTCCCAAATTAAAATTAACCAATCAGATGATATTTCCAGACTCGAAATTTAATTACTTTTATCAGGTAGGGGTTTTTTTTTCCTCTTAATTAAATTCTCACCTTTTTCATTTACAAAATAATAACTATTTTTAATTAATCTTGTATACTTTTAATTAATTATAATTATTTCTATTATTTTTAAAGTCATATCTATTTTATATATATAAAAAAAACTTTACTTTCTCATATGTATACTTTTCTATCTGCATATAACAAATATCACTCTCTCCTACAAAAGCGCACAAGCATTACTCATTTTTTTAAAATAATATATTCTTTTAAATATTCAAATAATCTTCATCATTTTTATGGTCTGTCTATAACTTTTTCTTGGATATTTACTATTGATTTATTTTTGCATTTTCTTCTTTTGTTTGTATTGTGTTCGTTGTTTTAATATCTGACTACTTAATTTCTCTTTATATTTGATATTAAATATGCACTTTTTAAAAATTTCTACTGATTGGTAACTGTAATGTACTCTATATAAAATGCACATATGGTAAACGGATAATTATTTAAGTTAAAAATCTAAAAACAAAAGATTATTTTAATGTAAAATAATAATAAAAAAGCTGTTAATGTATTTTTAAAGTTATTTTTAAACTATGATAGAATGGACATAATTTTCTATTTAGATGTAATGACATCATAGCAATCAGAACCTTTGGGCATTTAATTAGTTGTAAGTCAGATACGAGATCAATAAAAAAATTACTAATACTAAAATTTAGTGTTCCTGCTCAAAGTGAACTGGCCAATAATGATGCGAATGAACACATGGTCCACAGAGCAAATCATCATTACCAATAAAAACAGTGCTAAGCCAGGCAAGATCAATCCTGGAATTTGATGGTAAAGAATTGAAAATGATATAAAAAGAAGAAAAGAAAACTTTTGCTATAGAGGTTTGTTCTTTTTGATTGCTCCTGCTGATTTATGTGTTTATTGTTTAAACATATGTATTCATGTATTGTGGACCTCCAAAATATAGGGGTCATGCAATAAATTTTCATTTCCTATATTTACACCCAGCTAATGCATCCTCCAGAGTGCTGGTTCTCAAAAAGCAGCAAATGATGGACTTATCTTCTCGAAAACAACATTAATATTAGATGGAAGGACCTTCAAATGGAGTTGTGCAACACATCAAGGACCGCAAATACAGAATCCAGTAATCTGAAGCCATGGAAAGTATAAACTTTTGTCTTAAATAAGATATGAATTTTAAAATAAGAACTTTTCAAATATTAAATGTTACCTAACTCCTAAAGAATGTCTTTTATCTGACTAAGTAAAAATTTAAATTATTTATATTTTTTTATGTTTGCTATGGTCATTTCCATTCTCATTAACTTCTTTTAAATTAATAATTTAAAAATAGGCATAAATGGCTGCATAGATTCGTAAGATTATGTTAGTTTAATTTTTGGCTATTTGTTTCATAGTTGAATTGTGGTAAGATGTACGGGTGTTTTATGTCAGTGTAATTTGGGAAGGCATATTGAATTCTCATTCCCTTGTGCCACCTTAGCATACAGAGCACAGTACCCATCTGAATGCATGGCCCAAAAGTGTGACCATCACATTGCTAATGGTTGTAGATATATTCCCTATGCCATTGATCCCCTTATGCTCTGGTTGGGACAGTAAGCCAGAAAAGACTGCTATCCCCATTTATAGAGCCTGTCTTTTATATAGTTCCAAATGATTACCTCTCCAGACAGATGTACCTTCCTGTGCTGAATGAAGATCATTATTTTTCTAATTATATCATGCTACAGATGTACAATCCTGTCAGCGTGTTTTTTATGCTAACATCCTCATTTTGCATTGATCACATCGATATATCAGTAAGCTGTATTGAATCAAGTTAGTTAAATGCATATTCTATATAGCATATTTACGTTTACCAAAATATTTAAAATTTTGTTAAAGATTGAATGTACCCATCTGTTCATATAATGTAAATTAAATTTATTCAGTTGCTAATTTAGTTTTCAGAATTATGTTTTAATGTGTGTGTGCATAATAATAAAAAATTTTGCTTAATTAATTTTTGGGCAGTAACTTATTTTTATATATTTTTATTAATATTTTTTTTTAAAAAAAATCAAATCAAGAATTAGATTTTTAAATATACAGTTAGATTATAATCTTAAAGCGCAGATCTTACATGATCTAGTGACTGGGGCTTTCGGTTTGATAAGAGTAACCTCATCCATATGTATCTGCCACCTTGGGTTGTGAAGTTTTTTCATACCTTTAATAATATATTGTAACAGTATGGAAATAGAATGTTTACATGGGAAGAATTAGGGCTTACAAGTCCCCACAGTTGGCCATTGATTGTAACAGTATGGATAATAGGAGGTTAATAAAAGAGAATCTGAGGTTACAATGTCCTATAATTGGATAGTCATTTGTAACAGTATGAAAATAGTGGTCCCACAAGTTGGATGACAATTGTAACAGTACACCACATTAGGGCTGAATTATGAGGAGATGGGGAACCATCATCATTCCTAAATAAACAAAATTAAATATAAAAGGAATGATAGTGAATAAAATGAGCATTAGAGATAAACACAGAAGTAAGACTAACTATAAGTTTTTCTACATTATATAAAAAAATAATTATTCATCATCAGGAATGATTACCAATAAAAAATAAATCAACAGTCAATCTTGTGACTTTATTTGTAAATGATCCACTATTTTATAACTTATAATCATAAATACTCTTGTCACATATTTCAGTAATTTTTTATATTAATTTGGCATAAAATGCATACTTTTTTCTTTCTTAGATGTGGTTACATTTAAGATCAAGTTGAGTGCCAATTTTGTAGTGATGGTTGCCAGTACATGATTCACATTGGGCACCAACTTATTGTAATAGTATGAAAATATGGGTTTTACAACAGGAGTATCTGGGGTTACAAGACTTCACATTGAGCACTATTTGTAATGATGCAAAGAAACAAGGGGTGAACCTGAGTAATGGATCTCATTATCATCATTAATCCCAAGTCAATGACTAAATATTTAAGTATAAAATTACATATAAAATGAATGTAATTTGAGTATGAGGGATCAGCATAACACTATAAATAAGTTCACTAGCATTATACAAAAGCAATAATTATTCATCATTATTTATGATCAACAATAAAAATAAATCAACAGTCAATCTTTAGACTGGATTTGAAATAGTCCTATTATAAACCATGTTAATTATTTAGCTCTTGTCAGCTTGGGGCAGATTATTTAAACAATACATTTGGATGAACAAACTTAAGTGCTAATTCATATTAATATAACAATTAAGAAATAATTCTGGGATACTAAAACATGCTGATCATCATCAATGCTCGGGCCACTTAATATCATTAATGTAGTGGCCAACTATAAACTTAATTTCTAAATAAATAATTAAAATGTAATGTAATAAATAAATTTTAAAGGATATCCCCTTTGCACCATATAGCATCATCATCATTTGAATGTCCATAACACTAAACATAAATCTCTTCTATATAAAGACCATTAAGTATGAATCCAGTTCAGAGAGCAAAAGCTCTATATCTGTTCCTATGAAAAGAGATAAATAAATAAATAAAGGAGTTTATTATAAATCACTTCAAGTAATTTTTAGGTTTACCCTATTATAAATAAATAGTTTTATTGGGATTATTTAAAAAAATCCTAGAACATTAAGTAGTCATGAAATAAAGTCACACACACTGCAATTTATGAAACAGAAATTGGATAAAATAAAGAAATTAAGACTAAAAAATATTTTTAAAACAATTATTTAATAACTAATTGATTAACAATAAACAAAAAAAATGACATAATAGTATGAAATTCAAACATTCATTTTATCAAAAAATATATTTTCATAAAAATTATAATCAATCAGTTGATTTCTATTCATAAATTAACTTTTAATTAATGAAGTTATTTGTTTAAAATAACTAAAATTTGGAAAAACAACATTTTCAAAATAAAAGATAACAATCTTTGATTTAACTTAATCTTGGAGTAATAAATAATGTTTCACAAAAAAAAAAAATTAAGTTTAAAAAAAAAAAATTTCTAAAACAAAACTCTCATAATTTTTAAAAAAAAAGTGAATGGAATAAAAAAAAAAGTTCCACAATTTAAAAACATTAACTTAATGAAAATATTTAAAATTATCAATTCTTAAAAAAAAAAATTACTTTTACATAAAAAAATATTTTTTTCTATTAATAAAAATACAACAAGCACACACACACAAAAATCTTTAACCATGGTTTTATTTTTTTGTGAAATTTTTCCCAATCATAGTTTCCAGTTGTTTTCTTTTTGAAGGCTTCTACACTTGAATATGATTAATTTATTATTTTCCTGATATGCAATATTTCCAGGTTAAAAATAGCAAGTTTTATCCATTTCTTTCCACTAAAATTTCCAGATAACACTAACACATACAGAGACTCATGTTCTTGGTTGAAAACAAGGTTGCAGTTACTTCAAGGACTAACTTCTTTACATTTTATTCCAGTGAAGACAGGCTACATGGAAAAGGATGATGTCTAGCTTGTAGCTAAATTTAGCACATGGTTGTCATTGTAGAACCATTTTTATGCCAAACTTATAGTATGATAAAAGCTTGATTGAAACTTCTGCTTCTGTCTTTAGCAGCTGGATTAAGACTTGACTGCTCTCTCTTCAACAGATAAGTTAGGAATATATCTTCTTACCATACACTTAGGTCTTCTGACATTCTCATGCCTATTATTTTTTCTAGAACAATCTTGCATACAAGTCACTCATAATCTGTTTCCAACATGAAAATTTTTATAACAGCCAATTAGATAATTTTTTTAAATACAATTGTTTAGTTATGTCACTCCTTAATCATAGACTTTAAGTCAAGAATTTAAATTAACATTATAAAATTCTTAATGTGTTTTCTAATTTAAAAAATTGTCTTGCAAAAAGAAAAACAAGTTAATCAGTTAATTATACTGATTTGATTTTTTTGTAATGAAGAGAGATAAAAAGAAAAAAATAACTCTAATTAAAAATAAAATTTACTAAAAGTATTAAAATCACATTTTGTTTTTTCTTTTTAAAAATATTGTTAAACATAAAACTTTATTTCCCTTAAAAGCTTAAAATTAAATATTAAACAATTTACTAAAAAGTGAAAGTTTTTTTTCTCTTAGTACATTTTTAAAAAAAAATAATTAAAGGCAACTGGTAATTAAATAAAATTATTGAAGAGAACAAAGAAATTATTTATATGATTTCATAGTTTTGTCTCTCTTTTACCAATATTTACAATACATATTAAAATATGCATACTATAATTTAAAAAAAGGTTTGACAATTATTAAACAATGTTCCTACTATCATGTAGGAAGGAAAATAAAATATTTAATTACTTTCAGAACCTTTATTATTATAAAAAAAATATGTGTGGGAAAATTAAATACTATTTTCCTATTAATTATTCAGAAATCAGATGGGTTATTAATATCAACGTTGTTTATAATTATTTGAGATGGTGATGCCATTTCCTTATTTGAATCTAATTTCATTCAACAATTTATATTGTCAATTTTTGTTGCTGTCAATTTTTAATTACCATCAAGACCATGCCAGTTTTTATTTTTATGCCCTAGGCTTACTATTCGTTGTTTGAATTATTGTCCAAACATATAACAAATAATAATTAAAAAGTGACAATATTAAAATTGACAACATAAGTTGATGAGAGAAGTTGCATTCAAATAGGGAAAAAACACCAGCAACTTAAATTATTAATATGTACTGCATAATACATGTTTGCAATATATAACAAAGCCACTATTACAGTGGTAGAAATTCTATGAGATAATTAGCCATTAACTGGCTATGTGTCAAGGAATTTGATTAGGACTTTATCTGGATGGATACCAATTATTTACTTGCTCCTGTCTTCTTACTTACTTCTCTCTTATTTATGGTTTCTATTCCTTCTCCTACCTTTATGCTTCTATTTGCATGTTTCTGACTGCTTTGTTGTTTCTGAAAAAAAAACTTTTTATATCTGGAAAATATTTCTATTGTTCTCTAAGATCCAATTTCCATTCTAAATTTTTCTAATTAGTATTAAAAAAATGTGGTTAATTAGGTTTTACTAATTACTTTTGCTTTATTTTTTAATACAATTATTTATTAAATAATTTATTTAGACTAATAACTAATATATGTAATTTTATATATAATGTGCTCTGATATATAATATGTGTATATGCACTTTCATAGGAATGATAAATACAATAATTGAGCAGGAGCTGGGGAATGTTTTCACAAAATTTGAAAAATAGTTCAATCAATGTAGCACCGATGGTTCAGGCTAAAGAAATCTTATGAGTGATGTTTATTATAACTTTGTAAGCCTAACTTAAATTCTTGAGTTGTACAAAAGTTTTTGTAACATGACACTAATCTGTCAAATATCTACCTCCACCTTTTCTGATCAGTGTGTTTTCTTCAATGAATAACATGCCATATTTACAGACAGATTATTGATAATTTGTGTTTATCTAAAACAAACCTGTTATGATCCATTTAACTTACTTTAATTAATTATTGATTTCTTCATATAATTAAATAAATAGTACATAACTTATATTCTGATACTTCAACTGCAATTTACATTATGCCTATGGAGCTAATCTTAATTAAAATTTAATTCTTCAAGATATTTTATAATAAACCAATTAGTCTTGAAATAGATCTATCAAAGTGTAGATCTATCAAAGTGTCACCGAGTCTTACAACAATTCTATTACTTTAAATAATATTCATTATTAGGTATCAGAAATATAATCAGATGACAAAATAAAATTGAATAATAATATTTTAGAAAATAATAAAAAGGATTATTTAAATAGGTATTTGCTAAGTGCTATATTTTAGAACTGGCTATTAAAAAAGGAATCATGAACTTTCTCATGTGGTTAACATCTCCATTCTTAGTGACAGCCATCCCCTCCTTCTACCCGGGCTTTAATAAATAATATAATTTATTATATGTGATTGATTGAGTTATAACTTAATTTACTAATAATTGTTATTACATTTATAACTAATCCTCACCCCCCGTTCATTCTCTATTTTCTTTTACCCATCTTCAGTTTTTTAAGTTAGTTCAGGATCCAGTTGTCATACACCTCTCATGCCAATAATCATCTCTCTGGATTAATTGTATAAATGGGATTGAGTCTTGGCCATTTATATTTCCATTCTTTAATTAAATGCACAGTACTTCTGATTTTAATTTTTTTGTCTTTCCTTTTTTGCTTTCTTTTTATTCTTTATCTTTTTTTTTCCTTCTCATTCTGATATTGAAATGGCCATAGTAATTTATGAATGATTACTAACGATAATGATGAACTGCAATTCAAATCATAAATGTATAATGATAAACATTATTATGCTAAGACTTCATGCAATATCTACATGCTGGTAATAACTACACAAATTTTACAAGTCAACAAAGGGGGAGGGGAGAAAGTAACTCATGATATTTTTTATATTAAGTTTACTTTTTTTTTTCTCATGTGTCATAGCATCAGCCAGAAAGCGAACTTGCTATCCCAGGACAACTGCTTGTAAAGCAGCTGTCGTTGACCTCTCGATCACCAATGCTTGATATAAGTTTACTTTTAAAGATCTGTTTTACTGGTATTTGCAATATACTTCTTTTTGAAACTAAACAAAATTAATTAAAATTATTGTCATTGATCAAGTGTTAATAAACTTGATTATGATTGATTGCCAACTTTTAATACAATTTATTCTCCTATCCTAAACTTATAGCAATATCATATGCTTCCTCTCATCTCAGAACTATGGAAATTGTTCAGGAGAATTGTTTATATAATTTTAACTTGGAATTTTTAATTATTTTTTCCAATGGTCGATTTTATATATTTGGTTTGGAACTTTAATATATCTAGTATTCATTGTTTTTTATTATGTAATCAGTTTTATAATAGAAAAAACTGTGAAGTGCCTTTTATGCATTGAATATAGAATCAGTTCAAAGGTAGTTTCTTCAAAATGTAACATGACCATAGTACGAGTAATCTTCAAAATCATATTAGTAATTGTATTTTTATATTGGACTATTTCCATCATCTAATACATGTATTGAATGTCTTTAGAAAAATTTAACTTTATTTAAATATTTGAAATACATTCAATTGTTAGTAATAGTACATCAAACAGGTTAATATATGCACAATATTTCAAGAGGTATTAGTCTCCCCTCTTCTTTAGTGTTGCTGGCCTGACCAGTGACCGTACTAGCATGGGATTCGAACCTGGGTCCTTAGATTCTTGAGTTCTGAATTTTAAGGTAATAGTGTCATTGATCCGGTCAGCAACACCTGAAGAAGAGGGGAGAACCAATACCGCTCAAAACGTTGTGCATATACTAACCTGTTTGATGTGCTATTGCTAACAGTTGAATGTATTTGGCATATTCAGTTAAATTTTTCTAAAGACATTCAATACATATATTAGATGATGGAAATAGTCCAATATAAAAATACTACTAAAACACCATCATCACAAACCTCCAGAAAATCACATTAGGATGTTTGTATTAATTTTTAATAACTTCTGATGATTTAGAATAGATTGAGATATATTGTCTATAGTTTATAATAAATAATAAAAAGCATATACAACAGCTTTATCATTTTCATCATCCTCAACCATTAACAATCCACTGCAGGATGAAGGTCTCTCCAAGTTCAATCCATCTTCTCCGATCTTTAGCTTCTCTTCTCCACATCACCCTTCCATACTTTTTTATTTCATCCATCCATCTCACATGTGGTCTTTCTGGGTCTTTTACAATCTCTTGGAATCCAGTTTAAGATTTCTATTGTCCATCTATTATCATCTCTTCTAGCAATATGACTAGCCCAACTCCCCTTCAGATTTTAAATTTTTTCAATGAAGTCAGTAGCATTTATTTGTTCTTTACTCATATATTGTGTTTTCAATCTCTTTTTGTTACTTCTAACATGCATCTTTCCATACTCCTTTGGGTGGTCTGAAGTCTCTATATTGCTCTTCTATTAAGTGTTCAACTCTCAGATCCATAAGTAAGGACTGGCAAAATACATTTATTAAAAACCTTCCTTTTCAAATACCTAGGCATATTTCCTTTTAGTATCAAGTTATTTCTACCAAAAGCATTCCAACCAAATTTAATCCTATGATTAATTTCATCCATTGTGTTTCTATCTGTATTAATAATGTGACCAAGGTATTCGTAGCTGTTATTTTCTTCTAACTCATCATAATCAATCTTTATTTTCATATTTTGAGAAAATCCATTGAACATTACTTTAGTCTTTTTAACATTTATTTTTAGTTCTACTTTTCTACTTTCATCTGATAACTCCTGCAACATTTCCTGCAGCTCTAAAGCATTACTTGCAAAAACAACTACATCATCCACAAAATCTAAATGACTTAAATAATCTTCATTTACTTTCACTCCTTTAGCTTCCCATTTTAATCCATAAAATACTTCTTGCAGCACTGTTGTGAAAAGTTTTGCAGATATGGAGTACACCCTTCTTAATGTTGACTTTCCTAGTATCATTATGTAATCTAATTGTTGCTGTTGCATTTTTACAAATATTTTTTAAAATATGACAATATCCTGGATCTATACCTTGATCATCCAATGCTTTAATCACTGAAGAAATGTTTATAAAATCAAATGCCTTTTCATAATCTACAAATCCAAAGCTAAATGGCAACTATATTCATTTGTCCTTTCTATAACTTCTCTCAATACCTGTATATGATCTACTATACTAAAACGACTTTTAAATCCAGCTTGTTCTCTTGGTTGATAGAAATCCAATGTTCTCTGTAGACGAGCTGTAATTATCTTGGTAAAAATTTTGTATAAAACTGATAAAAGGCTGATAGGTCTGTAATTTCTAATATCTTCTATATCACCTTTTTTAAATATTAATATTAATGCTGCATTCTTCCAATCACTGGTACATCTTTATCATTTAGACATTTGGTGTATAAATTTGCTAAAAAATAAATAAATAGATAATTGACATCTGAAAAGAGTATGAAATGTGCTGAAAAAGATTATTTATGTATAATTAATATATATGTATAATTATACATAAAAAGCCTTTTTCAGCACATGGTTTCATGCCCTTTTCAAATGTTAATCATCTATTTTAAGGTTAATGAATTATTGCAGATAGAGCACCATTTGGTGGACTATAATGGAAGTAAAATAATAATAATAAAATAAAACATCAGTAAAGTAGAATAAAATCTTCATATAGAGACCCAATATAACTTCAAACAGTTGAATGCATATCATAACAATATACAGAATAAATAATACATATGTTATGTCACATTAAATATAGTGTCTTATGTAATTTTCTATTGTTTTAATTGACTGGTTGTTATCTAAATTTATTGAAGTTTTATAAATATTCTTACAATTATTTAAGTTACACTTAATATAATATTGTTTCATATATTTGTTGTTTTGGATCTTTAAAGTAATTTAAAGGCTTAATATTTTTGTAGCATCTATTTCATGTTCATATATTAAGTAATGAATATATAAAGCAAATTTATCATCTTGCCTATTAATTGTATTATGTTCTTTAGCTCTTATCTCCAGCTGTTTTCCTGTATAAACATAGTAATCAGATTGCAAAGGTCATTCTTTTTTGTATTTTATATCATCTCTTAATTTATAATTACCTATTAATTTATTCAGATTTTTACTATTTGACCACCCAATATTTATATGCTTATTAATATAATTTTAATTTTTTTATTAATTTATTTTTAAAGTTTGGATAATATGAAAGTTTGATCCACTTCTTATTTGAACTATTGTTACTGTCATCATTATAATCATTTTGCATAGAAATGTTATTATTTAAATGTTTATTATTTACATCCAACATGTTTTTATGTTTGATTTGGATCCAAATTTTGCTGGAAATGAGTGATAGATTTTGTGTTGAACTGATAAAAGACTGTAATTTCTAGTATCTTCTTTATCATCTTTCTTAAATATCAATATTATTATTGCATTTTTCCAATCATCTGGCACACCTTTATCATTTGGATATTTAGAATATAACTTTGACATTGCTTTTTCTATTTTTTTACTTGCTGCTTTTAAGATATTGATTATAATTCCATTATTTCCTAGAAATTTTTCCTTCATCATAGATTTGATTGCATTTCTCATTTTCTTCATTTAAAATTCTGAGAATTCAGAAAATGTTGCAATTGTAAGGGAGACTTTGCATTTTTTTTTTATTACTTGTGTAATTCATTGTAGAAATTTTTCACAAATTTCATAGTCAGTCTTTTATTAAAGTAATAGTTCTGCTTTTTTTTCTTAATGCAGAAATAACTTTTCTTCTTCTCTTCTATAGTTTTCCTTGCTAATTAACACATATTTTCTTATATCATTATTAATTCATTTTACTACCATTTTAAAGAGCTCCATATTTTGGATTATTTTTAATAAATCACTTTAAAATATTTTCATGTTTTTTTTATTATATATTGTCTTGTCTCAGTTGAAAATTTATTTGGGGAATTGCATTTATTTTTGTTGCAGTTTTTAAAACAATATTAGTTATCTTCTCATTAATTTTAGTTAAGTTTCAACAATCTTCAAAGTTTAAAATGATTATCAAATTCTAATTTAAATTTATTGGAGCATTTCTGAAGATTACAAATATACACTATTACGACTCTCTTTTTATTAGTTTACGTCTCTCTAATTTTGTAATAACACATATATTGCATCTCATTAATTAATGATCATTTCCTGTAATGAATCTATTAAAAACATTGTAATCTTTAAATACATATTTTCGGTTACTTAAAATATCACCCTGTTATTTGAATACATCCATATCAATTTGCATTTAATATTTTTCTTAAAGAAGGAATATACAATTTTTTTTCTTTTTTTTTTTTATGGCAAATTCCACAAACCTTTATTATTTAGCATTTCTATCATCATAACCAAATTTTACTTTCACCTTTCAATCACTTTTCAATTCTAGCACTAAAATTTTTGACTACAATTTTAAAATGTTGTTTGTTGTGATCAAAAACATATTGTATCTCTGTATAAACATCACATTGATAACTTGTTCAGGCATAAACTTGAATTATTTGCATTTGATATATTTTTCTCAATTGAATAACTAATTTTGCTACTTTGTCTGATATACCATTAGTTACCACAATATTATTTTTCAACTTTTCAATTATAATTGATACCATTCCATTTGTGCTCACAATACTTGCATCTTTATAGTAAATTACATGTCTATTTTGCAAAACAATTGCCTCTTCATATTTTGTTCGAACTTCACAAATTCCAATTAGTTTTTTTATTTGTGTAATTTTGCTTTATTTGAAAATGATGGCAGTTGTAGATAGATAAATAATAGACCATCATTAAATAACATCCTAAGTCTGCAATCATATATTTTTAGCACCCTTTGCCTTCAGTCATCAACTGACACCTTGACTGACAATTTTACAGCATTCTGGGAATAAAAGTCATAATTTGTTATCATTACAAATATTTAAAAAATAAATTATATTCACACATCCCATCATCTTGCTCTTAAAAAACTCATTTTATGTTTTTGTTAAAAACTCTTAATAATTGAGCAGAAAAACTCATGGTATTTCTCAGCCTTAAAGAACCACATTGGCTAATAAATTTTGGTAAGCAGCTTATCTATGTTTATTTATCATATAAATAATCACATAATAATAACAGCTGTAGTGACAAGAATATATGAAATGGACGTTATGAATTTGCTCTGCTCAATTTCTTTAAAATCTCAAAGAGGAATCAAAGGGTCTTTTTAACAGCAAACTCATTTCTGCAGCCCTTTAAAAATAATTTGATGAAAATTTAGTTATATAAATTAAAAAAACAAAGATAAACCACAAATATCAGGAAATAATCTATGCATTTTTGATATCAAGTTACTTTTTTTTTTTTTTTGAGACTGTACCCATTCCATCTATTACAAGAGAAATTCTAAATATATATTACATTAAGTGTAGGAGCAAAAATGAATTAACATAGCATCTCAATTTACACTAATTTCATACAGCATGTCAAGGATCATAAATCTGACCTTAGATTTAGACATAATATCTACTTGATGACAATTGCATAAAGTACTTTATATTTGCCTTTCCTCAGAATGCTAGAAAGTTTATTCTTTTTCCAAAATAATGAAGATTATCTTAAAATATTTGATATGTGATAGAGTAACTTTCAATGATATTTTATATATAGTGAAACTTTAAAAGCTTTGAATTTCTAAAATTATTAATATTAATAGTAGGTGAATTAAATAATATAAATCGGTATAAATCTTCAAATTAAGTCTAGAAAGTTAAAGTTTTTATGGAAAAAAATTAAAATTTTAGAAAATCCTACTAATAAAATAAAATAAAAAGATAATTCTCTTGAAGAAATTTGAATACTTTTAAAATACTCTATCAGCTGAATTTTGCTTGTGGCATATATGTTTACAACATAAGATTCAAATTTAAATTAAAAATATTTTGGCATATATATATATATGAAACTATTTGGTATCTTAAGATCTCTGATTTAACTATAGATCACTTCTAGAACAAGAAGAAATGAGTTCAAATCATTAAATTTTGAAAAAGGATACTAAGAGAGTCTAAATCCAAACATTATATATTGAAGATTTTGGAATATTTAAGATATTTTAAAATAATTAATTGTGCTAAGAGTTCAAAATCAGAATTAACAACAAACTACTTGTTAATGGTTAATGGGTAAAAATAAAAATGCTGGTATCGTAAGCAAGTTCCCAATCTTCAAAAGTATAAACTAGAAAATATTCTTAAACCATGTAAAAATGTGGTGATGGATTGCTGACTTATGCCTAACATTGGGAAAAAGTTAAAGACTAGAAGGAATATCATGATAGTTTGAATTTTTTTTAAAAGTATTAACAGTGGATATAAAGTTGTTTTTGAAAAGAAAAAAAAGCTATTAAAGAAAATAATCTATAAAGAAGATTACAGGTTCTTATGCGAGCTTAATTTTGTCATAAAAAAAAATAAATTTCTAAATACATCATAAACCTTTGGGAGCCTTATATATTTGGTAGAGTTTGATTAATAGGTCTATAAAAATACAGATTTTAAGATGTGTACATGAACTGAAATAATATTAAATATTCTACAATTTAGTAATGTCTATAAGGATCTGGTTAGAAAAGCAAAATAATTCAACCATTAGTGATTATTAAATGATTATCAGGGTTAGTTACCTGAAAGAAACATCTATATTTATTTAAAACATGATAAATATTTTTAAGATTTATTCGGACTTTATTTCAGCCTAAGATCATGAGCATGACACACAGATGCACTAATCATGGATAACCTATAAGAGGTAGATAAGTTTTATTATGAAATCAGTTAGGAAAAATATTATTTTTCCAGAAATTCTTATTTTCAAAGTAGGAAAAAAAGTTCAAAGATATTTTTCTCCAAGTAGTCCATTCATGGTAATATCAATTCCAAAAAACAGAATTTGTGACTGGAATATGAACTATATATCTAATTAAAAGATCTTTACTATTAATTTTGACAATTGTTCATGACATTTGATATGAATCTTTAATATTATAAATTAGTGTTTAATGCATGTCTGCCATTCACACAAGTTGGAGCTTTGAATCTGAATTAGATACATTTGAAAATAAAAATTTGGTAACAAATAGACAGGATTTTTTTTCCCCAGTAACTGGCTTATAAACAATCTAATTATCCATCCAGTATTAATGAATAATTATAAAGTTATTATTAAAGATAACGGTGATAGATGGTTATTGTATTTACTATAAAAACAAAAAAATACATTATAATATGATGTAGATTTTTCCACTGATAAGGGAATCATCATGTCCCTAAGAGCATTGAGACCATCACTTATCTTAATTCTGGAACTAAAGTTAGAACTATAACTAACAATTGCTGAATTAAATATAATTACTTCTTTTTATCAACTTGATGTTAACTATTAGGCTTGACTAAATTTTGAAAGGCTTTATTTAATAAGGATCCCTTACAAAACTTATCATTATTGTGTGCAATATTAATATCAAATACACAAGATTTTATTGTATAAAGCTATTTCATTATTCTTTTCTGGGAACAAATTTGATTTTCTTTTGAAACTAATGTAATATGAATGTAATTGTAAGATCCCTGTGAGAATTAAATATATGAAATGTAAATTATATTCTCTTTAATATACTGTATATATATATATATAAACATTAAATTAAATAAATCTCATAATATATGCAAATAAAAGACAATACATATGCTTTTTACACTACTAATTTTTAGAGAGTGGTGAAGATATTTTAATATTAAAAATAAGGAGAGGATTCTGATGATAATATTTATATGTTCATCATTTGATTATCAACAACATCTCACTTACTGATAAAATATAGAAAAAGTCAATAAATGAGTTTAAAATGATTATAAAAAGTAAAACAATTAAGATAATAAATTACAAAAGACATTATTTCTTGATATAATCTTTAGCAGCATTAAAAGCTTATCCATTGCTTCTCAAAACCAGTAATATAGAAACTTCTATTTTTTTTTTTTTTTATCTAAGTACAACTTCATCATCATGCCCAGTTATAAATATGTTGACATAACATATTTTTAATCACAATTTTTTTCTTGAGAGTAGTCGTTTTGCTTACAAAAAGCTCTCATCAATAGGTGAATCTTTAGTAATATATTTCTCAAATATGGTCATTTTTAATTACTGAAAAATGTCACTGGATATGCATAACTATTATCTAGACTGTGCTAGCCATGTATTGATGCATATATTTGCTTCTTTTTCATTTGTACATCTTTTTAGCTCATTCTGACTATATTGCATTTAATTATTGTAAATGTTTATGAATAATTTTTACTTTTGTTATTTGATCTTCAAGTGAAATATAATAGTGGTTTGGGTATTAATTTTTATTTTATTCACATTTTAAAATTAAATTTTAATAAATTAATAATTACTTCAAAATTTGACTATAACTACAATTATAAATTGCATATCAATAATGATGATCAGTGATTTATCCAATTATTAAGTATAGACACCATATGTGTGCTAGAATAAAATTTTGAATTTATATAATCATCATTGATTGGAAAAGGGTTTTTAAGAATCCATCACATATACACAAAACCTATAGTCAGATTTAGAAAACAATCGTTAATGATTTTAATTACTGTTATTAGATAAAAGTTTAGTCATTTTGAAACTTAATTAAACTGATGTATATTCACGATTTAAAAATTGTTTACGATTTCTAAAATAAAACAACAACACATCTTTAAAAATGATTTTTTAACTTAACCACGTAATATAACTCCTCTCTCCTCCTACTCCCATTTATATAAAAACAATAACGTATTTGTATTAATGATCAAAAATTAAATAACGTATTTATATATTCATAAACTGTTATCAACAATTCTACAGTTTGATTTCTTACTTCCTTAAAATGTTCTCTAAAGTCAGTCTGTCAATAATTTATTTTATTATTTATTGTTCTTAAAATTAATTATAATTTTTCATATCAGCTATTATTTTTTAATTTCATTTCACCATAATAAAAATGTATTTTATCCAATCCATTGTTTTGTTTTGTTTTTCTAAATAACTAAAAGTGGCGAAAAATCTTTTTTATCCTGATGTAAAATATGAAACTACATACTTTTATTTCAGCTTCAGTTCATTTATAGGAGCACATTAATTTCTTCATAATTCCATAACTGGTACATACAAGTTTAGCAAACCCAGTGTGTCATAACAAGATGTAATCCTTCCATTTATGAATTATATTTCTCATCTTATGCTGGAATGCATAATGAAATTTATCTTCCCTCCTATAACACTCTTTATAAAGAGGCTCTATATATTTTTCTTATCTTTATAATCTTAATTACCTTGCAATAATCTCATTGTTTTATATTTCTTTATTAATATCTATATTGAGCAGAAGTATTGATGATGTTGGTACTAGTTGAGCACAGTCATGTCAGAAGCGAAGTGACAATTTCAAATTGCATAAAAAAAGAAATCATAAAGTATTTCTGTAATATAAATAATACAATAAAATAGAATGATACCACAGCATGGTAAATGATTCTCTTAGGTTTAAAATCACATTCAATACATTTTTGAAAAAGCTCATTGCAGCCTTGTAATAGATATCTAGTATAAAATCATTCAGATAGTTGTTTAATGTTATACAGGGAAGTCTGAATATGCAAGGAGATCATCAGTAGTACCAGAAATATTTTAGACTATGAAGTAGAAAAAAAAATGATGCTGCAAATATGGAAATATATTGGAATTAATGAAGTAAAATGTATTGTTCTGAAAAATTTAGGCTACAAATACTTATGATCTATTTGCCAGGCCAAAATGAATAACAAAAAAAAAAATGTGTGGCTTTAATAAAGTCAAAGAATAATGTAAATATTGTAACTGGATATAAATTGATATACTTTTAGTAGGATTAGTGTTATTACTGGAAATAGAAAGAATAATGTTATGGTGTAAACACAAACACATTGTTCTGCTGTAGTATTTAACAAGTTAAAATAAAGGATATTTAATTATAACAATATAACTACTTCAACTAAACTAGTTACTTATATATTGAACTGCTATTGTATGGACATAAGACATAAATACTATTATACTATTATCATAACATAAACACACTGGACAATTTACATTTAAGAACATTCTATAATGTTATGAAATTACAATGTCAAAACCGTAAGATGTAATGATACTGAATCTATATTTATCAAATCTGTGATTGCAAGGATACATTTTAAATAGTTTGGAAATATAAAGCAAATAAATAATAACAACAGACTTTTGATGAATTTGAGCTTGATTTTTATGAAGAAAGAGGCACCATTATATTATAAAAATTATCTCAAAGACTTTTTAAAAAAATAGTAATTACCACTAGGAGGACTGTAATAAACTAAAATGAAAAGCTATAATTATGCAAGGCATTTAAGACTTTTAGAAAGAAAAGTTTGGCTATAGAATAATTTAAATGATAGAAATATGATATATTTAATCAATTGCCTCTTGTAGTCATTAAAAGATTCACCATTTTTATTTTCTGGAGTTAGAATGACCATACTTATTTGTAAGTGGCTTCTTGTGATGATAATGACATTTTATAATTTGGCATTAATCATTTCATTTTGTTTATTTAACTTTTTTAATGAGAATCTGGAGTTCTTCTTAAGTTTGAGCCATTACTATGAGATCGTCAGTATATTTAAGGTTACTTAATTTTCTGATGAATTAATTCTGAAATCACATATATTTATCTAATATTGATTTTGTCATTATATATTTGTTATATAAGTTGAATAAATAGAGTGATAATCCCTGTCTAATCTTTTTGTCAGTAGAAAAATTAAACTGTTTCACTATAATCAGTTTTAATCGCAGCTTCTAATTCTAAATAACAATGAAATGTTCAGGCATGTGTATATTTCCATAGTATTAAAAATATTTTTTTAACATTCCTTTTTCAATTTATTCAATTTACATCATGTAATAATACTTTTAGTTTCTTGATCTTTCCTAAAGTTTTGCAGTTCACTTTCAATATTTTTAGAATAATCTTACTATATGTGGTATATATAGCGTATATGAGCACAGACTTTCACATTCTATCTCATAACACTGATATACTTGAACACATATATGTCGAAAAGATAAATAATTGCCAATATACGTATTTCATGCTAAGCCAGCAATCATCAGTTGGTCCAGATTCTCATCTCTACACATATATTCAATAAGTTCTCAGATATATATTAAGATAGACAATCTTTATACTTTAATGGACAGGCTTCAATCCACTCCACACTCCAACTCTTCAACAGTCTATCCAATTGAAAATCTGATGATGGATCACTCAAAGGTCACCCTAAAGCCAATATTCTCATCACACTCATGTCGACCTAAAGTCAATCTGATCCATCATGTACAGAATATAATCTATTTAATACATATGTGAGGAATGGGCCGACATTTCTACTATGTAATAACTGAAATACAGGCTTATTATATACCTGTACCAATATAATAGATATGACATGATAATTTTTTTATTCTATTAAGAATTCCTTTTTTTTATTTTTTTGGTAAATGAGTGAAATTCGATTTTTTTAAATTTCAAATTATTTGACACAATTTGGTCAATTGATCTTTTCAGTTTTGTGCAAAAGATTTCTAATGCAATGCCATCAATTTCCAATAATGTTACTTTTTGGTAATAATAACATGATTAATTGAACCTCTTCTATTATTGAATGCTTTGTTTGTTGCCTTTATATCATAAATTTACTATACTTTCCTTCCATCTCTATTTGATTTTTTTGTTGTTGTTACTTTACCTATAATATGTAGTTGACATTTATCAACATAATCTATTCAGATGTGATATGTTAGACTATTTCCATCGTCTATCAGTAAATGTTGAATGTATAAAAAATGTTAAACTTTATTTATACCTTTCAAATACAAACAACTTGTTGGTAATAACATACAAATAGACATCACAGGTGAGTAATTTACACAAAATTTCAAGTAATATTATTTTCCAATCTCCTTCAGATATTGCTGGCTTGAACAGTGACAATATTAGCATAGGAGTTAAACTTATACCTTTAAATTTTCAAATACTGAATTTTAAGGGAACACTCTAAACAGTTGGTTAGAGTGTTGCCTTAAAGTTTGATATTCAAGAATCTAAAGGTGCAAGTTTAACTCTTATCAGTTAGTTAGTGTCACCTTAAAATTTGATATTTGAGAATCTAAAGGTGAAAGTTCACCTCCTATCAGTTGATTAGAGAGTTGCCTTAAAATTTAATATTTGAGAATCTAAAGGTGTAAGTTCAACTCCTATGCTAATATTTTGACTGGTCAGGCTAGAAACACCTGAAGAAGAGTGGAGAATACTACTACTCAAAATGTTGCATAATTACTAAACTTTGTTGTCTATTTGTGTGTTATTACTAACAAGTTGTTTGTTTTTAAATAAAGTTTAAAATTTTCTATACATTCAACATTTACTGATAGATGTTGGAAATAGTTCAACATATTATCACATCTAATTTACCATTATTACAAACCTTCAGGAGGATAATCTATTCAGGTCTGAAACTTTCTTTTAATCACACAAATCTCTGAAAGATGGCTCTTAGGTATTTCTATTTTCAATATTTTTACTTAGGGTGCTTTTTTTTTTCTGAATGTTCTTTCAAATTTTCATTTACTTTTTTAAAAGATCTCCATCTTTATTAATTTTTACTTCTTTTCTTTTTTTTAATTAAATTTAAATTATCATTTTTATTGAATATATATATTTAATACTTACATAGATCGTTCAAAAATGTAATATTTTGAGTTGCAGTGATTTTATTTTTAAAGAAAAAAAAACATTGAATGATGTCTAGTTTTAGTTTTTATATATTTTATGATGGCTAACTAAGGTAAATAGAAAACAATCAAATCATGTATATTACAATCATTAAATACTGAATAATATTTTCAAGTAATTACAAATTGGGAAGTGGTTAATGAAAAACAGATTCCATTTAATAATTCATGTAACTCATGAAAATGTTTCAGTGCCATATTTTAGTTATCATATTATTGGGAATATATTTAAGAGCATACGAATAAATGTTAAATAAGGTTTGATTGTTTTGAGACAAATAAAAAGACTTGGTGTATTCTGCTTATGTTGTCCTAAAGGCATAAAAAATTGTATACAGATCACATTTTTCATAGCTGCACAGCAGAAATTTAAGACTAATTAACATTAGTGAAAGATGGATAATTTGAACTATCCAAAACATGAAAATATCTGGAATAAGAAAAACACATTTGCTGGGCATTTTCTACCTAAGCCATATTTAAGGCTAAAATTCAAATGTAGAAATGAGAAATTAGTTTAATAGAAGTAGAACAAAAATTTTAGGATTATAATGAACAAAGATTTTGATATGTGATTAAAATAGAATATAATGTCCAGATACTGTATAGTGGATAGATATCTTACTTCCAATAATTCTAATATTCGACTTATTTATTAGATAAACATGTTCAAGGGCAAAATCTGTGAAGAAGGTTTTTACAGAATATGGTATAATATGTTTAAGAAATTTCTAATGTAGTCATACAAAAAAATTAATTTAAAAAATATACATTTGAGTTTTGATAAAGGATGAAAATTGTTTGAATCAAATTAATTCAAATCTTTATAAATAGACTAACAAGTTGTATCAATTGATACAGGTGGGATGAAATATCCCCAAATGTTGAGTACTCAGTTTATTATAATGTTCATTATTTGTATCCAAGTTGCAATAAGCAAGAAAATTATAAAAATGATTCAGATTTTCATAATGAACTTCAATAACTTCAGTCAGAATGGTATTGAGTAATAATTAATTTAAGTGATACCAATTTGACATTAGATAAGTTGTAGCAATTACTTAGAAAATGCAAATAGCATAGCCCTAAATTTGGGTAGAAGGAACTTGCTACTAAAAATTTTGCAACAGTGATGACTAATTGGACTATAAATTCATTTTTTTATAATAGCCAATATATCATAGATGTTCATTTTAATTTTCTTAGATGCTATATCTTAGTCACTTTTTTCTCATTTTCCTCTTTGGTTATTTCTTTCACTTCCATATAGTTTAACTGCAATTATTAAACAAACTCAAATTGATTTTTGATGTTAGAATGTTTATTAAACTTTTAGTTCTTTTTAATTATATTTGAAATGTACATAGGAGTAGTTCATGATTTGTGCTATAATCTGATAATAGCCACGCTTTTGATACCAAAACTGATGTCTTCTCTCACTGAAAATGTCCATGTATATATAGTCAATGTTTTGAATGCCTAAATATATATATATATTGACAATAAAATGGCTCATTAAATTCACAAAAGCTTCCTGTTTATAAATCTATAATGACCAATGGCAGCTTTCTTTCTATTTCCAGTTTCAGCACTCCACACTGCTTGCTAAAAGTATATCAGTTAATCAGTAATGGGATTATATTTATTAAGAGTCTTTACATTATCTTTTCTTTCAATAAAAGCCTTATAATATTTTTTGTTATTGATTTTGGCCTGACTAATGATCCAAAATTTTTATTTTTATTGAACTTCCAAAAATATTTATATTCAAAAAACATTTTTTAATAGAATCCCATGATTCTGATTGAAATTGTGAATAGTTGTATCTAAAGAAATAATATATTTTCTAACAATGATTGAAAAGAGACTACTTTTTAATTATGGTTATCATATTAATCTTGATGTGTGCTAATTTATGATTTGTCTAACAATTAATTTCTGAATATGATCATGTAATATTAACTTCTTTTACATTATGACTCCTATCTATAACACGAACATAGATACATCCATGTTCTTTTAACACAATTTTTTATCTAAGTAAAGGGTTCATGACAGTAGTCCATTTTGGACAAAAACTCAGCATCATGATGAACATTCACATTTAATTTTGAACAACTTTAGATTTTAGTTTGCAGTTCCTACCAACATGTGGAATAAATTTAACCAAGAAAAAAATTGGAATAACTCTTCATTATCAATCATTATCAAACCACTGTAGGATGGACTCTCCAAATTTAATCCACTTTTTCTGTTCCATAGTCTCTCTTCTTCATATCACATCAGCAAATTTTCTTATTTCAACCATTCATTTCACGTGTGATTTTTTTGGTAACTCTTTTATAATGTTTTAGATACAATTTAAAACTTCAATTGCCCATCTATTACTGTTTTTTTTAGAAATATGGCCAGCATAGTTTCTTTCAGTGTTTCAATTCTTTCAGTGCTACCTATTTGTTCTTTCATTTATGTATTTCATTTTCAATCTTTTTATTAATCATAACATAAACCCCTCCATGCTTCTCTGTATTTGATCTTCTATTAAGTGACCAAGTTCATAAATAAAAACTAGTAAAACATATGTATTAAAAATATTGCTTCCCAAATATGTAGACAGGTTTTATTTTAATCTTATGTTATTTCTACTAAAGCATTTCATCAAGTTTAATTCTGTGATTAATTTCATTCATTATGTTTCTATCGGTATTAATAATCTGAGCAAGATATTTGTAATTTGTAACTTCTTCTAATTCATGATTATCAATCATTATTTTCTTTTTTATAAAAAATCCATTGAACATTAGTGGTTTTCTTTAGTCCCATTTTCTTTTTCATCTAATAACTTATGAAATATTTCTTTGAACTTTAAAAAATTATTTATAAAAGTAACTACATCATCTGAAAAATGTAGATGACTGAAATAATCTTCATTCATTTACACAAGCCTTCTGGCATCCATTGATTACTCTGGCTTGCACTGAGTGGCACCACTGTATGAAGAGTTTTTCCTGTTTTACTAAGTTACAGCAAGCATAAGAAATTGTGATCACATGACATTTATTAGATAAAGAATTACACTGTTATATACTTTTGTCAATGTTAATTTTTTTGGATCACTATGTAATTAAATCATCTTGGGTTTACATGTTAAGATCCAAAGTTCTAATCATCATAGAAATACTTATAGAATTAAATATCTTTTCATAATTTATAACTTCAAAATATAGTGGTAATTCATATTTATTTAGTCCTTTCTATAACTTTCTCAAAACTTAAACATGATTCAATGTACTAAAATAACACTTAAATCTAGCTTGATCTTGGTAAAAATATAAATTTTGGTATACAGGCTGTAATTATCTTTGTAAAGATTTTGTATAGAACTAATAGAAGGCTGATAGATTTGTAATTTGTAATATTTTCTTCATCACCTTTCTAAAATAAATCAATATTACTACTGCATTCTTGCAATCACCAGGTACATCTTTATCATTTAAACCTTTGATATATAGTTTTTGACAATAAATTTTCTATTTCTTCATTTGCTCTTTTTAAAATATCAATAGTAATTCCATCATTTCATATAGTTTCCCTTTTTTCACACATTTAATTGCAAGTCTCATTTTTTCAATTGAAATATTTGGCAATTCAGAAGATGCAGTAATAAATGAGGCAAAACTCTCCATACAGTAGTGCCACCCTGTGCCAATCAGAGTAATCAATGGATGCCAGAAGTCTTGTGCATAAAATCCCTTTCTAATGCCTACTCATCCAATATCCACAGACTAGTTTCTGGATTGTGGCCTTCTTCAGTGAAAAGCTTTGGATCTGAGAGCACTGCACCTAGATCTTAGAATCTAATGCAACCCTCCAGCAACCACCTTTTATCTCTACTTAACTATAAAACTATGAGAATGAAATTGAAAACATGAAAATATTTTCAATCTAAGTTCAATAACTTATATAGTCGGTCTGAACTCAGATCAGCACCCATACATTTTGGTATCTTTGGCTCTTTAACAACCATAGACACCACTATCCTATTAGGCAGGATTGGTTACTCTGGTTGGCACAGGGTGGCACTACTGTATGGAAAGTTTTGCCTTGTTTATAAACAATTATGTGCTAGTATAAGAGATGGTGATCATATGAAGATGCAGTAATCATAAGGTAGACTTTGTTTTCTTGTTTTTTATGATGAAATTCTTTATAAAACTCCTTTACATATTTCATGATGTCAAGATAATTTTTCAGAAATATTTCCATATTTTTTTCTTATTGTTGAAATAAATTTCCAATACTAATATATTCTTTTATACGTTTGAGACTTGATCTCTTTTATAGTGTCTTTGTCAATTTACAATCATATTTTTTATATAATTATTAACTTTTTTTCACACTATTTAACTAAATTCTAGATATTCAATTCTTCTTTATAGAACATTTTTAAAATTTTTCATATTTATTTTTTTCTTCATATATTATATTATCTCAGTGAAAAATTTGTTGGTCAACTACTGCTTTTTCTATCAGCTATTTTTTTTGTAGTTCTTAACAGAGTGTCAATTGTCTTCTTATAGATTTCAGTCAAGCTTGAAACATCTTTAAGATCTGTTAATATTTTAAAATGATTTACAAGTAAACACTAGTTTAAGTTTGTTAGAGTATTTTTGAAGGATAGAAATATTAACTGTTAATATTTTCTTTATTAATAGCCATTATCTCTCTAGTTTTACAACATATATTTTACATCTTACTAATCATTGATCACTTCTTGCATTGAATACATTAAGAATATTATATTTTCAAAAAATATATTTACTGTTAAGCAAAATATAATACAATTCTGCTATATTTTCATTTTGATATTTCCATGTCCATTTCCATTTAGCATTTCTTTCGAAGAAAAAAAAATCATAATATGCAGCTTTAATTTTTCTTGAAGTCCGTAAGTCATGGTTTTCTCTCGTTTCTATCACCATAACCAAATTTATCATAATTTTCATCTTTCATTTATTTACCAAAGTCTTCTCTGTTAGTCTTAAAATGTTATTTGGTCTAACCAAAAATATATTGTATATTTTTATAAAATCCTCTACTTTTTATCATAATGAAAACTTATTGGACAGATAAACCAGAATTATAAATATTTGCAATCTTCCGTTAAGTTGAATAACCAATCTTATCACTCTGTTTGATATATCATCAATTTCCATTAATGATGTTCTTCCCCTTTTTATTTATAATGAATCTTACTCCACTTGTGATTCCAATATTTGTACATTAGTAGTAAAGTGCACATCACTTTTTTTTTAATTAATTATCTTTTCATCACATTTCTTCTACTTTCTCAAAGTCCAACCATGTGCTATTTAATATTAAATAGTTCTTTTTTCAATTCACACATGCCTTCTTTATTTCAAAGTGATTTACAATTGTAGATACCTAAATAAAAAATCATCCTTAAAGGGCAGCCTAGTTCTCCAATCTGAAAAGTCTTAGTGTCTTATATCTTCATCTCTCAGTTGTTCCTGTCTTGACTATTGATTTTAGAACTTACTGGAAAAAGTTTATAATAAAAAAATAAATAAATTACATAGTGAGATAAATTAAAACACATTTAAAGAAAGTCTGATTTCTCAGAAATGGTAATAATGAATAATATGACACATTTTTTTATTTTTTGTTAATTTGTTAAGGCAGAGAGAAATTTAATTTCTGAGATGTAGATTAAAAGTAAAAAGAGATCTCAAAAACCAAATGATGGAAAAAAAATAATAATAATAATTTTTGTGTTTTGAATCACTATTACAACAAGGACCACTAAAGAGAATTATGAATGTGGCAATATAAGATATAAACTTGATATATTCTAAAGAGGGACATTAAAAAAAATATGCCCATATGTTCTCCTCTCTATTGCATAATGAGCTGATTGCATCAATATTTGTAAATTTCATTTTGCTAGGCAAAAAAGCTTTATTGGGTAAAGTGTTGAGATTTTAATCAAGAAATTCAGGTACTGTCTCCATATACTAATATCTGAATATTTGCCTGATTAATGAGGTTTTTTAAAACTACTTTGAATTATTAATCTCATACTCCTTTATGAATTTGCAATCTTTAGTATCTATATAAGACCATAGATAAAGGTAGTATCATCTTTATTGTTAAAGGAGGTTGCCTTAACTACAGGTTGAGATTGTTGATAGCTTAAGGGTTGAAAAGTTGAAGAACTTCTTTGAGGTTTATGTTAGTGGACAGATTATGAGCTTCATGTAGTGTATATGGAGATAAGGATGAACAATTTTCCTAATAATTTTTTCTTAATAGGGAATGGTGTCTGTAGATGTGCAGAAAAATATGACTTAAAATTAGAAAATATTGAGATTAGCTATTACATTATTTGTTCAGTGCAAATAAAAGACAGAGATGCAGTGCATTGATAAAACACAAAATTTAATATGTCTTATGTTTATAGCAATTGCTTTTTTCCCATTGCAAAGTGAATTAACTTTTCTTGAAATTGTTAGGAATATTGACATGTTAATAACACAGACTTTTGTAAATAAAATACTTTTGAAAAAAAAATATAATAGTGTCAGTTGAGACAAAAAAAGAGATTTTGTATTATTATCCTTAAAACATTAGACGAAGAGCACTGAAAATTGAAAACATTTGATTTTCTGTAAATATATTCCACAAGGATGACTTGATAAAAAATTGAAAAAATAATTTTCCAGATTGGAATAAAGTTGCAAAAGTGTTCCTTGGGAAGAAGAAAAATAACCAGTCATTCACATAAGAGATATGGTTGACTGTTTGATAAATAAGAGACATATTTGTCTTTAATTTCAAAAAGAGAATTTATATATCTGATAAAAATATTGAGCTAAAGAGAGAATCATATGGGGTAGAATAGTGAAGAAAAAAGCCAGAGTTATTTTTCTATTTACATGTACTGTATTTTTTATTGAGAAACAAATTATCAGTATTTTGTGAAAAATAAATGCTCAAAGTTTGTAAGCAGGAACCGAGTTGAAACCAGTCACAATGCTCGAATGGATATCAATAAGAACAGCTCTATTCATTTGCCTATTATTATCTATAATCATTTCAATAGTAATAATGCTTCAGAAAAAGCATTCCTTCCTGATAAATAAATTATAAAATGGATGGAAAAATGAAGGGGTAAATTTTATTTTTAATGAGAGATTCAATTATTTTAATAATTAAGAGGTCATTAAAAGTGATCTGAAATTATCAAGAGTAAGGGGGGAATATATTTTTTAACAAATGGAACTTTAGATATTGTTTTGAAAAAAAAAAGAAGATTTGTTGATAATGAAATTAATGAAATGACTAAGGTAAGCCAATAGAAATTGAGGAAATGTATTCCTGACGTGTGCTTTTTGGAATGGAGTTCAATTTCATAGTAATCTTATATTTGACAATCTTATATAATTTTTTAAATGATATCAATTAAAAAAAGAGACAACTTTGTTGAATCAAGACTCTGCAGATGAGATTTAAAATGAAAGATGATAAAAAATAACATATCTTCACCAGCAATCAAATCAGAATTTTTGAAATAGAGGCAGGTATACATTTTATAGGGCCTATAACTGAGCATTCAATAGATACGTCCTTGGAATCAGCTGTAGAAAGTAACTAATTAAATTTTAGATTTTTTAGTACAAAGATAGTCAGTCAGTATATGTTGTGTCTGCTTATATTTTTGTTGTGGAATAAAGTCAAATTAATTGAAAAAGTTTAGCTTAAAATAGAGTGAATCTAATTCGTTGAAAAAATATAGAAAATTAGAGTTGTTTTTCCAAACAAAATCATTGATTGTAGATGAGATGATGTCAAAAAAGAAAATTAAATTTCTACTGAATCAAAGCGGAAAGTTTTTTTTTTTTTAAATAAACAGAAATCTTAGATACCACTGTCTTGAAAGTAAAGAACTCAAGAAAAAATCTGATCATATTATTAAATAAAAATAATGGCTGGTTTTGTATATCTAATCTAATCCTAACATTGATTATTAGGTGATCAGAGAAACTAACAAGATAAGGAAAGAAGCTATGATAAAATGGAGATAAGATTAATATAACAGCACATCAACCAAGAAAAATGCTTTTAGTATTAAAAAGATAGAGTTACCAGAAAAGAAATATTCAACATCATAAGTTTCTAATCAATATGATGTAAATATTTTTTGACAAAGTTAGGACAGAGCATGTTAGGATCCCCCATACTGTTGGGTACATAGTTATCAAAGTCAAATCGATCAGATTAATTAATTAAAAGATTAATACTGATTTATAGAAACACAGCATTATAAGATTAAGAATAAAAACAGGATGATAGAAAATAATTATACTTATATACAGAATCCTGAAAGTTTGAAATCAGTATTTATACTGAGCAAAAGCTCCAACTCCAGAAGCAAATACATTGGATATTGAAAATTTACAAGATATTGCTCAGGTTTTGGAGAAGTTTTTATGTACTATTTTGTCTCTGTTTTAAAAATATATATAAGAAGAAAAGTAGCTATTCAATTATACAGAGAATAAATGTTGGGAAATGTTGTTGCCTCTTAATGTATAGATGTATGATAGGGTTTTTGTGTGAAGAAAACAAAATAAAAAATAAAACAAATATATATATATATATTAGAAGAGGCTTGAACTCAGACTTCCATATTCCTATAGCTATCCATTCTACCTTATACAACTGATACACATGTAACACATAGATGTGAAAAAGATGAATGATCTCCAATATACATATTTCACACTGAACCAGCATTCATCAGGTGGTCCAGATCACCATCTCTCATACAGATAAATAATCAATAATCAGTTTATATTAAGATAATAAATCTTCAAACTTTAATGGACAAGCTTCAATCTTCTTCACCCTTCAACTTTTCAGTCATCTGTATCATTGAAAATCCGAGGTTATTGTCAAACCCATGTTGACTTTAAGTCACTCTGACTTCTCACATATAATACTTAATATGTCCATTTAAATATACAGGACCAACTGATGAGTTCTAGTTCAGCATGAAATATGTATATTAGAAATCATTTATTGTTTTCACTTGTATGTGATCATGTGCATCAGTTATATAAGATGGAGTGGATAGCTGTAGGGAACTTGAAAGTATGAATTTAAGTCCTTTCTAATTACATTAAGTTTAGTATAGACAATATACATGTATTTAAATTTTATATATTTAAACTTTCTTAATGTTACTCAATTATCAAAAAAATAGTTATTCTTTACATTTATTTCTGTAAAATATTTGATAAGTTTTATTGCTTGAGGATTCATAAGAAGTTCAAATAGCAGAAATACCAATTCTGGAATCGATCCTAGAATCCCACATTTTATTCTGATATTCTACCATTGCACTAAACCACACAAGACATTCATTTTAGTACACATAATTATGATAGGATTTTGTTTATGAAAAAACAAAATAAGAAAGAAAAAAAAACCAAAAACCATTTATATATATTTATAACTAATTACCAAAAAAAGAGAAAAAAAATTAATTTAAAATAAATAGATCTTACCTGGTCAAGTGCATTTTTTGAATAAAGCTTCATATTTACTGACATAAAGTTTTATATGGCTTGTTATCATTTGAATTTTCCAATTTCAATGTGTATGTTATTGTAGAGGTTGAGTTAAATTCTTTTCTCAGCTCATATTTAAGGCTGCTACAGATTTTTAATCTTTTTGGATCATGTTATCTTTGGAGCACCCACTTCTGTTACATGTAGTAGTTTTTCTGAACTAAAAGGACAATACTGTCCTGATTGTGTAATCCAATTTAGTGAAGTTTCTTTAAATTGAACAATTTCTGTTATTCAGTTGTGTTGTTATTTTAAACAGTGTACAATACTTAGTTGTATTTTTTACACAGATCTCTAAAAATTCAAAGATGATTATTTCTATTTATATATAATCCTTCTAAACACTTTCCTTTCATATACAATATTGCAACTCAAATAATTCTTCTTACATATTATTTCAGCAAAAACTTATTATTATTATTATTATTATAGTTTCAACTGTACCTTGCAGTCTTCATCAGATCTACAAAATTCAAATACATATAACAAATACATATTTTATACAAATTTATGAATTTTCAAAATTATTAATTTTCTATTAGCTTCTTAAAAATCTTTAATACATATTATATCTCTTATATACAATTATTTTTCTAATTTTTAATTATTAATTACTCTTTCCTATATTCCTATTATTCTAATATCCATATTTTATTTTACACATGTTATCTTTCATACATAATAATATTTTATACATCATACACTAACCTTATCTTTTTTACTACCCCAATTTTATTACCTTTTCACTATTAATATATCATTCTTTACTCTTCTAATCTTTTAATTTTATCTATTCTTACTTAATACATTTTTATCTTATTATTATCTCAATTATTACACATAAATTTTACCTCATTCTCTTCTACTTCTCTTTTTTCTCCATTTTCTATATTAATTAAGAAAATTAAACCTAATCTTAATAGGATTGGGGGGGAGGTAAGACTATTATATACCATTATATTTATTTTTATTGTAAGAATAATTTTTTTAATTAATAAACATTTTATTTGTATTATATATATACACACATATACAAGTAAATAAATTTAAATTGATTAGATAAATCATTTAATATAAAATTCAATTAATAAAGTTCATTTATATTTCAATTTTCAATCTAGATGTCTGTCTTCATTGAGTTAAAAATTCAGGGTCGAAAAGGGAAAGAAATTAGGGCTAGGAATAAAAATTGGTAAGAATAATATATGACAGTAGTTATAAAAATAGATAATAGAGGGAGCGATGGGATAGGGAATATGAAAGGGAGGTTAAAAAGAAGTTAAAATTACTAGTAGAATAGGAAGAAAAGAGAGATGTAGAAGAAGAGAATAAGGTAAAATTTATGTGTAATAATTGAGATAATAATAAGATAAAAAAATATGTTAAGTAAGAATAGATAAAATTAAAAAATAAGAAGAATAAAGAATGATATATTAATAGTGATAAGGGTGATAAAATTGGGGTAGTAAAAAAGGTAAGATTAGTGTATGATGTATAAAATATTATATGTATAAAAAATAATATGTATAAAATAAAATATTATGGATATTAGAATAATAGGAAGATAGAAAAGAGTAATTAATAATTAAAAATTAGAAAAGTAATTGTATATGAGATAAAATATGTATTAAAGATTTTTAAGAAGTTAATAGAAAATTAATAATTTTGAGAATTGATAAATTTGTATAAAATATGAAATGTATTATGTAGTGGTTGTATTAAACCACTAAGCACCACATGATCACCATTTCTTATACTAGCACATAATTGTTATTAAACAAGGTAAAACTCTCTCCACAGGGTGGCACTAATGTATGGAGAAAGTTTTGCCTTGTTTAATAGTGGTTGTATTGTTATATGTATTTGAATTTTGTAGATCTGATGCAAGGTACGGTCAAAACTGTAATAATAATAAAAAATTGCTGAAAAAGTGTAAGAAGATTTATTTGAATTGCAATAATGATTATTTCTAATTAAATAAGATGCTTTTTCTTCATAATGATTGCAAAAGAAAAATCAAGAAGGCATATTTTATTGTCAGTGATAACAATGCCATAAATAGACGCGATACATGTTTTTCTATTTCAAGAAAATGGACAAATTAATTTGCATTCGCATTTGCATATTTTATTAGTTTATAACATCACAGCAATGTTTATATCTTATTTTGGCCATGAATATGAGGGAAAACCTCGAAAATACTAGGCCTAAATTGATTTGATTTTTTTTGGTTGATACTTATAGCTTCTTCTGCAGTGGGTAAATCGCTTTTATATGCTATTTCATAATGATTGATAGATTTTATCTCAGCTTACAAAAAATAGCTTAATATATGGTACATTTTTTCTTTTTTTCACTTTGATTAACAGGAAAATAAAAGGCAGATAAAGTAAATTTTCGAATTAGATTGGTTTTGAAGTAATCTTTTACAATATTACTTCCCTAAAAGATTTAGTGGATTAATTTTGAGTAGAAAAACTTTCAAACTTCCTAGTTTAGTAATATAATATAAAGATTCTAAGACAATTTACCTGAAATTATAGATACTATACATAATCATTCACATGTATACTCTAAAATTAAAACATTTTACAATGCACAGAAAAATGTTCATAAAAGGAAATCAGTATAATTGTTTTTCTAATAAAATTTAAATTTGCATTACAATGAAACTCATATTCTTTTAAAATACCCTTATATCATATTCCAGTTCAGAATACATAAAAAGCTTGCAAAAGCAGCTTATAAATTTTATGCTATTTAAAATAATAATACACAATACAAAATATCCAGTTGATAATACTATTGACTGCTAAAAATCTTTAAGTACTTATAATAAATTAGCAACAAAAAGTAAAGAAATAGGTGCTGCATTATAATAAATGACAATAAAACTAAAATGAGTTAGCTCATGATATTACGGAAGACAATTCTTGTTAGAGACCATCAAATAAAATTTAAAAAAAACATTGGATAAGCTAAAGCAAAGACAATAATAGTGAGTGAAAATAAATTCAAACATCAATAAGATTCCATGTTCTGGACTTGCGAAAAAAATAAAATAGAAGCATTAAAATATGGTGTTTGAGATAAATATTGAAAATAAAAACTCTATCAAGACATCTAATTGCTGTGGATGCACTTTTGAATAAAGTGATATCTATCAGCTATTGAATACCAGTTAGCAACACTGAACCCAATTTTATATTAAAATTTATTGTTTAGCCTTTCTAGGTACAGATGCTTCTTATTTCTTATCTTTATTATTTATTTTATTTAATTTCTTATTTTTAATACTATTTTTATATTGGACAACTGTGATCATATTTGTATCAATCTGCATAACATCTTTTAAACTGTGTGAGAAAATGAAATTACAAACTGTTTTCTTGTACTATGCTGAACATTTTATTAATATTAAAATGCTAACTATAAGACTGTCAGAAGATAATGTTGGGCTTAATGGCATTTAATAACAACAAAAATTATAATAAGAAAGAGCAAGTTCCACTTAAAAAAGACAATTTAGATATTTTGATCTTAAAAATATTATTAAAATATAAAACATTCTAATACATACAAAGTAACATTATTTTTTTTTACTACATCAACAACACATGAACTTCTTCCAGATCAATTATTTTCACCACATTTTAGAGCTATCTACTATAAGCTTGAGTAATTAACAGACTCCAGATAGTTTAGTGATATAAAATTCCTACTTCCTGACCAACTTCTGGTTTTAGTGATATAAAGTGAGTCTAGATTATATAAGCCATCTATTAGCTACCTTTTAAACTTTTGTACTATTTATTAATAACATGAAATTTAGTAACAAAAAACCCCCCTCTATGATTTTAAATGTAGATTAACTCATTCATTGAAAAGTTGCAGAAGTTGGTTTAGAGTAAGGTGAAAATAAGTAACTACTCCTGAAAGTATATGAGAAGATCATGTGGTGTTAACAATATTAACATTCCTAGCCAAAGAATAGAAAAGTTTTCAGTTATTATAGAACTAAGGTCTTTAAAATATACAAAAGCTGATCTGGTGTCAAATTTATATAACTATGCAAATAATTTAGACTGGCTTTAAAATTCTTAATTTTTTTTTTTTTAAAATTCAGATTATTAAGCTTAAATAGTGCAATGGAGTAAAAGTGGCCATTAGATGCATAAGTACATTAGTTTCAGTTTTGAATCCTATTATATGACTTCAGAATAGAGTAAAGAACACTCTTCTTGGATTTTTTTCTGAAGTTGCACTAATTCACCTAAGAAATACACTGTGGACTTTATTACAGTAATAAAAGTGATAAACTAGAGAGTTATAAAGATTATTGAATCAAACCTCAAATTGTCTTTGATTATATATAAGCGACATTTCAACAATATTAAATTAAAAGCAAAATATTTATAACATAAGTATACATGATGTATACTGTCCTATAAGGGAGAGCTTTGTTATCTTTGATAATTCATTAGATATATGTAATTCAATAATTTCCGCATCATAATAGTGTGATCAGAATGTCTTTTTCAATACTTGCTTCATACTTATTCTTCTTGCACTGAAAATGTCATTCATTATAATCTCATACTACTATTGCCAATGTCTGTAATTTTAAGAATTTTCTTTTTCTGCAATGACTAATTAAGATGCAGATCATGTTGTCTGAAAGACCAAGCACTGTTCCAATTATGCTAATTTAGTTCTTCCAGATATGCATTACTGCACTTCCAATTCATAGGCAGACACTTTTTTATTTATCTCTTCAGTCAGAAATTGAACCTGGAACTTTATAACTGTCCATTCATACATCTTAGAGTATAAGCAAATGCTTCTCCAGATCCATAGAGAAGTAATGATTAAAAGAATGCACGATTATCAGACCAATTAATTGTTTATGACAAAAGAATATACATTTGCTTTACTTTTTTTATCCACTAGCTAAATATAATTAGACACAGATTAAAAAGATAACTGCCCCATTGGTTCAACAGTTGTAAGAATATATTTTTACATTCAAATATCAGCCTTTCACGCTAATTGTGCATATCTTTGCGAGTGTTAATAATAAATGAATACTTTCTCACCAATACAAGATATAGTATTTATGCAGGAATAAAAGGAATCCTCTTATTCCTACGACTCAAACGCTTATATATGAGCAAATCTGAAATACTGGCAAAGAAAGCGTGAAGATGGAACAGTCACTTTAAATTACTATATACGATGTCTGAATGAATGACGGTGAAATTATCTAGAATTTACTAAACGTCATTCCAACTGAAACTTAATAATATGTAAATAAGAATATATTTTTGTAAAAGGTATATTATAATTTTGTTTTTACAGTCAGCACACTAACATTCACATCTGATTAATCCAGATTAATCTAGGTTTATTTTGTGTAAATACATATTTACTAACGACTACTGGATTGCTGGGGGAGTTAATAAAGCCAAGACTTTTCTGACTAACAAAATTTTCACTGGTTACCGGTTTTAGAACAGATATGCTATCATTATACCATGAGACCTTACTAAAACTAGCAATTCGATGTTTAGATGATTTGATTATGTGTTAGTTAACTGGAATAACAGGAATTCAAATCCAGAATACGGAAATGAACGGATGCTCTAAACTCTACGCCAAAAGGTCATTCAATATTTGCATTCAAAATATCCAGCGAAAATATAATTCACAAAGCTGAATTTAAAACAATTTAAGGAGTGGGAAAAAAGGAAAGGTGAGACTTATAATTAATAAAAACGAGATAAACGTATGGGAATAGAACCGAACTTTTAATAAGTGAAAAATAAATTATGGGGATAGAAGCGAATGTCAAAATAATCAAACCACAAAAAATCAAATTAATGAGAATATAGTACTTTATATCGCTCTGGAAGTAATACCGTAATTAAACATAGACAGTATAATAATAAGTACACGTACAACGTAACATTAAGATCACCCTTTTTCGATTGAATTGGAACTTTTCCATAACTTGTTACATAAACATGCGATCATTTCTTTTTCCTCATAGGTACAATTAAAAAAATATGCAATTAAAAAAAAAAATCGAGGCATAAAATAATAGTTTGCTAAAACGTGTTTTAAAGAAAAACAGCCTTTACGATTTCTGTTTCGTTTCCTTAAAATAAAATATCTAATCACGAATGTAGAAATTTAATTAGTCAAGTCTGGTTTAAAATTTGTGACGCAATATCAAAGAAAACGTTTTTTTTTCCACTTTTTTTTTTTAAAAGAAGTAGACTAAAAAATATTCTAGATTACTTAAGACGTTGGCCGAAATTCAAATCTGTAAAATTGACAATCTGACTTTTACTTTTTAAATGTAAATATTTATTTTGTTAAGCTTAGCGGGGGAGGGGGGTTGCTTCTACTTTCAAAAATTGCATGTAAATTAAGCGTTATTTGCAAAATTAATTCATATATGCAAATATTGAGAAAATTGTTTTATAATCAAAGTTGAACATCCATGTAATAATATTTTTTGTAATCACAGGAAAGTTGAAAAATAACATTATAATCCTGTATTTTATTATTATTAACTGATTTGAATAGCCACTGCTAGAAATCACTTTCGAGTTAACAAATGTTTTCTAAAAGATCTTTATAATTTTTACAGAATTCAGGTGCTTAATTGACATTTTTATTGGTAAGATAAGGCAATAAAGACTAATTTTTGATGAGTTGGAGGGGTGGGGGAGCAATTAGCAAGTATTAATTTAAGTTTGAATTATGTTTTATTATTTTATGGTATTGTATTTACCTCTAAAGAAGAACCTTATGAAATAATGATTAATTCATCATGATGAGATTCGAATTAGGCTGGAACTTGGAACTTTTTGTAGGTAGCTTTATCTGTGAAAAATTATAACTCAAAGATCAAAAATATCATTTTAAAATAGTTTTTTTCTTCTGATCTGATCAAGAATAATGTACACTTGTTTATATATTTATTAAAAGAATATTTTTAACAAGTGCATATATAAATTGTAACAAAAACAAGAACAGTTCTCTGCTCTAATGTTAATTATTCTATGTTTTAGTCGTTTATGATTACCAGAAATCAATATATTTTAATCTCATTTCCAGATCAGTTTCTGGCTTTCATCTTTATCAATTAAGACTTGAGATTCAAAGTTGGAACCAATGCAACTATGCAACTGTAATCATCTTTGACTCCTATTTTACCACTAATCTAAAAGCCTGAAAGTAAAAAAACAAAACAATGATTTTGAATTCAACATAATCTGTTAACATAATTAGATATCAGTAACCACATATTGTAGTAACCTTGTTTCTTTCTAACTGTAGACAAAATTTGAGAAAGAGTTTTATTTATAGAAATCTAAACAATGGACAAATGATTTGAGTTTTTGAAATGATAATAAGTTTAGAAAAAATTATGGAGCCTTTTTTTATTTCAATTCTGTCTCTAATTATTTAAGTGAATGGTAATTTTGTATTTATGAAATAGATGCTGGTGCATTTTTATCTGGATGCAGATACATAGCACTTTTACAAGTTTGTGAAAGAAATTTGAAATTATTGAATTACCTTATTACAAAAAATGATGAGTGCGGTTTACTGTTCCAGGCTAATCAGATAACATCATTTATATAAAATAAAGACACCCATATAATATTAATTAATAAGATAAACTTATTAGATAATGCCTTATTGTTCATAAATAAAATTCTGCAATTATGGTTTTTAGACTATATATGCACTTTCTGTGGGAATGATGTATGATAAACAAATATGAAATACTGATATACTCAAATGCATATTGCAAGATAATACATTTTTAAAAGATTTTGATTTGTCTTCCATTCTTTAGCATTTTTATTGACAGTTGAGTCCAATTATAAATATTAAATATCCCCCCCCCCTTTTTTATTATTATTTTATTTTAGCATCAACTATTGTAAGCTTGAATTATCCATGGTCACTATATAGTAATTCAATTTAATCTCACACCCAGACCAGTTTCTGGATTTTGCTTTTATCAATGAAAACTTCTGATTCAAAGCCAAACCAATACATTTATTACATTCAATTCCTTTTTTACCATTGGAGCTTTTTATCTTGGAAATTTTAAAAAATAATAAAAAATAAAAATTTCAAACCCATGCCAATTTGTTTTGGTAGTTTTAATTCTATTTTAATTATAGACAATTTGGGAGGAGTGATGGGAATATTAATATTCTCATAATATTCCTCAATTATTAAAGTTTGCTATATATTAACAAGAATATTTTTCCTCCCCATAATCTAGTAGTATCTGTTGTTGTCACATAATTCAACCATTCAATAATTGGCAGTATAACAGAGACAGCAAAAATACTTTTGCTAATATAATAAGTTTTGAAATTCAAGCAATGTTGTGTTGGTATATTAAATTTCACTAATAAATGTATTTCATTTACTATTAAATAATCCAATTTGACCAATCATATATTTCTAAAAATTTTATAGTTAGTATTAGAATATTAAAAACTTTGAAATAACCAAATTCCATTTATATATATGTTGATAGAAAGATTTTCATGGATTACAGATGTAAATGACATATTTTGAAAGTTCATCCATAAGCTTGATCACACAAGCCATCAACTGGATGATGAATAGAATATTATAAAAATGTTTGTAGAGGCACTGTCTACCAATAAATAAAAAAATCCATATTTATAAAATTGAAAAAATAAAAGTCAGAAAATCTTCCAAATAGGAGGAAGTTTGCATAAGTCATCACATTTCTTGAACAAGTTGGTCTCTTTAGTATTTGAATGGTTCCTCTGATCTTACAATGGTAGAGAATGACACATCTGAATAGAATCCTGGTATTAGATAAATTAATATTGTGATCTGAATCCATACCATGGAATGATAGAACTGTTTGATGATGAGTGTTGTTTAACTGAGTTAGCCTGTTCATCTCATCTAGTACAGATGTGATGATTGTTCATATATAAAAAGCTTTACAAATGCCACATAAAATTTTATAAACTCCATGAGCCTCAAGAGAAATTGAATCTTTAGGCTTGGTTATGATGTTACTAATTTTTTGATAAGTAGTATAAGCTGCTGTTATTTTGTAATGTTTAGTATATGTTCAATACTGTCTGTAGTTCCTTTTATATCAAGAACACAAATTCTAATAAATGTTTCTTCTTTTGATTATTTAGGACTTGAATTAAAGCTTAATGAATAATTTTATTATTATAACCATTAGCTAATAAAACACTATTTATTTGATTTATTTCTTCTTTTAGATATGTTTCATCTGAAAAGTTAATTGCTCTAGTGAAATGCGTTTTTGCTATGGAAAATATCTGAGTTAGATTATAATGATGTATTTTTTCTGAAAATTGAAAATGATAGATTATTTTGTTTCCTGATCACAAGTATATCAACGCAAAAAAAAATTCCATCAGTTGTCTCCATTGTAAATTTAATATGAAAATGGATATTATTTAAATGTAAGGGGGGAAAATCATATAATTTATTTTTACCATGTTGCCATATAATGAATGTGGCATCTATATATCTGAGCTAAATATTATGTTACACTTTTTTGATATAAAAAACAATAAGTATAAAAATAAATCATATAGCAACATGCTAAAAATAAATTATATGATTTTTTTCTTACATTTAAGTAATATCCATTTTCATATTAAATTTATAATGGAGACAGAGTCTGACGGAAAACTCTCCTTTCTTAGTACGTGTCATTAGGAAACAAAATAATCTATTATTTTCAGTTTTCAGAAAAAATACACATCCATATAGGTGCAATTTTTTATCACATCATCATCCAACTCAGATATTTTCTGTAGCCAAAACTCTTTTCACTAGAGAAATTAACCTTTCAGATAAATCACATCTGAAAGAAGAAATAAATTATATAAATAATGTTTTATTACTTAATATTTAAAAGGCCAAAATGATAAGAGTAAGAAACAAAAAGAAGAAACAACTATTAGAATTTGTGTTCTTGATATAAAAGGTTCTACAGATAGTATTGGATGTATACTAAAATGCTACAATATAAAAACAGCATACACTATTTATCAAAACATTATTAACATCATAATCAAGCCTAAAGTTTCAATTGCCCTTGAGGCTTGTGGAATTTATGAAATTTCATGTGACATTTTATATAGGTATGAGCAATCTTTTCATAAGTACTAGAATAAATTAACATTCTAAACCAGTTAAGCAATGCTCATCACTATCAGTAATTGGAGTAATCCAAGCTATGGGTTCAGGTCAAATTTCTCTAATATCAGGATCCTATTCAGATGTGAAACTCTCTACCAATATAAGATCAGCGAAGACATTGAGATATTAAAAAGACTAAATTGTATAAATAAACATAATGACCCATATACCCTTCCTCTTATTTGGAAGAATTTTTTTAAAAAACGTATTATTCTGAAGATTTTCCTACTTTTATTTTCCCACTTTTATATAGCAGGTTTTTTCCCTATTGGTGGAACTTTAACATTGCTATAAAGCAATATGTATAATGCCTCTACAAACATCTTTATAATATTCTATTCATTATTCAGTTAATAGCTTGTGTGTGGTCAAGCTGAAATGTCGGTATATTCATTAACAAAATCATACATGGATGAACTTGCAAAATATATCATATATATATATATATAAGAAATTCTTAGTATTCTTAATACAACTTAAAGGAATTAATTATTATCAACAGGACTATTTGTTTATCTTCTGATGCTAGTCAGGGCCTGAATCTTTCTCAACAGTTTCTGGTTTTCTTTGATCAACATGAGTAAGAAGTTACAAACTTAAACAAGGCAAAACTCTCCATACAGTAGTGCCTTCTGGCATCCATTGATTACTCTGATTGCACAGGGTGGCACTACTGTATGGAGAGTTTTTGCCTTGTTTATAACAAGTATGTGCTAGTATAAGAGATGGTGATCATGTGATGTTTAGTGGTTTAAGTTACAAATTTGATAAGAACTAATGTTGCCTTACATAATTGATATTTTATTATGCCATTTGGAAGTTTTGACTAGTTAATCTTAAAAACAAAATACATCACTAAAATATAGAAGATCCCCAATTTCTTTATCATCAGTCATTAATTTTTAAAGGTGTTTATTACTTTATTATCTAGTGTTTTTCCCCTTGCTAAAATTTGTTTTGGTGTACATGGTGCTCTAGATATGCTAGTAGTTATTTAGGCCATTTTTTTTTGTTTCATCTTTTAGTCTGGTTTCATAATCATCTGATTTTGATATCTGTAGATCTTGCAATTGATGGTTTGCTCGACTTCATGATATCTAATGTGGTGGGCTCTTCATAGCTATATATTTCACAAATCACATCTCATCTGATCTCTGTGCCTGTAGTATTGTCCATCTAGGATTGTCAACCATTATAAGTAGATTCTTTCTTATCGCATATGTAGCATAGTGCATGGGTATCTATTCATCATTTAATTCTTTTTTTACCATACTGATCAAGATTTTAACTGACATACAGTGTTAGCATCAATGGGATTAGACTTCAAATCAGTGTCTAAAGTAGATTACCAGGCACAGGATCTAGCCAGTTTTTTATTGATCTGATTCCTGGGTGCCATATACAAATCTCTTTGAACTTAAAAGTAGCCATAGTCAATGTAGAGATTTTCAATCAAAAGTTCTGGATTATGTGTCCAATAGGCTGCCTACAGCTCTTCTGCTTTTGTTTGGATAACCTAGTTAATTTTTGGAATCTGGTTTATTGGACAGTTTTATTATTTATCTGTGCTTTTCTTTTTATATACATATAGTCACACATTAATAAATATGGCCATTTCAACTCCAAGGGAAGAAAAGGAAAGAGGAAAAAAACTGCTCTTGAAATGAATGTTAAAGCATCTGTACAAAACAATAATACACAAATATTAAATGTTATATATAGAGCTTGCAAATAAGCTCTTAACAAACTTTGAGAATATCCCCAACCCTAGACCGGTTTCTGCTACTGGTATCCTCAGTGAGGTGCTAGGACATTCAAGCATTAGATTAAAAATACCAGAACAAGTGCAGCACTTTATCTAATATATAACTATTAAGTAAAAAATTTGAAATTTTCAGACATCCATATGTCCTCAAATCCAGCTAAGCTATCTAACTTAAATAGACATATGGGACTGAACTAAGTTCAGGTACACCACATATTAATAGCTTTAGCATTATAAAATTGCCAAATCCTTAATAGCAATAAAATAAAATTACAAAGAAAATAAAGTCAGATGTCACATGACCTAATTTAATAAGCTTGTATTACAAATGTTATATGTAGAGCTCGCAAATAAGCTTGTCCTGGTATTTTTAATCTAATGCTTGAATATCCTAGCACCTCACTGCGAATGCCAGTATCAGAAACCAGTCTGGGGTTGAGAATATTCTGCAAAGCTTGTTAAAAGCTTATTTGCAAGCTCTATATATAACATTTGTAATACAAAGCTTATTAAAATTGGTCATGTGACATCTGACTTGATTTTTTTTAATACAAATATTAAATATATAGAACATGCTGTTCCATTTTTCTGTTTGATAGATATTTTGTGCTGCTATCTTCTATTTTCTTCAGCAGACTTTTTTTTTTCTAATGTATTTCAGTGCCATGTCTAATTGTAGTTTTCCAGGCAATCATATTTGCTGCCATATTTCTCCAGTCATAGCAATCACTAATGTACTTCTTTAAAATGTAAGAGATAATCTTTATAACTTAGATGGGCTCTATCTTTCCCCTGAAATCATACTCAAGTTCATCATAAAATACCATTTTAGAAAGTTTTATTGCTCATTCATTATATATGTCCAAATCAATGAAGGTATGGTTTTACAATAGTGAACTCTATAATGTCACATCCAGCAAATTGAAGAACATGTCGTTTGGTTTTATGATCTTCCCATTGTATTTAAAATTGTTAAGGAGTAACTTGTGCAAGTCACACTTCCATACAATAAATTAAATTAGATACAATAACAGTTCTAAATATCTGTTAACTTAGTTACATTAGTGAATGCCTAATATTTTAATTTGCTAAAAGCAGCAGCAACACATTGAAGTCCACATTGTACCTCAACATCCGAGTTCACCTTTTTACTCATAAAACTACAAGATATTTAAATTGAGTTATATTCTCAAGTTGACAATCACTCAGACCAAACATTGCTAAGGATTTTTCTTCCATCACTGGCTGATAAAAAACTTAGTTTTTTAAATATTAATTATTACATCAAAATCCTTACATATTGCATTTAAAAGATTAAGAACATTCTGCAAATCATCTTTGAGCTGAAAAAAATACCACAATCATTGGCATACTTTAAATCCCGAATCCAAGAAGTTCTTGTTTTCACTTTTAATTGATTCAAATGAAAAATTATACCAATCAAATTTGTATTACATCTTGATTCTTGTTTCCTTAAGTCACCTATAAGTAGCTACAATGAAAATTATCATAAAAAGTTGAAAACAATGTTGAACCAATTATATATCTTTGTTTAATGCCAGTTTTCATTTCAAATGTCTGATTTTCCATGTGTAATAATAACACTTGCCCTCATTCCTTCACAAGGAAGTTATATAATATGAATGACTTTTAATGAACATCCAACTAATTTCAAACAATTCTATATATCAGTTCAATTAATCGAATCAAATGCCTTGACTAAATTAATAAAAACAAAGTATAAATCACTATTTTGTTCCCAACATTTTCTTCCATTTTCCTGGGAACAAAACCCGTGTTTATAGTGCTTCTTAATTCTCTAAAACCACATTGATTCTTTACTAATCATTCATTTATTATTGGAAATAACTTATTCAACAAAATTTTTGAAAATACTTTGCTGGTAGTTGATAATAATCAAATTACACAATAATTACTTCAATCTTGTTTATTTCTCTATTTTTAAAAACTGGACTTTATGGATCCACATATTCTTAATTCAATATTTTTAAAGATAATGTATCACCACCATATTTTAAAACTTCTCCATGTATTACAAATCCAGTTTGAGATAAGAGTCTACTGTAATAAAATTATTTTATTATAAAAACAACTTGTAAAAAGATGAGTCAATGCTTATGAAAATGTACTAATATGCTACTAGATAATTAAAAGGATTTGAACTTAGAGAAATAGCCCATCAGATTTCAAAACATGGCTATAATAGTTTGATGTCAATTCTAACATTTATATTTCTATTGAAATTAATAGTAGTTTTTAAATTATATCTTATTTAAATTTAATATCACTTTTTATTATTCTAAATTGAAATATTTATACCAAGTTCAATTTTTTAATATTTTAAAATGGGTTTTAAATTTACTAATTTATAAATTAAATATACAAATTCGGTATTACCAAATGTTTTTGAAAAATATTGCAAATGCGACTTATTTGTATTAAACATGCATGTTAATGAATTGAATTTTTTTTTTGAACCATTCAGAATCAGTTATCTTTACATTTTACATTGTGTGTAGTTACTATTATCTAAAGAATCATTCTCTATCATAGAAAAGAAAAAAAATTAAATAACAAGTCAAGAAAATAAAAAATCTACTAGTAATATTGCTGTTGTAAATTATTAAATAAACATTTTGTTTAAAGTGAGGTTAAACCTAAGATTAAGCTGTGAAATGCTTTGTTTATGTGATAATATATATATATTTAGATTTTGAGAAAACATATTCTCTTTTTTGATTTATTGTAATGTCTTTTTTATATTAATTTTTGTTATTGTCTTAATGAATGTAATTTTTGAATTGCGTAGTGGATATTTATATTAGCTCCTATATGTAACAATAGGTAATGTAGGCTATACATTCATAAATATATATATTAAATATATATAACAAGTAATTGTAACTGAATTAATATTGCATTAAACAAATAATATGAATGTATTTCTATAAAATTGTTAATAGTATTAATGTTTATATTAATAAATAATGTCATATATGTATTTTGTATAATATTATTGATAGTACTAATGTTTGCATTAATAAATAATAAAGTTATGACTTTATTTGTATAATAAAAGATATTTTGATATTCGAGTATATAGCAGATATTGTAAGGGGTCGCTCAAATAACTTTATCATTAAGTAATTAAAATTATTAAAGTAGAATCAGACCATATATGGTCATCCCAGCTATATGAATGTTGAACCCTTACAGTCCATATATGGTCATGTGTTTTAAGTTCAGGTCATATATTGTATAAGGGCTAGATACTTGAGAAAAAAACAATGGGACTAGGTTATTTTTACAGGTCACTCCAATCTTTTATTATTTTGTATGCTTTTATGGCACTAGTAATTGTATATATGTTATTCAATATATAATTGATGCTACTCCAACTCATGATCCCCAACTGGCAAAAGTAGTAGGCACAACTGCATACTTTGATGATATCTGGATACAGCAGATTGGTGCAGTCAACAGGATCAGAAATACAAGGAGTTGGTTCAATAGTTAATGCTATGATGGTAGTGCCACAAATTAGAAATTAACAAGTTTGACATTAGAAAATTGCCACATTGTTCTGTTTTCTGGCCAGTGAATAATAGAGATAATGAATAGATTGTGCAAACTGGAATCACCTGAAAAGCAGATGCATAAGATAGTTGTGACAAAGATAAAGAGTTTTTTTAACTCCTTAACTGTCCAAATACATCACCTGTCTACATTTTAGAAGCAGACACAGTCTAAAAACAAGAGAGTTAAAGACTAAAACATAACTTTATGTCTTATGAATAAACCATGCAATTCATAACAGTTTTCTCATAAGAAGCATTCCTCAAGTAAGTCTGATAATCAATTGAAGCAGTAGCTATTATCAGTCAGTGATTTATCTACATTAAGGTTATTTGACAAGAAGTTGCTCACAAATTACTATTAGAACAAGCTATGGAATTTAAAAAGTTTTCCAGATTGGATGTCCTTTAGCATCAATTTTTTAAACTACTATTCAAATAAGGAAGACAACCCAGTGAAGAAGATAACCTGTTTCCACAGTGGATAGTAGGCCACATATGTAAAAAGCTAGAAATGCAAAAACTGTGGCACTAAGTCACTTTTTACAAAAGAGGGCACCACAGGTACATAACTGATTAGTTCACATCCACTTAAGTCTACATGAGTTTATTGATAATATACTTTTAAAAAAAATCATATGCAAATGAGAACAATAAAATAAAAAATATTTACATCTAGTTTCATGCTTTTCCACTCGTTCAGTCATAAGTACATTTAGAGATAAGTTAACGATTCATTAATTATGTTACACATTCCATTCCTTAATCTTAGAGACACAAATGATTAAGTATATTTCTGGTCAATAATAATAAAGCAGGTTATAAACAGTTATCTACACACATCTTTTCATTTAAACTTTTCTCCTTCATAACTAGTACAAATTATTAATACAGAGTTTTTGAAATGTTTTATAAAAAAGTCCAGCATAAATTTTCCAGAATAATACCATTAGTTAGCACATACAGAATAGTGGAACCAACATTAAAGAAAATGTATATAGGTGATTTACGGAAAAATAAAAAATAAAAAAATGTGCATGACTAGGGATATTAAGTTTTGATGAGAGTATACCCAGGTTGATACTCAGAAGCAACCACTGGGTTACCTTGAAATTTAACTGAGATCCAAGAGTCAATCCATACAGAGTAATGGATGTTCCAATATTTAGTTAGACCTTCAAAAATCCAGTAAGACTCAAAAAGGAGCAGGATGATAGTTAGCAAAGAAATTCATGTACCATCTGCAATAAAGACACATTACTGGTTAGATCCTGGCCATAAAACCATCAAAACCCTAAGTCTAAGTGACATGGGAGCAAATTTCAAAACCCTTCAATTAGGCCAACAATCCAACAAATTAACACCTACAAGTGTATAAGTGTTAAAATTTATAATCATGAATTAGAATTTTAACCTGCTAAGGAAAGGAAAATTGTAAGGGTAGCTTACAACCTCACAACCTCATTATACCATCTCAGATTAACCCACATCACCAAATGGTGCCATCAAGAATATGTGCTTAACCCTTTCCTAGATTACTAAGCAATTTAGTATATATTTTTTAAGACTCACATATACCTGTTAAACACTTAATTTATTAGTGATTAAAACACTTAATCCCACAACAGCTTAATTTTGCTATCATAATGAAAAAATTATAAAATTATAAGTACTCAAACTAAACACTCTAAAAAATTCAAATATATATGTAGACTAACATCAAAACTAAAAAAATGAGTGTTGTACATCACAAACTAAACCAGAACAATAATAAAGACAGTTGACAAGATGCATAAAATAATGACCTAATCTCAAATCAGTCACTAGGTGACCAACTATAGGAACAAAATTAAAACTTCAATAAATAATTGTTTTAATCCAATTTCTATAAATAAAATCTACACAACAATAGGAAATCATATCAATGTATAAGGAAATGCAAGATTCAACATATGAATAGTCAGAAATGAATTAATCTTGTTTTCAAACTGAATATTGTATAAAAATATTCAAGTCTTCATCCTTGCTCTTTCAAAATAATGCTTTCACTAAATAAAAGTCAATCTCATTATATTTAAAATGAATGCTATAATATGGATATATATATATTTGAAATGAAATAGATTTTGAATAACATTGAAGTAATTAGAAAGCCACACCAGCAACTAAATTTAAAATTAATAAGTAAACCTTTTAATTTAAAGAATTATTTTTTTTTTAAATTTTATTTTAAGAAACATTTGCGCAGAAGGAGAAAGAAAGTAAATAATCATTAATAACTGAGGAAAAGAAGCAAAATAATTCTTATACATATATTGCTATTAAATTCTAAACTGGAACGGCTAAAGTAATGATGCCATAGGGCATACATCATTTCTGGAGCCATGAGAGCACAGTGACTTCACTTATCTATTGCCATAAAGCCTAAAGAAACATCTACTGTCTTTGAAGAAATGCCTGTGTATGAACCAAGAGAAATCAACTGGAGAATATTGCTGTCATATTGTTCTAAGTATGATTACACCCATTTCTGAAGAAGCAGTGTGTTATCATTATCCAAGGAGATCAGTCTTGAAAAGAATGAACTGATAATATGGACATTCCCAGCAAACTCATCAGACTTTAACCAACATAATTGATTGGAAATTTTGATTTTTGTTTTCTATTATTGTTTTTTTTTTTTCATTTATTTTCATTTCTACACTTGGGAGCGGAAATGTCTAAATCTCAGAAAAATTCATTTTAAGAATAAGAAGGGTGGGAAGCAGTTAAGGTTTAATTAAGCATTTTTTTTGTTATTAAATGAAATTTAGGTCAGCTTGCCCTCCCATCACCAATATGACTCTGACATACTAATGGGGAATAAAAAGAGGTAAGATTTTGATATCACATATTTAGTGTATACACTAAATGCAGGACAGAATTTTTGTTAGTTGTTTATCATTAACTAATATTTTATTGTGTTTCTTTTCGTTTTTTGGTATAATTAATATTCTTGCATTGACATTCTTTCCTATTAATATTAGAGGTATTCATAGATAAGGAAGGGTCCTCAAGAAGATCAATAACCATCAAAAAACTGGGCAAGGATAATCATTTAAATGTGACTGTAAATAATATGGTTTTAACCATTCAGATTCACAATCTTATAAAAAAAATTTTTTTTATAGGTATGCATTTGTAAATAATTAGTAACAAGGACATGAATTTCTACCATGGGTTTAGGAATAAGGATTTTCATTATTTTAAATAACAATATGATAGAAGCTCATCCTTAACATAACTGATTATATAACTCACTATTGTTAAACTTATTGAATGACAGCAACAAAATAATGTTACAGAATTCATTATTTTAATTTGGTCTCTAGCTCATCATTATTATGTAGCTCATCATCATTAGTATTACTAGTATTATCACAAATAGGCATCACACCAATTAATATAATAACCTTGAATATGTTTATACACACATTATTCTATGTATGGTGATATTATATTGAGATGCAATAGTTACTGACCAATGTAATTTAATTCCCTGACAAGCGAGTCTGAACAATTACTCCCTGAATTTGAATACTGTGATATGATGAAGCCAGAAAGAGGTGAGAACTGGGTGAACTAACCCAAATTGTGTCTAAGTTAATAAAAATATAGAGAGCTAGTCTATTGGAAGTAGATACAACCATAGGTTATGTATTTCATCGCATAAGCATAGGCATCCTACCCAAAGACCCAAAGTCTGACCATTGTAAGATATACTCCCCCTCTCTCGAGAACAATCCCCAGTCCATTAGAATATATATATTATAACTGGTTACTGTCATATTAAATAAATAATAATCATAAATGTATTGTATAATATTGTTAATAGTATTAAGGTTTGTATTAATAAATAATAAAGTTATGATTGTATTTGTATCATAAAATGAAAGATATTATTTTGGCATTTGAGCATCCAAATATTATAAGTATGTGCTTGAATAACTTCTAATTACATAACTAAAATGATTAAAGTAGAATCAGACCATTTATGGGCATTCTTATAGTATGGATGGTTAGCACTCTAACTGGTCTATGTATAAGCATGTTGTTTTAAGATCAGTCCATATGTGGTATGAATGCTAGACACTCAAGAAAAACAATAGGAAATGATATATATAAAACTCCCCAAATTATGGGTTAATTACTCAATGATTCCTGTCTCTGGAAAATGTTGAAAGCAGAACTAGGTTGTCATTACAGATTGATCTGGCCTTCTTTTATTTTGTATGCCTTTATGAACACTATTGATTGTATATATGTAAATACAAGTTTAATAGATTATGTTTCAATATATAATTGATCCTACTGCAGCTCATTCTCCCTATCAACAAAGCTAATAGGCACAAGTGCACATAACTGAATGTGCTTGGACATAGTACTAAATAAACTTAAGTTGCTAATGCCATATTTTTAGCACTTATTTGAAACAATTGTTCAATAAGTACATATATATTCCTAAATCATTAAACATTGGATGTTTGAAATTAAATTCAGTAATACAAATAATTTCTATAGATAAAAGATATATACATCTTTAAAAATATTTTGTAACAGGAAGGGGTTATCAGGGTGTGAATCCAGGGGGATGTCAAATCATTATTAACTTCTGTTCAATAATAAATATAAATTTAAAATATATATGATATAATGTTCAAGTAATGTTAAAGTAACACAGTAAGATAAGAGATATTAAAGCAAGATTATTATCAAAAATACATAAGTAATTTTATATATTAAAGAAAAAGATATTAAATGAGCACGAGATCTCTGAGATCAGACAGTTAAGTCCTTAGAGCAACTAAAAATATAATTAACCACACATCAAACAGCATTAAAATAAGTATAAGTTATTCATAAGTAAAACTCAAAAAAAATAACCATTCTTCATCATGAAGATTAACAATAAAATAAATCAAGAGACCATCTTGTTGTTGGATTTGAAATGAGTCTACTATAGACCAGACTAACTATTTAGCCCTTGTCAGCTTGTGGCAGATTATTGAAATCATTAATTTGGATGCACCACTTAAGTTCTAATCCTTCAAAATACATAATAAGAAAAATTTAAATAATAATAACTGGGATTTTAAAACATGCTGATCATCATCAATGCTCTGGCCATTTAGTACCATTAATGTACTGCCCAACTACAAATTTAATTCCTAATAAACTAAAACTAAATAAAATATAGTGCAGGGCTCTAAAGAATATTATCTTAGCACCAATCTAGAGTCAACTAAATGATCACAAACACCAATATACATCCCCATATATGTATTCAGCCATTATACTTGAATCTACAACTATTATGGTGACCAAGAGATGATGCAATGCAATTTTTAACAATATTCTTAACTGTTTAGAATTAAGTCACTGGAATAATTTTAACAATTGAGTTCAAGTTTATTAACAAGAATAAAAATGATATTAAGGTCTTTAGAATAAGACTATGCATATATCAATTAAATCTTCTGATTTTGATGAACATATAAATAAAACGATCATATTTTGTGATTTACAAAATTACTACAAAATTCAAGTTGTTACTATGGTTTACAATATTTCTTAATGGGTTCACATATATATAATTTGCACAGACATGAGATACATTAATTTACAATACATTTGACAGTGATGTTTAGTACATTCCAGATAATTTCGTCAACGTCATTCATTCAGATATTGTAAACAGTAATTTAAAGTGAGTGGTTTATCCTGATGCTTTCATTTCCAGTACGTAAGATTTACCCATATATAAGCATTTGGGTTGGAAAGAATAGGTGGATTCATTTTATTCTTTCATAAATACTATATCTTGTGTTGGGAGTGAAAGTATTCATTTATTATTAACACTCGTAAAAAGCGCATGCACAATAGCTTGAAAGGCTGATCTTTAAATGTAATAAATACATTTGAATTGTCAAGTAATAAAATTAAAAAATGACTAAAATTTTATATGTGTTCTATTTGACACTCATTGATATATATATACACACAACCAGAGTGCAATACAATTTAGAAATGGACATATTAAATTGTCATACAAATATATATATACACACACACACAACCAGAGTGCAATACAATTTAGAAATGGACATATTAAATTGTCATACAATAATACATGATTAAACTTTTTAAGTTAATATATGGTAGTTTACATATAACACACATATTGTACTGGACATAGACAGTGGTAAAAAGACATGAGACTCGAATTAATACTGTTAAGGATGAATCCCCAAATGAGATATAGGAATTAAAATAATACATCATTATATAAAATCTTTTTATTTTCAAAAACTAGCCAAAATAAAGATTCAAACTCTGGATGGGATTAAAAGATACTTTAATTTAATAGTATATAAAATTTATTCTAAATGTACATTATTTATATAGTTCATGCTAGAATAGTTTCATTATGCTTACATCTATGATCATTATGGGATGTCATGCTAATAAATATATATATATATATTGCACTTTATTTATATGCCAATGTTTGAAAAAAAAGTTACATAATGAGTTTAAGAAGAAAAACACTATTTTAACAGATGTTTAAATAATGACCTAGACAAAAGAATTTACGAGACACTTTAATGTTTGAATAAATTAATATCATGTAGTTAACAAATTGTGATCGATGCCACTTCGATCGCACAAGAAATCTACATACAATGTAACTATGATGCCCGGTAAATTGGTCTCTGACATCTGTTACATTTATTAATTATTGAACAACAAAGTTATAAAACAGTGATTTTGAATATGCAAATATTTTCATATTCAATATGACGTTATATTTCAATTCTTGAATTATAAAATAAAATAAGTAGAATTCATTTACACATGTGGAAGTAGCTTGTCTAATGGAAATAGCTTAATGCAAGCTTTTCATGACCTTCCAAATATAAATACATTAATAAATAACAAAATGGTTTAGTTATATCACAGCATTATGCCTTACAGATTAGTTTTAAGCATGAATCTAAAATATTACAATGAATGACAATGCAAGCATGAGTCAGCAAATATAAAATTCGGTCCATTTTCGGCCGAGGAGATGCTCCATCATTTAAGTGAGAAAAGAGAAATGGTATGCCTGCTCTTCTGGCAGACCATACCTGGAACAAAGGAAGGTGCAATTGTCCACATAGGTTACCAATGTAGAGCTTCCATTACTCTTTCTGAAGGTGTCCTAGGGTATTTACGATGCCAGCTAAAACATATATAAGTGAAGATGGAGGATTTGGAGTTCCCAATGATCCTCAAATTCTGACAAAAAGCAAATAATGATGATAGCTGACCTATGCTGGCAATGCTATGAAACTATAATATGTCCTTTACTGACATCAATATAACTAATGGTCTAAATATAAAATTTTAATCAGGCATAATGGCATGACTTATATACTAAACCAAATTAAATAACTGAAATATAAAGTTCTTATGAATGTCTTAATGACATACGATTACATTTTCCTTCATTAAACGGATTCCACATGCATTTAGAATCAATAAGCTTTATTTAATACTATAATGCTCAAGGCACTACATATAAATGATTATTACATTTTTTAAAAAATGACGGTCATTATTATTTAAAATATCTGAAGTGGAATTTAAGCAATAGCATTTTTGAATAACATTAAATTTACTCTCAATAAATATATGCGTCTCGCAGTAGTATAGTAATAATAATCTGCCTAGAAACAGCAATGATATTATTTAACTATTTCTCAACCCAGCGAGCAATGGCTTTAAAACAAATCATTTAAAGTAATCAAAATATCCCAGAAGTGCTGGGGATTTAAAAGATTAATCTAAAATATAGGCTCCGGGAGTTGAGTTGATTTGGCATATAAATTACATATAAAAGTAAACAGCAAATAAATATAATAATAAAATTTATCACACTAAATAAAATGTAGGATTTAAACTTAAGTAGATATAATGATTTACATATACATATATTTGATAGGATTAGGGATAGAGTGTAACCTCATAAATGTCATTCATAGGGTATTAAATCATGGAGTGCTGGTAAATGAGTTGAAGTATGGTCAGATTCAAGATCTCACCACCTCATCTAGATCAGCATTGGTGTAATTTGCCTAGACTCTAGATTTTGTTGCGTGAATGCCAAATATGACCATTACAGTGGTTATTAATAATAAATTGAGGACACACATTTTTATATATTTTTTGAAATGTCAAACATTCACATTGACTCAACAAAAAAAAGTTTACTATACTACATTTTTTAAATAAAATGAATAATAAAATGACTAACATTTATCACAATTAAATATGCTCTGGATGATAATCTTGTTTTCAGCAAACTATGCCCTCTTTAGTTGTTTTGAAATCCATATTGATTTTACAATATGCTTAAAAAAATTTATTATGTGAAATACTGACTTTCAAGCTCCCTTCAGCCAGTCACTCTATCTCATAAAAACAATATACACGACCACATCTATGTGAAAAAGATAAACAATCTCCAATATATGTATTTCATGCTGAACCACCACTCATCAGTTAGCCCAGATCATCATCTTCCACACCCATATATAATCATTGCTCAGTTTACATTAGGATAGCAAATCTTCACACTTTGATAGACAGCCTTCAATCTACTCCACCTTCCAACTCTTCAGCCATCCACACCAATAAAAATCTGATGATGGAGCACCCAAATTCCTTATTAATTCCAATATTATTGCCATGCCGATGCATTCTAACCCCTCATGTACTTGATCTTGTTCATTTAAATACATAAAAGAGGGATGGGCAGAATACGGACTGAATTTGTAATATTTTAAATAATATATTTTATATATCTGGAGTCTAGATGTAATATAGAAGATTTGAACACAGGCTTTTAAGCTCCCTTTAACTATCCACTCTATTTCATACAACTGATATATATATATATGACAGCAAGCATATGAAAAAAATAAATGATCGCCAATCCATATATTTCATGCTGAATCAGCATTCATCAGTTGGTCCAGATAATCCTCCACAGATGTATATGGACATGACCTGGTCCATCTAATGAGTGCAAATTCAGCATGAAATGTATATTGGAGGTCATTTATCATTTTCACATTTGTGGTCATGTGTATCAATTGTATGAGATAGAATGGATGGCAAAGTCTCTGTTCAAATCTCCTATATTACATCTAGATTCTAGGTATAGAGAATATACTTGTATTTAAAATAGTACAAATTTAACTCATATTTTGACCATCCCTCTTCTGTGTATTTAAATGGACAAGGGTCAGAATGACTTAAAGTCAACCTGGGCATGACAATAATATGGCATTAACAAGAGATTTGGGTATTCCATCATCAGATTTTAAATGGTATGGATGGCTGAAGAGTTGGAGTAGATTGAAGCCTGTCTATTAAAGTGTGAAGATTTGCTATCTTAATATAAACCAAGCACTGCTTATATATATGTGTGTGAGAGATGATAATCTGGACCAACAGATGAGTGCTGGTTCAGCACAAAAGATCATTTATCTTTTTCATGTGGGTGGACATGTGTATCGATGACTGAAGGGAGCTTGAAAGTATATGTTCAAATTGCCTCCCTATATTACATCTAGACTGTAGGTATATAAAATATACTTGTATTTAAAATATGTGAATTACTATAATCGAATTCAAAGCAATTTTATTTTAAAAAATATGATCTCAAATTATGACTTCTTATGCATTGTTTTAATATTTTTAAGATAAAAGTATACATTCTATTATTAAATATATAGAATGATTTTGCATTACTAAAATGGTTTTAGCCTTTCTTTGTATACATATCCAAAAATCCATATATATATATTATTTTATTCACAATTTTTTTAAATAATAAATAATTATATGATAAATAAAAATAAATTAAAATAATATGTACATTATTTTTTTCAAATTTTCTTTTTCCAAATGTTTTTAGATTTTATGTTTTCTTATGTATAATCAAACTCTGGTTTCAAATTTTCAGTAAAGCATTGTATATATTCATTTGCCTTAAGTGATTTTATATTCCACAGTGAAGCAATACCTCCATTCCTGCAAGAATCTATGAGCAACTGGAAAACTTAAGAGAATGAGCCAAAATAAGAGTTCATTCCATCTGTAAGAGTTCTCTTCCATCTATGTACAAATCACAATTGGCCCATTTTTGTTTTCTTTCTTTGATATCCAAAGGTCCTTTCATTGGACTAGTTAATAATAATCTCTCTCTGTTGTAATATCGTACAATTGCTTATATTTTGCTCTTCATTCTTATATAACTTTTTTTAAAAATTCATTTTTTCTACAACTCTAATCAACCTATTTTCTTTTCTCATACGATTTAATTATAACCTATAATAGATTCTTTCTATACTTTTCCCATAAATATTCTATTAACTAGTTTATATTGTGCCATCTTTTTAACCTACTTTATTTGTTGACCTCTCCATATAAACTATATTAATCTAATTTCATTCTTATATTGCAGCCTCCCAAATATTTTCAATTTGGTTTTAATTCTCTTCATTAAAAAATAATAATTCAATTTCCTATTAAATAGTTTCAATTGTCGACCAAAATTCTCCAATCTAATACAAATCTGCTTATTTCTTTTTGAATTCTATATAAAAATTTCTGAGTCCCTTGGCCAACAAAAAGTATCTGATTTCCAAATGATTAATTAGGTACTATAATCTTTTCTCAATTTATTCTACATATCTCACATTTATTATATAAAAAACATGATAGAATTTTAATTGTTACTATCCTATAATTCCTTTTCACATTTGACAGAGTGCTTTTTTTTCATTTAAGACAATTCCGTTTTCCATTAATTGCTGTGATGTGATGCACTATGGCTTCTCCTTACTTGGAGTCAGGAATTGGTCAGCTACTATGCCCAGAAAAACCTGTTAGCCATCTTATCTTCCCATTACCCACTCTAAATTTTTCCATATTCTTCTCTATCCTGCTTTTATATCTAAATCCCCCTTATCTTTTTCAAAACCCTGCATAAAAATCAAGAACCATTTTCTGTATAATCACTTTGTTTATATTTATTCTCTGACAACATCATTATTTGTACACTTTCTGCTTGTAAGCATTTACATTCAATTAGCAGATGTCTAATTTTTCCATGCCTTCCCTTACATAACTTGCAGACTAATGATCTAGTTCCAGCCTTAAAAAGTAAACTACTTTCCTTGCTATTATCATAAATTAATTCACCCAATATTCTGTTTATTTCTATATATATTTAAACTCTTTTTAGTCTCCATACTAGTTCTTCATCTCTCCAATTCCCTATTTTTTATTAATGCATCTATTTTTCTATCCCATTCTTTGCCACTACAATACTCAACAATTATCCTAACATAATCATCTCACCTTTTATATAAGTAAATCTTCTGCAACCTGTATTGCCTTTCTCACCCATCTTGTTGCTTGTCCTTTACTTGTAACTCAATTAAATACTATTATGACTTTCTCTTATTATCCATAAATTGCAATCTACTAAAGATTTACATTTTGCTTTTTGTATCTCTCATATAAAAACTAGACCATCCCATTTCTCCTTGAGTTGCCTCCTTTGCCATCCACACATCTACATCTAATGCATGTCTTCCTATTTCTTTTGTATTTTTTCTAAGTAATCTAACAGCCCTTTACTAACACACATATTGTTACCACAAGTTAATCCTGCTGTTGCCATTCCCTTCCATACAATTCTAGCTATATCATATTTATTATATGAAAACATTAGCAATTTCTTTATCAGACCCTTTCTTTTCTTTGATTCATTTATCAGTTTTTTCTCCCATTCATCCAAGCAATTTCTCTAATTGCTTAAGACAATTCCCAAATAGTTATACCTATTCACCACATTTAACTTTATATCTCCCAATAAATCTCTTCTCTTTCCCCAGCATTTATCATCATTACTTTTGATTTTTCTTCATTAAATTTAATCCCCATCTCTTTACCCACTTTTATGCATGTCTTTAGCATAACTTCCATATCTTCACTATTTTCTGTGCACAATAAGATATTATCAGCAAATAAATAACCTGATAATGTATATACTCACTATCTACTAATGGTATCTCTACCCTTTTCCTAGTCTTTTTATTGCTCTTTCTATTTCTTTCAAATATAACAAAAATAAAATAGGTAACATAGGACATATTTGCCTTAGTCCCATCCCATTTTTAATTTTTAAATGATTCCATATTTCGTAATTGATACATATAGTAATTATTTTCATACAATCTCTTAACAAGATCCACTAAAGTTCCAATCATTCCCAAATTTATTAAACTTACCCATAATCTATTTCTATTTACTCTATCATATGCTTTCTCTATATCTATAAAGACCATATATAACTGCTTACCTGTATTCCTATTCATATTTACAAGCTGTGTGACTACAAATATACTATCTCCTGTATGCCTATCCGATCGAAAATGTCCTTGCATTTCTTCCACTATATTATTTTCTTCCATCCATTTTTCACCTTTCTAGCCACCATATATGCAAAAACTTTATATAACCCCAAAGTTACTGTAATCAGTTTATAATTGTTTATCTTTTTATGATCCTTACCATTTCCTTTAAATAGTAGCCTTACTCTTGTATTATTCCAGCTATCTGGAAATTCTCTCTTCTGTGCCATTTTATTAAAACGTAAAAATAGATTTAAATTTTCCCTATTTTCTAAATTCATCACCATATCTGCTTCTCATTCATTTAAACCTCTTGCCTTTCCACTTTTCAATTTCTTCCCTGCCTCATTTAGTTCATTTTCTGTAAACCTAATATTTCTATTACTATATGTTTTCCTGAAGGATTGTGATGATGGTGTTTTAGTTAGAAAAATTTAACTTTATTTAAATATTCCAAATGCATTCAACTGCTAGTAATAGCACACAGGTTAGTATATGACATTTCAATAAGTATTATTCTCCCCTCTTCTTTAAGTGTTGCTGGTCTGACCAGTGACAACAGTACTAGTATAGAAATCAAACCTGGACCCTTAGATTCTTGAGTTTTGAATATTAAGGTAACATTCTAACCAACGGAGTCATCCTGACAAAGGCAACAGTCAGTAGAAATTTCATATATGTATCTACAAGGTTCCTCCTGAATTCTCTACTTTTTCCTCATCAGGAGGAATCTCATAGATAAGTATATGAAATTTCTACCGACTGTTGCCTTTCGCAGGATGACTGTTGATTAGAGCATTACTTTAAAATTCAATATTCAAGAATCCAAGGGTCCAGATTCAATTCCCATGCTAGGACTGTCCTGGTCAGGCCAGCAACAACTGAAGAAAAGGTGAGAATAATAACTTCTGAAAGGTGCATATACTAACCTATGTGCTATTACTAGCAGTTGAATGTATTTGGAATATTTAAATAAAGTTAAATTTTTCTGAAGACATTCAACTCATATTAGATGATGAAAATAGTCCAATATATAAATACAACTATATGCTTTTATGTTTGTTATTACTCTGTCCTTCACATTTAACATCTTTTCTATATCAATTATTTACTTATTTAAGATTATCACTAATTCTTCTCTAGAGCTACACTCTTTTTCCTCATCATCTAGTAATACTATTTCTCTCCATCCTTCTTTTAATATATTTCTAATTTTTTTTGCTCCCATCTCTTCCACTTTTATTAATATCCTCCAATAATTTACTATTTAATTTCATTTTCTCTCTATAATTATCTATTTTAGCCAACTTCCTTTTTTAAAAAATACTTTTCCCATTTAATTTTAACATCTTTTTCATTTTCTTTGTTTTAAATATTTTATTTATATTCTCTGCATGCTTTTTTCCTCTTACACTTTTACTAATTCTCATTTTTCTATTACTTTTATTCTTCTGAATATTCTCATCTAAAACCCTATTGCCACTTTTTCTACTTCATCACACTTGCCCTTATTTTCATCCCCAACTCTTCCATGATTTCTTCTAGATTTAACATTTTTCTAATTTATTCTTATCATTCATTCTCCAACCATATTTTTCATTATCCTTTCAATTTTTATTATTTTCCATCACATTATTAACCATTTCTATTATAAAGAAATTATGAGCACTATTACATACTCTCTAGTAACTTTAATTCACAACTGCCACCTAGCGTTAATAGAGAAAATCATTTTATTGATATGCGACTGGATTGTTTGCTTTAATTCGTTGAAAAATTGTTCAAGTGATAATGGGAGGGGAAAAACATTCATCTTTTTCAAATGTCTTAACTATGTATAACAAGTTGAAAGTTTTTATTAGCAAAGTTTAAGCACACAAATTAAAACTACCAATCAATTATTCAAATGAATTTTATCAGATAAAAATAATATCCAACAAGGACGGCTATTAATCACGGTGTTATGATATTTTCTGAGTTTATTAGTAATTAAAAGAAACTAATTAAAATAATTTTTCATTTTTCAAAAGAAACTTACGTTATATGAGATTTTATTAATTTACTTAAGATTGAGACAGCAGAGATTACATGCTATTCATAAAATGCAACAGCTAATTATGTAATAGGAAAATCATTAATCTTTTTACATTTCAACAGCAGTAGTAAAATAAATTACAAAGTCAATATTATATTCAGTATACGTTTTTCTAAACTAAGATTTAGTTCATAAAATCTAAAAGTAATTTGAAACTCAGAATAGATTACATAAATGTGAGTGTGTGCGAAATAGAGGAGTCTTCAAAATCACTTATTTACTTATTAATCTACGCCGAGAGTGTCTAACCTTTTAGCATCTCTGGGCACATTAAAAAAAAAAAGAGTAATTGTCTTGGGCCGCACGTTCAATACACAAACATTATCGAAAACTGACAAGCAAAAAAATAAAGGTTCGATGCATAATTTTTGTGATATCCGTCATCAGAGATAAACAAAAAAGTCATCACATAATAATCCCAATCATTCAGCTACCTGTTTGGAGAGTATTATAAAATCGTCAAGCAGATTCTAAGTTTGTGATTACTAATATACAAAATGTACATATCTAAGTAATAAATATATCAGTGATGTTTTGTTTTTTTTTAATAATTTTTTACTATAAAAGAGGGTAATATAAAACTAACGGATATTTGACATTGTATTTGAGAAATTTGAAAGCATTTAATCACATTGGGACACGTAATCACAAAATATTTGTTTTAAGTAAGCGTACGATTTTATGTTAAGCCGAATGAGGCCCACAAGTTATACATCCATATTCAAAGCCTTACAAAATAGAATAAGATCAGAATATCCAATTGATTTAGATATCATCTCATTGAAGACATCACCATTTTACTAAGGATGCATGATTTTTCAGTAATATCATTACAAAAATATGTTTTAATTCATTTTTATACATCTCGATGTACATATAAAATTGGTTCGCATTATCGTGCATTCTGCAAATACTTATATATGTGCTCATTTTATCTTTTACTGAATTTTTGTAAGATATGTAGGCATGTTAAGTTCTTCCTAAACTCAATGATTTTTGCCAATTCAATCATTAGCCACTAATGAAATTTTTATTACACGTAGCAGTAAACTTTTTTTTTCAGCCTTCGTTAAAGATGTCTCTTTTTTTTTTGTTTCAATAATGTTACTTTATCAGTCGTACATAGCATATAATATTCATTTGGAGGACATGTATTGTTCTCCATAATATTGTGCTTTAAATACTTTACAGTGTGTTTGATTAAAATTACAATTTTTTTTTGTCAATAAACACGTATTTGATTCAAATGAAAAATTAGAAATCTAGGATCAAGAATTCACCATAATTTCTAGCTATCTTACTTCTTATCTAACTATATGTGTCATTTCATGATAGCAAAAAGATTCAGTGCATGTATGGTGTGTATTTGGTAATAGTTCATTTTCTTACAAAAATTATAGATGTTGTAAATGTTGGCTAAAAATCTGCAGGTATGGACAACAATTTCCTGCTAAGTAATATCAATTTTTATAAAATGCTTCATATACTGATATATATATATTTAAACTCTGGAAATATACAAAATAATAAGAGCATGATTATTACATATATTAAAATTCTACTTCAAAATATAAGAACAGGTGCACGAATCATTAATATGCTTCAAAATATATGTAAGAATGAGACATGTGAATTTCTTAAATACATTACAAACTTCATACAACCATTTCAATATTTTATTGGCCATACTAATGTATAAGTAATACATATATTAGAAATAAATTTCAAATTTCAAATGTTTAATTAATAAATTCAAGCATATTCTAATTGAATTAACATGATTCATGCATATCAAAGCATTAATTCTAATAGATTACGAACAAATTTATAAGTTTCCCCCACCCTCTGTAATATTTGATTCTAACAAAATATTTAATGAATCTGAAAGTATTATTGGATATCAACTTCAATAAATAATTTTCATTGATATATACATATTAATTTATTCTTTAGCTAACATTTTCTAATCTAGATTATATTCTAAATAACAATAGTAAAAAATTTGATTTAATCTGAGAATGATTAATGACTCCTACCAGCTAAACTAATATTTATCATTGAGTCACCACAATTCACTCTTTAATTTTAAAACTAACATGATTATGATTACAATAAAATATTTTAAGTAAGTTCAAAATTATTAAATCTAGCATATACATAAGTATTAAATAAAAAATAAATGGCACAATAAAATAATAATGTAAGTCTTTTAGATAGAGAAGAAATAACATTTTAAAATTTCAATTAAGTTCAGAAAATCTATAAATTCAAATTGACTTTTAAATGAGTATCTGGGATTATCAAGGGTAGTTCAGATTATTTAGCATTCAGCCAGTTTCCAGTGATTTATAGTTACTGATTTGTAATTACGATTTAAATATTCTTTTAAATACATTTTATTTTAGAGCTCTATATTATATAAAATTCGATTTCAGTTTATGGTGCAGAATTCTAGATTTTCCTTAGATATGTTTAATTAGTTTTGCCACAATAGAGTTTTCCATAAATTTGAAGGATTGATTTTTGTTTTATTCATTACTTTAAATTCAAAATATAAAAAAATTTGGTTAAAAAAAATAAAACAAATTAAAAAGTTAATTAATAAATAAATAAATTAATCTAAACACAGTAAAAAAAATACTAAACTGTGAGTGAATATACTATATAAACACATTTTGGAAACTATAATTTTAAAAGAAAAAAAACTTTTTCATTGATGATCTGCTATTTTTCTTTTTAATTACCTGCAGAATATTTTCCAAATCACAATTCATTGAAGTAAAACACAAAGAAAAAAAAAAAAGCTAACCACAATGCACTTTTTAAAATTAAAAAAAAAAATTAACACAATGTACATTTTAAAATTTATTTTTCATGTACTTTATGTTCATTATTCTTGTAATTTCTAATCAATAAGATTAAATTTGTTTTGCAGTACTTTTATTTTTTTTAATCACTATTTTTTATTTAATTTACATAAATGTAATGAAATTAATAAAATTTAGGTAAAGAAATGTAATGCATGACTGATCGCTATAGTTTTAATCATGTATATTAATGATTAAATCTTTTTTTTTTTCTTTTGCCAATCTATTTACAGTAAAATTGGTTATTATCAAATTATAGCCAAATTAGAAGATCGATTTAAAATTAAAAGTGACTGGTGTTTTAAAATTATTTTCAATAACATTTGTCCATATTGACTATTAGCTGCACAGAGCATGAAAATCTTTTTTTTTCTCAAAATAACTTATAATTATGATTATTCCAAGCAAATTTTTGCTGCTGGCAAAGATGTTCATAAGAATTTTAACCCATAAAATTGATTGAATAAATGTAGATTAACTAATATACACATTTTACAACTAAATATTAATCAATTTGTTGTTGTACATGGTCAAAGTATGTTACTGTGCTGAATGAAACCAACATTTTTTTTTATTTTGTTATTAAAAATGAAAATCTTTATTTTGGATGTCATAGATGAAAGTACTGATTGTCTTGCAAAGTCATTGGATGAAAATTAAACTACATTAATTGTATTTTAATTCTATAATTGAAACATAATATTGTATACTATGTAATAAATTCTACTGTATATTACTAGCATGGTCACCATTTTATTTTTGGAATTAATGAAGTCACTATTCTATGATGTCATTAATCTTATAAAATGACAAACTTTTTTTTTTTCTATGATGTCATTAATCTTATAAAATGACAAACTTTTTTTTTTAAGTTTTAAATTTATTTTAAGGATCATAATAACAAATAATTGTTTGTAACTCAAAATAATGGGTACAAATTGATGATTGTTATGGTGAATCCTCACATAAAAGTCAATTGCTAACTGGACAAAGATATATAATGTTAAGATTAATTAGTTTTTAATAATATGATATATATATATAATGCAAATTTATTTCTGACTTCTAAATTTTGATTACATTATGATAAACCTTAATTAAATTGAATACATCCTGTCTAGTGTTAATTCACATATTAATTAGAACTCTTTAAAGTAAATATTTTAATTTTTAAGAGGATTAATTTTTTCTTGATTCTTAAAAAAAACGTTTCTTTTTTCAAAAGATAACTAACTATTGGTACTTATGAGTTTTCAAGTAAACCAAAATGGAACCCATATTTTTGATAGTCAGTTTTGAGGACATATAATCTAGCAAAGATGTGTTAGTTGTTAAATTAAAACAAAATTAATAAATTGTTAACTTTTTTTTAAAAAAAAAAAATTCCGATAAATTTCATCAGGAAGCTTTATTTCAATTTTTTTTTTTACCTATAAGATGGAAAGCGATGAGATGCTCTTAACATTATTGTATTTTGATTCAATTCAGCATGTTTCTTTTTGTCAGCACTTTTTATGGTAAATTGTCATAATGATAAAAAATTGGGATCTTCTTGACACAGAATGTGAAGCAGTGGACTATTTTCAAAGGTACAGGATCCTGTCTTCCCAAAAAATGTGCATTAATGGTAACGATATGATTGCATGCCACTAACATGAATAAAGTGTAAATATTGTATTTATTTATTTATTTTTCTGTTAAATTAATCCAAAAAAAAAAAACCCTCGTAAATATTGCAATTAATTTTTCTACAATGACTTCATTTTTTAAAATAGCAGTAATAAAAAATAAAATGTAATTATTAAATATGCTTCCTAGCAGGCATTTTTTTGTAAACATTGTTCGAAGGCCCCCAAAACTGTAGTTTATCAAAAATATGGGTGCTATCTTGGTTTACTTGAAAACTTACAAGTACCAAATTATTTGTGGAATTTAATTATATTGTATAAAATCCTATTTTGTAATTTTTAGCTGGCTGTATTATCTTTTAACATTAATCTAGCCTTCTTTCCTGCTATAAAATATATTTCTATTTACTTGAATATATTAATGTTTACACAGATCCATATCTCCAAATACTGAATATTTTACTTAAAGAGAACTATAGGCTAAGTGCCCATTTGAGTATGTTACATTCTTCAGCAGTAGTGAAAATTGCATAACACTAATATTTTTAGACAGAATTATGGTACTGAATTTGTTAAACCAGAATAATCTACCCCTTATTATCCACTAACTAAAAAATGCTATTCATTTTTTACTCATTGGATTTAAGGGCTACATATATGAAAAAAGTTTTAAGACTATCTGCAGCCTGAAAAAATCTCACTGTAGACCTAACTCTGACTTATATCTGCAGATTATATGCAATAATATATTAGTACAATCTCCTAAATATATTACTTGTAAATGACTAAATTAGTAAAGGTCAATTATTTCATTGAAATTAAAAATAACTTAATGGTAGAAAAAATAATAAAAATTTCTTTTTATATTAACATAATTTTTTGTGGAATACTTTTTTGAAGCTCAGACTACAGGTAAAATTTTATTTTTTATTAAGTGTTAATGCAAATTTCTTATGTTTTCTATTGTTTTTTTGTTTTGCTATTATGCTGTATGTAAATCATGTATAGATTTAGTTGACATTCAGTGGCTATTAATTTAGATCTGTAGCTGAATTTAGCTCTTAGTGAAATGGAATACATAGATAAAACAAATCATACTGAGTGGATGGTGAAGTGTTCTTCTAAAATTAACAAACCTAATTTTCAGACTATCATTTTGTATTCAATAATTATTGCAATTTTAAAAATTAGTGAGCATACACATTCATATCTAGACTTAAACAAATGATTTATAACTATCTCTGGATTCACAAAATTATATTTGTGGTTCACATGAAAATGATCATAGCTGGCAGCTCGTAATTCATCAATTTTATACTCTTTTAAAGAATCTGAATAAATTGTCGAACCTTCTTCCACATTTTGTTTCCGGGCTTCCATCAGAGTTGCTGATGTTCTGTCATCAATGATCATGATGAAACAGTCACTGGTTTCCCTGCATAAGCTGACAAAATCTATTGTTCCAGAAATATTTATCTGGCTTGATTTTTCTCTTCGTAAAAAGGCTCTTGTCAATTTCAATGACTTTGTTAGGGTCTCCAATTTTACATTTTTCTCAGCCTAACATCACAGTGGCACAAACTTCCCACATATAGTTATTCCAGTCTATTAGTTGTTTGTCTGATAAATCAAGTTCTGAGTTTCCTCCATTCTATCGAAGCTAATTTGTGAGCCCAATTGTAAATGACTCATATAGCTGTCAGAAATAGAATTCTGTAACCCTCCAACCATGTTCCCTTTTTAATTCCCATTTTAATATTGCATCCTCCAATGTTAGAATGCCATTGCTTGTCCAAAGTATGTATGTAAAGGGCCATAGTATGTCCATTTGGACACACTTTTTCAGATAGTAGTATTCCTTTTTCTTGAAAAGGCAAAACACTTCACAATATTTGTCCCAATAAAATCTGGAAAATAAATGATGTGGACTGTAACAAAAAATAGCAAAAAAAAAAAAAAAAAAAAAAAAAAAAACGTATGAATCAGAAAATGGAAAAGTAAATCGAAATGAAAACTACATGTATTCACTCATTTAAAATCAAAAATCAAATACTAGGAAATACAAAAACATGCAACTGAGAGCACTATGAAATAAAATCTACAAAAAGAAAAAGGCAAAACACTTCATAACACTTGTCCCAAATGAAATCTGGACAATAAATGACATGCTTAATAAGCAGAAAGTGATTGAAATTTTGAAAGTGTAAATTTATCACTTAACTTTGTCAGAAGTTCCCATGTACATGTTTTTTTGATGAGATTGCAAGGTTAGACTTTTATCACAGATGAGAAAAGGCATGGCAGGTATAATATGTAAGTAACAAAAAATATTCAATTTTGATCATGATGTGCAAAAGTATGAGAAAATCAATAATTTTTTAAAGCATTGGATGAAGACAGGTTTTAAAAAATACAATACACCTCCAGAAAAGATTAATACAGTGTATGATGTTAACTAATGTATGTATTACCCATTGATGGAACCACCATTCACATACCAAGTAGACAAAAAAAAAAATCAAGTTTTTTTTTCCCTAAAAAACAAAACACGCACTTAAAAACAAACAAATACATGAATATAATTTATTTAGAAAATAAACCTGAAAATAATATCTTTAGTTAACAAACAATGATTGAAATAAATATTTTTAGTAAGTGTGATCTATGCAAATGTTCATTGAGAAATTTTATTACAATGATAACAAACAACTATTAAGGCAAAGCAAAAAAAAAACATAAAAATGCTGGGAAACTTGAAATTAAATTTATTCAGTGATCAAAGAATGATTAAAATACAAATATTTTCAATGAGTGTCATCAATGCAAGCATTCTGAAGAAATTAAATTAGTATTTGCTATTATTGCTATTTTACTTTTATATATAATGTTTCCATTTACCATACTTATTAACAATATTTATTTTCAATCATTGTTTGTTTCCTAAAAATATTTTCAAGTTTTTGACTTTTTATAAAAAAAACAACATGAAATTTATGAATTAACTTCTTATTCATGTGATGTGATGCACTGTGACTTCTTATAAGGAAAACTCTCAGCAACTATGCCCAGAGAAATCTGTTAGCCACTTTACATTCCCTTTCCATTACCTGCCCTACATTTTGCCATATCCTGCTCCATCCCATTTCCACAACATAATCATTGTCAACTCCATGGCCTTTATATCTAAATCACCCTTATCTTTTCCCAAACCCAGCATAAAAATCAATATTCACTTTCTGTATAATCACTTTGCTTATATTTATTCTACCACAACTTTATTATTTGTACCCTTTCTGCTTCAGGCATTTACATTCAATTAACAGATGACTAATATTTTTTATGCCTTCCTTACACAACATGCAGACTAAATCATCCACATTTTTCCATTTACGTATATAATCCCCTGTTGCTAAAGATCCCATTTGAGCCTTAAACAGTAAACTACTTTCATTGCTATTATCATAAATTGATTCGCACCCAATAATCTGTTTACTTCTATATACATTTAAACTATTTTTACTCTCCATACTAGTTCTCCATCTTCCTATTCTTTATTAATGCATCTATTCTTCTATTCCATTACTTACCACTATAACACTCAACAATTCTCCTAATGCAATCATCCCACCTTTTGTATAAGTATGCTGACATAAATTCTTTATCCAAATCTTCTGCATACCGCATTATCTTTCTCACCTATCATGTTACCTGCCCTTTATTCATAACCCAATTAAATACTATTTTGGCTATTCTTTTAATATCCATAAACTGCAATCTACCGAACCTTTTCATATCTTTCATATAAAAACTTGACCATCCCATTTCTCCTTGAATTGCCTTCTTTGTCATCCACACATCTGCATCTAATGTATGTCTTCATACTTCTCTTAGTACTTTTTCCAAGTAATCTAATACCTCTTTACTAACACATAAAACATCATTACCACATGTTAACCCTGCTACCACCACTCTCTTCCATACAATTCTAGCCACTTCATATTTCTTATATGAAAACATTGTTATTTCTTTATCAATCCCTTTCTTTTCTTTGCTTCATTTATCAATTTTTTCTCCCATTCATCCAAGCAATTTCTCTGAATACTTAAGATGATTACCAAATAGTTATATCTATTCATGACGCTTAACTTCATATCTCCCAAGAAAAATTGTTTTCTCTTTCCCCAGTATTAATCATCATTATTTTTCATTTTTCTTCACTAAACTTAATCCCCATCTCTTTACTCACCCGCACAAAAAAACATCATCTGCAAATAAAAGACCCGATAATGTATATACTCCCTTGCCACCTATTAATTTTATCTCTATCCCTCTTCCTAGTCTTTCTATTGCTCTATCCATTTCTCTCAAATACTACAAAAACAAAATAGATAACATAGGGCATCCTTGCCTTAGCTGAATCCCATTTTTAACTGATTCTATATTCCCTAATTGACATGTATAGTAATTATTTTCATATAATTTCTTAATAATATCCACTAAAGCTCCATCCATTCCCAAATTTAGAAGTTAGCCATAATCTATTTCTATTTACTCTATCCCCATATTATATAACTGTCTACTTGTATATTTACTCATATCCATAAGTTGTGTAATTACAAATAAACTATCTACTGTACACCTATAGGATCTAAAACCTCCTTGCATTTCCCCCACTACAATATTTTCTTCCATCCATTTTGCAACTCTTCCAGCCACCATATATGTGAAATTTTTTATATAAAACTGATGTTACTGCTATCAATCTATAATTGTTTAACTTTCTATTATCCTTACATACCCTTTCCTTTAAATAATAATCTTACTCTTGTATTATTCCATTTACCTAGAAAAACTCTTCTGTGCCATCTTATTAAAGCATAATAATAGCTTCACCTTTGCCCTACACCCTAAACCCATTATCCTCTCTGCTGCCCATCCATCTAAACCTTTTGCCTTTCCACTTTTCAATTTCTTCCCTGCCTCGTTCAGTTCATTTTCTGTAAAACTAATATTCCCATTACTAGACGTTTTCATGTTTGCTATCGCTCTGTCCTTCACATCCAACATCTTTTCTATACCCATTACATACTTATTTAATATAATCTCTAATTCATCTCTAGAGCTATCTATATTCCTCATCATGTAGTAATACTATCTCTTCCCTAATTCCTTCTTTTGATGTATTTCCAAAATTATTTACTCCCATCTCTTCCACTTTTATTAATATCCTCCAACAATTTACTATTCAATTTCATTTTCTCTCTATAAATATCTATTTTAGCCAACTTCTTTTTTTTCTAAGAACTTTTCCCATTTAACATTAACATCTTTTTCACTTTCTTTGTTCTTAATAGCACACTTATATTCTCTGCATGCTTTTTCCCTCTCTTTTACACTTTTACTAACTTTCATGTTTTTATTTTATTCTTCTGAATATTCTCATCTAAAACCCTATTTTTCACTTTCTCTATTTCACCACACTAGTCTTCATACTCACCCCCAACCAACTCTTCCGAAGTTTCTTCAACTTTTATTTTATACTCTTCTAACTTACTCTTATCACTCATTCTACATCCACATCTTTCACTATCATTTCTACTTTTATTTTATTTTCCATCACATTACTAACCATTTCTATTATAAAGGAGTTATGATCACTATTACACACTCTCTCTTTATTATTAAACACTTTAATTTTCCGTACTTTATTCATTCCCTCTTTCTCTACTAATACACAATCTGTTGTGTGGAATATATTATTTCTAAACCATGTGTATTGCCCCTCATAAATATTTGATAAATTTCCAATGCTCAAATTCACTTTCTGACAAAAATTCTTCAAAAGCCATCCATTTCTATTCCCTACATCATCAATTTCTTTAATATGCCCATTCATATCCTCTATAACCATTATTCTCTGCCCCTTTTCTTTAAAACTGTGTATATCCTTAACTAGACATTCATATACGCTAGTGTTCCATTCCATTATAGTTTGACTATGTCCAGTAGCTATATACACTATAGCCACAGTTCATTCTTGTTTTCCTAATCCTATCTCAAACCACAATAATGTTCTTGACATTTAACAGTATTTAAATATTTTTTTGATATAACTCTTATACCAGGGGTACCCAATCCTATGCCCTTGGGCACCATGGTGCCCGCAGACCATTTTACGTGTGCCCACCATTATCTGAACACGATAAAATATTATTCATCTGATACAAATAAATTTAATTTATAAAATTTCTTATAAATAATTGTATTATATTGTAATCAAATTGTAGGCATACTATACTTTTACAGCATAAAAATATAAACGTTAATTATATGTTAAAATTTTATTTTTGAAATAAATAATTTTTTTTGTACATTATGTGTATTATTAACTATATCCAACTATAAATTTACATTGAAAAAAATAAATGTTGCCTGCCACCTGGCCAGTATTATAGAATGTGCTCTTAAGTGCAAAAAGGTTGGTGACCCCTGTCCTATACCATCACCCTTTTTCTTTTCCATTTATACCCTGCCATACCAAGGTTCTTCTTCTCTTAGATGTGTTTCCACTACTGCTAATACCTCAAGATCTTCATTTTTAATTGCCTTGTTTAACTTTAGCCACTTTTCTGGTCTCCTACCACATTGCATATTCAAATACCAAATTTTAACAATTTCTTCTTTCCTAACTACTCTTTTATAAATTCTTTTGACTCTTTCTTTTGCTTTCCATTAATTTTACAGACCCATTCCTTCTCCACATCTACCTTTATATCTAAATCAGCGATCTTTATTTCTTACAACCCATCCATTCTTCTTCTTTCTCATAACATTGCAATTTAAACCCCAACCCCCTTTATAAGCTTCCCGAACTATATTCTTTATAAATCAGACTCCCTAAAACTTCACTTCCTCATTTTCCTAAGTGCAATCCATCTTTACTATATAACTCTATCCAATAAAAAAATCCCACACATCCACAAACATAACATCATCTCTATCACACAATTTTTTCAATCTCTCATTTATGGAACATACCCTATCTAACATATGTCTCTTGTAAAATCTTGGTAATAATCCAACTATCCCTTTAATCTTACTCAAATTCCTAATCAATTCTAAGTACTCATCCATTATTTTCTCTTGTGGCTCTAACAAATTATTAATCCCTACCATAACATACACATTTCTATTCCCTTGCTTCTTTATTTAATTTGTAACATCCCTAATTCTAGCTCCAGGCAAATATACTCTTACATACCTGTTTCTATTTTCCCTTGCAATTATATCTCACTTTCTTATATGGATGGTGGCTCCACCAATAATAATATATATACAACTAGCATCTTTAAGTTTACAGTGCACTTATTAAAGTAATATATTTTTCTACAAATGTTGAGAAATACTCAAACAGACTAGCCTATTAATTTTATTGGTTTTCAATCATTGCTTTACTATCCAGCTAAAAATAGATAGATACTTATTTAATAACTAATGTTTAAACTTCACTCATAGACTGAATCCCATCCCTTGGTATACTCACACATGAATTGCTGTACAAAACCACTTTTAATTTATATGATTTTAGTGCTATTTTAGATAATTTACTTAAAAAAAAAAAATTAGTTATTATAATACATTCTATTTTAAAATTGAAAACCTCATAAACAATTAAATACAACTTAATGCTATATTAAATTTCAAATTTATAATATAGTATCCTACATAATAAAAATTATTTTTTAAAATTATCTATCTCAGTAAATATTATAAATAAAAGTTAACAAGTTTCCATATACATCAATAGATGACAGAGTTTGAAATTATTAATTGTTATTGATATTGGGATTGTCTAAGTGTTGACTGGTTTTTAATGAAAACTGAAAAGTATAATGTGTATCAAATAACTTACTAAAAGTTATTCATCAATGAAAAAAGTGTTAATAAGGGCTGACACAACAAAAGATTACTACTGTATGTTGCTGGAGTAAACTATTGATAGAATAATTATTAAATAAATATATCAATGAAGATTATCTTGAAAAATAAATATCTTTTCCATTCATACATTATTTGTTTTTAAAATCATTTCTAATAATGATGTTTTAAAAAAAGAGATCAAGACAATTTTTTAAAATAATAAATATGATACAAAAGACATCCTAGTATTATTATTTACTATTTTTACAAGTAAAATATTTTCAAAATCTACCACTAGAGGGTGACTAAATATACAATTACGCAGAATTAGTAGAGATTTTGTTGATATTTTCAACCCTCACTTTCATTGGAGAGGGGGCGGCTGAATTTAATTGAATACTTCCAATTGTTAAAGAATAAAAATCTTCTGACAATCTCCTTTCCTTTTTAAAAAAAATGTCGGCAATACAAAATTAAAAGATTTAAATGTAGATTTTTCAAAATTAAATTATTAAAAAATGTGTTTTAATATCTTTTTAAAATAAAGAATGCGATCTCACATAATACCACGTATATCACTACGGTTAATTTGTCGAAAAGTGGATCTTATATACCAAATCAGACTAGCTTCTTCAAACTTTTCTAACTCCTGCTCCATTCTAAATACTCATAACTCTTCTTAAGATTATCTTATCAATTTTTTTCTTCAATCTTTCATTTACTACTTGTAATGCAAATATACAAGTCTCTTGTCTTACAAAGGCCAATCAAATGCCTTTTCAGAATCCTTCAGTAATTTTTTTCTTAACATTCCTTCACTGATTATATTATCCTTTCAATTTCCTTTAATTTTTGCTCTTCCCTAATTGTTTACATATTTTGCTTCCTATAAAGATACAATGTAATCAAAGCATTTGACTGCAGTTACCCTTTTTTTTTTAATATTTAAACGCATTAACTTTTTTATATATAATTTTGATATCCAATGCTTGCCCTTAAAATTTTTAATTCATTATCTATTTATATTCATTCCAAACTTTTTACAAATTTTATCAAACCACATAATATTGCCATATCAGAAAATCTGATATGAATATCTACATTCAATACTACCTCCATCATTATACCAATAATGTTCACTTAACAACTCATCTTAGTATACGCTATAATAAAACACATTTATGCCAGCATTTTCTATTTTCCTTTACACACATATCCCTATATGTAAATAATGGGATTTGAACTCAGGATTTTTCAGTCCATTCATCCTCCACTCTATCTCAAGCAACCGATACACATAACCACATATATGTGGAAAAGATACGTGATCCCAATATACATGTTTCATGCAGATCCAGCACTCATCAGTTGGGCCAGATCACAATATCCCACACATATATACAATCAATGCTTAGTTTATATGAAGATAGCAATTCCTCAAACTTTAATGGACAGACTTCAATCTTCCCACCCTTCCAACTAGTCAACTATCCGTTTCATTGAAAAACGACAATGGAACACTCAACCCTTGTTGGATTTGATATTGAAGCCTGTCCATTAAAGTTTGAGGAATTGCTATCTTAATAAAAATTAAGCACTGATTGTATATATGTGTAGATTATGATCTAGCCCAATTGATGAGTTCTGGTTCTGCACAAAATACATATATTGGGGATCGTGTAACTTTTTCACATGTGTATCGATTACTTGAGTTCAAATTCCTCTATGTATATATATATATGAAATAGTATAAGCAAATTACATCCCTTTATATACATCTCTTCTGTAAATTCATTTAAATTTGTAAATAACTACCTGATATTTTATGTAATTAATATAAAACAGATATTAGTGTTATAGGTAAGAAATTATCTAAATTGCCATTGGGAGTCTAATCTTCTGATAAGTCAGATCATGATCCTATATAGGTTTACTAATTCAAATAATTTGGCATCTGAATTAAGATAGATATGGAAAAATAATGAGAGAAGGTTTCTAAATTGTCAACAGATAGAGGTTTATTGAAAAAAATAACTATAAAATAATAATTTATGAAAATGTTTAAAGTTCTGTAAAAACTTTAAATATATTGAAGTTATAGGTAAAAAATTCAGGATGATTATAAATATATGACTGTATCAAGAGCAAGTTTAGATTACCAGAAGAAGAAATATAAATAATTAATTCATGGCTTAAATAATATTTAATTGAATGTATACCATTTTGAATACATAAATATTTCATATCTAGGATAGAAAAAAATCATGTCTAAATCAATTTTTTGGCACAAATGCCTATAAGTCAAACATCTAAGAAGGATAAATTCATTTTATTGAATGAGTAAGGAAAATATATTTTTTAAAGAAATAAATGAATACTACATTTATAATATTAAAGTTGGAAACTTTTTTTTTCTGATCATTTTAATAAGAAAATTATATAAATGTTATTTTGTAAATAATAGCTATTGCTGTGTCAAATAGCCTCAGAATAACACAACAAAAATAACCTACTGGGAAGCATATCACTTCACTAACAAAATACCTGATCCAGAACCCACATTGTTGAACATCACCAATCATAGAATATTAAAGAAGTTCAAAAGATAGTCCCTCAAACGTAAATTCTATGATTTCTTAGTCAAAATAAACTTGGAAGCATTACCTACTAATTGGTTTCTGGTATATTACGGAGGCTTTAAAAACATAGACCCTATTTGTCCACTATGCAAGAGAGAAGAGGATACCTTAACCCATATTTTAGAATGAAGCAGTTCCCTTCAGGATTGCTGAAACACAATCCAAGCAATATACCAAATCAAGCAACCACTAACCTCCCTGATCAGATGCACCATCAATAATAGATACTTCGCCACTGTGAGAAGCTCGACCTTCCTTGCTTTCAACCTGTGGCTTACAAGATGTGAAGCAGTATACAGCCCCAACAGCATGGCTCTATCTCAATCTTATAGAAAGAAACTAAACAAGACAAGAACTCGTGACCAACTCCATGCATCCCAGATGACCTTCAGGTTGACATGGGAAATGACTGATCTAAATATATAAAATATGAAAGAGGGCGAGCTGGCGCTGACAAATATGACAGTAACTTTTTAATTGTTAGCATTAATAGTAGCTAGAGCAACATAGATGGAGACTTATCCGAAAACAACTAGCTAATGAACAAAAGAAAAGCTGAAAGGGCAGTGATTGCAAGGTTGAACTTTTATGAAAATACAATCATGACATAGGAAAGATGCCAAGACTATTTTTAGACATTGGAGGACAATCTTTATAACTACTTTTATAGCAATGTATCCCTCTTATAAACATTTGTAACAATAATAAAGTCATTACTTTAATAAATAAATAAAAAATAGCATGATTAATGAAATTGACTAAGAAGAGCTTTCTTTATTTGAATTCATATTCTTGGTATTTCAATGTTAATTTAACCACAGTTTTCTGAATGTAAGATTGTTACTTTTTGTGAAACTTAACATATGAAGCTAATAATGCTACTATAAAAAAATACCAACAACTACACACAAAATGTATTACCCATATATATATATTATTGTGCCCTTTTCTATAGGTCAGTAATAGTTTATAACAGTCAATTACTAAAAATTTTAGATTTTAGAATATGTTCTTTTAATACATTAGTTATATTAAGTCAATTATATCTTTAAAGTACAATTTGAAGCTAAAGAGAATACGTAGTATATAAAATCATTTAAAAATAGTTATATAAAGCTTTAAATATTGTTGCATATGGTTGTAAAAGCTGGCCATATTAAATAACACAGCTATAAATAATTAAAAGTATATTTAATAAATTCGATTTTAATAGTTTAAAACTGATAATTTAATAAATGCTATGTTTAAATTTATAAAGTCATATTTAATAAGCAAAAATTAATATCGTACATTTTAAAAATAAACTTTATGATGGTGAGAATTGTATTTAATTCTATATTTTCTAAATTGTTCTTCCAAATTTTATAATTATATTATATAATAAGTGTATCAATTATATAAATCTAGGCAGAGAAATAGAATAAAAATCGTCTGTCAAAGTTATTAATCATGTGACTTGAATATTACATACATTCTCACACATGCTTGTTTGAGTTAATAATAAAGTTTAAAATATTTTGAAATTGCAGTATAGAATTGGATGGAATTATTGCCTATCATAAAAGTAAATAGTATTAAACATTAAGTTAACTATCGTATGTAATGTTTTAAGTAATGTAATAAAGACGAATACAGATATAATAAAAATTAAATATTTTGTTTAAATAAAAAAATAGATAAATGGAATAGGTTATTAAGGTTATTTTAAAGCTTATTTTAAATGTTTAAATAATTTTAATAAAATAATAATTGATTCAAAAGTAATATTTTAAATAATATTTTAAGTTCATTACATCATGATTTCTAATTTTGAAATTTAATTCTACTATAAACTAAAAATATGTAAATTTATTCTCAAGCTAAAGTAAGAATTAACCAATAGGAATAGGTATTCTTACAGACTATAAATATCGTCGTAACTAAGGTATAGGGGGAGATTAATAATGTATTGAAACCGGAGAAAGTCAATTTTTTTTTGGTACTTTCTTATCGTTTATTTTGCAAAAACTAATTGATAATTTTAAAGTGTTTTGCAAAAGAAAGTTTTAGAAAAAAAATTATATATTTAGAAACTTCGTGGAGATGATTTTCTAATTTTTTAAAGTACTTACCAGTCGTATTTTATCTAAAAGTTTAACCTAAACTTCGCAATAAAAATGGATATACTGTGGAATAAAATGGATAGAAATTGTAATACTGTAAAAATGTTTGGAATATTTATTAATACAGCTTTATTTATGCATAACCGAAGAATTGTTTTGGTACATAAAAAAACACAGCTCGGACATTATACGGAGTCTAAAAAATGTATTGAAACATATTATTTATAAGTTTATCCAAGATTTATTTTTAAATAGTAATAAGACAATTATATTTCATGAATTATTTTATATAATATGATATTCAAAGGAGTAAAATGTTATATCCTTTCTGAAGGTAACATTTTTTTTAATTTTTTTTTTAAAGTGATATATAAAAATACCAAATGAAAGTTTAAATGTATCAAGAAGGAAACATATATAAAAAAAAGTGAACACATAGTTGAATAAAAGATGGATCCATGGAAATACAAATAGTACTTAAAAGTTTATCGAATATTTTTAAAGTTAAATTAGATGGATTTATGTATCGGATACGCAGAGAATATTGGTAGAGAAGATTAAGAAGCTTCACGGGATTAATTAATATTATGATTTAATAATTATCATCTTAAATACTAAAATCAAGGATTATTTTCTATAAATTTTACTAAATGGATTAATAATTATTTTTATTTTAAACTTTAACGTGCTTGGATGAGAACATTTTCTAAAAACTCTAGAGAAAATAATAGGCACTTTGGACTTATCAGGAACTATCGTCAAGAAAACATGTAATTATAGTTTTGATTCCTTTTATTTTGTTAACCTAGTTTAAATCTAAATTTTTTATAAGATTAGGAAAACATAAAAACATTAATTTATTAATATTAAAATTTTATAATATAACAATCTAATAATTTAGCTAAAAAATATTTTAATATAAAGTGTATGGGTGTGAATTTTTTATATCTGCAATGCTCAAATGGATAAAGAAAAGCCTACTGAACACGATGACTAGATAAAGGTTATTGGTAATAATAATAACTATTGATAATTTATAGTGTATTTTTTTTTTGTTTTCTTTAGATCATCCATAAATTGGAAGAATGAAGTGTAAAAGTTTTTTTAATTATATGTAACACATTTCATACAACAATTTAAAAAAACATTATGAGATAGGATTGATTTGAAAATATGCATACGACGATTTTTTTTATTTTTATTAGTGATATAATCCAACATAACAAATAATTATGTGATTCTTTTAAAATTTTCATGTTAGGATATTCAAATATTGTCTAAGTAGATTGTATATGATTAGATATATAGAATAATGAAGTAAGCAGACTTTTCTTATGAATCGTAAGATTGTTTAACTATTAATGAATTTTATTTGTTTTTTAAATGCAGATAGTTATTTATCGATGTAAGATGTAGAAAAATCTTGAGAAATAATGTTGAGATAGTGGCTTGGAAGTACTATAGTTAGCAGGAAACCAAGATGATGTATTTTTAAAAAAAATAGGATATGATAAGGAATGGAAATAACATTTAGTCTTTATGTGAATATCAGCATAGTTAACAAAGCCTTATGACTGATACACATTTTATTTGGACAGTGTTTATATTTCTTTAAATATTTGATGTTCTAATAAAGCTGAAGAAATAGCTTTAACATCGTTCCTGTACTAGAGGATATTAGGCAGGTAAATGCCACACCTCTTCGCACTGTCCATGATTTTGAGATATGTTAAAAGTTACTCTAGCTTTCTTCCTTAATCCTATGCATCTGTTTTCGCTATCTTTATTTCATGTAACTGCATCGTTTAGTAAGATATGTTTAAGAGAAATGATAAATAATTTAGAACTTAGGTTATGTTATCGTTTTGTATAAGATTGGTTTATTTGCTTAAAAGGAATAGGACGTTATAACTTAAAATTGAAGATCCAAAGTATCCTAAGGAAAGAAAAGAATCATAGAATATATTTTGAATTTTATTTCGGAAATGAAATATAAATTTTTAAAATAAAGCATCTAAACAAAGATATTTTCTTTAAAGTGATAATAATTTTAAATGCTTTAGTATTATTTTTTTTTTTAAGAGAAAAATAAGTATTGCATATTTTAAAATACAATAGTACAAAGTAAATTATGTAAACAATATGCATAGTATATTTTTGTTTATTGATTAACAGAAATATATTAATGATTACACTTATACTAAAGTAAGGCTTAAAGAAGAATATATTGTGATTAGTAAACATTGTGTGATAAATACTAAAATCTAGTACTTAATTTTGGATAATATTTTGTGTAACATCTTTGACTTTGCAAGATGAAATTTTTTTTTAATATTTTGAGAGGTCCATACTCATTATAAAATTTTGTTTTCTACAGAATGTTTTCTAAGTATGAATTTTTAAAATAAGATAGTTTAATAATATTAAGGATAAAATACTGTTGCTAATAAAGTAGATAAATATATTTGTAATAAGTTAACCATAATGAGAAACCAAATAGTAACATTTTTTTTAAAATTTTGTCCTAAATCTAAAAAAAAAATAATAATTGAAATATAATTTTTTTTTTTTTTATAACCCGGTAGATCAAACTGTAAAGTAAAAAAGTTAAGGACATCCACTGTAAATAGTGTAAATAAATTGTTTATTTATTTGTTGTTAGTAATAAACTTTGTTAAATTTTGTTATTTCAAAAATTTTGTGTCCGAGTTATTTATTTCTCCACATCGCTGCATGAAAACACGATATATGCATAATAATCAAAACAAATATATAATTTTGCACAAAAGATAAATAGAGAATTATTTTAAGAATTTTAAATATTTTATTGGTATTCATTATAATTAAATAATCATAATCTTACATTGTTTATTGGTCAAAAATCAGTTATCACAATATTATATTAAATTATATGCTATCAGTTGCCACACATATTTTGTTTGTCAGATTATTAAAATGCTACCACGTATTTATTATATCATTACATGAAGATATAAGATCATATTATATTATTTCATTATGGTAATAAAATTATAGTAAAAGAAAAGATATACAGAATTAGTTAAACAATGAAGAATATTATTACTGTTATTTATTATTATTAGTTTCAGTGTAGTAGATTATGACATAAAATCCCTTCTCATATTTTACTACTATTTTTATTAACTTAAAATAAACTTTATGAACCTGAGATTATTTTATTTGAGCTAGATTATTACAAATAGAAGATTAAGACTTAATTATTAGTTTAATCTTAGTGAGTAGAAGTTAATAAAGTCGTAAGAATACTATGAGTTTGTTATTTAAAATAGTAATAAGGGGGGATGGTGTTCTTATGCCATTGAGGTAGTATCCTGTAGGATATTGGCTCAATGTAATCTATCTTGTCACCTGTATTTTCACTTCAAGTCTCATGAAAATATTAAATATTTATTTATTTTTTATAAACTGGACCTTATTCGTATTTTAAATTTGAGCTAGTGAAATATTTTAATTTTAATACTGAATATTTTAGTTATTAATTATTAACTGAGATAGAACCCGTTTTATTTTATACCATATATTATCTGGAAGTGGAGCTACACATAGACAAGGTTAGAATATATATATATATATATATATATGACTTTTAATATTCAAGCCTTGAACACATATAAAGATTCCTCTTAACAATCTTAAAAGTGCTAAAAAAAAATTCAATGCATATCCAGTGTTATCACTGAGAATAGCACTACACATAATAGACTAAATGTTCGCATTTTGCTAGATTAAAACTACTAGATCATCAATTGTGCTAAAAAAAAAAAATCACAGTTCTTAAAAATAATATTTAAATATTTTGATTAGAAAAGCTTCAACTTTTTTCCACATGTACCTTAAACATTTGCGTAATAGCCAAGTGATATAGTTTTTGACTATAGAGGGACCTCTCAAACCATAACACAAGATAGGGAATTTTTAAAGAATGGCTAACTTATCCTTAATCTAAATTATTACTTATTGTATAGGCTAATCTGAAGCATTTTGATTTGAGAGCGTGAAGATATTACTCTCGTTACATTTTAATCCACTACATCGTTTGGCTATTATACAAAAGTTTAAGATGCATGTGAAAAAAAGTTAAAGCCTTTCTCTTTCTAATTACATACTGCCTGTGTGCTTGATAAATTGAGAAAACCATATGGGTTGAAGCCTAAGTCACAATTCAGTATGTGTTATTTAACTTAATATATGTCACTTAATATTTTTTAAAAACTATTTTATATCTTGTAGTGAAAAAATTTATAATAGTTACAAATTTTTGTCATCTATTTTAAAGAAATGTTTTGTGAATGGTCCTGCCTTGTTTCACGTTAACATTACAATTGAAATTTGCAAGATAACAGCATGTATTTGCATTCTTTATATCTTCAAAGTTAAATGTATATAGGAATAATACAAATTTGTTTCCTATAAGGCACTGGTATTTATTATCCTAAAACAATTGAAGATCTAGGTTTTTAGTCTAATAAAATATGGAAAGTGAAAATTTTGTTTGTTTTTGTGCAGTGTTGCTCTGGTAGAATTATCAGATATAAAATAATTTTGAAATTTTTTACATATCTAATAATATTAGTACAAGAAATCTTTCTTTTATATATATATATACAGTATTTTAGTGCAGTAATAGTTTATTCAAATTACCAACAATTAGAAAAGACCACTTTAATATGATTTAATATATATACAGTATTTTAGTGCAGTAATAGTTTATTCAAATTACCAACAATTAGAAAAGACCACTTTAATATGATTTATAAATTAAAAAATATTAATTAAACTTGACTTTAAATTTTAATATTGATTTTTAAAAAAAATATAAATTAATTTATTAAAGACAGAATAAAAACTATAATAAGATTATATTGAAAATAGATTGTTGCATATCCATGTATCAGAGCTTGCTTCTAATATTCTGTACAAAGATGCTATAGCAAATAAATGATAAATTTTAAAAAATCAAAACATGAAAAATGAGTTTAATATATACTTATGAGAAATGCCTGTTTAAATGAAAGAATGGTGATAAAAGAAAAAAAAAATTACAAAGGTGTAAGTTCTGAATAAACTATCAGAATATCATAAATACCCAAAAATATTTATTTTAATATTTTCTAATAAATGATTAATACCTTTAGGAAACAAACTTACATGATTTTAAAATATTAATAGATTTTGTATTTTCAAAATATATATATAAAATTAAAATATATGCAATTAAAAATCATTATACTGATCCCAAATTTTTCTTATAGTCTAGCATTTATTAAAAAAAAAAATAAGAAAAAGGTGCAAAAAAAACAAACTCTCATTGAACCAAGGGCTTATATGACAATGGTGACATTAGAAACCCTAATTTATTAACAATATTCAAAAGTATGAAGTAAATATTTTTAATTTGAGTAAAAAATATTTATTTTAATATAAATTCTTTTGGATAAAATAGTTTCACAAATTTTATCAATTTTTCTGAAAAATAAATGTGCTAATATTATTTCCCACATAGTCACACTTCATATATTATTTCTAAAAAAATCTCAGAAAGTGCAAAAATGTCACATGACTTTTGCAACCATGATTACTTTCTTAAAAAAAAAAAAATCCACATTTATTTTCTTAAAAAAATATGAACTTAAGGTAGATTTGGCATTATTGTTGTACATTAACTTTCAATACGTGTAATTACTTTTATATTTATATAGCATATGTATAAAACTCCTAAAATCCTTGAATAATTTCTGATCAGTAAATGGATTTAATTATTCAATTTCAACTTAACCAGATTGATGGATGAAAATTCCTGCCAGATGTATTTTAGCTGTTCAATAATATAAACATTTTAAGTAAGTCAATGTTCTCTTTAATTTAAAAGATTAAAAACATTATTTTCTATCGAATTGGTCACATGAATAAACAAGCATAATATATATTAAAAAATATTTCTGGTAAGCATTATCAAAAAAATAATAGAAAACTATATAGTATAAATGAATTTGATAAAAATATCAATTAGCTGAATTTAAACAAGGCTGTACAATTATCACGTTCATTTTCAACCATTATCAGTCCATTGCAGGATAAAAATCTCCAAGTTTAACCCATTTTTTCTGATCTCTAGTCTTTCTCTATTCTGCCTTGGCCTTTTACAATCTAGAGATCCAATTCAAAACTTCATTTACCCATCTATTACCATCTGTTCTAACAATACCCCCATTTCTTCTTCAGTCTTCTTTCCATCTCAGTAATATCTATTTGTTCTCTCATCCTTGTATTGTTTTCAATCTTCTTATTCCTAACAAGCATTCTATGTACTGTTAGCCTGAAGCTTCTGCAATAAATGCTCATTAATAGCCATTTCTGAGAAGTGATGAGATGGATAACAATATTGTTCTAAAAAATAAGCTAGATGATATATTAAAGTAATAGACATCAGTATCTATCTAGTCATTAAATCATTCTTGGTCCAGCTTTTGAGAAGAAAACATCTATAAATGTTACTCTGAAAATTATATTGTAGCCTATGTTAACCTGACTTGGAAATTGTTAATAAATTCACCTCATGTTCAGATCTATTCTAAAAATTAATATTATCATTTCAAACTGAAAACTTGAAGCTACAAAAATAAGCTAATGGATGAACTTTTAATGAAAATAATGGATAAATTTAGCTTGTGCTAACCTGATCTGGAAATCTGTTATCCCTGAAATTACTATTATCATTTTAAACTGAAGGCTTGAAATTACAAAAAGTTAATAAGGAAACTTTTAATGGAATTCATTGATAAATTCACTTTCTGCTGGAAATTATAAATTTAAACTGAACTTTTAAAACTGCAAAAAAAATGACCTGAAGATACTGATATCATCCCTATAAAAGAAGTAAAAGAATGTAATCCATGGTAGAATAAGCTATAATTCATATACACATCTTCATTTATACATTTCATTTATATTGAAACAGTCAGTTTCATCCACCTGCCTGTTTCACATATTTTACCCCACACCTATCTCTATGCCATGTTTAAACTGTAGAGTACCCATTTAAACAACCTTAAATTACTATATATGCGGGATCACACATATATACGCAAATGGTAAGTCTGTACTTTAATAATATATGTATATATTACAGATATGTGTTCATTTTTAAAGATTTCTAGTTTAAGAAATATTTTAGTCTAAATTATTAGTCAATTTTAAAGTTATATTGCTGAAATCACATATGTATTTAGACGCGGTCCCGACTTGTTATTCTACATATATAGTAATAAAATTAGTTTTACACTAATTATAAAAGTAGCTTTTAGTTTTACTTGTAAACAATTTTTAAATTAGGTCACACAATAGTCTTAAAATGGCGTGAATTTGATTTTATAAATCCAAAATTTTAATGACAATTCTCAGAAATTTTATAGAGTTGTGATAATAAACTACAGGGGGGAAAAGGTAGAAAAACAAAATCTAAATTAGTGTTAGCAATTAAATGTTTTCTAAAATAAATTAATGGGTTTTTCAATTACAGTCAAGCTTGTAAAAATAACCAGGTGGCCAGAGTTAAGAAAATTATAAATACACCCCGGTCTTGTTTTATGCAGATTTATTTAATGCAATTTTGAAGTTATGTGATTCATGTTTCTTCTTAATATCTTTGTATGCGGTTTTCTTTTATGCGATAAAAAATATTAGATCATAAGTTGAGCTCCGATAATGCGCTATTACTTTAAATATTATAAATTTCGTGCACTCACGTCATATCTAATTATTTCAATATTTTCAGTGCTTTATAATAATATTATAATAGATTTTATGCAATAAAGAAGTTCATAATTCACTTAAAATCAGGATTTCCCCATTTTATATACACACATTAAATTTTACAAGATTATAATGTAAATCTGTTCAAACACTATATATGCCTATACTATGTATTGTAATGGGCTGGTGGATTCCACAAGAGATAGGGGGAGCACAGTTTACTATGGTGAGACTTTGAGTCTTTGGATAGGGTACAAGTGATTACACAATGAAATATATAACCTATGATTGTATCAACTTCCAAGAGACTAGCTGTACCTATTTTTTATTAACCTAGATACAATTTGGGTCAATTCATCCAATTCACACCCCTTTCTAGCCATGTTATACCACAGTATTCAAACTCAAGGAGTGATTGCTTGGACTCTCTTATCAGGAAGATCACACTAATAGTAGTTATTGCACCTCTATATAGGTGATAATTAATTACCAAAAACCAATTAAGCATATCCAAAACCATAAGATATATATAAAAAAAAAATGTATGTGCAGTATAAGTATATATGTATTAAAGTTATAATAATTGACCTAAATATGTATATGGATTTCCTCTATCATAATAAGATTGATAGGTGTAAACTAAATAAGATGTTTATAACGGGTATATGAATAATGAAGAGCTATAAAGCTGATGGTGGATATGAAAATAATGATGAGCTAGAGACCAGATTAAAATAATGAATTATTAACATTTATTGATTAACAAAAATATAAAATACGGATAATTCAATCTGATACATGTAATTTGTTTTGTCAAGGATGAATTTCTACTATCCTGATATCTATAATGATATTAATACAAATAAAGTCCTTACCCTCAACCCAATGGTAGATATTCCTACACTTGACCAATTATTCACAACAATGAATATGTAACATTATCATATATATATGAACGCGATTTTATCTGGCTAATTTAAAATATATATACAAACAATATATATATATATTTGTTGTCCAGATAGATCAATGGTTATAAATCATTTATATAAAAGCTTAATTAATAATAAATAAATTAGTATAAATTCTATCATTAACTAGTGTGTTGCTTACTGTGAAATAATATTAAAATCTCTTACCTCTCATTTCCCTTTAAGTTGTCAAAAGCCAGTCAGATGGGGAGGATAAAACTAGTGTAATTTTTTTTATTTTTATACAAATGAAGATGATAAAAAAAAAAGTTAAATCTAATATTTCCCCCCTCCTTACTCTCATAATGAATTTTCCTAAAATTATAACACATTGGCTTCCAATTGTAGAAAACGAAAATATACAGAAAATTTACAATAGACAAAAAATAAAAAATAATAATAAAACACAAATCACTATCTTTATCCCATTATATTAATTAAAGTTCGATGAGTCTACTGGAAACTGTTTATTTGCCAAATAAGTTACTATGAATGAAGATGAAATACTGCTCCTGTGGAGTGGAAATTTGTCTGGATCAAAAAGTAGTAATCTGTCTTGGATTTTGTTAGACATTTTATTCAAAGCAAAAGATGTTCTTCAGGTTTCTTCTAAATGGGCAGGTGAAATCTTTAAGCTTTCATGGCTTTATTGATGAGGTAGTATTCTCTATGGTATGAACTGTTCAGCAAGCAACCATGGGATAAAGATATTATATATCTATTGATTTGTTTACTTTTCAAGTCTTTAGTGGAGATATTTCTATATAACAAAACAGTTAATTATTGTATATTATTGTTATTACGTTAAAGTTATTTAATCAGCAAATAATTGAATCTTCCTTTTAAATTATTTCTTCCACTTCGTATGATTGCTTTAAAAGTTCATCTTTTGATAATTCTGAATACTATTTAAAAAATTTATATATATTTAAATTCGAACATATATATCCATCTTTGTATTCGAATTTCTTTTTAAGCAGTAAAAAAAAGTTCTATCTTCGAATGCAGAAGACAATATAACAATAACACTTTGTAGATCACATATAGTTTTTTTAAATATATCAACCTTGTCATTTTCCATTGTTGAGCAGACATAATATATATAAATGGGATTAAAACAATAATTTGTGAACACTTTAAATTTCGTTTCTACAGCTGGTTTCTATGTGATTAGATTTAAATTCAGTCATTGTTTTGTGGTTTATGAGCAAGTTTTTGGTATAGTTCTCCCCAGTTAGTGATGCATAACACCTGTTTTATTCCAGTGGTAGTATACCTATGTTTTCCCCAGTGGTTTAATGGTTATTATTTCTTTAAAAATAAAAAGATGTTTATGTAAATGTATATGTTGGAAAGGGAAAATGTAATAATATGATAATTTGCTTGGCAATTTGATTAAGCAAATATGTTTATGAGGCTCCAATTAGCAGTATCCTAAATAATTGGATGGTGTGTCAGGTTGTAACTCATCACTACAGTATGTTGTTGTTTTTGCATTTAAATCACATTCTATTTTTGCTTTTTATAAAAAAAATACGTAATCAATTAATCATTTAGTGTCCGCAAGTTTTTTAAAAGGTAACAGCGGTGGGCACAATTAAATTTGACAATTAAAATCTAATTTTTAATTGTAATTAATAATTTACAAATTATGTAATGTGATATGAAACGATGAAATTTGATTTTTAAACGGAATTGAAAATTAAAAAATTAAAGACAAAAATAAGAATTTAATTTTTAATTGTTAGTTTTAATTAAATTTTGCCCAACAGTGGTGAGTCGGTATCTTTTTATTATCATAAGCCTAATTTCTTATTTTTATTTTAAACTTTTAGTTTACCCTAATGGGGAGGAAAAAACAAAAATTTCAATTTTAGATCGCTTAGCGAAATGGGAAGGATCAACAGCAATTGGAAAACATTTTAGTTGTATTTCCTCTTGACTTCATTTAAGAAGCTACAGTACCTCACATCACATCACGACAAATCTGATTCTCAAATAGCGATGATTAAAATACCGTACCCGTATGAAAAAAATATAAATTACGCATAAAAATATAGTTTTGAATAAAATTAAATATTGTAGTTAATAAAAAAAGTTTGTCTTGTATCAATTTTTTTTCAAATTTGAAATTTTTTATTAGTCATATTTTTTTATGCGAATTTTAAAGTAATTTTACGTTGTTGCTTTGCTTTTATGCGATTTTCGAAAATTACAGTAACCTATCCCCCATTTTTCAAGGTAAGTTAAATCTATTTTTGTGCACGTTTTCTGAGTAACCTATCTACCGCATAAAACAAGACCCAGGTGTACTTAAAGTTGTGTGGCAATGCAAAGATACATATTTAATAAGTGAATTGTAAACCAAATCCACGTTCATTTAATCTTTAAAATGACAGGGTAAAGTAGGCGATCACTCACCTCTCTCCTTGCTGGAGATGAAAGAATTTTGGTCTGACAAAACATGAGCCATACCTCAGCCAAGTAACCCGTGGAAGAAACTCCATTAATGTTAAATCATGATGAAAATTGTCAACTTATTATCGTCCCAAGTGCTCAGAACTGCAATGAAGATGACTGGTAAATTTTTACTGAGCTGTTCGTAAACTGTGATTTTCAATTCTCTATTTTAAAGCTAGTATTTATTAAACCTGCCTTTACAAACACTTTTTCTAAAATCTGCAAAGAAAACTGTTAAACGCTAATGCTTGAATCTTGTCTGATTGTAAAACTTGTAATATTAAATTCTCTCTTAAAATGTAAAACTATGATAATCTATTTTAAACTAAATATATAATTTTCTGCGGTCTTTTATGCCTATTTCTGATCTATTTAATTTATTCTATAATTTTATCATTGTATATGTATTTAATATGCCAAATAATTTTTAGCTTATCGCTCTGCAAAGATAATTTCAAATCTTCGCTATAATAAATATTAAATAATTGAATTATTTTTTTCACCCGCTGTTTCAAAATCATGTTATTTTACTGGTTAATTTTGAGTATTAATATTATAATAATCAGTAGTGCTCTAGTTAAAATAATAGTCTGCTTAACTCTAGTTATAAATTATAACTATCTATATATGCAACTTGTACATCATAGGAACTAGCCACAGATATTATCAAAGCATATTTTAATGCTTTATTCATAATTACCCTGCAAATATGCTTTGTCCTTCTTAGATGTATATGTTAGAAATGCAGGTGATAATCTTAAACTAGGTTACTAATTAATTTAGTCCCTAAATAATATATTTGAAATACTAAATTTGAGAACTGGGTTGTATAGATATGCAAATAGAAGTTATCTATTTTTAAGGCATGCTAAGATAATTCTACATATTTGCGTTATATATTGTGCCCATTTCAATTTAGTCTGTGGCTACATTTAAGTAATGTGCATAGAATAAAAATACAAAAAAATCATCATCACATTTTATTATATAGAAAAGGAAGCTGTAGGGTATCCAAGTTTAAACCCTACAGGATCAAGTTTCCACAAGCCTAGGACAGAGAGTGGGGGAAATATTTGATTTGTTTGTTGATAAAATCCAAAAATAGTTCATACCGTGAATTATTTAGTAGTTATTTTTAAAAATTAAGATTATAACACATATAGGCAGTTGTCTGTGGACACAAACTATTTAGTTAATCATTTTCATATTTGGAATATTAACTTTCTTCAAAATTAATCTACAACTTGCTAAATTCTGCTATTTTTATTCTATGGCTATAATTTAAGTTTAATAGTTCTAATAATTTAATTTTGAATATTAAATTAGTTTCTAAAAGGCATTCAGATTATTTTTACTAGCCAATTTTTGTTTTCTGAATGATTTAAGTATTAGGATGTGTGCTTGTACATTTAGTTAAACATATAGCAAAAGAAAATTTTGTACAAATCATTTTAACATGTCAAAAGCTCTATTGTTATAGAGATTTTATTGTATTGTATACTAATTAGACTCACAAGGGTTTCAGTTGGTAGTACAGCTGAAAAAGTCAGAGATAGTTGGAGAAAAAGTAATTAAATTTTATAAAGTTAGATTTAAGACAAAGGTGTGAACATTAAAATAATGGTTCTTCCTAATTATCAACCAAGTTATTAGTCTGGATTTTATTTTATTAACAGTAAATTTAAAACAGATGATCAGTGTTAAATTAGACTGGTTAAATTAATAATAAAAAAATCAGGTGTCTGGATTTTCTTACTGACTATAAATTTGAAGCAGATGATCAGTTTTAATCAAATGATTTGGCTAATAAAAAAATCACAAGTTCTATCTGTGTGGTCTCACTGATATAAAAGGGGCCAACAATTACTTAAAAGGATTATTATAGATTAAATATTGAAACTGTGGAGAGCACAAGTTAAATTCTAAAAAAAATATTAATTTGAATTGTTGTCATTTTATAGTTTTGTTTGGAGAATTTCAAAGCCAATAGCAGGCTAAAATATACGTTTTGTCTATGTGGCCATCGCCCAGCCATCAACCAATACACTTCTGAAAGTGTCTGAATCAAAACTATTCCACCTCTTATGACTGATTGGGAAAAATGAAATTGAAGTAACTGACTGCTCATCCATGTTTTAAATAGAAAAAACATTCACCTGCATTTGAAAGCTAAATGAAAATAAATAATCTACTCAAAAGTGTTAAACCATGCTAGTTCAGTTATGCCAGTGACAGTTTAAATCCCAGCAAAAATTATAAATATGAAAACAGATAACTTTAATCTATTAAAAGAATTATGCTGAACAGGAAAAAAAAAAGTTCCAGTGCCAAATGATTCCTAATGGAGCAAGTAACTTCACCTCAAGAAAATAAAAGAACTGGTAATATGAATTTTAATTATATTTTCCTTTTTATGATATTAGGGACTATTAGCAAAATTTTTAATAACAATTTTCTTTTTTTTTATTATCTCTGAAAATTTAAACCCAAGATCAAGTAAACCAGAGAGTTTCAGTAATACTAGCTATAAGCTTTATTAATGATTTTATATATTCTGAAATTATACCCACTTAATGATGAATTTTATTTTATATAGAGTATTATTGTATATTAATTTAAATTTATGAAATGTTAATATGTAAAAGATTTTTTTTTAAAATAACATTTTATTCATAATGGGGATCAACAGACACATACACGTAATATAATCATACTTGCCACATGTATAAGCGTTGTATAAATGTTGAAAGTAATGGAAATGTAGCTTTAGAAAAGTTTAATTATGGTTTTTGAAATAATTAGTGACCTCAATAGCTTAGAGGGAGATAAGTAATTTAAAACTTGTTCTGTAAATGTTTTACTTCTCAATCCAACTAACACTTTTCTAATTAATCATTTTACTTTATATGTTAAGCTTAGATTTAGAAGGTTATGAGTATGTGTGTGCAAAGAATGTTTATTCTTTTTTAATGAAATATTTTCTTGTGGATAAATTTTAGTAATTTCTTATCCAAATTGATGTACATTATATTATGATAAATGTTGGATACTGTCATTGAAGGGAAAGAATTTAACATTAATATTATGATTTCTATATAAATAACTCATAATTGTTAGTCATATAAATTTTCATTTATATCTTTAAATAGTATGTATATTTTAATAATCCAGTAATAAATGTTGATTTGTTTTATTAAGAGGCATATTTCTTTATTAAGAGTATTCTTTATTAGTTATGATCATTCATCATCACTGTTGAAGTTGTAATTGATATACTAAAGTTAGCCAAATAATTATGAATTTCTAAAAGCTAAATTTTAAGTTAGACTTAGTTATAAAGCTGTTGCTGGAAGCACCATCATCATGTTTTCAATTAATAATCTAGATGTATTTAATGGCCATAGATAAATAATGATTTTCACTGTATTTGGTTATCATTTGTGAGTCATTATAAGATGATTGCCACCATTCCATCATCCACATCACTCAAGGATGAGTGAATTGCCACTATAAATTGATAGTGTTTAATACGAGCTAGTAAAACTTATGAAAATGTTAAAATGCATTCATAAGATTAAAATTTAAGTGATAATTTTTGTCTGATGAATTTTATACACACCACTAAAGCATAAGAATGCTTTGTTTCCTTAATGCTAGTGCAAATGTGATAAGGGTCTAAAATCAAAAGTTCTACATTTTGTTATAAGGTACCAAAGAGGTTCAAACCCGGTACATTTGAAATAGGTATAGAATATAACCTTGTCTAGGCTCAGATAACCTAGGGGCACCCTGATAGACCATATCCACTTATTAATTTATTCACTTAATAAAACTAGGAGATAAAGTGGGTAAAAATACTGTTGAATTTTCTTCTACAATCATTTTTATAAAATTGGTTACATAATTGGGTAGATAATGCTCAGCTTTTAGCTAAAGGTTAGCCCATGGCTGTTATAAACTCCATTTCAAAAATCATTTAACTAGTAGTGACAGTAATTTAATTTCAGACTACAAATTTAACTTCTCATTTATCTTCTCACTATAGCTGAACTTAGACTGACCAGACACTAAAATCTAGTCATACTATCTTATTTTTTAATAAACATTATTGATATCCATTGAAGCAGTTGATGTCTAATCATCATTGAGCTTCATGCTTCACCATCTACACTAACCTCCTGCAGGGCCCGCAATTCAGACTTCAATGTAGATATATGCCATTCACGCACACTGTATATATAATGATCCAAAAAAAAATTAAAAATATTTAGTAAAGTAAAACAGTAGTGTGTGATGCATATATATATATGAATGAAGCAATAATTCTATTAATATTTATTACTGAAGATGAGATGTTTTCCTTATATAATTGTAAATCTTTTTATATATATGTATTTTAATTAAAGAATTGGAATGTAAAAACAAAGTAAAATGGGGAAGGCTCGAAATACTGAAATTATCTTTATCTATAGTCAGATTGTTTTCATTAATTAAAATTATAAATCTTAATTAAAATCATAAGCAATTCTTTAGTTAGTTGTTTGCAAATCTTTAAAAATATCTAAAATGATATTTCGAGCCTTATCTGTTTTAAAATTTTTACTAATTAAATGTTTTTATTTAATCAAGAGATTACAGAGATAGCTGTGGGCAACTGAGATTGCATTCTTGGGGGAATTAAAAAGGTGTATGAAAAGGGCTCATAGAACAAAAGTCAGTTTTTACTTCGAGTTTTACTTAGTTTACTTTGAGTTAGTAATTAAGCATTGAATTAGTTAGTAAATTATTTCAGAACGTTTGAGTTAGTAATTTTCCAGAAAAATTGATTCATCATTCCATTTTATGTCAGGAAAAGTCAAGAACTATGAAGTTTGAGTAGAGGAATATTTCATTCTCCCCTCTCGGAGAACTGTTTACCTGCTGCTTCCATCCATATGACTGGCCGTATAAGATGACCCCTGCCACTATGCTGCTATCCTTAGTTAATTTCACCTAATGTAGAGCTGCCTTAATATGTAAACTCCTTTTGTAATTTCTAACAAGATATAGTTAAATCTTTTGTATGTTAATTTGAGTATTTTGCTTTTAACTCTCTCTGTAATCCCTTACTAGTACTTATGTAATTCTAACTATGCTCTTTCATGCTTAATTAGGTTATATAGCTTTGTGCAGCTTAATTAAATATTTAACTTATTTTGTTTAATGTATATATATATATTCTTTAATATGACAATATCATTCAACCTCACGAGTTTAATAAGGGTTTATTTTCTTTGGTTAATGGGGAAAGAAGCAGGGGCTTCAGTTAAATTTATTAGTAAAATTTTAGTCATTTGTGATAGAAATCACTCACTAGGTTGGTTTTATATTTAAATCTGTTATTCACGTTTTTTATCTAAAATATTTTATTGTGGATGCATATTTTACTTTATTATTTGAATTTGTCTTTAAATTTTCATTTTAAAAGATCGTAAACCTTAATATAATTAATCCATTCCTTCTTGCTTTGCCCGAAGAGCTAATTCTATCAATTAATGCATATATGGGAATTGAAATTAAATATAAATTTTGCTAGTTTAATGTTATAAGTAAGAGTTATTATCCATTATAATTTGTTAAATGACTCAGGATTGAAAACAGATCATTTCGCCGAGGTTCGACCATTTCCATGCTTTAAAAATATTATATTAAAATTATATTATAAAAATTATATTCATGTCCAATAACGTTGCTGACATACATTTTCTTTTCCATTTCTTTATGTCTTCGTCATTGGGGACTTCCGAAACCCGAAGCTCCTGTCCTACTTTTCAAAATCGTTTGTAATCAGGGATATACACTACTCCCTGTGGAACATGAGGTTTAGAGGTTGATGTGCTGTGGATGACAATACAGCTGGCTCTGGGCCTTCAAACCCAACCTCTCAATCGGTACCATTTGCCAGAACACGCGGATGTACCAAACCTAAGTTCGTTTCAAATATTCCTTTTAAAATAAAATATCCACAATCGCCATGAAGGCCGGATTTCTTTATTGTATGCTAGTACCGTTACTCTGCTCCTTAACTTTAGTAAGTCGTAATAATGTGTTGAAAATAATGATTCATTTCGTAAAATATATTCAGTTCATCGAGGTAAACTGCTTTCATTTAAAACCGTTATCGATTCCCATAGACATAAATCAATTATATATTAATGATTGTATAATTTATTCTTGTAAATTAGCGCAGTTTGTTTCTTATGTATATGTTCCCAAAGATGTCTTTTCCAAACAATGCCAATAAAAATATATATAGTGATTTTCATAAAGTAGATAAATGATTAAGATTGTATATTTTTGCCTGTTTATAAAATCATTTACTATTAAATCGCAAACTACCCTTTATATCATTAATCATCTAAATCTGACACGATCTTTTATATTTGTTTTATACATCTACAGCATTTTATTTGTAAACATTTTTAAATTAGCATTTTAACCCCGCACAAGTTATAATACACTCCATAAAATTATATTCATTAGATAATTAATAAAAAGGATTTTATAAAAACAAATCTCAAGTTTTGTAAATGTATAATGTCACTCCAAGTGTGAAACAATTTTGTAATATATATATATATATGCGTTTTCTTAATATTTTATTAAGTATATATTTCATGTAAATCCTGGTTTGTTTTGAATTATTATTTTTTAATTAATATTTAGAATTATTTTCTTTAGCTAATAACTTAGCATTAATAAATATAACTTTAATAAATGTAATTCCTGGGCTACTCTTATCTTTACCACCACCATCATTCTGATCTTATGCTTTGCCACTGTTTCCGGGCCCGGAATTAAAATAATTGTGCTGTATCATCAGAATTGTTGTTCATTGGATCAGACTAGAAGAATAGGCAAATAGGTTAGAATTCAGGATTACTCCAGACCTGTGTATCTAGAGCATGGTCAGATTCGAGGTACTTTTGCTTAGGATTTGAATCTTGTTAAGTGAGCAGACTGTTTTGACCGGTACATCATCCAATCACATGAATTATCTTAAAAATAATAGTATTAAGCCATGACCAATTGATTTCATTTTACAAAGATTATTTTATTAAAAAAAAATTAATTATACTTTAATTAGTGGAAAAATCTCTCATTTTTACTTACTTGAAACAGATAACATCATATTTACACTTTAATTTGCAAAGCACATTTCATTTCTTTAGAAAAAAAATCCTTTTGATTTTTTAAAAAGATATCAATACTTTACTTTTTTCTTTTGAAAATTGATTAAAATGTTTTTAAATAATCTACTTTTTTAAAAAACAAACATACAACAAAACAAATTAAATTACTGGAGAAAAAATAAAATGCTTATATTACTCTTGCTATATTTTTTCTTTTATAGTTATCCCTAGAAAACACTAGTCATATTATTTAAAATGTCTTGAATTTGTTACATGATTATTGCAACTTTTTAATAAGTTTATAATTGGCATTTAGCTAAACTCCATTTAAGAACTAGACTATCTTGAAACGAAAATGAAAAGAAAAAATTCTTCTCAATGTATATAAATATTGATGAAATAATAATAATCATCTGAAACTAATTATTAAATGAGCAATTAAGTTTTATTATAAAATCAATATGCACAAAATAATATTAAACATTAACCCTTTCATTCAATAAAATTTAAGTAGACTAGTTTATATATTTCAAGTGTAATATGTGTGGTTTATTTAGAGGATGTTAAAATGGAAAATAACAGAAGTGAAAAATCATTCTGCTTTGATTTAAATATTTTGTGTATGAATTTTGATACTTTAGTGATATAACTTAAATAGCTGATTAATTAAAAACAACGAATACTGGTCATTAGAATATTAAAAGAAAAGCATATCCATATAGATACAAATGTTATATCAAAGACTACAGGAAACTCATTCATTATTAATATACTAAAAAGTTTTACTTTAACTGTTTGTTTTGTAATTGTTTTTTAAATCAGATATGACAGTATATAACTGAGTTGATGCTATTTTATTATGTCAGCAATTTCCCTATAAGAACAGATTGCTAAAATGCAAGAGGACTTTGTAAATTCACAACTATAATGTAATACTTAGACGTTTGAAATTTTATAATTTATGTATTGTATTTTATGAATTGTAATTTTTGTTTTCTTAATCAAATATCGCTAGATATCAAAGAAAAGAAGTGAACCATTTGTAATTTTAATTTATTTCAATAAAATAAATATAACAGAATAAACACAGACAAAATTATAATACAAATATCATAGTTAGTAGTTCGAAATTAGTCAGTAAATGAATATTTATAGTTTTTTTTACTTGTAAAATAAATGCTCATTTTTAAATAAGCTAATATAGTCAACCTACCATAAGTCTGTCTTTAGTTTATAAAATAATCACTGTTAAGACATATCTCTGATCTTTACATTATTTCTTAAATATTTTTAGAAATATTACTGCTAGTTCTTTCGATAAAAAATGGTGCTATTATCATTAACAATATTTATTTTGTATATTTGTAAATTATTAAGTGTATTCCTTTAAGAATTTATCAATTTTTTTTCCCCTAAACTACAGTTCTTAAATTTAAAAAGAAAGTTTGAAACAATTCCACACAAACAATAATAAATTATAAAACTATATATTGTGACCGGTCGCCTTATTCAACCGTTCATATAGGGATTGAGAGCTCCGAAACAAACATGATATAGCGTAAAGCTTTATTTATTTTCCTATACCGATAATTATTCATTATCAACACAAGGGGGCGCCAGATACGATGATTTAATTTACAATTTAATTTCTCGCATCACCTTACGTCATATCAAAACGATTTCGAAGTCTAATCCCCGCCCATAAGCTCAAACTCCCAGCATGGACCAATAAGGGTCACTCAGGGTCGCGATGAAATTGTTTCAAGCATATCATTCTGGCAAAAGACACAATAATAACCCAATGGAGAAGAAGCTTGGTTGATTTACAGATCGGTCCAAATATTGGACCGGGTCATTGGTTATTTGCAACTAATACGAATGTTTGATTTATGCATCCTTATATAAAAATTAGAAGCTTATAATATCATCCCCCCGTTATCATACAGTCCAATAGAATTATTCATACTAGCTTTATTGACATTTACTTATACTTATTAATAATAGGCCCTCCCAACTCTTAAACCTATCTTAACTACATAGTAAATAAACATCGTGACTTACGGCACGATGAAATTTAAAGAAATAAACAAAACAAAAAAATAAGAAAGACACATTTAAAAGTAAAAAATAATTAATCGCATGAATAAATGCTGATTATAATACTTAAAAAAACATATTTTAATTATAGAGAATGATTTGAGGAATGCTCGACTTGTTTAAATAAAAAAAGAATTTATTGAATATAAGAAAAATGAAACATTAATTAATTGCTTTATTTGCACGCACATACACGCATTCTCGCACAGAAAAGAACATATTATGCATAATAAACATGGATGATAAAATATGTTTCCTTCTTTTACATTTGAAATTAAGTGTGTTATAATTTATTTGCGAAAGAAAATAATAATTATGATCAAAGTTCGTAACAGGAAAAGTCCTAAGATTTAAATATGGGGAACTATGTAGCATCTGATATTTTTTTATTTACGAAGGTTGAGATTAAATTAATTATGAGATTGCCTTTTAAAGTCTACGTAAAGAATGAATGGGAGCGTAAAAGAAATAAAGTGTTTACCTAGGATTTTGCGTAGTCTTCTGCTGCTTCTAATTTGATGAGGGTTCGAACCTGTTGGATACTGTTTCCATAATAAATGGTTATTCATTTTATATATAAGTTCAGCGTAATATGTTTGGACAACTTCCTTGGACTGATTGGAGTACGACGTTTGGACGGCACTGTTGTTGATCATTCATAGCTGTGGAGATGTTATGGCGGCGGAGCGTCGATCAATCACTGAGGGGTTTCTTAGCCCATCATGACGATCGACGCTCTAAATGTTAATTTCACAGTGATCATATTGGATAAACTGGATAGCAAAAAAAAAGAGAAAGTTCTGGTCGTAGCTTCCGGAGGAATTTAAAAAAAAACTATAAGCATAAGCAAAACAAAACAAAGAATGTAAAAAAAACTGTAACCGAGTTGTAAAGACAAAGACTAAGACTCATATTTATATGGGTTGGTTATTATCTGAGGATCCAATCTCCACCCAGAGTTCAATATTCTCTGAGTTGTCGTTGGGGTCCGTGTCATACGTAATGTTCATTCAATCCATATGCTTGAGGCAATCTTAGGTTTATAAAATCTCACATTGCAATCTCAGAAAAAATTCATACTTATTCACCTTTTATACATACATGCGTGCGTGTTTTAAGATAACAATTTAACTTACATTAGTTTAAAAGTCGAGCATTTAATCTCAAAATCACCTCTATAAGCTTTTAACTTTCGCTATAGTTATAATTTAAAATAAACCCCTTTTTAATTACCCCCGCGGCATATACAAGTAGAAATCATTTATTGAGATTTAAAATGGCATATTAGTGATATTTTTATATTTTATTTTTAGAGAATATTATTATAATAGATTATATGAAAGCCTTAAATTATTTAATCAGAAATATTAACATTTTATTTTATAGTGTATTTTATGGAGCATTGAAAGAAAACTACATTTATTTTTATCATATCCCCGCGATCCGTCTAAAATTAAAATGCGAGGATTGGCATTTTAATTTTCACAATAAAATCCTTTATTTTTGACCCCGCTTCGTGTGATTTTTTAATCACTTATTTTAGCCGACTATCCTACAGTTCCACTTCCCCTCATATAAAGAAACGAAGTGGCAGGTCATGTGGTCAGGCTCGGATTGACACTTGACGTTTGCGAACTAAACTCAAAAAAAAATTCTTCTTTTTTTTTTTTTCTTTACGAAGAGCGGGCGTGCCATAATTGGAGATATCTTGCCCAATCTGGTACAGGCACCCCGGGTGGAAGGTTGGCATGGGGATGGACCTTTCCGAAGTCCCGCGATGCAAGGTTACGAACATATAGACATTCTCTTACGGTCTATCTAATGGGAGGCAGGAGGATGGTCATTTCCGAAGTCCCCTCTGCAAAATACGACAACATTTACGAGGTAGCGAATAATCTGAGTTATAGAACAATAAGCATTCAAAATATCCGAGCTTTGTACCTCCTAGCACACTGGGAAATATTGAGGGAAGGAACAATAATAGCGCACTCTCGCGATCCGGCTTTCCTTTCTTTCTTTAGGCGGCATCCGCTTCCTTTCTCCGCGTGTTTTCGAGTAACATATATTTTAGTTGAAGGCGGGCGACGTTCTTTTTAATTTAAACTGGCTTTCAGAAATATTAACTTATTTACCTCGAATAGTTTTCTTTAGAAGAGTTATGACATTTATTCCTTTTCTCTCTTTAAATTATATTTTTTCTCTCGTGTTTAGTTATCTGCGGTCTGCTTTGGTTTAAAATAATGTTTTATCAACCCCCCTTCCCCCCTTGTTATTGTATGATGCGATGCGGTGTGTAAGTCCTTTCCGGTCCGTGGTCATTTTCCATTCAGTTACCGTTATTTATAAAGCGTGCTCCGGTAATTGTATTCCTGTGGCAAATCCGTGTTCGTCAATGTGTTTTTAGACTAAATTTTCATTAGTATCGATCTGGTGGTAGCTTTCTCCTATACGGTTCCTGTCTCGGCCTCTCTACCTGCCTTTCCCGTCCTTCCGCTCGCTCGAACTTGGCTATGGCGTCCCTCTTCATTAAGTGTTTTGTAAGCGAATAATCTCTCTAGGCTCTCTATGTGTTCATTTGGGTCCTCATTTCTCTTTCCCTTAAATGTTTGTACTATTTTTCCTACTTCACTTTCCCACATATTATCGTTATTGATGTCCATTTATGACTTAATAAAAAGATTTTTCCTTTCTTTATTTATATCTAAAATGTTACAACTTTTTGTTGATGCTTAAAGGAACGTGATTATTTTATTATTATTTATTTATGATAAGAAGTGATTAATCGACGTCCGCGCCTCCATCTCCCGCTATGTTCTCCTTTGCTTTATTCGTTGTCCATCCATAATTTTTCTTTTCCCCTTTTTTTTCTCTTTTTTTATTCGTCCAAACTTTCGTTTACGTGAAAAAGTTTTGCGTCTTTTACGAGGTTCGGCTGCTTTTGGCTAATGTCTTGATTTGCTTCTCTCCAAAACATTATTTGTATTAGCCTCACGTTTGGAAGCGCCATTTGTGACCGGTCGCCTTATTCAACCGTTCATATAGGGATTGAGAGCTCCGAAACAAACATGATATAGCGTAAAGCTTTATTTATTTTCCTATACCGATAATTGTTCATTATCAACACAAGGGGGCGCCAGATACGATGATTTAATTTACAATTTAATTTCTCGCATCACCTTACGTCATATCAAAACGATTTCGAAGTCTAATCCCCGCCCATAAGCTCAAACTCCCAGCATGGACCAATAAGGGTCACTCAGGGTCGCGATGAAATTGTTTCAAGCATATCATTCTGGCAAAAGACACAATAATAACCAATGGAGAAGAAGCTTGGTTGATTTACAGATCGGTCCAAATATTGGACCGGGTCATTGGTTATTTGCAACTAATACGAATGTTTGATTTATGCATCCTTATATAAAAATTAGAAGCTTATAATATCATCCCCCCGTTATCATACAGTCCAATAGAATTATTCATACTAGCTTTATTGACATTTACTTATACTTATTAATAATAGGCCCTCCCAACTCTTAAACCTATCTTAACTACATAGTAAATAAACATCGTGACTTACGGCACGATGAAATTTAAAGAAATAAACAAAACAAAAAAAAATAAGAAAGACAAATTTAAAAGTAAAAAATAATTAATCGCATGAATAAATGCTGATTATAATACTTAAAAAAACATATTTTAATTATAGAGAATGATTTGAGGAATGCTCGACTTGTTTAAATAAAAAAAGAATTTATTGAATATAAAAAAAATGAAACATTAATTAATTGCTTTATTTGCACGCACATACACGCATTCTCGCACTCGCACAGAAAAGAACATATTATGCATAATAAACATGGATGATAAAATATGTTTCCTTCTTTTACATTTGAAATTAAGTGTGTTATAATTTATTTGCGAAAGAAAATAATAATTATGATCAAAGTTCATAACAGGAAAAGTCCTAAGATTTAAATATGAGGAACTATGTAGCATCTGATATTTTTTTATTTACGAAAGTTGAGATTAAATTAATTATGAGATTGCCTTTTAAAGTCTACGTAAAGAATGAATGGGAGCGTAAAAGAAATAAAGTGTTTACCTAGGATTTTGCGTAGTCTTCTGCTGCTTCTAATTTGATGAGGGTTCGAACCTGTTGGATACTGTTTCCATAATAAATGGTTATTCATTTTATATATAAGTTCAGCGTAATATGTTTGGACAACTTCCTTGGACTGATTGGAGTACGACGTTTGGACGGCACTGTTGTTGATCATTCATAGCTGTGGAGATGTTATGGCGGCGGAGCGTCGATCAATCACTGAGGGGTTTCTTAGCCCATCATGACGATCGACGCTCTAAATGTTAATTTCACAGTGATCATATTGGATAAACTGGATAGCAAAAAAAAAAGAGAAAGTTCTGGTTGTAGCTTCCGGAGGAATTTAAAAAAAAACTATAAGCATAAGCAAAACAAAACAAAGAATGTAAAAAAAACTGTAACCGAGTTGTAAAGACAAAGACTAAGACTCATATTTATATGGGTTGGTTATTATCTGAGGATCCAATCTCCACCCAGAGTTCAATATTCTCTGAGTTGTCGTTGGGGTCCGTGTCATACGTAATGTTCATTCAATCCATATGCTTGAGGCAATCTTAGGTTTATAAAATCTCACATTGCAATCTCAGTTAGAAAAAATTCATACTTATTCACCTTTTATACATACATGCGTGCGTGTTTTAAGATAACAATTTAACTTACATTAGTTTAAAAGTCGAGCATTTAATCTCAAAATCACCTCTATAAGCTTTTAACTTTCGCTATAGTTATAATTTAAAATAAACCCCTTTTTAATTACCCCCGCGGCATATACAAGTAGAAATCATTTATTGAGATTTAAAATGGCATATTAGTGATATTTTTATATTTTATTTTTAGAGAATATTATTATAATAGATTATATGAAAGCCTTAAATTATTTAATCAGAAATATTAACATTTTATTTTATAGTGTATTTTATGGAGCATTGAAAGAAAACTACATTTATTTTTATCATAAATTGAAAGTAAATAAAAAATAGAGTATTTACACTGCTTGTGTGTGTGGGTATATACATGTACTGACTTTGTCTCGGTACAATATATATAATATTACAAGTTTTAGAGAATCATATTCATTTACCAAGATATAAATATTTGAAATACAAGCACTCTTCATATACCTGGAGCCTAATTGTAACTAAGACTTTCAAGCACCCTTCAACTATCCACACTATCTTATAACTACTGATACACATGACCACACACATGTAGAAAAGGTAAATAATCACCAATATACATATTTCAAGCTGAACCAGCACTCATCAGTTGATCCAGATTATCATCTCCCACATATATATATAATCAATACTCAGTTTATATTAAGATAGTAAACCTCATACTTTAATGGACAGGCTTCAATCTACTCCAACCTCCAACTCTTCAGCCATCCATATCATTGAAATCTGATGATGGAAAGCTCAAATTCTATGTGTATCAGTAGCATGAGATAGTGTGGATAGTTGAAGGGTGCTTGAAAGTCTGAGTTCAAATCCCATATATTTACCAAAATATTTAAAAATATAAAACCATAAGTGAAATGAAAATAGAAGCAAATTATACAATTTACTTAAAAAACCTGGATCTGTTAATAAATGATTACTATGAAAAAGTATTAATAGTTTATTTAACAATAACCTTGCTCTCGTTCAATTAAATATATATTAAAGAAAAAATAAGAAAAAAAAAGGTTGTGTTCTAATCTATCATGTCAGCCGCTTGATGCTAAGCAAAAACACATTGATATAATGTTCCCGGGCGAGCCATTCTATACAACTACGATGTCCATATTAATCCATAAAATTAAAAAAAAATAACCAGAGACTGGCTTTTTTTGTGTGTGTCGATAAAAAAGTATGTTACTTTCCAATAGCAAATAATAGTACACTGGAGAATTTTTTGAACAGTAATTCCAACAAAATTTTACAATGAAAGCCGACTTTGACCTTTTTGGGATAGTAATTAATTTGGACAGCAATTAATCAGAGTTGGGCTTCTTTTTTTTTTACGTTGCGTATCGGAAAAGTTACGGTACTTTTTAAATACAAAATTAAATTACATTTTACCTCCTTTTTTTTGGACAGTAATTAATCAGACACCGTGTTTTGGGGGATAAAAATTAAATTATATTGCACTCTTTTTGTGTGTGTATATATAAAATTACGTTACTTTTTTAATAACAAATAATAGTAAATATAGCAGAGACTTATTTGGACACTAATTAATCAGAGACGGGCTTGTTTGGTTTTTTTTTTTTTACGTATTGGAAAAGTTACGGTAGTTTTTTAAGAAAAAATTAAATCACATTTTACCCTTTTTTGGACAGTAATTAATCACACACTGTGTTTTGGGGTGGGGGGAAGTAAATTGCAATTTACCAAATAAAGTTATCAATAATTATAATAAACTATTATAATGAAATCCGACTCTGGTGTCTGGCAATTAAAATGATAGTTGGAGGCAGCCATCTTCCCCTCAGACGATTTCTTGCGATACATTACTTTCATTGTGATTTTTGAACTAGTGCAGCGCCTCACCCTAAAATCCAATTTGTAACACTAACACAGTCCTGATGGAACAGTGATGACACTGTTAAAAGTGTTAGAAGGTACCAGTAGGTCAGTTCATATGAAACAAAAAAAGGTCGACCTAAAAAGTTAAATTATTTAGACACAATAAACAACACACCACCACATGATACTGTTGCAAAAATATACAATCCAGTATTACGATAAAGTGTGTAACACAACCAACTACGGAAGCCAACGAAGGCATTTTTTTGTGCTTTTAGCATAGTAAAAAACCACAGCGATAGCTGGCTGCCGAGTAAACTAATTCTTGTGTTTTATAGTAGAAAGCTATGTGCTTGGCTGCAGATGCGGAAACGGCACATTTCTAACAATTTAGCTAGAAATAGCGCCGTCAAATGGCTGACATGATAGATCAGAACACAAAAAAAATAAAGTTGCATTTTATGAAACAGTTAATGCAGACTTATTTAATATGGGGGAAATAGAATTTAATTTTTTAAGTAATTTTAAAGTTTTTGTTAAAATATATAAATTTAACTTTTTTTTTAAAAAAATTAAATGTTTTTCTAGAATCTTTATGTAGGTAATGAAAGTGATTATTTTAAAACTGGGAAAAGCTTAAGATATTTGAATTTTTTTTTTTGTCTTTGAAAAAAAAAATATTTTGAAAGCATTGATATACATTCTTTATATTTGTATTCTTTCAAACTTTCTTTTGGTTGGCAATAAATAATCTGCTTTCAGAAATAGAACTTAGATATACATGCCTACCCTAGATTTGTAAAAAAATCATAAATGACAATTTTATTAACACATTAAATCAGGATTTTAAATCCTAAAAGTGTTTAGATCATTTTTTTTTTAAACTTTATCCAACTTTAATGTTAATGTTGTTGGAATTTCAAAAGTAGCCTATATATATTGTACAAAAAGTTAGAAATAAATATTTTCCTATAAGCTCTGGTGAAAGGGTGTGGGCAAGCAGAGCCCCCAGCTACATCTTTATCGCTGATAAAGTAAAACTTTTATTTTTAAAACGAATTTCTATTACCTTTTTTAAAACAAACAAAAAAAAAACCAAAGATAACTTTTGGCTCAGTGACGACAAAGTATTTCTCAACCCACCCCCTCTACGCTGATATAGTAAAACTTTTTTAAAAAAAATTTCCATTATCTTTTTTTATTTTACATAAAAACAAACCAAAAACAACTTTGGTCTCAGTGATGACAAAGTATTTCTCAACCCACCCCCTCCACGCTAATAGAGTAAAACTTTTACTTTTAAAAACAATTTCGATTACCTTTTTTTTTAAATAAAAAAAAAAACCAAAGAAAACTTTTGACTTTTTCAATTTTTTTTTTTTTTGTTACAATTTATGTCATAGAATAGCAATCCTTTTGATTTGGAAACGTGCAATCGAATACTTCCAGTTGCAGGAGCCTCATTGACATCAGCAAGTGGCACAATTCCAAAATCTGCTTGCCACAGTCAGCACCATTTTATTGGTCTCGTATATTTTCAAAAAAAAGCGTGACTTTTTGCGTGAGCTCGATTGAATCATGTTCAACCCTACCCTTTGAAAATACTTTGCACATTCCAACTTGTGTAGGGAAGGGTGGGGATGGTGTGACAATTCTTAGTCAGTCAGACTGCATGATTTAAGTAGAAATGAAATTACTCTGCTATGGAGATTTGAAAAGTTGTGGTCACTTCAAATCCAGACATCGTCAGACGATACGGTAGCCAACTGTGAATTGTGCGAATTCGCATAAAGTGTCACGAAGTATAAAACAGGCCGTAATATTTCTCTGCAACACTATCAAGCAGCCTGCAATGGTTATGATAAACAGAACTGTTTTCTTAGCTGTAAGTCAGGCCGCGTAAACGGCATTTATAGCTGTTTTGGATTGGCAACAACGCCAACAGGCAGCCAAGCCCGGCTAAGTAATAATTGCTATAACAACTAATAATTTTTAATATTAATAAGCTGAATTAAAAATGTCAATGCTCAATATAGTGATATTCATTTATTATAATTTTAATAACTTGACAATTTGTGATTCTGATATTATGTTTCTTAGCTGTTGGGTTTCTTTGATATTTTGGTGTTAACCATATACATATTAATATTTGCCTAAAAGTTAGTGATGGTGGTATAATAATATTTTGGACTATTTCCATTATCTACCATTAAATGTTGAATGTGTAGAAAATTTTAAATTTTATTTAAACTTTTCAAATATAAACAACTGTTAATAATAATACGCCAAATCTACACGCTTGTGTTGTCTATGTGTGTTATTACTAACAGTTTGTTGTATTTGAAAAGTTTAAAATTTTCTAGATATTCAACATGCTATGGTAGATAATTATCACATTATATCACTTGTATTTTTAGATTAACATTAAATACAATGTACTGAAAATTTTTCCTTTAGTTATTTATTTTTTTAATATATGATATTAAGAAGTTTGTAACATTCTATATGTTATTTATTGCTTCTAATAGTTTGTTGTTTTAGACTTTTATTTAGATTACAAATTGTTGAGCTATTAAAATCGTTTTTTGACATAACTGAAGATATATTTTTCTTAATTGTAGGATATGTTGTCATAATGAACATATGTTATTGAATAATACATTTGTCTACATTAATGGGGTTTATTTTTCAATCTCCTTTTCATTAAAGCATGCAATGATTGATGCATAATAAAGTGCATCTTTTCAAGCAATCACCATTAATTAAAACAATTGCCAATCTTCATTAATTCTTAAAAATGGTAATTTAACATGCATATATTGTAATAATTGTGAATTGAGTCACAAGGCTCATTAAGATTAGATAAATTCAGATTAACTTTTATACAAATTCAGATTAACCTTTATATAAAAATAGTAAGAAACTAGAAAATTGACAGCATCTAACAAATATGTCAATATTATTTTACACAATCATAGAAATTAATAAATAAATAAATAAAGGAATATAAGAAATAAATAGCTGCTTAATATATTTCCTAATACTTAAAACAAATATGAAAATATTTAATTAGCCATTGAAATAATGAATTATGAAAATTAATTAATGTAAGTTTGTAAAGGTGGTTTAAATTGCAATAGCCACTCTTATGAATGGAGGAGGGGACAGGAATTAGCTTACAAACACAAACAATTACAATTTGTTGAAATAGGTTTAGTTTGAAGTCCAAGTTATAAATATTAAATATATCAGATATACTCAGCCATAAAGGCTATGCTTTTTTTTTAATTAATTGCTTTAATAAATTTTTTGTTAAGATTTAAATTAAACAAAATATTTTAATATTATAAAAACAAATATGAGAAATGTAGCTGGCCTTAAAGGCCATTGTTTTTGTAATAGTTTTTTTTTAATTGGTTGTTTTAACAATTTTTTTAAAGATTTAATGTTAAATTAAACAAAAGATTCTTTTTATTACATAAAATGTGAGAAATTCACCACAAGTGAAAAAAAATTTTAAAATCTACCTGTTTACACTTCGAAATTTCTGATTAAATTTTTAATTATATTTATTTTTTTTTTTTTTTTAATTATAATTATTAATTATTTACTTTAAATATATTTATTAAATTATTTTTTTTTTATATTTATTGAAAAAAAATTCTTTTTTTTTATTAAAAAATACACATCACAACATAATAAAAAAAAAATTAATTTAAAATAATTAATAAGTAATAAAAATAAAATAAAATAATTATTAAATTTTTAAAATGAAAAGATTAGTATTAAATTAAAGAAATTAAAAAAACAATTTAAAAAATAAATATAAAATATATAAAGAGTTGAAAAAAAAAAAAAAAAAAAATTTTATTTAAAAGAGTTTAATATTAAAAAAAGGGGGTGCATATTAATTTTTTTTTATTTAAATAATAGAATTAAGTTAATCCAATTAATTAGTCATCAGTGTGGACAGTATTTTTAAGCATATTTACATTGAAGCAATGATAAATCCAAGCTGACTCTATCTTGGTTTATATGTCTAGTTAAGAGACCCTAAAAACCTATCTGCCTTTGTCATGCAATATATAATACCCAAAAGAGAAGAGTTCCTTCTTTCAGCCCTAGCATAGTCTGACATCATTGAAAAATATGTTGAACTGAAATTATCTTTCTAGCTGCCAGAATGTTGTTTAATACAGTGAAAAAAACATCTAAGTTTATCAAATAAATTGATGAAAATTTGTGTCTGAAACCACAATTCAAGTAAAACCTGGACTACAGTTGTGAAATATGCTATAGAAATAAAAGAACATTTAAGGTTTGACTGTAGTGAGATACCTGAGAACTGTAAGTTATACATGTGTATATTTAAATAAGCATTTATTTTTATAGCGTCTGTATATAATTGTAATTACATTCATATCGGCCTTTCAAGCCAATTGTGCAAACGCTTTGCGAGTGTTAAATAATAAATGAATACCCTCTGACCAATACAAGATATAGAATTTATGCAGGAATAAAAAGAATCCTCTTATTCCTACGGCTCAAATATTTATATATGAGCAAATCTGAAGTACTGGAACAGAAGGCGTGACGATAGAACGATCACTTTTAATTACTATATACAATGTCTGAATGAATGACGCCGATGAAATTTTCTAGAATTTACTAAACGTCATTCCAACTGAAACTTAATCATATATATAAATAAGCATTTATTTTTATAGCGTCTGTATATAATCGTAATTACATTCATATCGGCCTTTCAAGCCAATTGTGCAAACACTTTGAAAGTGTTAAATAATAAATGAATACCCTCTGACCAATACAAGATATAGAATTTATGCAGGAATAAAAAGAATCCTCTTATTCCTACTTCAGATTTGCTCATATATAAATAATATTTGAGTCATAGGAATAAGAGGATTCTTTTTATTCCTGCATAAATTCTATATCTTGTATTGGTCAGAGGGTATTCATTTATTATTTAACACTCACAAAGCGTTTGCACAATTGGCTTGAAAGGCCGATATGAATGTAATTACAATTATATACAGACGCTATAAAAATAAATGCTTATTTATATATATGATTAAGTTTCAGTTGGAATGACGTTTAGTAAATTCTAGAAAATTTCATCGGCGTCATTCATTCAGACATTGTATATAGTAATTTAAAGTGACCGTTCTATCGTCACGCCTTCTGTTCCAGTACTTCAGATTTGCTCATATATAAATATTTGAGCCGTAGGAATAAGAGGATTCTTTTTATTCCTGCATAAATTCTATATCTTGTATTGGTCAGAGGGTATTCATTTATTATTTAACACTCGCAAAGCGTTTGCACAATTGGCTTGAAAGGCCGATATGAATGTAATTACATGTGTATATTGTAAATAATACCAATAAGAAACTTTTTTTCCCAATATTTATCCATATAAATATTAAATTTACTTTTCCTCAAATATTAAAATGCATGTGAAGGTTTCTCATTCAATTATGGAGAAGTCTTGAGAAAATATTTTTTTTGTCAGAATTTATCCATATAAATATTAAATTTGTTTTTTTTTTTTTGAATTTTTTTATAATATATGTTATGTTTTATCTAAGTATTAAAATGTATGTTTAGAAGAAAATCCTAAATGTTATTAATTATTATTATTTATAAAATGTTTAGATATTGAATCAGAACTGCTGACTACATGCTATTCTAAATAGGATATTTTTAAAGCATAATACTCAAGAATGGAGAATAAAAAATTATATTTTAATACGTTACTATTGTCACCTGATCAATATACTGTTTTTACCTAACTTAATTAAAATCAGATACATTTAAACATAGCCTATTACCATTTAATTCTCATTCTTGCATCTCATAATGTTTTGTTGAAATAATTGCTAAATTAGCATAATCAATTGGTACAATATCAGTTTAGGGTTTTTGCTTTCATGAGTTAGAAATTGGTGCTAAACAATGAAAATTTAATAGAAGCTCGGGAGGGATTTGAATCTCTTCTAGATATGATGCTCAAAATCATGATGAACACCATAGATCAAAATAAATAAAAGCTATCCTTAGTAGATTAGATTTTTTTTCTTAATATTGATGATCAGGAAATATAAGCAATAATTTATTATAAATTTTTAATTACAGATAATTAAGTTTGGAAAATATTTGGTTTGATCATCATAAAGTGAAGATTTATGTTTGTAATTTATACCACTAATATGCTATAAAGAATATGTATCAATGAATTTAAATTCTTTCTAAACCAATATTAATATTCATTGTTCAGTTAATATTTGAGCTATCTTTTAATATTTTCTCTTAAATTATTTCCATCATCTTTATTCCTCTCCTTACCAATACTATATATATATATTCTTGAATTAATATGTAATCAAATGAATATGGAAAATTATATATGTAAATAATTTCATAAATGTTTTAGTGATGATATTGATAGATAACAAGCCAATTGAAATTAACAGCTATAAGTTAAACCATTTATTCTAGTTGTCAACAATAGCTTTTTGTCTGTTTACTTAGAGACAAAAGAAGATCCTTTTTTAAAACTCAATACCCAAAGTCTTCTATGGGCATAAATTCAAATAGATATATAATTAAGTATGAATATGTTAAATAATCACATCTTTTCTGAAATCATGAAAAAAATAAATCAACTTCGTCTTTGAACTATATAAATGTTAAATTAAATATTTTCACAGATTAATTATCCATGTAAATACCTAGAGAAATATATTTTAGCAATAATGTTACTAAATAATCAACAATTAATATTGACAGTCCTAATTAAAATTACTTACTCTAGTAGCCAATAATAACTTTATGTCGAGTTTACTTAGAAGCAAAAGGGATCATCTTTTATATCAATGCCCAAGATCTGACATAGGACATAAATTCAGATATTTTTATAAGTATGAAAATATTAAATAATGACATCTTTTCTGAAATACTAAAAATAACCCTCTTTACAGCTATGAATATGTTTTCATGGATTAATTAAAAAATAAGCAGATGAATGTGGGTAATAACATATCTAAATAAATTTATTAGACAAATATATTTTGACAATATTACTGCAAAAAAAATGACTATTCGAAATTGACAACAAACGAAATTACTTATTCTAGTGGCCAACAATAGCTTTTTCTCAAAGAGGGAGTAATTTGTTATTTCACAAGATTTCAGGAAAAAAGCCTCCATACTTAGAAAAATATCTATTTAAATTCTATGTAAGACTATAAGCATTGGACATAAAAGATGATCCTCTTTTGTCTCTAATGGGTAGTAGAGTAAATGATTTAGCTTGGGACTGCCAACTTCAATTTAATGGTTACCTAGCAAAATCATTCATAAAACATATTTATTTAGTTATTTACATGAATAATTTTCCCCCATTTGTAAAACATTTAATATTTATATATCTCTAAGGGGAAGATGATTTGTTATTTCCAGTATTTCTAAAAAGATGTGATTATAGCCTTTATACTTATAAAAACATCTATCTGAGTTTATATTCCATATCCTTGGTATTAAACTAAAATGATCTTTGTCACTAAATAAATTCTGATAAAAAGCTACTATTGGCTATTAGAGAAAGTAGTTTAACTTGGAGCTATCAATTTCATTATATTTCTTTTGGATATTTATATGGATAATTTCTCACATTCATTTGTTTACACACACACATACATAATATATTATACACAGATACAATAACAATAATCCCAGAATTTGAACTTTACAATTAGCTGATAGAGCCATTTCATTAGCTCTTAAATGTTTTAAATATTAAGAGTTTTGAATATAATTTTCAATGCAATTAAGTTTAATTTTTTTTCACTGCAATATTTTATTTCTTTTTGAATATTGCTGATAAAATTAAATATTTTTAATAAAATAATCAATAAAATACAATAAAATATTTATAATGGTTTCATCCAATAAATATATAATCTTTTTAAATTTTATTTTTATGTTAATGGTTTTAAAAAAATTGTATCATAATTTTATAAATGAAATCGAGTTCATTTTATTGCTTATTTTATTTGCAAAATTATTTCTTATAATAAAAACAATTGAAATCGATAGATAAAATATAGAGTATATATTTTATTGTGTCTATAAATATATAATGTTCACAGTCATTCCTTTTCATATATACATCTCATATTTAATCGGTGAGTCCTAACCAAATTGATTACAAATTTAAGAAGACAATAATTACTTTTTATTTTTACGACCTTGATTAGTTTTGATAGAACTACTGGACTTAAGTTTTTGTTTTTTGGGTTGTGAATATTTAGCTTCCAAATCGTCGAAAAATTTGTCTGCAGCCTTATCTCTTGCAGTCTTGTTACTCTGAATGAGTGCAACAAGGCTATCGTCTTTGTTGTTTATTCCAAGTTCCTTTGCTAATTCTTCAGCTTCTTTAGCTTCTTTGTCAGCCTAAAAAAAACAACAAAAAAACACTTTTTTAAAAAAATAGACAGCATATTATTGGTAAATAAGTATTAAATTATCCATAGTTGAAAATAAAACAAAGACTATAAAAAATTAAACCCGTATCACTGCGTCATTGGCCAGCTTGATGAATAATGCCACCTCTCTTAATGTTCCTTTATGGAGACAGTTGAAGAGGCATTTGCCTCAGAAGTTTATTTCAAGCCTGTTTTATCTTTTTATCTAGCTATTACAGAATATTTATTTAATATATTCATATTTTACAAATAGTGATTTACTTACACTTAACATAATTAACAGTTTTATATAACACTGAATACTGCTGCATTACATCTTATTCAAATTGTTATAATTTTATTGTACGTAAATTATATATCAAAATTTAATCAATCCGTCAAGTTTGTAAACAACCCTTAAATCAGAAGTAAATGTGAACAATAAAACTATTTGTTTTTCCTAAATGTCACAATAATAACTAAGCAGTTTATCATTGCTGCAGGATGAGATTGATAAAATCAATATACCCTATAATTCTAACATATACAAAAGCAAATCCATAAATTGTTTAAAATATTATGCAGCTATAAGTTAATTTGCTTCATTATGCTTAATTCAAGTGAAAATGTATTTATAATATATATGTTCATATTATTTATATTAACTGCAATTGCTTTTTTCTTCATATTTAAAAAAAAAAAATCATAATTGAACAATAAGTTTAATACATTAAATAAATAAATGTAATCATTTACTTTTAGCTCTAGTATATGATAGGATATTGGTAGAAAATTATCAATTACATAAAAACAAAAAAATCTAAGACTTATCGAATGTTTAATACATTAAATAAATAAATGTAATCATTTACTTTTAGCTCTAGTATATGATAGGATATTGGTAGAAAATTATCAATTACATAAAAACAAAAAAATCTAAGACTTATCGAATAAGAACTATAAGTCATGCCAAGCATATATGCTAATCACTATATCACAAAATACTTCTCTTTAAAAAACTTTTACTTATATTTAAGACATTTTAACAACTATAAATCAAATAAATAAATAAAAATCACATAATTTAACAAAGTTAAGAAGTAATATAATAATAAGTTAAAGCATGCTCTAACAATTCTAGATTTTTTTAAATTCTTATTCAATAAGATTATATTATTATTTTAAGAATTTACCTTTTTTTTCCTGGCTTTTTTATTTTCTTGATTATCATTAAGAAATTTTTCCTTTTTTGGGAGTTTATTATTAGAAATTTGTTCTAGTAAGATCTTCCTAAAGCGTTGTTCATCATCAATAGTTGCACACATAATACTATCCATAATTTCTTCCATATCACCATCACTATCCAAATATGCCTGCTTTAAATCTTGTAATTCTTCCTCAGATCCTGAATATAAAATAATTAAAACAATGAACTATATTTATTAATAATTTGTATTAATCATTCATTAGACTAGAAATTATCCACTTAATGAATAATATTTCTGTAGTGTAATTTTCACAAGATGATAAAGATTTAAGATCTGGCCCAACAGATGAGTGCTAGTTTAGCACGGAATGTGCATTTTAGGGATCATACATCTTTTTCGCATGTCTTTGGTCATATGTTGTGATTATATCCTTTCATAACGTGTTAAAAGCGGATAGAAACATATCTCTACTGTGCATGAGAATGGTATAGTGAAAATTGCACTATACAGAAATATTATTTATTAAATAAACCATGTTTGTGTTTTAAAAAAAAATTATGGAATTTAATTAAATTAATTCAGACCCAACCTAAACTAAAAAAATAAGAAGATATTATCTAGGATGTTTATATATGAAAAAAATTAAAATTTACTAACCTGACTATATATATAAAAAAATCTCAACTTGATAATATACCTGTATCAAAAATTTTTAAAAAATTAAAAATAAATTTATCATCTGACTTAATAAACCAATATCCCATGAATAAAAAAAAAATGGTCAAAGGAAAAGAGAATAGTAAAAGAATGTAACACAATAAAATGATAAATACAATTAAAAAAAATAATGAAAAACAAAAAAAAAGGGTTTAAACTAATGACATTTTTATCAATACAAAAAAAAAACTCCTTGGGTAAAATTTTAATATAGTGACTTTTATTTTTGATTTAACATTATGAAAAAAAATAATATTATAGACCTTTTCCTTGTTTGTTCAACAAAAATAAATAAATAAAACCGATAGAATCCCAATGGTAATAAACACTTTTTAAAATACTTTATTTACTGATATTCTAAAGATTACCAGAATTATTGATAAACTTTACTCAACATATATCTAAAAACAAATATTAATATATTGTGCAATTTTTATTTGCAGGAACATTTTAAATAATTTATATAAACACAAAAATAAAAATATCTCAAGGAAAGAAATTACATTTTGAAACTTTGTATTTGATTCAAATATAAAAACCTTTTGGATCTCTGTATGAAAGAATTTTAGTGTAGAAGATGAATTTATAACAGAAGTCTCGCTAACAATTGCAAATCCAACAAAGTCTTCTAATTTTTTTTTTAAGGATTTAAATTAAATTTTTTTACATTCTAAAAAAAAAAATAATATAGTAGAACCACAAACTATACTATATTTTGTTCTAAGCCTCCCTCACGTTCAACCTATATAGAGTATAACAGCTCACACTTTGTTGATAAATAGTGATTAGAATAGAATAATATTGTACATTAGTTTTCAATATGAACATGTATATAACATAGAGGCTTTTTTATGTATGTAGTAGCAAAATAATACAAGTTTAGGGTATAAAATTTTTTTTTTAATATTAATATAATTATTAATAAAAAAATTGAGGCAACACATTTACAAAATGTGTTTTCAACACAAATTGAAGAAAATTTCTTAATATATATAATTGCATATGTGCTCAGAGAAGAAAAAATAGCTGCCAAATATTATAAAATTTGCACATTTTAATGGTTTTTTTTTGTCTGTTTATATTTTTTTTTGATAATATAATATATAACTGAAGTCATATAATTAGATACAGCATAATTTGTGGCTTCATTGTATTTTATTTTGTATAAGTTCAATAGTTTCTCATTTTCTTAAATTTTTCTCTCTCTTTACATTGCTATTTACAAAAGATTTCATTGATAGCAATCATTCATTATATTTAAGAGTTAAAAAAATGTCTCAAACATGAAAAAACTAGAATTTTCTTTAATTACTCAAGATTTTTGAAATAAATTATTATCTAAAATTCTATCCAATCAATTCTTTTTTTTTGATTCTCATTTAGTTTCTGTAAAAATGTTTTCAAAAGGGAAATGGAAAGTATTTTTACCAAGATATACTTTTCTCTTCCTATTTTCTTAAGTTGTAATTTATTATCTCAAGCAATAAGGTTGGGCATAATCTAAAACAAAAATCACTTACACTGTAAAATTCGTCTATTCCAAGATGAATAAATTGGTAGTCAAATGATTTCCAAAACAAGGTATAAAAACAAGGTATGTTATGCTCATATTTATTTATCGATTTGAAAGCAATTTCAAGCTAATAGAAGATTCTTTAAACAATGCATGTGATTTCAACATCCTTGATATAACAATAATTTCAGAAGTTATACAATATTTTTGTTAACCTGTTTGTAGTTGCGCATACATAATGCAATTCGAATTTGCAATGTCCGGTTTCAGTTTAAAACTGCCGGAAATCTATGCAGTCTGCACATGCACTTTTTACATCTTCATTTCCATCTTTTTTTTCTAGTTTCAGAAAATCTAAGTTTCATTTTTCTACAATAAAAATTAAAAATTTTATGATAATTTATGCAATAAACTAAATTGAATTTTTTTGTTTTTCTTTCAATTTTTTCATTTTTAACAGAATTGTGTTTACCCTGAAATTTACATCAGAAAAACTGCAAGATTTTACCGATCTTCTTAATCTGTGTTACAAATGAACATTATTGAGAGAAATTTTCCATTAATAAATATTTAAATTTATATATTTTTTTAAATTATTATTTGAATTTATATTTGATAAAAAATATATGTAAAAATTATTATTGAAACTAACATATATGCTGTTCAAAAAATAGTTCATGATTATGAAAATTTATATTGTGAATTATCTGCTTTTTTTTTGGCATGGAAGTGGGCCTTGCCTCCAGATGTCCAGTATATGAATTAGATGATATCTGGAGTTTTGGTATGAGACAAAGACAAACATTTTGCAAATATAATGACCCGATTTAGATTTTGTTCTATAATGACCTATCTAGTGAAGATTTGACAAAGTATGTAAACTTAGGCTGATTATAGACTACTGCAATGTAAATTTCAAAGCTGCATATCAAATGCAAAGAGAGGAGGCTGTTGATGAAGCTATTACTAAATTTACTGGTCATAGTAGCATGAAGCAATATGGGCTCTCAAAATCTATAAAGCAAGGATTCAAATGGTAGATGTGTGCAGACAGCCATAATGGATGTGTCCCATAGGGAGTTGTATACAGGCAAAGATACAACTTTAGATGCTGGCAAATGTCTGGGTACTCTAGCTATTTAGCACAGTGAAAGTGTAATAATTGACACATCTCAAACATCGCAACACTTTTGTAGGAGTATCAACTAGCAGGTCAGTTCAGCCAACTAATAAATAAGTTGTATTTGCATTTGGTTGCAGTATTATTTAATTGTAAGCTGTCATTTTGTAATAATCACTTGATTTTACATTTTAAGTAAATTCTATTTAACAAGATGAAGTGTTTGCCACAAGCTGACAAGTAGGATAAATAATACTACATTGCAATGACTCTAAACCATTAACTTATGTATCTCAGGTTTAACTCTATAATGAATTTACTATTTCATTCACTTTTTATTTTGTTTTTATTATTTTATTTTGTATATAGTGACTATTTTAGTAGTAAATTTTAATAAATTACAAACTTTATTGAAGTTCTTTACCATAATATTCAAATTATACGAATTATTGATTAATATTAACTACTTGTTATTAGAAATGACATATTCATTGCAAAACCCTGTATGGAAAAATATTATGAAGGGCTACTAGGAAAAATGAAAGTTAATATCTTTATTCTACGAAGTGTTCAGGTGATGGATAACCTTAGATAAATGTTATTATATATCAATTTATTAGAAATTTAATGATGAATGCAAATTATTTACTAACAAAAGTATAGTTTTAAAATTTATGCATGAAAATTTAGAATTTATGAAATAATGAAAATAATTATTAGAAAAATTAAAATTTTATTCTTTTTTTAATTCCTTTGAATATCAATGGCTATATTTTTTTCAGCTTAATTACACTTTTTGGTGTTCTCTGTTTCAAACAATATACTGTACCTTCTATTTATATATGGTAAAAATATATTGGCATTCGGTAATATATTTAAAAGCTAAAAAAAAAAAGACTTTAAAAAAAAAAAGACACATTAAAATTTTTTTGGTGTTAGTGTAAATTATTTTTCTAAATGTACAATATGAATTGATTTTTTGTTTCGAATTGTTACTTTGATTTAAAAAAATAAAAGTTAAAACTGAAAAGAACAAAAGGAATTCCACACAAAGATTACGATCAAGAAACATTAGTGTATTAATGAAAGATGGACGACAAATTTGTTATAAAAAAGAACTTTGTAACAGAAAAAGAAAATAAATCTATAAGATTATTAACTTATGTATCACAATAAGAATAACATGCGCAGAAGTTCCAAAACTGGATCAAGGTATAAAAAAAAAGGACAACTTCGATCTAAGTCTTTCCTTTACCTTCTGGTTACATGTCTTAGAGTTTCCACGAGTGTAACCTGTTGCAGTAATATACTTTTGCACAGGTACGCCACTTGCTGTACTGAGCTGTCACGCAAGCATGGAAACGGAGCCATGTGAAAAACACTTTGTGCAATGAAAGGAACATCGCAATCGTGCTTCTTTCTCCAGCTATAGAATGGACCAATAATTGAAGATGCCGGCAGACCAATTGAAATTTCAATGAGCTCAAGATCCCATAAGTCTACATAAACTTACCGGTAAGCTTAGCTATTCATACCCCAATAGTGACTAAATTGAGTTAGCAAACAATTTTTAATATAAACGTGTAATATAACCCGATAGAGACATTCCCAAATTAGGACATTTTAATCCATGGATTGTTTAAAGATAGAACGGAAAGAAATGAACTGTATTAATTATATAAAATGATTACCTGAACTGGAAAATATGGTCCTTTCTAAATAATGGTAACAATTTATTAACCTTTATTTTATTAAAATTTATTTTAACCTTTAAGATCACTTTCATTTGTACGTTATTAATTTTAGTTTATTAGAATTTGAATATATAACTTACCCTTTGCCAATATTTATTAATTATGCCCCGGGAATAATATCTAGAAAATAATATTAATTACGGTAAACTATGACCCAGATTTTTTTAAAATCATTTTTTTATTTACAATGTGCGATGCGACGGATTTCAGCGGATTCATATATGAATCCTGGTGCCCTTATAAAAAGAAATAAAAGGCTGATTCCATTGATAACGTAATTCAAAATAATTGGTAGGCCAGTTAATCAGGAAATATAGCTATGTTTTATAGAAATATGAATGAAATATTTGCGTTTTCTGTATTCATAGCTTGATTAACTTTCACTAAATTTACGGTGAGTAAAAGAAAACCTATCAGAATCTAGTAAAACGAGGAAAATGTTACAATACATTGTCATTTTTGAATAATACAAACTTAAGTTATTATAAAGTTTTTGGCTTAATGTAATTTTTTAAATATTCCATATGGCTATTTCACCAGTGAAATGGGTTAAACTCAGTGATATTGAATGAAACAAAAATCTTATTATTAATAAAGGTTGGATAGTAAAAGTTTTCTTAACTCATCCTGATGATTAAATAATTTTTCATAATAATCTAATTCTTTTAAAACATTTGTATTATCACATTATTTAATCACCTATATAAGACAAAAAGAGAATATAAAAATTGGAATTATTGTAATGATATGAGAAATTAGAGGGTTACCTGGGATGATGGCACTCATCAATAGCAACCCAAGTCAATGATTCAAAATTTAAAATATTAATTATAAAATTTAATATAAAATGAATATAAAAATAAATTATAAAAGGATTGAAAGTAATGAGCATGAGATCCCAGGGAGGTCATTCTGAGAGATCAGCACAATTAACTATAAGTTCACCATTACCCAAAAGTAATAATCATCTATCAATATTGTGACTGGATTTGAATGGATTTGGACCGGGCTGATTATTAAGTTCTTGCCAGCTTGGGGCAGATTAGGATGCACAAACTTAAGTACTAATTCCATCAGAATATATAACAATAAAAATTCATAACGATGAGATATTAAAACATGCTGATTATCATCAATAGTCTGGCCAACTATAAACTTAATTTCTAAATAAATACTAGAGTAAATAAAAAAAAACATGAACTTTAAAGAATATATGGTTTGCGTCAATCCAGGATCATCAATATCAACTGGATGCCGATAGACAATCCCCTTTTATATAACAGACCATTATGCACAAATGTACTTCTGAGAATACAAACTCTATAACTGTTATTGTGAACAAGATATACTACCATATATATATATATTTGAGAATTAAATTAAGTCATTGGAATAATTTTAACAATGAAATATCAGTTTATTAATAACAATAAAAAAATGAAATTAAGGTCTGCAGAATACGGCTATACACATAAATTAATCGTTGAATTTGATTACTACACAATAAAAAAAGCTATCACATTGTGATTTACATATATGTTCCAAAAGATTTACATAAAACACATATAACATTGCACAGATATGCGGTATAATATAAAATGAACATATTTCAATTGTCATATAATAATAATAATAATTAAAAATGATTAGTTTTAACATATCTGTGCTTACCTAAAACACATTGATAAAAGCACGTAGATATGCAGTAATATATAGGAATTGTCATATAATAATATATAAAAAAAGCTATTCCATTATGATTTACAAATACCTCATAATGGTTTCACATAAAACACATCTATATATCAGTGCACAGATGTGTGATATAATTATGAATTATCATAAAATAATTATTAATTTTAACATTTGTCTACCTGATACATATCGATATCAGCACACTGATATGCAGTATAATTTAAGAACATATCTGAATTGCCATATAATAATAAAAAAATTATTGTTACATATATGTATCTACCTGATACACATTGATGTAAGCATAGAGATGTGCAGTGTAATTTATGAACATATCTAAATTGTCATAAACCTATAAACATTATTTTTTTTATAATACAAAATAAATGACCGATTTAACATATATGTATGTGCACACTGACATTTATATCATATTTTAATTTATAAAACACTTTATTAAAAATATATTTTTCACAATTAATTCCATATTGAAATCATAAAATTCATAAAAGATTTTCATTATTTTTTAAAAAATAACATCAATCTTTGATTTAATTATAAACATCTTTAAAAAAATACTCCTGCAAATTTCTTTGTTTTCCAATCTAGAAATACTTTTGACGTTTATGAATCAATTGTTTACTTTTAGATTTTTAATTCAAGCAAAAGTTATTTACTTGTACTTTTAAATTATAGATTTTAAATATCATTTTTTTCAAATGATTTAAAATAATATTCTGTCTATATATCACAACCCATCAGATGTTCTTCATATATATTGAAGCAGATGGATCTGTAGGCCAGATCCATGCTTCACGTCTTTCTAGATTACTAAACAAGGATCAAACCTGATCCATGCGTTACAATGTTTATAAAACTTTCCGTCTGTCATTTTATCTATATTTAAATTTTAGGCCAGTAAATAAATAAGTTATTAAATAAATTATATATATATACACAAATACATATATTTATGGAATTACAGACGGAAACTTTTATAAAAATCAATATATAAATTTTTAATATATTTTTTTAAGTATTTTATTCTGGAGATTTGCTTTCACGATAAACCAAAAAAAAATCCATTAGCAAAATGGTAATGGATTTTCTAATCAAAGTAAAAATTAAAATAGAAAAGATAATTTGAAATATAAATTCTGCAAATCTACATTTAATTAAAAATAGATTTGAAACGATTAAATCATTGGGTTTATCGGAAAGTTGATCTCAAGAATACAATACCAATATACTTTAGGTATTCCAACATTGCTATTTAGCCTGAAGCATATGAAAAAGGGAATTTCCCAAAAATAGTTGAAAAAGGTATAAATAGCCAAAGAGAACAATAAAAGTCAGCCAGTCTCAAGTTTTTGTCAGCAATTGCCTGGCAAATCTACATTAGGCAAATTTTTAAAATCATGATAAAAATGTTCCCAAGTATAGTAGCAGAGTAGACGGTGTCAATCTGCCAGTCTCCCGTGTCCTAAACATGACCATCAAAATACCATAAGTCGGAGAAACCTCATAAAAATGAACTGCTGAACTACTGAACTCTTTTATTCAATTCATAGCTAGCTATGCCTGTGTGGGAATTCAGTTTTCATCGTGGGATTCCAACTTCCACTTGGACTTATAATAAATTAGGTAATACGCTCCCATTTGTTATTTCTAACTGCCCAATTTATTTTTCTAAACTCCAGTAACCCAATAATGTAACTCCTGCTAATTGTAATGTCTTCTAAAGTGTAACCCCCATAATGTAATTTAAAATATTTAATTTAATATTCTATAAAAATATACTTGCTATTACTTAAAATCTAATGTCTTTGCTCTCTTTCTATCTATTTTAAAATTATGCCTCTTCTTAATGCTAAACTTTCTTTTAATTGCGGTTTAGAAAATATTATTAATTACACAAAATGAAATGAATATATGCCAATTTTTGTTTCATCTCGACAAAAGCTTTACTTAAATAAATACTTTGCTGCATATTTTCTGACCAATGTTTGTCGGTAAATAAAAATGAATAATTTTCTAGCTCTGAAGATTAATACTTGGAGCAACCTTTGTTTTGTCGAGATGAAACCATTTTATATTGTTTTTTTTTTTAATATTTATACGTACACGGTTTAGTTGTGGGGAGACGTGAGATTCAAGTATGAGAGTTCATTTAGTTTAAATTATTTCATTTTAAAGAGTGAAAGGGAGGTGATTTATAAATTATATTTATGTTAAATAATAAGAGAGAAATAGAGTCATATGAAATGTTAGTGGGATTTTGTGTTGGAGGGAGATACGTGTCGTTCATTACAAATATTCGTAATAATAATTAATACTTATTTTATTCTTGTTGGTCTGATCTTTATCAATCCGTGCTTTTATGTAATATTTATAGCTCAGCACAATTATATATTTAAATGCTAAAATATATTCTCCAGTACTCGTATTTTGCCTTGCTGGTATTTTGCTTAATTACTTGTCTTTTGTTCTGTGTAACTGCTAGATCATAACTAGACCACATGATAATTTCACTGGCCATAAATGTTCTTATCAGAATATGAAAGTTAAACTAGTCTTTTCTAAACAGCAGACTGACTTATAGCCATCATCGGGAAAGGTATAATTCATATAAATATTGACATTGGATTATTCACATACAATCTAGGATTGGATAGACACTAGTCAAGCTATCTACTACAATGTTGGCTATGGAGAATGCAGAAAAATTGGATCTTACTTCGAGGTAAATGCAAACTCCACCATCATGAACTAATAGCAGCTGCCAGCTCCATCCTTTCCTTCAGTTATATCTTTATGATAGTTTCTGTCTTAACATGTTGACTACTTTAGCGGCAGCTGATTCGTTTAAATTTTTTCTTTTTTAAATTGCATAAAAATTATAAGCATGATGTCAACAGTAATCCTGACATTTGTTGCTGCTTGACTTCCTCTTTAAAATGGTGTATGGCAAGTTGAAATCGGATAAAATTTGAATTTTTCATTACTATTTTTATTAATAGGTTAATTTAATTTTTTCTTTTCTGGTCAGTTTACTGGATTGCACGAAAAAATAAAGATAGAATTGCTTTATTGGCCAGGCTTGTTACTAAAATAGATTAAATATAGACCGATGATTCACACTTCAAGGCCTTCATCCCGATAAAAACAATCAGAATATCAGGTCATAAGTATTCAAGTTTAAATTTTTAACTATTTGAATATAATTTTTTTTAATTATTTGATAAATAGTGTAATTTATTACTGTGTTTGTATTTTTATTGGTGTGTCTGTGTATTATGTAAATTATATAATATTAAATTATTTATGCTCTTTATTATAAAGTAAATAATTTTGTATTTAAATATAACAAAAGTGGTTTATGTACAATGTAATATTGGGGCTCTAATCCAAGTTTCAGACCACCTTATTATATAGACATAATGATTCTCAAAAGGTTTAATAATTTATTAGTGTATTTATATTTGTATTAGTGCATTTGTGTTTACACTTGCATGTGTGTTTGTATAACAACTAATGATTTACATATATAGCGCAGTGCAATATAAATTTTAAGATTGATTATCAGATGTACAGAAAGGTTGCAGTTAATTAAGCAATCACAAAATTTACTGGGTATAGTACAATGTGAAAATATAAACACTTAAAACTAATAGATTTCAAATGGTGTGTGTATATACCACATGGAATTGTATGCAGGCAAACAATCAAATTCTGATTCTTGCCTATGTCTTAGTATCTATGCTGTGGAATCAGTAGTTTGTCTCATCTTGCATCACATTATTCTCAAGTCTATAGCCAGCAAATGAGCTATATGCAAATAAATTATATCTCTGTGAGGGACTAAATATAACAAGATCGCATCACTGTGTGCATAAAAAATAAAAACATCACTAGTGTACACAAAAAATATAAAATGAAATGAAACTCATTTTATCACTGATATAGATAGTAGCCTACAATTTCCAGTTTTAGATAGACAAGAAACCAATTGCCATGATGACAAATGCATATACACTTTTTGGAAATTATTTGTTTTGTATCTTTTATTAGGATTAATCTTTTTCTTATCAATGAAGATGTAATTTTAAATTAATGATAAATTAGATATTATGAACAAACAATAAAGTAATAATTATTTCAGATGTTGAAATTTATTTTTTTCTTAATGATAATCACTATTTGTCTTAGTCATATTGTTTTCTTTAGTTTTTTTACTTTCTATCAATGTAAAGTTTTTTGCTCTAACATTATTAAAACTGAAGTTATTGGAAAAATTGTGTCTCAAGTGAGTTTTTTTTAAAATATTCAATATGGTGCCAGGATCATTAACCAGTTAATCTGGATAACTCTAAGAACTACTTCATAATCTTTTTTTCCAACCCTTTTATAACCAAAATATGGGGGGAGGGGGTATATTAATTAAAAATGTTTTTTCCTATTTTGATTGAAAAAAGTTAATGACTCGTTTCAATTCACTTTAATCCTTTGAAAAACCACTTTGTGAAATTTTGTCAAAATATAATACACAAGCATTACTTTAAAAAAAGATTTCTAAAATAGTAGAATTTATCGAAATATGTTATACAAGCTTTATTTTTAAAAAAGATTTCTAAATTAGATAGTGGAATTTTATAATTACTAGGACATCAATTGCAACATAAAAACATGCTTGTTTTAGTTTCAAAATCAGAAAATTAATAAAATATTAATTATACCTTTTTTTAAATGTTTAATTTATAATAAAACAAAATTAAATTCAAAATTATTTACTCTTTACTGTTATTCCAATGTAATGTAGAAGATATCTATAAAAAAAGACTTTATTTCTACTTTTCCTTTCAACTTTATATATATGTGCACACACACACTACTATTTTGTTGAATGCCGTGAACCCTGTAACGGTTTCATTACCCACCTCTTGGGAAAAAGAAAAATAGCAATGAAACACCTAACAATATTTTACATAATATACATGTATAATCAAACCAAAGTTGATACCTCAAACTATGTACTCATCAATTTTTCTAGAGATCTGACAGTCAACAGAATGAATAGTGACTCACAATTCTGGACTATAAGCACACAATGCACCATGAACACCAAGAGGGCTACTTTAATTTAGACACTATAAGCTATCACAACCCAAATAAAAATGCAAAAATCTTTGCAAAGCCCTGCTCCTTTGAGTCTTAGAGGCTGGGCATCATAAAACTAGGCCCTGATTCTTTGAGTCTTAGGGGTTGAAAAATATAGAGCTATGCCTTGCTCCTTTTCTTGGAGACAGAGACTGGAATCATATCAGAACTATGTTAATTGTATCATGATAAACAATAAAAAATCAGAAAAGGGGGTGGAGCAATGCCAGAGATAGAACACATCATAGTTACATAAAAACATTGTACTCCCAAGACAATAACAAAATCCTCTATCATCAAAACTAAAAGTACAGCTAAACAAAACCAAACAATCAAAAATTCCATCCAATCTCCAAAATCATAGATTTTCTATTTAACTCTAAATATGAAACCTTTAACCTTTTCAAATTTCGGGACAACTCAGAAACATCTTTTGGCCAATTCACCTCCTGGTGATTTTTTTCGTAAGTATTATACGTTAAAATGCGTGTAAAACAGTATATTTTATTATAACTTTTTTTGGCCAAAAATTGCGTGAAAAAAGCATGAAATTCAAAATTCCACTCTAACAATAGACATAAGCCCCTCCCTGACATGCAAAAACATGTTTATTTTTTAAAAATAATTTGCACTATATTTATTAGATATCAAGAAATAAAAATTATTAATAACTTATTTTGACTTGAAATACTTTATTTTCAAAAATATGTTATATTAGCAGTTAACGTAAATATAGTCTGAAGCAAATTATAAGATTAGCTTTGACGTAATCAAGCTACTTCATTTACCAGTAAGAAAATATCGTAATTTTGCAATAAATATTCAAAAAATTTAAACTTTTAAAGCATAATTCGTTAGATATAAGAGAAATAAATAAATATTCGTTCACATTCTGAAAAATAATGAGAAACAAGAAATATTTAGTTGATTTTATAAACTGAAAATAATCTTTCTAGAAATGATGACATCTAACATCTTTGTTTTGATTAGTCTCATTTTTTTAATATTTACAGAAACAAAATGTGAACATTTAAAATTTATTTCAGTAATAAACAAAAATATCTATCAAAGGAAGTCAAATTTGTTATTTTCTGATAAGTAATAATCATTTTATCATATATTTTATGTTGACATAAACTGAAAATAATTTTTCTAGAAACGATGACGTATAAAGCCTTTGTTTTGATTACATCCTCATTGTTTTAATATTTACAGAAACAAAATGTAAACATTTAAAATTTATTTCAGTAGTAAACAAGAATATCTATCGAATGAAGTCAAAATTATTATTTTCTCATATGTAATAATCATTTTATCATATATTTTATGTTGATGTATGAGACAAAGAAATATCAGAAAAAGCCAAATACGAAAAGATTAAATATACATGAAAACTACTATTTTATAATCGATACCCTTGAACTACTATTTTATAATTGATACTCTTGTCACATATTTTAAAATTAATTCTGCATAACATGCATACTTTTTTTCTTTCTCAGATATGATTATTTGAGATCAAGTTGAGTGATTAATTTTGTAGTGATGACCACACATATTTGATCATCGGCCCACAGTTAAGTTGCCATTTGTAATGGTATGAGAAATTAGGGGTTTACCTGGGTGATGGCATTCATTATCAACCCCAAGTCAATGACTCAAAATTTAAAATATTAATTATAAAATTTAATATAAAAGTAAATTATAAAAGGAATGTAAGTAATGAGCATGAGATCTTAGGGAGATCATTCTGAGAGATCAGCACAGTTAACTATAAGTTCACCAGCATTACCCAAAAGTAATAATCATCCATCATCATGAATAATCAACAATAAATAAATCAACGATAAAATCAATAGTCAATCTTGTGAGTGGATTTGAAATGGATTTCCTATAGACCAGGCTAATTATTAAGCTCTTGTCAGCTTGGGGCACTTTATTTAAACATTAATTTGGATGCACAAACTTAAGTGCTAAATAGATAACAACAAAACAAATAATGCTGGGATAGTAAAACATAATGATCAACATTGATGCTCTGATCACTTATGCCATTAATGTACTGGTCAATTATAAGCTTATTTTCTAAATAAATACTATGTGCATAGACTTTAAAGAACATCCTCTTTCTGCCAATCCAGGATCATCAACTGGATGCCCATAAACAATATAATCCCCTTTTATATAACAGACCATTATGCACTAATCTAACTCAGAGAACACAAGCTCTATAACTGTTACTGTGAACAAGAGATATAATACCACATATAATTTATATTTGAGAGTTAAATTAAGTCACTGGAGTAATGTTAACAATGAAATATCAGTTTAGTAATAACAATTTTAAAAAAATGAAATTAAGGTCTGCAGAATACAGTTAGCTATACACATAAATTAAGTCTTCTGATTTTGATTACTACACAATAAACAAAGACTACCACATTGTGATAAACATGTATGTTCCAAGAAGTTTACATAAAACACATATCAGCGCACAGATATGCAGTATAATATAAAATGAACATATTTGAATTTTCATACAATAATAAAAAATGATTAGTTTTAACATATCTGTGTTTCCTGACACATATTGATATAAGCATGCAGATGTGCAGTAACATATGGAAATTGTCATATAATATATGAAAAAAATCTATCCCATTATGATTTACAAATACCTCATAATGGGTTTACATACAACACATCTAAATATCAGCACACAGATGTGCAGTATAATTTATGAATATTTGAATTACATAAAATAATAAAAATTATTTTTAACATGTCTACCTGACATGCATTGATATTAGCACACAGATGTGCAGTATAATTTATGAACATATTTGAATTGTCATATAATAATAAAATGATTATTTTTACATATATGCATCTACCTGATATGCATCGATATATCCCACAGATATGCAGTATAATTTAAGAATATATCTGAATTGTCATAAATCTACAAATGACATTTATTTTTTTATAATACATAATTAATAACCAATTTAATACATATGTGTGCACATGGAAATGTACATGCACTCTAATGTTCATAATATATTTTTCACAATTAATTCCATGTTGAAAACATAAAATTCATGTTTTTATTTTTTTTAAAAAAATCAACCTTTGACAGATTACTGTTGATTAATTTTAAACATCTTTAAAAAAATACTCTGGCAAATTTCTTTGTTTCCCAATCTAAAAATACTTTTGCAATTTATGAATCAATTCTTTACTTTTAGATTTTTAATTCAAGTTATTTACTTGTACTTTTAAAATGATAGAATTTAAATATTTTTTTCAATAAACGATTTAAAATATTCTCTCTATACATATCACTACTAACCAACTGTGCTTCATATATATGTTTATTTGTGCTTCTTCGCATATAGATAAATCAGCATATGTATAAACTAATTCTTTAGCAAGATGATAGAATTTCTGGAGAAGCTGGTCTTCTAAACAGTAGATGGTTTATAGTCAACATCAGGAAAGGTATAAACAGGTAACTTCTGACATTCAATCAACCAGATTTAGTCCAGGATTGGATAGACATTCCATCTAGTACAATGTCAGCTATGGAGAATGCAGAAAAGTTGGGTCTTATTTCTAGGTGAATCCAAAGTCCATCATCATGAACTAGTAGCAGCCGCTGTCTCCCTCCTTGCCTTCAGTTATATTTTCATGGTAGTTTCTGTCTTAATCTGGACAACTTTAAGAACTCCCAAAAACCACTCTGAACTACTACGTACTCTTTTTTTAAACTCTTTTATAGTCAGGATATGGCAAAAAAATAATTACATTAGTTTAAAATGTTTTTCCTATCTTGATTGAAAAAAGTTAATGACTCTTCAATTCACTTTCATCCTTTGAAAAACCACTGTGGAATTTTATCAAAATGTTACACAAGCATTACTTAAAAGAAAGATTTCTAAAATAGATAGTGAAATTTTATCAAAATATGTTATACAATCTTTATTTTAAAAATTTTTTTCTAAATTAGATAGTGGGATTTTATAATTACCAGAATATCTATTATAACATAAAAAGACGCTTGTTTTAATTTCAAAATCAGAATTAATAAAATATTATTTAGACCTTTTTTTAAAATGTTTAATGTATATTAGAAAAATTTAAATTCAAAACTATTTACTGTTATTCCAGTGAAATGTAGAAGCTATCTACAGAAAAAATTTGTCTGGGTTTATTTCTACTTTTCCTTTCAACTCTCTTTATATATATGCATGCACACACTACTATGTTGTTGTATGCCATGATATTCCAGTGAAATATAGAAGATATCTACAGAAAAAATTTGTCTGGGTTTATTTCTACTTTTCCTTTCGACTCTATATATATGCGCGCACACACTACGTTATTGTATGCCATGAAACCCATAATAGTTTTTAATAATAATCTAATTTTTTTAAAACATTTGTATTATCACATTATTTAATTGTCTATATAAGACAAAGAGATTAGAAAAATTAATAGGAATTTATATAATATGCCATTACTCATATATATATTTTTAGGAAATACATCATTGTAAAAAAATAAATAAATCTAAGTATGCTACCATTATATCATACAAATTACCTTTATATTGTTTTTCAAATGTCTTAATATCTGCCACGGTAACTTTGGAAAAAAGAAGTCGCCAATATTCTGTCCAGTTTCTATCTTTGTAAATATCATCATCCTCAGAATCAATCTCACCTACAAAAAAAAAAACAATCACTTAATAAATGAGGTTTATTTTCCATTTAAATTTTCCTACTTATATTTGTCTTTATAATTAATTACATAACTGAATAAATTGAAAAGAATTTTACATTTATTCCAGACAATAGTGTCAAAATGAATGCATTCAAGCAATGTTACACTTATAAATTGAATTATTTTCATATCTATCTATCAAATTTCAATGCCTTTGAATCTAAGTTGCAATATTAAAGTTTTTCATCAATGATAGATATATTTGCTATGACTAACAAATACATCACACAAACAAGTTAATGTGAATGTTTATGAGAATGGCCATTATTTTTTTGTCAAAAAATATGCAAAAATTAATGAATGCAATAAAACTTCTTTATGAAGAGTTGTAATATGTGTTGAATGCCCTGAACCAGCAATAGAGAAACTAATAAAATTAATATTACAACGGCTCAGCGTGATTTTGAGAACTTATTGTATTCTCCTAATCATAGCAAGATCAGAATATTAAAAAAAAAGAGAATGAAGGAATATATATTGTAACAATGTGTAACATTATATATTGTAAAAGAATTCAAATAAAAAGTACAAATATTGGGAAATAAGTAAAATATTAATTATAACTTATCTTTCTTTACTTTTCTGTATTTTTATATAATTCTTTCAAAAATACTTTTGATTAAAAGCACTTTTATTTAAAGGTTTATAATTAATTGAAACAAATTTTGTACAGTTTATAATCAGGTTCTGGAGATCAGGATTCCAGACTGATTAAATAAACAATATATCACAAATTTCGATGTAATTAAAATTTGAAAAATAAGGGAATGAAAAAATGTTACTAATTAAAAATAAAGATCAAATGAATTGATAATGTGGGTTACAAATCGAACAGTGGGTGGATATATATACCCTAAAATAGACTAATGTTCAAGGTTGATATCCAGATAGATAAAAGTTATTATCCAGAGAAATTTTAGAAAAGAGAGAAAAAGGAAAGAACAGCAGCAGCAAAGCCAATAAGCAAAAGAAGAAAGCCAGTTAATTGACCAAGGAGCCTATAAGTCAACTACATAACTGAATCCAGCAGGGTGAAATAATATGTATACGGTCGAGTTGGCAGAAAATTGTGTGGCTACAACCAAAAGCTGAGTGTTCGTTCTTTTCCACCGCCTGTCTCCTGAGTACATTAGCTAGATGCAGTCATATATCTCTGGCTTGCTTTGCCGATCTTTATACTAGCCATGAACTAAATTTACGAACCAAGCCGTGGTACGATGAACCAGGAGGAAGTGAAAATAGAAGCCCTATATAAATTTAACAGGATCAGAAGGCAGTGGTGATGACCTAGACAATATGCATCTTGATAAAATTTTTAAACTTTATTTCAAGAGTGAACTTTTAAAATTTACTGCTAGCTAGAACTATGTAAATATTTCTATTTATTAATTTTAAAAAATATATGTAAATAAGCACTTGATTGTTTGAAAATATAATTTAATAAGTGTTCATATTTTGTGTTTTAAATATTAAATATTTCTCATGTTTTTTTTTTATCTTTTAATAAATATGTATAAATTATTAGTGTGATGTGTGTTTCTCTCTCACTTTACCTATGATTAAATAGATAATCGTATTTTAGATATTCTGTAATGCCAATCTCAGGTTTAATTACTACTCATGGGTCAAGCACTTGAAGCATGTTAAGGTCGTCTCATGGTTCCAGTCAAACGGCTGAATAATGCCCTACAGTTCAAATCCATTATAAATATCCCCATGAGATATGGTACATTCCTTGCAGCCAGAGAGGGTTACCTCAGTCTGGAAAAGTGATCATTATTTTAATATCTTTATTAAATCTCGATCTGACTGGGGATATGATTGATATGTAAGTATTGATCATATTTTACTCCTATGCATGAATAATGGTAACTTGAAAAATATATTAAAGATTAATGTGATTTAATAAAGTAAAATAATAAGTAAGTAGACAGAATAATTCATAAAGGAAAGTATATCTGAATCCCGTTATAATATATATCCAGCCGATAATATTCAAATTTATGTAAATTAGAGCATCCATTTTTTTGGAGGGAGGGAATCATGATTCTTTACAGTTTATAGCATTGATGTTGTTGGGTAATTAATGTAGTTGTTTATTTTTTTAATTTGTTAATTTTACATTAAAATTCATGTCATAGTAATTCTTTTAAGTTAACTTTATATATTAAAATAACAGGAATTCTGAGAAATGATAGCACAAATTATTAAAAATGAAATTAATCATTTCTTTATATATATATAATAGCCAACTTTTATGGTAGTCTCACAGATTTCAGTTACCATTATTAATTAATAAAAAAAGTTATTGTAAATTTTTTTCCTGAGATTAAATCTTTTTTTGAAAATTAAATATATCAAAAAATGAACAAATTTTAATTTCTTTTTGTAATTAAACAAAATATAATTTTGCTTTTTTAAAGTTTTCATTTCATATATATGGAAAACATTGCATTATAATATTTTTTTCTTTCAGAAATTGTCATATATTTTTATTTGATATACTTATTTTTACTAATGCAAAATTTTACTTTAGTTGCTATTTTATTTATAAATTCTTATGCATTTCCCGCCCCTCTGGATTTGGCACTAAATACTTATGTGTTCAAGAGTTATAATGCATTTATTTAATAACAATAATGGGGGGGGGACTGAAATAATTGTCCATGATAATGCTTTTGTCTATATTAATAATAAAATAATGTTGAGCAAATCAAAATTTTTTCCAGATTTTCTAAAGGTGAATTAACAAAAACTTCAGATCAGCACCAAAAAATAGGCCTATTAAAATTTGGTAGTTGTTTGTTAGACATCCACACCATGTGACGGGGATGGCGTTGTTTTTCTTGAAAAAATATAACTTATGAACATTCCCAGGCCTTTTTTTTAAATTTGAATTCCTTGTTTTGTTTACTTTTTTTATTATTATTTACAAATAAATTATTTAAGCACAAATTTTATTTTATTTTTTTGTAAATATTTATTTTTATTAACATCAACAAAATAAATAAATATAAAATAAAATCAACATTTTTCGTTTTTTTTTTTTGGGGGGGGGGGAATTTTTGTTTTTTAAATATAAAACTTAGTACGCTTATTACGGTTGTATTTTTGATTTCCTATTTTTGTTTAAAAAATAAATCCTAAAGTTAGTAAGCTTTTTTTTTGGGGGGGTGGGTTCTTTTTTAAAAAAAAAATGTAAAACTTAGTACGCTTATTATGGCTGTATTTTTGGTTTCCTATTTTTGTTTAAAAAATAAATCCTAAAGTTAGTAAGCTTTTTGGGGGAGGTTTCGCTTTTTTTTTTTTAAATAACAAGCAAATTTAAAACTTATCATGATTTTTTTTTTGTTTCACTTTGTTTTTGTTTTTAAAACAACATCAACAAATTTAAAACTTATTAGGTTTTTTTTGATTCCGCTTGAAATGGTATTATTTAGCCATCTTCCCATTTCACCTACTATGTTCCATCATAGTTAGTATCTTTTCCAACAATTCGAACCCTCATAGTCCACGTATATAATCAGAATAATTTGTTTTGATATGTAATAGCGTATATTTGTGTATGTGCGCACATTTAATATATATTAATGTCTGTATGAGTGTGTATAATGTATACGCAGTTATAAATTTAAAATTAATAAAATGATATAATTAAATGAAGTATTGTGAACATTATTATATATGTGTAACCCACTTATATATATATGCAAGAGAAGACGTAATGCAATAGATTTAAAAAAGCATTACAACTCTTTTAAATTAATAATATAAATTTGAAATATTCTCAGTTAAAAACTCTTTATTTAAATGAATTGGTATATAAATTTCAATTCCTGGTAAAGTCTCACACACATATATAATAAAATGTTTACAAACTTAAACTCTTAAAAAAAAAAAGGTATGTTTTTATATATAAAAAAGTTGTCAATTCTTGGGAAACCATATGTAAGCAATGAGCAACAACCGAAATCAACCTATTTTAGAGTCTTATAGACACTGGCCCCGCTTACGTATTCCCTATTTAGTATATTCATTGCAACTTAACAATAAATTTCTTAAGATAGCAATTAATGAAACTTGTGATTAAAATTTTAAATGTATTTTAAAAATAAAAACTTGCCCATTTCTTAAATGAAATTCTAAAACTCTAAACGCTTGTTAAATAATAACTTATTCAGTTATTATTCTATTACTTGCTAATATTTGTTTTATATATGTTTACTTTGTAACCCACCTGCGTGTGTTGTTCAATGCACTTATGTTTATTTAATCTATATTTAAGAATTAAAATATATTAAATTAGAAACAATGTGTTGCGTATCATTCGTAGTCCATTCCAAATCTTAGTTAAATTCCTTAATACTAGCGTTAATTATTAATGTATGCACCAACAAATTTCACATTTATTAGTTTCTTTTTTTGGTATAAATAAATTTAAAAAAACAAGCTGTTCTCGGCTACAGTAATATATCAGACGTATAGCTTGAATAAAGTGGTCGTTAATTGTGAGAATCGAACAACGTCTAGGTTTTCCTGTGCCATCAAAGTATTGTTCAGACATACCCTTTGACAAGGTTTTTCACCTTAAAACTTGACTATATAAGTGTGTAAACCCTCCGATAATTATTGCTTGGTCAAATCGTGTGATTTCAATAAAAAAAAAATTAAACTTTATTTACAATTAACAATTTATACATAATTGTAAAACATACACCCTCAAACGACAATGTAAAAAAGTGTGAAGTGTGCGAATTCGCCAAAATAATTTACTGCGATGTGACAAAGTGGGCCTAGCAATGTCTAGTACAACAGACATGTTATATACATGTATCACATGGCCATGAAAATACATTCGGCCGTGTAAACGGCATTTTTGTGTTTTAGCACATAAATCGTGCCGCCATCACGTGGCATGGACGTCTAATCAACAACTACCTAAAATTTATACAAATTATATTTCAAATGCAGTCAGAAAAAAATAAATACCATTATTTACTCTTAATTATTTTAAAAAGTCTTACCTGTTTCATCGTAAACAGCTTTCTTATCATGGTCTGAAAGAATACTGTATATTTTGCAAAGAACTTGAAATTTTTCTGTTGCCTGTTTTTGTTCTTTTCTTTTAACTTTATCAGGATGAACTTTTAAAGATAATTTATGATAAGCTCGTTTAACTAAAAAAAAAATAATAAAAAATTCTCAATGTCTTAAAATATTGTTATAAAACAAAAAAATTATTTAATAACTAAAACCAAGCAACAATTTATAGAAACACAGCAAAAGAAATATCTAAAATGATCAAATAAAAAAATTATGATCACATTAATTTCAAAATTTAAAGTGGCAAAAAAAAAAATTAATATATTTTAAATTAAATACTGAATTATAGATATTAGAATTCCTCGTGTGGTATGGCTCTGGAAAGCTGTTCTGATGTTATACTGACTGCAAATTTTCATTAATTTGTTTGCTATTTTTGGAATGTATGGGTAAACTACAGTACCAATAATTGTCTTTTCCTTTGATAGATCTTTTTTCATAAGAGTTTGTTCTATATAAATCTTTTCTTTTTCCAAATCGCTGGTTTCTGAACAAACTTCTTTTGCTCTGTTCCCTAGTGATAGTATAATTCCATGTTTTGTGTTTGTGGTATAATTGGATGTATATGCTATCTATTGTCCTGTATGTATAGTTTTTCAGTACTATTTGATTTTGCCATGAGGGAGCCTTATTATAGGAACATCCAAGAATGCCAATTTTTGTTCTGGTTCTGATTCTATTGTAAATTTAATTCGAGACATGTTGATGTGATTCCAGAAAGTTTGTAGCAGTGCTTCACCATGTGATCATACAACAAATGTGTCATCCACATAGCGAAGCCAAACTTTAGGAGGATATGGAGTAGTTTTTATGGCTAAGGTTTCAAGTTCTTCCATGTAAATATTGCTAATCAGGGAAGACAACGGTGAACCCATAATCATTTCTTGATTTTGTTGGAAGAATTCTATGTTATATTGAAAGTAGGTTGTTTTTATGCAGAATGTTAGTAGTTCCATTATATTATCAATAGGAAGTTGTTCTGGTTTATAAACTATTATCACCATTTAATATTTTCCTTATAATAGACAATGCTTCTTCACATAGTACATTCGTAAATAAACTTTCCACATCAAAGCTTACCAGTAAGTCAGTTCTTTCAATTTTCATGTTCTTGATTAATTCTACAGTGTCTAGAATCCCTGTCAAAGGACTGGGTCTTGTATGCCAAAGGATTTAAAACTTTAAGAAGAAATCTTGCCACATTTTGACTCTAGAACTAACAATAGGTCTTAATGGAACATGATCCTTATGAATCTTAGGTAGACCATAAAGATGAGAAATCTTGCTGAAATAAGGTGTTATTTTACTTTTTTCTGAATGACCAATAATGCTTTCTGAGTAATGCTTGTAACTTTGTTTCCGTACTTGGTATCGGATTTTTTACCACATTTCTATATTGGCCTGATGTGAGACGTTCTTATATTTTATTGTCATAATCAGTTGTATCCATTACAACTGTTGCATTCAATTGTTAATAATTAGTAAATAATAAAATTTTATATGATATTTCTGTCCTTCATGTATTGCTGGCATGACCAGTAATCATATTAGCATGAGGATCAAACCATGGATATTTATATTCATGAATATTGAATTCAAGTTGATATAAATCAATTAAGTTAAATTCTTAAAATTTTGAATTTAATGTGATGCAGCATCAAATTAAATTCAATATTCATATATTCAATATGTAGTTCGATTTCCATATTACAAGTTATTAGTTAGACCAACAACACTTGAAAAATATATAACATTCTAAACTATAGATTATATAAGATGATGGAAATAGTCCAACATATAATTACATCTAAAATAACATCAACACCAACTTTCAGACAAAATAAATATTTTCAACTACTACCATTTAGTCATATAAAATTTATTAAGTGCATAATGTATAAAATAATTTTTTCTCTTTCTCCTTTTTTTTTTTAACTAAAAGTAATAAAGTTTAGATTTACATGATACGAGTTTTTGTCTTGAATAGAATTAGCATTTAAAACATTTTTAGACAAAAATTGATTGAATGAAAATAATTTAACTAATGTATAAATGTTAAAATTGATTATTAATACACTTTATTATATATAATCAAAGTATACTTTTTATTAATTATTATAGGTAATGAAACTTGTATTTATTTATTTTTAGTCATGATGAAAATGTTATTTACTTTGGATGTCTTATAAATTGAAATTCAGACTGAAAGATAGTGGATGTAAATGGGATTATATTTTAACTGCATAATCAAAACATATTACTTGCATATAATGAACAAATTTTTTACTATATATATTGGGTGTGAAAGTTGCCATATTTATTTGCAATGATATTATCTTTATGAAATCCCTATCCTATAGCATTGTCATTCTCTCAAAATGGCCATCATTAATAAATGGTGGATATACTTTTTAAAAATGAATTTTTTTGAAAGATCATTATAGCAAATAAAATAAGTAAAAATGATTACTATAGCAAATTCTCATATAAATGTCCATTATATTTGGGTGGGTTAATAATAAGATTATATTATTAATTTTGGATTTAAAAGGAGGAGAAAGTAAACTACTTCAGAATTTTTTCAAATATATTTCAATAAAAAGTATAGTACAGTATTATCATTTATTAACAAAGGCAAAACTCTCCATTCAGTAGTGCCACCCTGTGCATAAAATCCCTATCTAGTGCCTACTCATCCAATATCCCCAGACTAGTTTCTGGTTTGTGGCCATCATCAGTGAGGAGCCTTGGATCTGAGAGCACTGAATTTAGATCTTAGGTTCTAATGCAACCCTCCAGCAGCCACCTTTTAACTCTACTTTACTACAAAACTATGAGAATGAAATTGAAAACACAAAAATATTTTCAATCTAAGCTCGCTATTGAGTTTAGATTGAAAATATTTTTGTGTTTTCAATTTCAAGCGAGCTTAGATTGAAAATATTTTTGTGTTTTCAATTTCATTCTCATAGTTTTGTAGTAGAGTTAAAAGGAGGCTGCTGGAGGGTTGCATTAGATCCTAAGATCTAGGTGCAGTGCTCTCAGATCCAAGGCTCCTCACTGATGATGGCCACAAGCCAGAAACTAGTCTGGTGATATTGGATGAGTAGGCACTAGATAGGGATTTTATGCACAAGCCTTCTAGCATCCATTGATAACTCAGGGTGGCACTACTGTATGGAGAGTTTTGCCTTTGTTTACAACAATTATGTGCTAGTATGAGACGGTGATCATGTGATTATCATTTATTGTTACGGAAATTAAAAGTATTTTCTTGATTCTGAAAAAAAAAGAATATCTTTTATTACGGATGTGAAAATATATTAATTACATTTTTAATTTCCATATAAAACTGTAGTTAATTTCGACACATTATTTTAACTATTCTATTTAATTACATATATTAGTTAACACAAAAATTGTGAGATTACTTTCACTTGAGAAAGCTACAGATTATTACACAATTAATGGATTGTCTAAATCTCTCTTCCACTTCAACATAGAAAAGTGAAGATTGAGATCACTATCATATTTAATCAAAGTGTCTGTACAAAAGACAGATAATGCATCTTCTCCAAAACAAAACTGATAAGTTTGATAATTTCTAAGAAGTTTGAACAGCTGTCCATTTCTTTGTACAACTTCTTTGTAATAGAAAAGGCACCATTTTGATTATGATTTTAAAATGGAAAAAAACCCAGCATAGTTATGATTATATTTGATCTATACTTCCATCTCTTCAGTGTCATGCTGTTTGATACCAAAAACATATGCTGCTTCAAACTCAATCATCATGCCCAGCCATCAATTTTTTCATATATTGTGTATTTCAAGATGAAACATTTCTCTAAGCCTAAGAATCATTGTTTGAAAGTCTAAACATTGCAATCAAAATCCACAATAAGAAAAATTTTTTTTAGACATCTTTCTTCTAATTCTTTGACACTTTAGTTCATATTAATAATATTCTTTACTGCTTCACAAATGCTAAACTCCCTCCCTCTCTATATCTTGAGTAAATATATCATCTCATTTACTAGTTTTGAATTTGGAAATTATTCATTCTATCGAATGATAAAAGCAAGTGACATTGATGAAGATATCAAGATTACAAAATAGGTGGATGCATTGCTTATGATGAACAACATTTTAAATGATTTTTCTTACAATAGTTTGTGTCCATTCCAAGAAAAAATAATTCACAAATTATATCCCAAATATTGCAATGATTATCCACATCTTTTAGTCTGCTTGCATGTAAATCGGTAAATGCAGGAGTTTATAAATGAGTGGATACATGAAAAATTTAGCTTGAAATTCTGTATGACTGATAAAAATAATCCATTTTTTGAAAATGGGTCTTTCATTGATGCTTTTTTTTTTGGTTACTCTAGGACTTGCTTTGCAATCTCTCTGGAAACTTTCATATTGTGAAACCTTATGTGATTCTTATAATGATGAAATTGAATCCAATTAGCAGAAAAGTTTGAGTGTAAACTAGAAGTTAGTCTAATTGTCTTTAGAAAGGATATTAAGCCTGATCTTCCAATCAAATTGATAACAATTTCTTCAAGTCTTTAATGGTTCCTTTTTTAATAATTATTAATGCTTTCAAAGTATCAATATCTTTAATACGCTAACAAATACAGAAACATAGTTGATCATATATGATGTGCAGACAAGTTTACAAGCAACAGAAATGATAATTTGTGTACACCTGGGTCTCATTTTATGCGATAGATAGGTTCCTCAGAAAACGCGCAAATGAAATCACGCAAAAATAGATGTAACTTACATTGGAAAAGGGAGGGTGCGGTCTGTGATTTTTCAAAATTCGCGTAAAAGCAAAGCACCAACGTAAAATTACTTTAAAATTTGCGCAAAAAAAAAATAAGGAAATAAAATATGACTAATAAAAAATTTCAAATTTGAAAAAAATTGATACAAGACAAACTTTTTTTAACTATAATATTTAATTTTATTCAAAATAATATATTTTTATGCATAATTTACAGTACAGTAATTGACATTTTTTTATACACGTTTTAATTATTATGATTTTCTGGTGACAACATAATTAGTAATTAATCTTTGAGACAATGATTTTATTAATTGTTTACGAAGCTCACGATATCCAGATATACAACCATTTAGCTCTCGTTGGAATTTAAGAGCACGTTAATGGTTAGTGTCATTAATAAGAAAATAATAATTGATTACGTTCTTTTTTAAAAAGCAAAAACAGAATGTGATTTAAAATGCAAAATTAACACGCGCAATGTTTGAACAAATTTACCTTATAGTCTTGTAAAATTTAATATGTGTATACATAAAATGTGGAAATCATGATTTTAATTTCATTATTGCATAAAATCTTACTATTATAAAGCACTGAAAATATTGAAATTACTAAGATGAAAGTCGAATTCCAATAATGTGCTATTACTTTCAATATAACGTAAGTGCGCGAAATTTATTATTTAAAGTAATAGCGCATTATCGGAAATCGACTTCCGGTGAAACACGAATCGCGTAACTTCAAAATCGTGTTAAATAAGTCCGCGTAAAAAGAGACCCAGGTGTGCTTAATAATTATATATGATTTCTACTTTGCTTTCTAAATTAATTAAATGTTTGCAAACAGGATCTCTCTATTAGATGAATGTTAAAGAATTAAAAATCACACAATAAATTATCAAAAACATTCAATTCTAATATTACAGATGAGCAAAGATTAATGGGAAAGATGCAGATTCTAGCATAGACATGAAAATTTTTTGCTTGCACATAAATCAACTAAACATATTTAATGAGTATGGACTAAGTCATGGCAAACAGATTAGAGTTGTCATATATTTTTTTATGTGGCCAATATTTTAAATTCTACATACTTTTCATATTTTCTGAAATTTTTTTTTACATATGTGAAACTCAGGTCTACACACGCCAGGCTTATGTCTTTTTTATACTTCATGAAAAACAAAACCACACCAGTACAATTTAAAACACAATGAACAATAAGTTTAATTTTTCTTTTATAATTTTTTTGAAACAACACTTTTTAATAAATAAGCATTCAGGTTTAGTTTGATATAGTACATTTATTCAACATTTATGTTATTTCAACATGTGGTTACAGGCCTATATTATAATAAAATTTGTATTCTAGAAGTTAGAAGCAGCTTTTAATATTTCTAAATGATAAGCTTGGTTTGATCAATTTTATGTTTATTGCAGCATGTGGCATTTTAATTAATATGTGTCCATTATTCTTTTGTTTCCTTTTTCTGTTTAAGTATTTTAAATTCATATTTTAGAAATAATAAACTCTTAGTATTTTGAAATTTATTAGTTTCTCCTATTTTTTATATTTGTCATGTGCTTTGATCAAGCATAGTTGTACAAAATTTGTGATTTAATTTTTTTTATTATTGATGTAAATTGTGATTTTGTAATGAATGGTCATAATGTGAATACATGTAGATTACTCTGTCATTTATCATTTAAATGTGTTAGCAGTGTTTTTTCGTGGTCCTTAGAATTCAAAATGGTCACGAGTGCACTCTAAATCAATACCAAAATTTGTATATGTAGTAACTTTAGCCAAGATTGGGACCAGATATTTTAAATTAAGACAGGCCAATAGTTCTTTTGTTGAACTAGTAGGGTATCCAAGTTTCACTTTCATACAATAAATTAGGTTGTAGTAGCTATTTCCCTGTGATGAAATATTATATCTTTTATTTGTTAAAAATAGCAGCAGCACATTGGAGTCTGTACTATATCTCAGTATTCAAATTCATATTTCAAATTACAAAACTACCAGAGTATTTAAACTCATTTACATTCTCAAGTTGATAATCATCTAAGCTAAAAATTGCTGAGGATTTTTTTTTGGCGCTGGTTGATAAAAAATGTGGGAAGTAATTAATGACCAAGGTTTTTATATGTTGCATTCAAAACATTAGTAACATTCTGTAAATCATCTTTTGAACTGGCAAAAATATCACAAATCAGCATATTGTAAATCCAGAATCCCAAAAGCAATTCTTGTTTTCAATTTTATTTCAAATTAAAAAAACTTCACCGTGAAATATGTATTGAATCTTGATCCTGTTTCATTAAGCAGCTTATAAACAATTCCGCAGACCATTGTCATAAAAATTGAAAACAATGTCAATTAACACCAGTTTTCACTTCAAATTCCTCATATTTTTCACTTGGTAATAACACTTCCTTTCATTCCATTATGTAAAAGTTGTACAATATGAATAAAATTTTATGGATAACAAATTAATTTCAAACATTGCCATAGATCTGTTCTAATTTATTGTATGCAAGTGAAACTTGGAAACCTCACTAGTGCAATATAAAGATATTAGAAAAAAAAAAAAATAAATAAAAAATGCTCCCTAAAATTTTAAAAACACAATGGCATCATAATACAGCTTCTATTCTCAAACTATGGTGCATGTACCATTAATAGTACATTATTTTATTTTTGGTGGTATAATTTTTTGCAAAGGACAATCAGTTAGAGTAGTTGCTTCTGAAACAAAGTGCATCCTGTGAAAAAGTATTTAACTGGTTTGCTATTGCTATTTTGTCAATGCTAGAGACTGCAAGCAAAGATGAGGAGAAAAATGGACTTTTTTTTTTTTTTTAACAAGCACTGTTTTTAATCTAGTTTTTTGTCTGTATTTATTAATTTTTATTGATTTTTTTAAATTTAAGACATGAATATAATTTTTTTAATGTTGACAAAATTCTTTAATATGCTTTTAATTTGTATTGTTATTGTCAACTATTAATCTTATTCATTTTTAATCATCTGACATGAATATAATCATTTTAATGTGTTATAAATTGCTTACATTTTTATATATTTGATTTATTTACTTTTTAGGCCCAATTCTGTTATAATGGACAAATGGTTAAGAAAAGAAAAATCAAAGGGGCAATGGCTAGCAGAAGATACTGATACAGCACTTCTAGTTTTAATCTTGAATCTCACAAAGCATCCAGAAAATGAAATGCTACTGCTACAAAAAAGTATAATTAAAATTATTTGGAATATGGATTTTTTTGGAATGATGAAAACAACCCCAAATCCAAGTGTGTTATTTGATACAAACAATTTTTGAATCATTTGATGAAACAATCCTTTCTCCTATGGCATTTTCAAAATAAACACATGCCAGTTTAACAAGTAAACCACTCGACTTTTTTAAACGAAAACAACCTGAAATGAAAATTAACATATATTCACTTCATTCCTTCACCACAATCAAGGAACGAGCAAGGGAAGCATCATATTTGGTTAGTTTCAGAATTGCTCAAACTGCAAAACCACATACTATTGGAGAATCTTTAATATTACCTGCAGCTAAAAATATTGTGATGTACATTCCCTACTACAGTAGCCAAGTTAAATGTTATTTCTTTGTCAAATGACATTTTTTTACGACAAATAAACAAAATTACAGCTCAAGTAAAACAACTGCTAACTGAAAATATAAAGCAAAGCAAATATTTTGCGATTCAATTCGATGAAAGTACAACAGACGTAAACAACTTCGCACAGTTGATGGCTTACATTCGATTTGAAAGAGAACAAGTCATAGATGAAAAATTCTGATTGTGAGACTTCCAAATCATATCACAGAGGATGATATTTTTAAGAAAATTAATGAGTTTATCACTGGCCATGAAATAAATTGAAAAAAATATGTAGAAGTGTCTTCTGATGGTGCACATTCAATAACAGATTGACATGGTGGAGTTTTCACCAAAATTAAAGTTGCACTAGATGTAAAGTTCACACAATGCAGCATACATAGTGAAACATTAGCTACCAAAACAATGTCCACAGGACTAAGGACTGTTTTAGATCAATCTGTGAAGGCAGTGAATTTTATTAAATGTTGGGCCCTTAATTCACAACTGTACAATTTTGTGCAATGATATGAGTAGTACCCACAATAAGCTACTTTTACACACTGAAGTGCGGTGGTTGTCAGGGAGAAAAGTTTTAACTACTCTATGAATTACATTCAGAGGCCAAAGTATTCCAGACAGAATCCAAATTTGACATCCAATGTTTTACTGATGAACTCTGGCTATCATGTTTAACATATTTGTCCAATATTTTTGGACAACTGAATTCTAGTTTACAAAGTTTCAATGTAACTATCATTATTGTACATGACAAAATAATTGCAGCTGTGAAAAAATTAGATTACATAATTAAAAACATGAAAAATAAAAAAGTTGCTTCTGTCACTGACTGAGCAATTAATTGAAGATATAGAAAAATACTGCATAGGATTTGTTAACAATTTTCATGGCTACTTTCCTGAAAATTTAAAAAATGAATGTTGGATAAGATATCCATTTTCTATTTTGGATACTGTGCTAGATGTTTTGGTTTAACTTTTAGATGACAGAAATCTCATGAATGAGTTAAAAAAAAAAATAATGTATGCAATTTTTGGTTAAAAAGAAGAGATGAATATAAGTATATTTCTGACAAAGCAATAAAATTTTTAATGCATTTCAACATATATCTTTGTAAAATTGAATTTTCAGCCATGCTATTAACTAAAAATAAATATAGAACACAGTTGAACTTGAACCTGACTTATATTTGAAATTATTGAGATAAAGCCTTACATATCAAAATTGATTACAACGACACAAGCTTATTTGTCACATTAATCCTTATCAATAATCAATTTTAGAATTTGCTATTATGTATTATTATTCACTATTTACTACAACATATAGTATATTTATATGTTATACAATGAAAAAGTTTCATTCACAAATATAATTTAATATAAATTTTAAATGTTTTATTGTTGATCATAAACACTCTATTTAGGCTTAGGGCCGCTGCATTGATTTTTAATCGGAAAATGCTTTTATAATGGTTCACGTACTTTTGATTCTTATTTATGTAATACAAAATTTAATAAGTTTGAGAATCCCTGCTAAAGAGTCCACTATTATAAAATCACATCATTGTATTGGACACGTAAACAAAATGAACAATACAACATTTCCTAAAAAAGTGTTTTATAGTGAATTTGAGCATGGTAATTGTGGAAGAGATACACCCAAGCTACACTATAAAGATTATTTCAAAGGATATTTTAAAGTGCAATATCAATTGTTTCCATTAACAAGATATGGCACAAAATAGAATAAACTGGATAACCACAATTAAAACATATTGTTGATATATTTCAAAAAGAAAAGTTTTTTGGTAGAGAAATTAAGGCAACCTCATAAATATAAATAGAAAAATGGTCCATGATATTATATGTGTTCAATTGGTTTGTTTAGTCATTGCAAAATTCATTTCTAATTTTTCTCTCTCTTCTTTCTTGTAGAATTGGAATGACACTACTAATTTATAAATGCCATATCCCTCTTTTACAGTTTCAATTGCCTGAGCAATCTCCTTCAGAACTTTTATATCTCCTAAACGTTCTGAAGAAGATTGCTGGGGCAATCGAAACTGTAAAAGAGGGTGGTAAATAAAGCTTGGTGTAACAGTAGTAAAGTGCATGGATGATTTAATATTATATGGTATACATTTGGCAATACAATAAGAAAGAATACATTATAAATGGTTATTTAAATTATTATTATAATCTTGGTATTATTATAGTTTATTTTAATTACTCAATTTTAATAATCTTAAAAAAAGGTGATTTAGATAACATTTGTCATGTTGTGACATTATACCATGGCTCTCCTTCAATAAAAATTTTCATAAAATCAAATAATTATTTTCAATTACATTACACTATTATTATTTATTTATATGTAATTAGTGATTTGATGTTTTCTAAAATCTTTAAAAATGAATATTTGGTGACACTACCATGGGGAAAAAATTATGTTATTATTGAGAATATTTAAAATAAAATTAATTTGATTTTGGCAAATTACTTGTTAAATGATGTAATTTCTAAAAGTAAACAGAAGGCATTCTTTTATTGGGTAATAACATTTGCAAGAATATATATTATACCTGCATACGATTTTTAATGTGACCTAGTTGTTATTTTCAGTTATATAACATCTAGATTATTTATAAGACCAATAAATAAAATTATTATTGAACATATCCAAACATTGGTTTTCATACATTTACACACATGCTTATATACATATTTAATGGCTCACAAACTTCTTAAGCCAGTATTTTCGCAAAAAAAAAAAAAAAAAAAAAGGCAAACAAAAAAACATTAACTGGATATTAGTTACTAATCCTAATTGCTTGAAATTATTTTTTTTAAATATTCAGTAACATTATTTTTAAACAATATACTTTTAGAATACAAGTTGCACAAACTTTCATAACTAAGTCTTTAATTTTTGAAGTTATTTTTGATGCCTACAATACTTTTTGTTAATTAAAAAAAAAGGATGATCTTTTATTGAAGGAAATGATTATTGACTTTATATCCCCCAGCTTGCCATTTTTTTTTTTTTTCCAAACACTTTGTACAGAATAGTTACAATAGTGAGTTCTCATTAGCATGGATTAATCACACTCGCTATTGTGCCCAGTAGTCACCTGTGCTTCTTTGGCTTTGATATAATGGGAATCAATTACCTTTGTTTATTTAATTTTTGAGACAATCTGTAAACTTTGAGTACCCCCCCCCCCCCATAAAAACCTTAAACAATTTAACTTGTTTCCACACTTTACATTTGTGAAAGCCAGTCTAATCAAACCTTCACACAATTTCAGAATTCCTTTTTATTTATTCAAGGTAACACTTACTTACAAAAGCTGAATTTATCAAACAGCTGCTATAAAAATATCTTGCAAAGTATAAGGTAAAACAGCTGCATCTAGTAATTGATAGAACTCCATTAGTAGCCTTTTCCAATGTTTCCTATCTTATCCACCCTGCTGACAAACTGCGATATATGACAGACATCTCCTGGCCAGAATTTTAATTTATTTGTAATATGAAAAAGACATCCCCTCTTACCTTTTCCTTTTATTTTTTATTCTTTCATCTTTTTATTAAAACAAACCATCTGCTCAAAATAGGAAGAAAAAAACTGCAGCAATAGTTCAAGATCGCTTAAATAAAAAAGGAGTAGGAAAATAGTACTTCCTAATATTTTATACTGTAATAATTTTTAATCTGATAGACTTTAAACGGTCAAGATAAGAATTCCTCAAATTGAAAAATAAGAAGACTTTTATATTTAGATAAAAACATGTATTTAAATGTAATTTTATAAACAATACTTAAAAATTATTGCCGAACAGATTACTTTAAATACATTTGTTACATATAGGCTAAGATCAGTTTCAATCACTCTTTAAATAATCTTTTACAGAGCAATGGCTTCTACAAAAGTATCCAAAAAGGAACAATGCTGGTATTACTCATTAGGCTTGCCAATTAGTAGTTACTGATGGTTATAGCAGAATTAACTAACCTCAAGAAAGATCTTATGCTCTATTAATTAATATTCCCAATTTATAGTGAAACCAATATATGAGCTTAGAAGAAACCCATTTATCTGTCATAAAACGGATTTCATATTTCAAAGACCAATTTCTTCAAGAATTCCAATTCTAACTTTTCAAACATATATAACAGTCTTTTTTCTTTTATATTTTCTCTTTCATTCCAAAGTTCTACACTTCAATGTCTAATTACATGCACAACCCAGTTCTTTCATTTCTAAATAAATAATGAAATTTACTCTTTAATACATTTAAATTCTTTTATCATACCTCCTCCAAATTTCCAAGTCTAGTCTCCAGTTCTAATTTTCTGATTCATATAAAGTAATAAGTATATTAAATTTTATGATGTAGTATAAATAAAAGAGATGGCATGCAATGGCAAACTATGCTTAGTCACGATATCTCAAAATCTTGTTATTTTCCTAAGCATTTAGAGAATTAAAATATAAGCCTCCTTGTCTGATATAACTTCAATTGGCCACATAACAATCTACAATTTTTAAGATATTATAATTATTACTCTTATCGATACTACTATTGCTATTAGCTAATCAATTTTCTAAGTTTTTAAAGGTGATAAATGCTCAACTACAAACCAATTTTTTACACTTCATATTATCTTCAACAATTTTATACAAATGCTAACAATATTATTTAGAATTTTATTAATTAGATTCCCATTGCCTGCAAGTACTGCTACACGAAAAATTTTTTATAATGGAATGTTTTCATGCAAAGTTAATTTCATACTTACCAAAAAACACTTCATAAATCATTAAAATAAATATTTGTAGCAATAAGACATCATAACTTACAACTTTCATATCTTTCTGTAAAGAATTGTTTGTTACATTCAAATACAAATTTTATAATTATGATTTCTTTTTTTAAGCTATGCCCCCCCCCCCTCAAATTTCCAAAACATTAACCCACTTTACTTTTTTTCTTAATGAAATTTCATGGATAGCATGTTTTCTCTTTTATTAATAGAATTTTATTCGATTTTCTAAAATTTATAAAAATTATTAATTTATTGCCAGTAAATGCTTACATTTATTCTAAAATTATACTTATCTATAAAAATCATATTCTGCATTACAACACATCAATAAATTGAATGCTTATATATGATCCAAGCTAAAATATACTTTTTCAATTTATTGACCGAGTTGCATAAGTTTAGATATAGCTCATTGGGAGTTTTCAGTAACATTTGCATAAATTTCATCTACATTTGAACTATTACAATTAATATTTATTAAGTATCAATTCATTTAATATACAGAGTTGTTAAATAGGAGGCTGTCTTTTCTTTGATTGTTTATAATGATTTCAGAATAGCTTATGGTTGTCATGAAATTACATGTATGTATAGAATTCATGCTCTGCATTGTAACGCATCAAAAAATTGAATGCTTATATATAAATCCAAGTTTAAAATACAGATGATCTCATTCTGTACTTTTTTTTTTGTTTATTAAAGGAGTTATATTAGTTTATATATAGTTCACTGGATATTTTCAGTAACTTCGGCATAAATTTTATATTTCACTTTGGTAGTATTTTTCTATCTTGCAAAATTCAAATATTTTTTTGAATGTTTTTCATTTGTAATTTATATGTGTAATGAACAAAGATTGCCTAAATATAAAATAATGGTTTAATTGTAAAAAGTTACAAATGTAACTGAAACCACCAATTAGGGCTTTCAAATAAAAGTGGGAGAAGTTAGCAAAAAAGTTAAGAGGTAGCACAATGACAAACTATCATTGACAATAATATTCTGTTACCTTTAAATCTTTCTATTACCTTTAACACTTTTTATACTTTCCCTATCGAAGATCCAATGGCACTGAAAACATCAATATCTGCTTTTAATGACAGAAATCCATTTTGATCTTTTAATAGTAGAAATTTGAATTAAAAATTGACTTTTCGAGTTTTAAATATATACCTAGATATCAGGATCTACTGGGAGTAAAAAAATCCAAACAAAAAAATTGTTTAAAGCAAATGAGAAACAAGAGTACAATCATATTGTGCAGAGATGAAAAAATGGCTAGTGTGTTTGCATTTGTTCTTCAGTACATTTTGTTTCTATTATGAAAACAATATATATATCAACTTTTTTTTATTTATATAAAATTGTTAAATCTTCATTTCTAATTTAATAGACGAGATTTATATTTAAACTTTATTTAGACTTCAGTAACTTAATAATAGCAAATTAATAATAAAACTTTATTGAGATCAGAGAAAAAATAAGTGTAAATGTTTTATATCAAAACTGCTTATGCAATATCTTCTTGATTTTTTTAACAAAATCAATTTAAAATTTTTTAAGAAATATTATGTTATACAAGATTATTATGCTCATATTTAATTTCATTTATGTAATTTTAGATATTTAATACTTAGATTTAGAATGCTTGATTCAGCTTTAGGGTTTGGTCATAAAAGAAAAAATCAGCTTTGTTTCTTAAATGTTTTTTTTTTCCTATTACAAGAGTTTAGATAAAGGAAATGATTTCAATAATTAAAATTCAGTTTATTATGAGAAATTTGGAGTGTTTATAATGTGCTTGGATAATATGGTTATGCCTTATATAAATCTTTATAATTCAATATGCTATGTGTTGTAACAGTTATACTTAATTCAATGTGAAATACATGTTTTCTGAATTTTTGTGCTGCATTTTTTCGTTGTTTTTGTATAGGTAATCATTCTTAACTATAATCATTTTTGTTATCACTCCTATCTCGCAAGTCTTCAATTAAGACTTGATTTAATGGTTGATTTAAATGGAATATTTTGATCTCAGACAAGTTTTGTATTTAAATAAATATAAATATTCTAGGTATATCTCTAGCTGAAAATTCAAATATTCACAGGGGGCAATGCTAAAAAAAATGTTAGGTAGATTGATTTGCGATTTTGAATAAAAGTATATTTTTATATATGAATAATTATAATTTTTTTATACGAAAAAATAAGACACACCTTGAAAATACGACCTATGGTGTCCTTTAGAATAAACATTAATATAAGACCCGATCTTATTTTTTGGGAAACATGGTAATTATTTTTCTCTTATAGATCTTATGTAATTGATATTTGAGAAATATTTTTTCTTTAGTTATTTTTTTGTTTACATATATAGTAAATTTAGTAGAATAAGTCATAAAATTTAATATAACTATTTTAATCTCCTTGAAAGTAGTATTCTATTATCTAGTTTCTCTGTTTACTTTGGGCAGAAAAATTTAACATTAACATTAGTTCATAAAATATTAAAAATGGAATATGCATATACACAATAATTTATGCAGATTTAAAGAAAAAATGTATAGGTATGAGAAATTCTAAACAACAAAAAAAAAAAATTGAGGAGATAACTATAAATTAAAATGAGTTATAAAAAAATTTCCAAATACATTGGATAGGAAATAAATATATTTACCAGCAATATAATTGATAAATTCTATCAAAAGACAGAATAATTTACAAAAAACTGTAAGACAACCAGTAAGACATATGAAAAGTCACCGTCAGATATTTGTCAAAAATTAAACTCATATACTAAAACCAGAAAATGATTTCTCTACTTTTCAAAATAACTATTAATTTTTCTTTCTTCAATACCAATAAATTTCTTTTTTCTATCTATTTTTCTTATAGTTGTCTATGATCGCTTCCAATAAATATTTTATAATTCCACAGCCTCTAAATACATGTCTAAGCCAATTACTCTTTTTCTTCATAATTTCCTCAACAAATAATCATTTCATCTACTCTTTTCAATACTTCTACATTTCTAATCTTGCCATTCCAATTTATCTTTTCCATCTCCAAACCCATATCTCTAAGCATCCATTTCCCCCTTATTTTCCTAATTGTTTACATTTCTTTTCCTTATAAAGCTATGCTCCAAACTTTATAACTCTTAAATCAAGGGTTCCAATGTGAGGCCCATGCCCCAGGTGGGCAATTTGAGAATGAACTATTAAAAGTGATTTTTTCTAAAAAAAAATTTGAATTAATGACAGGGAGTTTGAAAGTCTGACAATTGTTCTTATATCTTATTTTACATAAATTAGGATAAGAATGTTTTAACTGAAACACAGGCTTATTATATACCTGCATCAATATATATGTAATATATAGGGTATATGAGCATAGACTTTCACACCACCCACCACTTTCCACTCTATCTCATAACACTGATACACTTGAACACATATATGTTGAAAAGAAGGTTTTTTAAATTTTCCTCTTTCATGCCATCTTTTTCTCAGTGTCTTTTCTGTTTAGGTAACCGTCACTCCTTACCTCTCCATTGTTACTGGGAATAAGTGATTTGAAACTCCATTGTATTTCAACTGTCCTTTCGTTAATGTCTTTTTGGGCTTCTTCCACATGAATATGAATAGTTCACTTTTTGAATAATAAAAATTATATGTCATGGTAGAAGAGGTGTCAGGATTTTAGAGATGCTTAGGTAGTGGAACCTTTGCCTTAGATCTAATTTTAATAGTTTATAGAATAATCTATTAGTATTAACATTTTGTTTATTCTATGCAATTCTAACACTAATTTTTTGAACTATTTTTATCATCAGTTATTCAATTTTTCCAAATATTTAAAAGCACTAACCTGGTCTTCAACATCCTTTCAATGATAATTCTATCTATTTTCATTACTTTAAATTTGTTATTTATTTTCAATATCAAAAGTCTAGCTACGTTACATTACTGATAAATTTATTGTTTGGACATACATCAATAATATCTGCTCTACAATTAATTTCATAATAGAATCAGAGTAACAAAAATTAACATTCTTAGATGTTCTTGTGTCAAGACCCCCTCTTTCTTTCATCCATGATAGTTTTCTCCTTAGCCATATTTGCAAGTCTTTAAAAAAATTATGCACTATGCAAGTGTTTTGTGGTACATTATTGTCGAATAGCCACTATATCCCACTCGATGGCGCAGTTTTCACGCTTAAACTATAAAATATGATCATTCCCATGCCATTAATTATAATCATTTTGATGTGTTTTTTGTAATGCGAAAATAAAAACAAAAGAAAATTGTCTTTTTTAAATATTATTTAATTTTAAATATTATTTTTTATTAACTTATACAAATTAAATGATAATAATAAATGTAAAATAAAATAAACAAATTACAATTTGATTCGACTCTTTTAGTTTGCTTTTTATTAGAAAAATCAATTTTCTATCGGAGATTTTTTTACTGGGGTTACGGCTTTTTTTTTTTTGTTGTTTAAAAACTCATAATCAGAATAAAAACTAAAAATTGTTAGTCTTCCTTTTATATTTTATTTCTACAGAGAAACAGATATTATTGTGTTATCGTTATTTTTTACTTTTTTAGTCTTTGTTTTACTTTTTTTTTTTTACAGACAAACAGATATTACCGCTATTTTTTATTTCAAATAGAATGACAACTAAAAGTATAAGTTGTTACAGTTAGGTTTAGGGTTAGTTTTAGAGTTACTGTTTTGTTGTTTGTAATGCTAAAATAAAAAATATCAAAATCGTATTTTTGTAAATATTTTTTTTTACTAACATCTATAAAATAAATGATAACAATAAACGTAAACTATATTCAACTAAGTATAACAGTAGTCGGAGAAAAGAAACAAACTAAAACTTTTTTAAACAACAACAAATATATATATAATGTCTTCTTTACTTATTAAACGTGTTTATAATATATGCTTTTCATGACATTTAAAAAACAGTGTACAATTGTACTTTTCTTACTGGATAATTTTGTGTTAATGCTCTTTTTTATTTCAAAAATATACACACGGTACAATCTTCTTTGTCTCATGGAATGTTACGAACAGTACGTTACTTGACACGTTACCTAATTCAAACTCACTTTATACATATATCTCGTCAACATTTACCACTTAAAACTTCAATACATTACGGTGTAAAGTCTGTTAATTATTACTTTACAAAATCTGAACATTTCAATACTTTAAAATAAAAACAAATCCAATGAAAACAACATTTCCATCCAATTCAAAAAAACACACCCTCTCACCAAGCCGTAACCATTTTATAAACTGTGCGAATTCGGAAAATGTATTTGCTGCGATGCGACATACATGCTGTACTGCGACGTGACATAACGGCCTGCAATCTGTAGCACAACAAAAGAGTTGTATTATAGAAAATGCGGGTTCGACCGTGTCGGCTGCGGAAACGACATTTTTATGTGTTTTAGCGCGGAAACGGTGCCATCCAGTGGGATATGATGGCTCTTCGATGACTACCAGCAATTTTAGTGAAACATAATTTTGGACATTTTTTAAAAATATTAAATAAAAAAAATCTGTTAATGGAAAACATTAGATATGTATAATTTCAATTATATTTTTAAATATTATATCAATACAATTGTTGTTATGCAAAACTACTTTTATTTTATTGAAATACTCATTTTTATATTAGTTACATTTTTAAATATTAGCTATAGACCAATAATATGAACAATATTTGTTTTCAACTTGTGTAAATATAACTAATAAAATCACTACCTCCTAACCAGCATTATGCAATTTATTTATATATATCTGTATGTGCATATGCATATAAGTGATCAAATTCAGGTACTAATTTTGATTTTTTTTTTATGAATATTATTATTAAAATATTTGAAAATACATTATATCAAAAATAACATTTATTTTGTTATGGGGAGGGACTCTAAATGAAATTCTTTTATCTAAATTATGGATTTTGATAGTTGTTTGAAAGACTCCCATCCTTATAAAAAAAATTATTAATAACTTATTTTTTTCTTATTAAAAGATTGAAAATGTTTTAATTTAAAACTTATCAAAATATACTATTTATGAATAAATTGTAAATTATTAAGTTTAAAAACATTTGAATTCTTTATTTTTTGATAATAAGTATACATTTTTTTATGATGTATTATTAAGTTATTGTGAAAATTATATCTTCACCAGATGCATAAAAATTCAGTGATATTATAGCTTTGTTATAATATAATGGTTAAGAAGAAAAAAAACAACACAAAATAAATTATTTCAATTTAAAATCACTCTTAAATTTTTTTTAACAAGTGAAGGGTATCTTTTTTTGTATTTTTCATTAAATTTTAACTTTAAATGCAGTCTTTTGCTTTCAGAGGATTACTGATAACATTAAGTTCTAATGGCAGACTCCTATATGATATAACTATGCATAATTCTTTAAAATCATTATCATACTTTTTATGTGAGCATTACTATTTTTTTAAGCTTATATAGAATGAAATGGTTCATTTTGCAAATTTCCTGTCCACTAAACTTGTTTTGTGAAATAGATTTTTATCACTATACAATTGACCAATTAACATGCAGAATAAGAACATTTTTAAGAATTTTTACATGACTGTTCAAGAAATAATGAACCAGGAAAAACATTTTTTTATAGTAATAATTCCAATATATAAAAAAAAGCAGAAATGTTAGAAAATAAAATATGTGGGAATGATAAAGGTTGAATTCATTATACAACCCCCCCACCCCTTCACATCACTGAAACTTTTTTTTGGAATATAAGCATGTTCAACAATCAGAAATTAATTTTATCCTGATAAAAAACTATAAAATTTTCTTTACATCTTTGACAATTTCTAATTTCATATTTAATATTCTCACTTATCAATCAGCATTATGCTCATGATAAGAAATCTAAACAAAGCAAATTAGTAGGAATTATATGTTGGACTATTCCCATCATCTAATATTGAATAACTTTAGGAAAAATTAGAACTATGTAAACTTTCCAAATATATTAAACTATTAGTAATAGCACATATTTTGAGTGGTATTATTCTCTCTTCCTCAGCTATGACTGGCCTGACAAGTGATAGTACTAGCATGGAAATTGAGCTTGTGCCTTTAGATTCTGAATCTTGAAGATACTATTCTAATCAACTGAGCTATTCAAGCAAAGACAACAGTCAATAGCAATTTCATAAACTTATCTATGAGGTTCATCCTGATTTGTCTACTTTTGTTTAAGAGCAAGGTTAATTAGTAAATTCCAGACATTATATATTTTTACAAAGTTGATTTATGGCGTTATTGGCTACTCTTATGTGAGCAGATTCCTTTTGATCACTGAGGGTGCCACTAGGCTACTGCCGACCTAGAAAATTTAATTTATGGTAATCAAAAGTTGATGATGATAAATGCTACCAGCTACTCAGGGAGAGAGAGATCTTAAACATGTCTAGACAATTCAGGAACAGAACACAGATACAAACATTAGCCAACAAGTAAGATAATTATTAAAATTGTAAAGTTTGTTAAGTTCAAAACTTGGTTTAAAATAAATATTGTTCAAAAAAAAAACCTTTGACTTAAATTCCACAAACTTATTTGTCTGAGAGTGAAAGTGAGTATTGTAGCATCAAATACTTCAGCAGATAATTGTTTTCTCACCTAACTTAAAAGGTAATTAGAATTTCTTTTTGCTAGTAATTTATCTAAACAACTTCTGCTTTCCTTTCTTAAGAGATTTTAATAAAGACAGCCTTAAATGAAGTAACGAACAGTGCAGGTGAGCTTTCCTGGATTAGGATGTCATATGCCTGTAAATGCCCATAAGAAGTCATGTTTAAGACCTTTAAGGTTCCCTCTGTACAAGTAAAGAACAAAGATTATGATTCTACGTAATCGGAAATATAAAAAAACAAAATCTCTAAAATCTACAAGAAAACAGAACTATATAATCACTAAATCACTAGCCAAAAGAATTTACGGTCCGCATGAAACACAAACCTACATTGAATTAATTTACTCTTAAATAAAAGGGGGATAGGCGATTTAAAAAGGAAACTATGATTATCTGCTAAAGCTTTTTAACAATAATTAATGATATAAGAAAGAAAAACAATAAGTAGAAAATATAAATTCACAATACACTTCCTGACAAGTAAATTTAAAACAAAATTTTGATCTTGAAACTAATGTCTCTACAATTTATAAATTAAAAAAAAAAAAAATACATATAATAAAAGAAATCTTTATAAACTACCGATAATATCTAGATTATTACTAATAATTTATTATAAGTTCATATTTCTTTTGGTATAAAGCTCAGATTTAAGCCCTGATAAAAAATTGTCCATAGTTATTCCAGTGGCGTGCGCAAGGTTATTTGTAACTAGAGTCCATCACGATATTTGGTCTCCAGTAATCTGGCTGTAACATCCGAGGCAATTTTAGGATCATTGTTTAAACTAGACAATTAGGACATGTTTTTTGAAGTTGCAATTTTGAGCTCCAGGGTTCGTCTTTGGATTAGTTTAACACTACATACTATTAAAGTTACTTTAACAGACAGTAATTTGTATTCTACAATTCTTAAAAGAACAGCAAAAAGTAATCAGTAATTTCAATTCACAATTAGTGATCTTCAGTACACAATTTCTTTAGCAATCTTCCCGAATGATTTCAAAGAGAAAAATTAGAGCTTTCATGTTCTCTTTTATAGCCCATCAGATCTTAATTAAAAACATGTACCCAGATCTAATCTTTATATTTTCTCCAGATCTTGATTAAAAATAAAATCTAATCAAGGCTCTTACCTATTTTCAAATATTAATTAAATTTAAGTAAATGAGAAAATAAGTCTCAGCTTTTAAAAATAAAATCTGGTTTGATTTTAATCAAAATAGATTAAAAATAAAACAAAATTATCTTGAATAAAAAATTTTAAATAAAAAAATGTAATTTCAATATATAATCAATTGGGTACGATATATATCTATTAATGGCATGTACTCTTATAAAATACAAGGCTTTATATAACACTATTTTATTTTATTCTTCCCATTAAAATATTGGACTTTTAAAGTAGAGAAAGTCTCCGGTTCAGTACATACATGGTCTGGTATTTTTCATGTCTGTTTTCTCTTTTTTAATCAGTTTGTGCTTTCAAATTTTATTCGAGTCAACTGATCTCACCAATGCATGACCTTCCATATTCACATGGTATTTCATAGATGCAGTTTCTGTTGTCTTATATACTAATCTGTGTACTATTATTAACTGTTGAATATATTTGAAAAGTTTCAATAAAGTTTGAATTTTTTCTAGTCATTCTATTAAATGATGGAAATAGTCTAGCATATAATTCCTACTAAAATGCCATAATCATAAACCTTCAGATAACATAAACCAAAGAGTCTTTGAGTAAACATAGTTGAGAAATGATATGCACTACTAATGCATCTAATACTTCATCTTATATGTAATTCATTTTTCATAAAAATGGCATTTTAAAAATGACAGTATGATGTGTAAATTTTTATGATTTTTTTTTTGTAAAAGCTATATAAAAAAAGTTATGGAGAATTTAAATAAAGAATTTTAGAATGAATTAATATCTATTTTCATAGTATATACTGTACCGAGACAAAGTCAGTACATGTATATACCCACACACACAAACAGTGTAAATACTCTATAGTTGATTTACTTTCAATTTATGATAAAAATAAATGTAGTTTTCTTTCAATGCTTTATAAAATACACTATAAGATAAAATGTTAATATTTCTGATTAAATAATTTAAGGCTTTCATATAATCTATTATAATAATATTCTCTAAAAATAAAATATAAAAATATCACTAATATGCCATTTTAAATCTCAATAAATGATTTCTACTTGTATATGCCGCGGGGGTAATTAAAAAAGGGTTTATTTTAAATTATAACTATAGCGAAAGTTAAAAGCTTATAGAGGTGATTTTGAGATTAAATGCTCGACTTTTAAACTAATGTAAGTTAAATTGTTATCTTAAAACACGCACGCATGTATGTATAAAAGGTGAATAAGTATGAATTTTTTCTAACTGAGATTGCAATGTGAGATTGCATAAACCTAAGATTGCCTCAAGCATATGGATTGAATGAACATTACGTAGGACACGGACCCCAACGACAACTCAGAGAATATTGAACTCTGGGTGGAGATTGGATCCTCAGATAATAACCAACCCATATAAATATGAGTCTTAGTCTTTGTCTCGACACTCACAACTCGGTTACAGTTTTTTTTACATTCTTTGTTTTGTTTTGCTTATGCTTATAGTTTTTTTAAATTCCTCCGGAAGCTACGACCAGAACTTTCTCTTTTTTTTTGCTATCCAGTTTATCCAATATGATCACTGTGAAATTAACATTTAGAGCGTCGATCGTCATGATGGGCTAAGAAACCCCTCAGTGATTGATCGACGCTCCGCCGCCAGAACATCTCCACAGCTATGAATGATCAACAACAGTGCCGTCCAAACATCGTACTCCAATCAGTCCAAGGAAGTTGTCCAAACATACTACGCTGAACTTATATATAAAATGAATAACCATTTATTATGGAAACAGTATCCAACAGGTTCGAACCCTCATCAAATTAGAAGCAGCAGAAGACTACGCAAAATCCTAGGTAAACACTTTATTTCTTTTACGCTCCCATTCATTCTTTACGTAGACTTTAAAAGGCAATCTCATAATTAATTTAATCTCAACTTTCGTAAATAAAAAAATATCAGATGCTACATAGTTCCTCATATTTAAATCTTAGGACTTTTCCTGTTATGAACTTTGATCATAATTATTATTTTCTTTCGCAAATAAATTATAACACACACCTAATTTCAAATGTAAAAGAAGGAAATATATTTTATCATCCATGTTTATTATGCATAATATGTTCTTTTCTGTGCGAGTGCGAGAATGCGTGTATGTGCGTGCAAATAAAGCAATTAATTAATGTTTCATTTTTTTTATATTCAATAAATTCTTTTTTTTATTTAAACAAGTCGAGCATTCCTCAAATCATTCTCTATAATTAAAATATGTTTTTTTAAGTATTATAATCAGCATTTATTCATGCGATTAATTATTTTACTTTTAAATTTGTCTTTCTTATTTTTTTTTGTTTTGTTTATTTCTTTAAATTTCATCGTGCCGTAAGTCACGATGTTTATTTACTATGTAGTTAAGATAGGTTTAAGAGTTGGGAGGGCCTATTATTAATAAGTATAAGTAAATGTCAATAAAGCTAGTATGAATAATTCTATTGGACTGTATGATAACGGGGGGATGATATTATAAGCTTCTAATTTTTTTATATAAGGATGCATAAATCAAACATTCGTATTAGTTGCAAATAACCAATGACCCGGTCCAATATTTGGACCGATCTGTAAATCAACCAAGCTTCTTCTCCATTGGTTATTATTGTGTCTTTTGCCAGAATGATATTCTTGAAACAATTTCATCGCGACCCTGAGTGACCCTTATTGGTCCATGCTGGGAGTTTGAGCTTATGGGCGGGGATTAGACTTCGAAATCGTTTTGATATGACGTAAGGTGATGCGAGAAATTAAATTGTAAATTAAATCATCGTATCTGGCGCCCCCTTGTGTTGATAATGAACAACTATCGATATAGGAAAATAAATAAAGCTTTACGCTATATCATGTTTGTTTCGGAGCTCTCAATCCCTATATGAACGGTTGAATAAGGCGACCGGTCACAAATGGCGCTTCCAAACGTGAGGCTAATACAAATAATGTTTTGGAGAGAAGCAAATCAAGACATTAGCCAAAAGCGGCCGAACCTCGTAAAAGACGCAAAACTTTTTCACGTAAACGAAAGTTTGGACGAATAAAAAAAGAGAAAAAAAAGGGAAAAAGAAAAATTATGGATGGACAACGAATAAAGCAAAGGAGAACATAGCGGGAGATGGAGGCGCGGACGTCGATTAATCACTTCTTATCATAAATAAAAAAATAAAATAATCACGTTCCTTTAGGCAACAACAAAAAGTTGTAACATTTTAAATATAAATAGAGAAAAAAAAATTTTTTTTGTTTCCTCTTGATTAAATCAGAAATGGACAGCAATAACGATACTGCGTGGGAGGAGACAGGGGAGAGCCCTATAACGTTCAAAAAGATAGATGTTAAAGAAGAGGCTGAATCAGAAATAAAAATGCTTCTTAGAATGATGAGCCAAATGATGATAGAGATGAGGGAAGATAGGGAAGAAAGAAGGAAGAGAGAAGAGGACAGAGAAGAAGAAAGAAGGAGAGAGAGAAAGGAGGAGAGAGAGGAATTCATTAGGGAGATACGAAAATTATTGAAGGGAGACACAGGAGAGTCAGAGGAGGACCAGAGCAAAGAGGAAGAAATAAAGATTGACGAAGTAAAGACTGAAATTACCTCAATAAAAATAGAGATCGGCGCAGCAAAAGCCGAGATAGAAGAAGCGAAGACTGAAGTGATAACAGCAAAGGCAGAGTTGGAAGACGTAAGACAAAAGGTGGACGCGATAAATAGAAAGGTAGAAGGAATCGAGCCACAACAGAACATACCGAGAGAAATTATGGCCAAACGTCTGGAGGAGTTGGAAAAGAAATTTGAACGGAGAATAAATGTGCGGGAACCGAGCCAGTCGTGGGCCGAAAGGCAAATAAAAATTGAGATCTTCAGGGCAGGTGAAAACGAGAGTCCGATGGACCACGTGGAGAGCGCCCGGAACCTGTTTTCTGAGCCCTCAAAGCCGGAGCCAGACAAAATCAATATTGCCAGCACATACCTGCAAGGGCCAGCTAGAGATTGGTGGCGAACGATCGAGTTTAAACCCAGATCGTTCGTAGAATATCGAGAAGAGATCCTACGAAGCTTTTGGAATGCTACCAGACAAGAGGGGATCTACTTTCACATCACAAATGAAAAATACGGGCTCAAACCTAACGAGACGATAACGCAGTTCTATTACAGGCAGGTGGCCGGCCTCCAGCAGCTACCAGCGTATCACATGACGGAGGAGCAAATCATCTCGACCATTAGACACAACATGCCGACAGACATCAGGCGGATGATGCTAAGCCGGGATGACGAGGGCATCCACGAGATGGGGGACGCCATAGCCAAGTTCGAGCGAGCGGAAGGACGGGAAAGGCAGGTAGAGAGGCCGAGACAGGAACCATATAGGAGAAAGCTACCACCAGATCGATACTAATGAAAATTTAGTCTAAAAACACGTTGACGAACACGGATTTGCCACAGGAATACGATTACCGGAGCATGCTTTATAAATAACGGTAACTGAATGGAAAATGACCACGGACCGGAAAGGACTTACACACCGCATCGCATCATACAATAACAAGGGGGGAAGGGGGGTTGATAAAACATTATTTTAAACCAAAGCAGACCGCAGATAACTAAACACGAGAGAAAAAAATATAATTTAAAGAGAGAAAAGGAATAAATGTCATAACTCTTCTAAAGAAAACTATTCGAGGTAAATAAGTTAATATTTCTGAAAGCCAGTTTAAATTAAAAAGAACGTCGCCCGCCTTCGACTAAAATATATGTTGCTCGAAAACACGCGGAGAAAGGAAGCGGATGCCGCCTAAAGAAAGAAAGGAAAGCCGGATCGCGAGAGTGCGCTATTATTGTTCCTTCCCTCAATATTTCCCAGTGTGCTAGGAGGTACAGAGCTCGGATATTTTGAATGCTTATTGTTCTATAACTCAGATTATTCGCTACCTCGTAAATGTTGTCGTATTTTGCAGAGGGGACTTCGGAAATGACCATCCTCCTGCCTCCCATTAGATAGACCGTAAGAGAATGTCTATATGTTCGTAACCTTGCATCGCGGGACTTCGGAAAGGTCCATCCCCATGCCAACCTTCCACCCGGGGTGCCTGTACCAGATTGGGCAAGATATCTCCAATTATGGCACGCCCGCTCTTCGTAAAGAAAAAAAAAAAAGAATTTTTTTTTGAGTTTAGTTCGCAAACGTCAAGTGTCAATCCGAGCCTGACCACATGACCTGCCACTTCGTTTCTTTATATGAGGGGAAGTGGAACTGTAGGATAGTCGGCTAAAATAAGTGATTAAAAAATCACACGAAGCGGGGTCAAAAATAAAGGATTTTATTGTGAAAATTAAAATGCCAATCCTCGCATTTTAATTTTAGACGGATCGCGGGGATATGTACCGAGACAAAGTCAGTACATGTATATACCCACACACACAAGCAGTGTAAATACTCTATATTTTATTTACTTTCAATTTATGATAAAAATAAATGTAGTTTTCTTTCAATGCTTTATAAAATACACTATAAAATAAAATGTTAATATTTCTGATTAAATAATTTAAGGCTTTCATATAATCTATTATAATAATATTCTCTAAAAATAAAATATAAAAATATCACTAATATGCCATTTTAAATCTCAATAAATGATTTCTACTTGTATATGCCGCGGGGGTAATTAAAAAAGGGTTTATTTTAAATTATAACTATAGCGAAAGTTAAAAGCTTATAGAGGTGATTTTGAGATTAAATGCTCGACTTTTAAACTAATGTAAGTTAAATTGTTATCTTAAAACACGCACGCATGTATGTATAAAAGGTGAATAAGTATGAATTTTTTCTAACTGAGATTGCAATGTGAGATTGCATAAACCTAAGATTGCCTCAAGCATATGGATTGAATGAACATTACGTAGGACACGGACCCCAACGACAACTCAGAGAATATTGAACTCTGGGTGGAGATTGGATCCTCAGATAATAACCAACCCATATAAATATGAGTCTTAGTCTTTGTCTCGACACTCACAACTCGGTTACAGTTTTTTTACATTCTTTGTTTTGTTTTGCTTATGCTTATAGTTTTTTTAAATTCCTCCGGAAGCTACAACTAGAACTTTCTCTTTTTTTTGCTATCCGGTTTATCCAATATGATCACTGTGAAATTAACCTTTAGAGCGTCGATCGTCATGATGGGCTAAGAAACCCCTCAGTGATTGATCGACGCTCCGCCGCCAGAACATCTCCACAGCTATGAATGATCAACAACAGTGCCGTCCAAACATCGTACTCCAATCAGTCCAAGGAAGTTGTCCAAACATACTACGCTGAACTTATATATAAAATGAATAACCATTTATTATGGAAACAGTATCCAACAGGTTCGAACCCTCATCAAATTAGAAGCAGCAGAAGACTACGCAAAATCCTAGGTAAACACTTTATTTCTTTTACGCTCCCATTCATTCTTTACGTAGACTTTAAAAGGCAATCTCATAATTAATTACCTTTAATCTCAACCTTCGTAAATAAAAAAATATCAGATGCTACATAGTTCCTCATATTTAAATCTTAGGACTTTTCCTGTTATGAACTTTGATCATAATTATTATTTTCTTTCGCAAATAAATTATAACACACACCTAATTTCAAATGTAAAAGAAGGAAATATATTTTATCATCCATGTTTATTATGCATAATATGTTTTTTTCTGTGCGAGTGCGAGAATGCGTGTATGTGCGTGCAAATAAAGCAATTAATTAATGTTTCATTTTTTTTATATTCAATAAATTCTTTTTTTATTTAAACAAGTCGAGCATTCCTCAAATCATTCTCTATAATTAAAATATGTTTTTTTTTAAGTATTATAATCAGCATTTATTCATGCGATTAATTATTTTACTTTTAAATTTGTCTTTCTTATTTTTTTTTTGTTTTGTTTATTTCTTTAAATTTCATCGTGCCGTAAGTCACGATGTTTATTTACTATGTAGTTAAGATAGGTTTAAGAGTTGGGAGGGCCTATTATTAATAAGTATAAGTAAATGTCAATAAAGCTAGTATGAATAATTCTATTGGACTGTATGATAACGGGGGGATGATATTATAAGCTTCTAATTTTTTTATATAAGGATGCATAAATCAAACATTCGTATTAGTTGCAAATAACCAATGACCCGGTCCAATATTTGGACCGATCTGTAAATCAACCAAGCTTCTTCTCCATTGGTTATTATTGTGTCTTTTGCCAGAATGATATTCTTGAAACAATTTCATCGCGACCCTGAGTGACCCTTATTGGTCCATGCTGGGAGTTTGAGCTTATGGGCGGGGATTAGACTTCGAAATCGTTTTGATATGACGTAAGGTGATGCGAGAAATTAAATTGTAAATTAAATCATCGTATCTGGCGCCCCCTTGTGTTGATAATGAACAATTATCGGTATAGGAAAATAAATAAAGCTTTACGCTATATCATGTTTGTTTCGGAGCTCTCAATCCCTATATGAACGGTTGAATAAGGCGACCGGTCACAATACATTTATTAATAATTCATTTTTTAAAATTAATTTACTTTACATATTGAAATTGATTGTCTTGATTTATTGCTCAAAAAGTAAAATTACTTTTTATTATAAAAACAAAATTAAGTTTATAAAAAAAAAGTAGCATATAAAAATGATTGTGCGTGTGAATTTATATGTGTACATGTGTTTAAATTACCCAATTATAAATAACAATGTTTGAAGAGAAATTATTATATAATCTAATATTAATTTGTTAACAAAACTCCCCCTCCCTAAATAGATGCCTTCATTTCATATTCTGGATTAGGAATAAAAAACTGATTCTTACAAAAGAATTTGCTAGAAATATAATTGGTAATTTATATAATATACCATTTTAATCACAATTTTATGTAGAATCATTTAAAATTAATATAATAAAAAAATCCTATTTTAAAAGTTATTAAAATTTCCAATTTATGAATAAATTTAAAATAAATAACTTTTAAAACGTTTAATTTTTTTATTTTATGATCTTTATTGTTTTTTAAGAAATATTTATGAAAACATATTTGATCTTTATTATGTAATCTAATGTTATTGTGAAAATTGCATCTTGAACTAAATGCGTAAAAAACAATATGGTGTACATGGAAAACAACAAGCTGAATTATAAATGTAGCACTATTAAGTTTAATAAGTACTGATATCATATTTGAAAAACAGTTGGTAACATACATAAATCTATATTTATTTTTTAAAAAATGTGTATAACATACACAAAATTTACAGAAAACATAAAATATTCAAACTACAGTATATTTTTCAAAGTTCAAAAATAATTCAATTTAGCTGTATTTAAGAAGGGAGAAATATCATTCATTAGCAAGAGAACATTTTACTTATTATACAAATCAAAGTTGAATTAAAACTTATCTTTCTTTCATCCTTTAATAACAGAATAAACTTTATGAATAATAAAATTCCAAGGCATTCATTATTTGAAATATTACTAGAAATATAATGTTTCAAATAACATATTTAAAAAAAAACATTTTCAATTAAGTAACACAATAAATACAATCATTACAAGAGAATGAACTTTAATATATTGCAACAACAGATTTTATAATTTTTTTGTTTAAATTAAGTTAAAAAAACATGATGTCAAGAAATTACTATAAAAAAAATACACTATAATTGTTCTCCTGGTACTCAAACTTAAGAACTCTCAAGCAATAAACGATTTGATTATTTGATGCCACAATCATACTTTTAAAAATCTTTTAAACAATTTTTTTTTTTGAGCTTGCCCATTATAAAAGGACTTTATTTTGTGAGCTTCTATTTTATGAATCAGTGAAACCTTTTATTAAATTGTCTTAAATCATTTGACTGTGATCTCCGATTGCTATATTGAATTTAAACAAATATATACAATAGATTTATTTTGTACAATATTTTCAGTTTGAATAAATTAAATATAAAATTAGACATATTGTTAAAAATAGCAAATATATAAAAAAATGTAATAAAGCTAAAAAAATATAGTCATTACCTTAAAAAAAAGATTTCTAATACTTTTAAAAATACTTACTTTTACATAGGTGCACAATTTCTAAATTTTCAGAATTAAATGTTAAAGCCACATTTTTATAGATAGCTTCGTTACAATCTTCATAAAACTAGAAAAAAATTGATATATAATATGTCTTATCTGACATAACTTTTCATTATAAAACTTGTAAAAATATATTCGCTGGTGAATTTCATTTTCACTAGCTGATTTAGATTTTCTCCTTCCATGCAGGATATCTGCTTAAAGTATGTTCCTTTTTAACAGAAAAAAATAATATTTAACAATAAGTACTGTATATCAGATATTATGCAAATAGAACTTGAATAACTTGTAATTTATCAAAAAAACAACAACTTTAAAATCAATGCCAAAAAAATAATATATAATATAAACAGAATGAAAGACTTTTATCAGGGTATAGGAAAATTAGAACTGTTATAATAAATATGATTATAGGCATAACTTGCATAACATTATATTTGTATAAAAAGTAGAAAAAAAAACATACCCATAGATTGCAAAAAAATGAAATATAATTGCTTATGTGTACATGATTAAGTTATATGATTCATATAAATACTAAGCAGACATATGAGACACTATTTGCAGCAACAGATATGATTGAAATAAATGTAATTTTTTATTATAATTATTACTTAGAAAAAATATTAATAAATTTGATTTTTCATTATAATTATTACTTACAAAAAATATATTTTTATAAAAAATAACTAGATTAAAAAATTATAAAGATAAAATTGTTTATAAATAGAAGTCTTATTTGACAGCATCAAACAGATCATTATTTTACGGCATTGTAAATTATTTATAATACTTACAGTTAATAGAAAATATTATCTCTGGAATTTCATATTTCCAGTTGGTTAGATTATAATGCAATGAATTATATATATGTGCATTGAAACACAAAACAGACATTCTACAATATGAAACAAACCATTAGTTACAGCATTATGAATTATTTTTATTTTTAAAAAAATATGAAAAATATTATATACTTACAGCTGGTAGACAATATTACCACTGAAGCTTCATAAAAAATTATGATTGATTTAGGTTCTAAGTCATCGGACTTACATCTATATGCATTCGATTTATATCTTTCATTTTAGTAAGACTAAAAATCACTGTTCATTCTTTTCCATAACACTTAAAAAATGAAGAACAAAAAAAAGGTAAAAAACTCCTTTTGCTAAAACATTAATAAAAAACTCAATTTTCATCCTACAGACAAAAAAAAAGCTGAAATGTGATTCAATAATGAAGAGAATGGCGTATTTCACATACATCTAGTCTCTATCAATTGCATGCTATATTGATTTAAATTCTATGATTGGTCAAAATTCTAAAAAAATACATTGAGTCATCATTACAGCCATAATAGTTAAAAATACTAAATGAGTATATGAAAAATATTATATACTTATAGCTGGTAGACAATATTACCACTGAAGCTTCATATAAAATTATTGATTTAGGTTCTAAGTCATCGGACTTACACATATATGCATTCGATTTATATCTTTCATTTTAGTAAGACTAAATATAACTGTTCATTCTTTTCCATAACACTTAAAAAATGAAGAACAAAAAAAAGGTAAAAAACTTCTTTTGCTAAATAATTAATAAAAAACTCAATTTTCATCCTACAGACAAAAAAAAAGCTGAAATGTGATTCAATAATGAAGAGAATGGCGTATTTCACATACATCTAGTCCCTATCAATCGCATGCTATATTGATTTAAATTCTATGATTGGTCAAAATTCTAAAAAAATACATTGAGTCATCGTTAAAAATACTAAATGAGTATATGTTCAACTCTTATGACTGACAGATTCCTTGTTTTTAAATAAAATGTGACAAGATAGTGATATCTACAATAAAATTTAATGTATTGATTAATCACACTGTCCTTTCTGAAGAGACAATATGGAGTCAAAAACCTTGTTTTCCAGCAAATAACATATGTAGATTTATTAATGTCAGTCAGGGCAATTCTTGTACATGATTCAATTTCATTATCTAGATACAATTAGTAGCAAATGAGAAGCTATGAAATTAAATTTTGTTTATATACAATTTAGCATAGCATTTTTTAAGCACCCAGATCTTTATGCAAGGATTCACTATTGCAATCATCATCAATTTGTACACACTATTTTGATTTATAACCGATTATTCACTACAATGATTGTAAAAAAAAAAATTACAAAATAATTTTTAAAACACCATTTTGAAAATGGTGGCCATCTTGTGAGACTGATGACATCATAGGGTAGTGACTTCATTTCCTTCCATAAAAAAAATAGATATTAATGCTAAAAATGTACAATACAAAGTTTATTCATTATACACAGTACAATATACAATATTATATTATATACTACTTTGATTATAAAATTTAATTATGATTAATATACAGTATTTTATTTAATTTTCATCCAGTATCCTTATAAGACAATCAATATACTCATTAATGATGTATCCAAAGTAAAGTTTAATGACTACAAAGTTAAAAAAAAAGCATTTCATTCAGTACAATAAGTAATTAAAAGTCTATTATGATAACATACAATAACCAAATATACTAACATTACATTATAAAATGTTACATCAGCTTAAAAACTGTCTATTCATTCACTTTTATAGTTTAAAATTCTTACTAGTGTTATTTTGCTTGTTGCAAAAATTACGATCATTATTAATTATAAAATTTAATTGCTGTAATTGCAAATTATTTTGAAAAAAAAAAAAAAAAAAAAGATTTTGTGCACTATGCAATTAATAATCAACTTTATATGATCAAATTTTACAAATATAAATTTAAAATATCACTTACTTTACAATCTTAAATTATAATCTTGCAACTTATTTCAGACATAACCAAGCCAAAGGGGACATTATCATAAATGTAAAAAGATACAATGCCAAAAAAAGAAATACAAATTTCATTCAGTATAAAAGTAAAAATAAATTTTAGTCACATACTATACTACTAATAATTAATTTTAAAGTGTGTACGATATTAGCTAAAACATTCAGTCAATTTTGAATTAAAATTTTTCAGTCAAATTATAACTGCTATCATTGTAAATCTATAATATTTTCAGTAAAAAAAAAAAAAAGAAGGGAAAGAAATAAGTTAATGAATTATGCAATTAATAATCAATTTTATATAATCAAAGTTACTAAATCTAAATTAATATTTACTTGTTAAATTTTAATCATAATTTATTTCAGACATATCCAAGACAATGGCAAAGTTATCACAAACTTCAAAAATTACAGTACCGGAAAAAAAATTACAAATTTCATTCAGTTTAAAACTAAAAATAAATTTTGGTTGTATATTACACATAATTAATTTTAACTTGTATACACATTAGCTAAAATATTCAATTGAGTAATTTCAAATTAAAACCTTTGTGATTTCATATCACTAGGACTTGAAGAGCATTTTCAAAGAATCTGACCTTGATTTACAATGTTCCATCAAATCTAAAAATGCCTTAAATCAACAAATGATACCTTATAAAGTCAATTATTCATTCTAAATTTTTTCTTTATAGATCCTCGGCCATAAATACCTGGTGTACCTCCTCCAAAAAACCCAAGACTATCAAAGATTTAAAAGACAACAATAGATCTGTAGAATGAGCAATTGGTGACTTAAAAAACTGGATGATAACAAGTGTTGGATTATAAGAGCATTTTAAAACTAAAATGTTTTTTTTTTTTTGCATAGATTTAAGTTAATTATCTTACATGCAATCATATTTTAAGCGTATGTCTTCATAATATACACATTGCACAATTTACACATGCATATATTGTATACTATTACTATAATATAAAAAATTAAATTGTTTGTTAATACAATATTCAGAGTTTATGGTATAATTTTTATCCACGGGAACGAGCTAAATTTTTCCCCATCGAAAATCATTATAATTCCTTGTTTGAGTTTTGGGGAATCAATTGTCCTCATTAAGACAGGTAGAGGTGTATATATAAAATGAATGTGAAAGATGTATGATTTATAATATTAGATAGATGTGATTTAATTTATGAAAAAAAAAAAAAAAGCTTAAAATAGCTAAATGAATAAAGAAAAAATTGAAAAATATTTTCAATTATTTTTCATTTTTATCAATGCATCTCTCATTTTAACTAACAATATCACTATCTAATTCACCACTGCAGACAGATCAATTCTCATCATGCATACATTTCATAAACAATTTTCAAAGAGTTAGAGAAATCAAACACCTGAATCTCTATACTCATGTTAATAGTTTGATAATAATTGGATGGCTGGTTTTTGTCCATTTTTAACATTTGTATAATATTGATCAATCATTGCATTATAAATATATATGTATGAGTTATCAGATATTTGATACCACTAGTTTATCTAAGTCATAAAGATTGTTCACAAAATAGCTGCACAGTGAGATAAACTAGTCTGATTTTCTATATTGGTGATGGGTGCAATATGGTGGAGTTTAGATGAGACATACACTGATAAAATCCCCCCTCCCCCCCAAAAAAAGATAGTTTACAAAATGAAACAAATGTATCTAAAATAAACAAACATTAATAAACAAAAAAAAAAAAGGGTAAAGTTTTGTAAAATTATACATGCTGTCACATTTTGAAAAATAGATGATCTTTCAAATTTTGCATTAAAAAACCCCATCTCTCTCTGGAAAAAAGTCTCTAATCTAATTGTAAGCAAACTATAATTAATTTCCATTCCACATATTTATAAGTGTGCAATGAATCAGTATAAATATTACTGCAATAAACAATAGTTTAAAAAAAAAGGTTGTTACATAGTAAACTATGAATGTGTGTCATATTTAATAATAACCAATCATGTATAAGTAAACTGTGAAAACATAGATAGTAAAATACCATTTCAAATATCTTAAAAAAGAAACAACTGCATACATACACATTTACCTAATAGAAATATATATAATAAAAGCTTAATGTTACCTAGATAAAAAATTTAAATGAAAGGATTTAATAAATCAGAAGCACTGACTATAAATATAATAGATGTTTGCAATTAAGAAACTTGAGCTTGCAAAATCATGGGATGGTAGTCAATACATAAAATTACATATGAAAACTTAACAGTAACTGAAAATAATATAGCAAGTTCATAGTCATAATAGATTTCAGCGAGTTTGCATTTCTCGCCTCAGGAGATTTAAATTTCAATTTATTCAGCAATTTTTGGGTTGTAATTTTTCATAGATTTCAGCTATTTTGCTTTTCTAACTTCAGGCATTTTAGATTACAATTTCCTTTATTTTGAGCCATTTTTGTATAGAAATTTATCACTTACAGGCTTCTTGGTGTTTGTGCAGCATCACCTGGTGGCTTGTCCAGTGGGAGAAAAAAGTACCCAAATGTTAATATTTGATTCCAACATGAGATACTAATACCTAGACAATATCTGCATTGGGAAAGAGAATTTACATACATACTTAAATATTTGGAAAGTTATATGTGACATTGAATTGGTAAAAAAACAAAACAAATGAGTGATAGTTAATTATATTTTACTAACAAAAATATTATTATATTGTAGTGATCACTGTTAATTTTGAAAAAAAAAATTGATTTACTGAATTTTTCTTTAAAAGATGGGGGGGGGGGGGTGTCATCTAAAGATTTGTAAAATATGGGTATAAAGAATATGAATAAGGAAAATGAAATTGAATTTTAAAAAAGTACAGCAGTGTAATAAAGATTGCTTTTATATTTGCTAAAAACTGAACAAGTACTTTTCTTTAATTATTCTATTTTCATATCCAAATTATATAATAGCAAATCAAATCTCTTCTACCAGTCATAAAAGCTGCATTATCTTTTTTTGTTTTTACAGTTATAGCAGCAACACCATATAATTAACTTGGATTAAACTGGAATTATTATCTTCCAGCTAATAAAATCTAGATCTTCATTTAACAATATTAGTTGTTTAGCTGAATTAACTATGGGTTACTTTCATGAAAAATTCTAAATCTTTAAAAATATTTACAAAGTTCAATTCAGACAAAAATCTCAAGCCGTGACTATATTCATTCAAGTTTTTTTAAAAATAAATATACTGTGTCTATAGACCGATTTGCCTCATTCATTAACTCTATTGCCTTATAAAACAAAAATTATAAATTATGACATTTTTACAGTCTTGTGAAATGTTGAAGCAATGCTAACAGCAGATGGTCACAGTCAATAATATGAAAAATTACATTAATAACTTTAAAAACTTTTTTTTCAATACAATAATTAAACTTATTATTTATGCATTAAATCAAACTTTAGTAGTATCATATATGGTACTGGCAATAAATTGCTTTTAAATAAATAATGCACAAATATGATTTTTATTTGTAATTCATTTCTGATTCTATTCAGAAAAACAAAAAATAAATTAAATTTCTGTTTAACAAAGTGATAAAATTATTTCAGTGATAATATTATTTCATAATTTGTTTACAAATTAAAAAAGCATTACACACATGTGTATATATATACACACACACATGCATTTGCTATATTTTTACTGACTAAAAATATTTAATTGTAAAAGTAATTTACATATTCCATCAATTATACCTATGATTGCTGATCCAAACCACAATTTCTAAAAACAGCATAAAGAACAAAAAAGTATTATTATAGGAAGTATTAAAAAAACAAGCTGAGAATAAATTTTTAAAAATCAAATTTTCAAAGCAAGCCTTTTCTCCTTACAAATCATTTTGAAATAAACATCCTCATACAAAAAGCGCCATCTAGAGATGTAATGAGCCTTGATAAATATGAGTCTTTCATCTAGGGCAGGCCTTTGGTCAGGTTAATGAGTAAGAGCAAAGATATATAAACACACTCTACCAAGCTATCTTTGTCTAGATGGAAATTTCAAACTTTCATTATGATTTTTATCCCCTTCTTTTGAAATAGAATGAAATTAATGACTTGTAAATGACTTATTAGAGATATTTTCTTTTAAAATTTTTTAATTTTCCTTCAAATATGCTACAAAATAAAAAAAAAGAATATGGTTCATGAACTCTTATCAAGATTATACAATAGACAAATTCCAAATGTTGAACTTTTTTATTTTCTCTCTCTCTTTTTTTTATTGCCAATAAAAATAAAATGGGGATAGGCTTGGAGTATTTTTTTTCTAAATGTGACAAGTATAGAATTTTTTTTAATAAAAAGAAATAGAAGGCATTTTATTATTTAGGATAAAAAAAAAAGCAAAGTTAATTTAAATTGCTTTATTAAAGCTTCAATTTTATATTTGTCTACTATATTATTCAAAATGAATAGAGAGAAGTAAACAATTATAATCTTCATTTTCTTCTATATCTACTGTATATAAACAAACTAAGCTTACAGAAATGTACAAAAAGTAGAGATTGCTTCTAAGCTGGATTTATGAAATTGTCCCATCAATAAGTATGTTACGCTTAATAAGATGATCTAGACAATAAATATGCAAAATCCCCAATGCAAATCATAAAAAATATATGAAAATTAATTCAAACAATTCTTGACTTATAAGTGATCATTTTGTGACTTTTTGCTTAAATTGAATTTTACATTTTGTTTTCCTTTCAGATATGTTTATCATTAGCCAATAAATGGAAAAAGTACCAAATAAGTACGACTTGTAATGACTTGTGCATCAAGAGTTCTAAATTTTTTGTAATTTACCTATGCCAAAAATGATATAAATCAAGATTAGATAAATAATGGACTAGTACTATCAAATATCAATACTTTAATACTGAAATTAATATTTCAAATTTAAGGTAAAAAGTTTTCTAACTATGAATATGTGATTACACAAACTAATTGACATTACAGGTGATTCAAAGAATAAAATTTACATAAAAATGTCTGGTTTATATAAAGTAATGTTATTAGAGAATGGTTTTGTTAATGGTGTATTTTAAAATATGTTATATCACAAAATAATAAAAAATTGCCTTCGAAAATGCTTTACAAATAATGTCAAAAGTTTTGAAAAAGACATATCAATAGATATATAATTAAACAGATTAACTATAATCAGATTTCAATTTTCAAAGTTCAAAATTTTCCAAAATCATTTTTATTGCGGGAGGGGGGTGCAGTGAGTTAGGGATGATTGAGAAATATAAATAATTTATTGCATTTTATTAATATCCTCAAAAATACAATATTTGATCTGAACCTTACTACAATCCAATTTTTAAAAGTGCAGAGAGATTATATAAAGCAATCAAAGTTTTTGAGGAATTTTTTTTTATTAAATTATAATTTTTATTAATATAAAAACAAGTTTAACTATATCAGTTTCTATTCAGTAATATGAGCTAGGCCATTCAGGGGTACATGGAAAATAATCAGTAATGATAGAAAAAGACAATGTTTACAATTCAAATCCATATAAATTAGAGAAACTGCAGAACAAAATAAGAATAGAAATATTCAACATTTCAAAGGCAAAGTCATGTTAAAATTTGTTTCAAGATGCTGCAATGCTTTCTCATGCTTTTGATCTCTTGTGAAAAGATAAGCAATGTGTAAATCTAATTTATTTTCAACTGCTGGCTGCACATTATTGTGGACCAATGTATATTCAATTACAACTTCTAGTTTTACAGCATTTCCCTTGCTCACATTAGCTAATGATGATTGGTGAGGTGTGGCTATGAACCACTCCTATCTTCCAGAACAATCATGTATTACTGAGAAATTACCTTTGCAATAATAACAAACCTACCATTGATTTCCATCTCCAATATTTCTAGAATTTTTCCAAACAGATAAATATGACCATAGCCAAACTTCATGAATAGTTCAGTTTTGACCAAGAGTGTATGATTTTAATTATGATTCTTTTGAAATATATTTTTCTTTAATGTTTAATATAGTTTCAGTTATTATTGACAATGATTTGTAACCATGTTAATTATGGATCAGTGGCTGAAAATAGGAACTATTAAAAAACCAAACAATTGGATTATAACTCATTGCTAAGCATTTGTCAACATATGTGTGCAACTATGAATACATTCACACCAGGACGAAATGAAAAAGCAGGTGCATCAGATATTACACACACAAAAAAGGAAATACTATAATGAGTCTATTAAATATAGATATTCATAAATAGAACAATAAAACTGACTTAATTATATTTCAATTTCTCTTTTACAAACAGAATACACATATTATTAAAATTTGATTTACAAGTGTCAACTTCATGCACTCATACTTTTGACATTACCCAACATAAATAAATATATTAAACATTATTATTAATCTTTTATTAGACTAGATATTAAGATATCATTTTCTAGCCAGATGTAAACTTTAAATTCAAAGATAAGTGCTTTTTTTTTTCTTTGGTCTTTATAAATTTATTTTGAGAAAGTATGGAGGAATAGAAGTTATAAGAACATCTAATTATATATAAATACTTATACATATAAATCACTATATCTTAAAAAAAAATAATCATGAAACCAATATTCAAATTTTTGCATATAAAGTCATCAGTATTTATGTAAGTTACTTTTAATTCTCTTCATCCAAATCTAACATTTATTTAAAAATAGTAATGTCTATGACATGTTAAAATTTTTAGAGTGCAGTCAATATTCCTGTAACAAATTTTAATATCCATAGTTTATATTAGAGCATACAGCAAAAATTATCAAATGCAGATAATGCAAATATTTTTATACTCCCGGGTCTCGTTTTATGGAGATTATTTAAATGGGATTTTGAAGTTATGCGATTCATGTTTCTTCTTAATATCTTTGTATGCGGTTTTTTTTATGCGATAAAAATTATTACATCAGAAGTCAAGCTCCGATATTTTAGCGCTATTATTTTAAATATTACAAATTTTGCACACTCACACATCATATTTAAAGTAATAGCACATTATTGGAGTTAAACTTCCATCTAATCATTTCAATATTTTCAGTGCTTTATAATAGTACTGTAATAGATTTTATGCAATAAAGAAGTTCATAATTCACTTAAAATCAGGATTTCCCCATTTTATATACACACATAAAATTTTACAAGATTATAATATAAATCGGTTCAAACGTTATAGGTGCCTATACTATACATGTTGTTGTTTTTGCATTTTAAATCACATTCTATTTTTGCTTTTTAAAAAAAGAGTACATAATCAATTAATCATTTGGTTGTGTTCTGATCTATTGTGTCAGCCGCTTGATGGTGTTGATGCTAAGCAAAAACACATTGAAATAATGTTTCTGGGCCAGCCATTCTATACAACTACGATGTCCATAAGATTAAAATAAAAACAAAATATAAAAATGTAAGCAGACTTTTTGGGACAGTAATTAATCAGAGACTGGCTTTTTTGTGTGTGTTGATAAAAAAGTACGTTAGTTTCCAATAGCAAATAATAGTACATTGAAGACTTTTTTGGACAGTAATTCAACAAAATTTTACAATGAAAACCAACTTGGACCTTTTTGGGATAGTAATTAATCAGAGACGGGCTTCTTTTTTTTTTTACTTTGCGTATTGGAAAAGTTACGGTACCTTTTAAATACAAAATTAAATTACATTTTACACCCCTCTTTTTTTTGGACAGCAATTAATCAAACACCATGTTTTGGGGGGCAAAAATTAAATTATATTACACTCTTTTTGTGTGTATATAACTAACATTACGTTACTTTTTTAAAAAATAATAGTAAATATAGCGGAGACTTATTTGGACACTAATTAATCAGAGATGGGCTTGGTTTTTTTTTTTTTTGTTTTACGTATCGGAAAAGTTACGGTAGATTTTTAAGAAAAACAATGACATTTTACCATTTTTTGGACAGTAATTAATCAGACACTGCGTTTTGAGGTGGGAGAAGTAAATCCGATTGCAATTTAGAGTTGGAAGCAGCCATCTTCCCTGTCTCAGACAATTTCTCATGATACATTACTTTCATCGCGATTTTCGAAATAGTGCTGTGCCCCACCCTAAAATCCAATTTATAACGCTAACACAGCCCTGATGGAACAGTGACGACACTGTTAAAAGTGTTAGAAGGTACCAGTAGGTCAGTTCACATGAAACAAAAACAGGTCAACTTGAAAAGTTAAATTATTTAGACACGATGCAGTCAACACATCATCACATGATACTGCAGTGTAAATATACAACCCAGCATTACGATAAAGTGCGTAACACAAGCAACTATGGCAGCTAATGAAGGCAGTTTCTGTGCTTTTAGCATAGAAAAAAGCCACAGTGGTAGCCAGCATCTGAGTAAACTGACTCTTGTGTTTTATCATAGAAAGAAAGCTATCTGTTTGGCTGCGGCCACAGAAATGGCATATTTCTAGCAATTTAGCTAGAAATAGCGCCGACAAGCAGCTGACACGATAGATCAGAACACAAACAATCATTTAGTGTCTGAAAGTTTATTTTTAAAAAATGAATAATAGTGGTGGGCACAATTAAATTTGACAATTAAAAATTAAAATCTGATTTTTAATTGTAATTAACAATTTAAAACTTAGGTAATGTGATATGAAACAATGAAATTTGATTTCTAAACAGAATTGAAAATTAAAAAATTAAAGACAAAAATAAGAATTTAATTTTTATTTGTTAATTTTAATTAAATTTTGCCCAACAGTGGTGAGTAGGTGTCTTTTAGTCTAAGTTCTTATTTTTATTTTAAACGTTTAGTTTACTCTAATGGAGAGAAAAAAACACTTAGGAAAATGAATTTCTTTGGAAACAAAATTTTCAATTTTAGATCACTTAGTGAAATAGGAAGGATCAACAGCGATTGGAAAACATTTTGGTTTGGGTGAGTCCACTATAAGAGCAATTAAAAAAAATGAAGTTGGCACTAGCTGCATTTCCTCTTGTGACGAATCTGATTTCTTACCAGTTTACAAATGAACCTGTATATCGTCAAATAGCGATAACAATTAAAATACTGTACACATGAAAAAATGTAAAATACTGTAATTACGCAAAAAATATATATTGTTTTCAATAAAATTAAATACTGTAGTTAATAAAAAAAAAGTTTGTTTTGCATCAATTTTTTTCAAATTTGAAATTTTTTATTAGTCATATTTTATTTCCTTATTTTTTTTTTATGCAAATTTTAAAGTAATTTTACATTGTTGCTTTACTTTTATGCGATTTTTGAAAATTACAGTACGTATCCCCCATTTTTGAAGATAAGTTAAGTATTTTTGTGTGATTTCTTTTGGGCGTACTTTCTGTGGAACCTATCTACCACATAAAATGAGACCCAGGTGTATAATAAAGACCTTGGTATGAAAAGCTCATTATAGTTATAATGTAGATGTAAAATTAAAATGCTGGAATAAACTGTGATAACAAGGTAAAAAGTATTAGCAAAAAGTACTAGAGACATCTAATAATCAAGGGTTATTGCTTCTTCATAATACTCTACTGTCTACTCAATCTGCCTTTATGCAGAGAAATTAACATATTCTTTCATTTAATAAAAACAATCTAAATCAGTGTGATATATACTGCTGTTTCTTCATATAAGACAAAATTGCCTAATTAATTAAAAAATATGTTTGCAAAAATATTCTTTCATTTAATAAAACACTTGTACATTTTTAAAATGTGCACATATATGGTAGAATAGTCAGTAGTTATACACAACACACATGACATGAAATCATTTTAAAGATTCATAAATAAAACTTTCAAACATTTTTTTCCTATCAATTTATTGATTATATATACATAGACAGAAATCTACAATGCACAAGTAGACCAAATGAAAGCAGGGTAAATCTGTATGAAACACATAGTTGGTGGAGGTTCTTTCAATATCTCATACATTTATATGGTATTATCTTTTAAGAAAAATCTTAAATCACAAGATAATTTTGAATCATGCTACATAAATTCAAATGAAAGAATTTCAAATTTGCCATTTAGCCCTTAATTTTAAAAATTATCATTAATTACATCAGCAATCTAAACTTTATATCAAATTAAGAGTTAACACCCTCTCCCCCCACTTCCTCTTAACCCCAGCTGTTTAAAAAATATTTATGCATGAACACTCACAATATTTATAAAGCAACAGCCTGACCTATATTTATTAATTAAGGAAATATAAGTACAAATGCTATTACTAAATATGAGCATTCTTTGTTTATCAATGGCTCCAGCCTAAATGAAGACTAGTAAGCAGAAAACAATCATGATAAACTATAGACATTGGCAGCTTTGCCATTCAATGTTGCTCTTATTATTACTAAAATAACTGGATTACAAAAAAAAAATAAAAGACTGCAAATATTAAAGATTATTATAAAATTAAAGTAATTTTGTTAAGAAAAAGCAATTTAATGAACCGTCTTAACTTAGTTATATCAATTTACAATGAGTGACCAGTAGTCAGAGTGACAGATGACAATGATTGATGAACTTCAAGCAGATGGGCCACACACTAGGACTCTGTGATCAGTTGGGTCACTGTGGGTCAGGGCTGCTCCACACCTAAACACTTAATGCCAATGACAGAACACTTTATCTTCAATGGTCAGGTTACTTCATATAATAAATACAATATTTCACTTTACTATAGAGAGAATTTAAAAATTTTCTACCTCAATAACACTTACTATTCATAAGGTAATCCTGATCCCACAATTATTTCTGCATATCAAAACAGTTTATGAGGGGAGTTAGAACATGAAGAACTAATCATCAAATATTGACTAAAAATGAGACCTTAAATGATAATTTTTCACCAATTTATAAATGAGTGTGTGTGCACAACTCCTATATATATGTCACTGGTAGTATGCTTACATACTTAGTATATAAGCTTTTAAAAAAAGACTGAAAATATACACACTTATAACATTCAATACTTACTATAGAGCAGATGTCTTTTTAATGCTTTTTCAAAAGTTTATCTCATAATTTATTCATTTTCAGAATTTAGCTTTTTATATATATAGTTTATATTGCTTTATTCTGACAATTATTCTTTTTTTTTTTATGTGTCCAGTTCAACTTTAAATTCTATTATTATAATCACATTATAAAGTTCATTCTTTTATACTCCCCCCCCCCCCTTCCCAGTGAGTCTTACATTGTTTTACAAAAAAAAAAAAAACTTAATACAAGATTTATAACCAATTCCAAAATAAAATCATATAAAGAAATGCTAAATGAAGGAAGAAGTCAAATACAAATATTAAATACACAAAATTGGTGGATGCAATCTACTGATTTCACATACAGCATTCTAAAAATCATGTACTTAGCCCTGTGTGATAGTGGTAAAATCAGAGCTAAAATTCTAGATCAATTAAAATTCTCAATTGAATAAAGTAAAAAAAAAAAATGGTTTAATTGATTGAATATATAGAATTCTATCTACTAAAGTAAATTGACTGTAACCCTCAATAGTAAATAATCATATAATTATTTATTAAAATAATATAATGAATAAGAAGATAAACTATTCCAAAAAATATAATTCACTATATTCTTTCTAAACCATTCATTGTAAGCCAGAGTAATGGATAAATATTAATAGTAATGATATATTAAAACTCTCAAGACTAGTTTCTGATAAACTACTGCTTGATTATTAATTTAACATTTTTTTTAATATAGATCCATAAGTTAAGAGATTAAAATTACATATATTACATTTATTCAGACATGTATTCCCATATGGACATAATTTATATATGCTTATAGTTATAAAATTACAAGTTATTTTATTTTTTTTTATAGATAAAACAACTTTTAAATAACCCACTTCCAAGGAAGAGTCTCTCCTTACAATCTCCATAAAAGAATTACAAAGAAATTATTTATTAAGTTTGCCAATTATTGAAAGGTGATGATTAAGGTGGATTTTAATTGTAACTTGAGTTTCTGAAAAGTTTTCTATTTTATGACTAACAACAATCTCATCATTAGGCATCAGTTGTTCCAGGACAAGATTTAAACTCAGATTATGGATTTAATCATAGGGATCAAGATTTTTTATATTACATTTGAAAAAGATAAATTAGTTTCAAAAAGTAGAACTAATTTTTTAAACACAAAGCAATATGAATAAATAGATATTTTCATGTGACAATGGTAAATCATTAACTTTGATCAAGAGAATCATTAGTTTGGTGAAGTGACTTGACACTATATTAAAAAGTGTTCTTCCCAATCATATAAAGATCTATAGCTAAGTATTTCACCAAGACTTAAAATAAATTATGAAATAATAATGAAGTATTCATCACAAAAACTCAGAAATTCTTCAAGAGAAATATAGAATTTGCACTTACATATACAGCCGACACATTTTCACATATTAAGTAAGAAAAAATGACGGCCTTTTCTGGATGTGTACTGTAAACATGCTGACCAAAGTCGACTGAAATACTATGAATCTAGCACTATCGTCTAATATCCATTGATTATTCAGGCTTGAAAGAAAAATCAGCCTGAACTGAACATCTTTTTTTTAGTTTATCCAGTCCAGATTTAAATCAAGATCTTGACATGCAGATGCACGACTATTGCATAATAAGACTATATAATATTTATGTGCATAATTTTATTTCCAGAAATCATTTTTGAGAAAATAATATCACATAAGTTATTAGTTTCAAAATCTCCATAAGAAAAAAGTAGTTAATTCTATTTATTCAAAATCTATCTTTTCTTACAGATAGATGATTCAAATGAATTTAGCTGACTATACATATTGCTCTGCAACTGCAGAAATGCTCATCATCCAGCTATTGAGAATCTTAGTGAGTAAGACCATTTACCAATTATATTGCACAACAATCACAATAACAATTAATGTAACTACACCTTTTATTGTATTTTTCTTTTCAAGTGACTGTACATTGAATAGACCATTATATATTTATATTTTATGCATGTTTCTTAATAATGATATCTTTTTTTTTTTTTGCAAATAGAAATTTTCTTAGTCTAGCAGTTTGATCTTTCAATTTTAAATATTCAAACTCTGATGATAATATTTCATTATATACTGTAACCATCACTATATGAATATTAAGGATATATGCGTAAATATAAATGTTAAAATAAAGATATTATTTCTTAAAACTAACTAAGCTAGCATGAAACAATAAATCTAAGAAAGGTCACAAAGTTTCCATGAAGATAATTAAACTAGCTTCAAAATCCATAGCAAAATACTATTAGGTAAATTAAACCAATAAATAATTAATAATTGGGTCTATGAGATGAATGTGGAATTTGAATTATGAATCAAATGATAAATAGATAATAAATAATAATTAAATAATGAAAACGAACAAGTTTAAGAGAAAGAAAATGTGTTAGGATAATGAATGATTAAGAGGTGATGATAAAATATGAGCCAATGAAGGATGAATCAATAAAATTGTGAAGATAAACATAACTCCAACCAAAGCACAACAAATAATTTAAGACACAAAACTATCATAAATTCAAAATTACAATTAAGAATTAACAATTTACTTTTCTCAGGGTTCCAATAACTTAAATATTATCATTTTACAAGATATACTTGGGTTAGTGAGAGGGATTTTGCCACTACTCAAATATAACAAATAAAATTGTTCATAAAACAAAACAATTAATAAACAATATGTAGCAATTCCAATACCAACAATATTATGAATTTTAAGTTTTATGAAGTACAAATAACTTCTTAATAAAGTAAGTGCAATAACTTACAAACTCTGATTTATTAAATAATTGTGGCAAATATGATCAAGATCAGTGAATGATGTGTCTTATGGTTCAAATAAACAGGTTATTTAAAATAAGACATGGGCTTAAGCTCCACAATACTCTAGTCAATAAGCCATAAATTCTAAATGTACTTTAGAATGTAAAAGTTTACCAAAGTCATTAAGATACATTAGTGCAATAGTAATGCATAATAAAATATACTATATTAATTAATGATGACTTTAAGACAATAAAATAATGTGTTGATAGCAATAACAATAATAATATGGATGATGATTAACAATAAGACTACAAATAACTAAATATATATTTAAAACAACAAGATTTACACTATTGACATTTTTTAAAAAATATAATAAACAAATTACATCTATTTTAGAAACAATAAAAAGCAATGTATATTTCATTTGAGTACTGTATATCAGTTTTGATGCATTGATATGTTTGGTAACATAATATCCCTTTATAATATGCTATTGAGAGTATTAAAATATAACTAGACATTATTAATTAATAATTTGATGATAGCAATTATCATATTAAGCACAAATGACAATTATTACTATTTAACATGAAGGAATTTACTATATAAATATGGAGAGGTCTTACCGATCCATCGGCAAACTACTGCTTGATGGCAATAAAATAACATTGCACATGTGTATCTCTTATTATGTTATACATAAGCTTTAAAATTACTAGTAAATTTTGTTGGTTCGCTTGTAAACTGTTGACGAAGTATAACAGCACAATACATACATTATTCTATTTAGCTAAATACTATAGATAAACCAGCGTCCCTGAAGCTAACTCTACCTTATCGTTGCCATATAATTTTTAGAATATCAAGAACACCTTACACTATGGAAAATAACTGGACATCATCATGAGGGATCAGACAATAAAGAAAGGCTCTTCAAAACAACATTGTATAGTTGTACAATAATATGGCAGATTCCTATACCTTTTTCCTAAGTATAAAGCGTGTGAACATTGTCTCAACACAGGAAAACAGAATGCATGCCATAAAAATAATCCTCTTATGGAATAAGCAATGGAAGAGTATGCTCCATCTACCCATGCATAATGTCAATGATATAATATTTGATGAAATTTTATGTTTCTCACTCATATAAAATGGAAACTAGCACAAAACCTCATCAAAACAATGACAAGATAAAATAATTCTCACAATAAAAGCTAAAATATAAATATCCTACTTCACAATATATACTAAATAGTATATTGAACCAGTAAAAGTATTGTAAGTCTACTGACTATAAAATATTTTCCTAAAAGCATAAAAATTTTCATTAATAAGAAACACACAATGAAAAATAGCATAAATACTATAAACTAAAGTGGACATATTAAATTATAGGCAAAATGTAATAAAGATATAAAATGAGTATATCCCTATTTATATGGAAAACTCCATATAATAATTGTATTATGAGGAAATACTGTACTATCATTCTTCTGGCAAGTTATTTTGTCTGTTTACCCACAAACAGAATATCAATAAATTATTCTCATAAATGTAAGAGATTGGCATATCTCTCTATCTAACCATACTTAATTTAAATTTTAGACCAACCAGTAAAATAAATAAATGTATATAATTTTACCTTGGTCTGTTTTCAGACTCATCACAAATTTACACCATAAAAAATATATATACCTTAATAACCTATCCAAAACTAGTACAATATAATAACAAACATGAACAATAAAAATAAAAAAAACATTATTATATTTTATTCCCCTAGTTCATAATCTGAGTTCCTTCACTATGAGCTGACTGACAAGGGAAATGATGTTATTATGGGTTAAACATTTTACAAACGAAGCATTCATATTTTCTCACATTTATCTCAATATAGTAAAATCAAATCAACACTTTATTACAATATAATAACGATGTAATAGCACTTATAATTATTTTCTGCAGAATTTTGACCCCATCTTATTTGACTAATTTGTAATTTTAATAACTTCAAGTAGCAAGAGGAAGCTTTCATATAAGCATTTTTTTATATTTTATTCGCGGTAATACTTTTTAAATAGTTGGTGACGACCTCAGCATTTCAAATCATTTTGAGATCGTTTGTTAATACTTTAATATTAATTCCAATATTCCACCTCAGTTATTAAGAAGCAGATATTTATTCACTTATGTTTTTATATCCATATTATTAAATATTTTCTGGAATATAATAAATGGTTGTTTTTTTTGTTGTCTCTTATCAGGATTTCCATTAAAGATCCTTAATAAATGTAAGTTAAACATTTTTTTTCATTTATTAGTATGGTAAACGTATTTCAATTTTCATTTTTAATGACAAATGCTTCAAAAGATTTATCAGACAATTTTTTTTTAAAAAAAAATAAGATTAGTTTATGCATTTTTGTAAATTCATTAAACTTTATTATTTATTTGGAGTCAATTTCACTTGATTCAACGTGAATTTTAAAAGTTTTGCCCAAATTATTATTTTTTTTAAATCAGATTTTTATCCCCACTTTAATATAAAAGCAAAACATATTTTAGTGAACGCACAAAATATTTTTTACTTCTTTTTGTCATTTTAAACAAATGACATGGGATTTTCAAATGTACATAATAATTATAATAAAAATTATAATATGTGGAATAAAATTTCATGTTTATGATTTCTTGTCTGGTTTTGAATTCAAGCTTCCTTTTGGTAAAATACTTGTTTTTCAAAATAGTCATTTTTCTTCCAGTATAAAATATTGGCAAATGTTGAGACTGATGGTTACGGAGTTCCTAATGCATACAAGGAATTAAAATTTTCTATTCCACGTTCTAAGAATCACAATCTATTTTAGTTTTGGTCAATTTAAATCCGGTGTTATCACTTTTTCAGCTTTCTTCTTGATTTATTTAGTTTTGTTGTTTCAGATGTTAATGACTTTTTTTATTAATAGTCCCCCCTCTATTACTTATGTTAAGCTATTTACATCCTTTATTACATAGAATTGTGGTACAATTAAAAATAGACCAATAACAGAATAATGTGCATATCATTAACACTTCTCCTCCTATGTTCATTATTGATAATCACAATACAAAATATACATAGGAATTGATTACAGATATTGGTTTAGAAGAGTTATAAATTTAAATCTTTCTATTATAATTTAATAATAATCAAGTACCAAAACATTTATACTTTCAAATTAATAAATAATGCTATTAAATTATCATTTTAATATTATTGAAAATTAGCCCACCTGGCAAACTACATATAGAATCTTATACACACCCCGCCAGGGGACTTAGCATATTTTGAACAGAGTCTTTATCACTTTCAGGAGATTTACTGATAAAATTTATTTACTTTTAAAATACAATTTAGCAATTACTATTACATACCATCAAGATAATACACTGTTCTAATATATTATAATTGTTATTAATTAAAAAATTTCACACTTAAACCTTATTGAAATAAGGCTTGACAAACAGCGAGTCCACCCATACAGTTACAATATATATCGCAAAAATGAAAAATAATTACTAGTAGATAAAATCATATTATCAGCATTAATATGATTCTGCAACATAACCTCACAAATGATCGCCTTCTAACTGGACTGTGTATTCCTTAGAAGAGTTTAGTACTATCTTCAACAAATCTATATATCAATTTCCTTATTTCTTTCATCCATGAGACAAAATACTAAGTTTAATGACTTATTTTCTCTCTTAACTCCATCTTCACTCATCCTTAATTTCAATCTATTGTTAAGACCCATTATCCATCCGAACCAATAAAAAAAAAATATATGCAGCCAGGATTATCTATTTACATTTTTTTCCATGATGTAAAAGCCATTGTGTAAATGACTTCTCTCAACTGCTGCTGTCATATTGTTTATAAACATTTGAGCAAAATAATCCATGAAACCTAAATTATTTCAAAAGAAGTTCATAGATATTATTTTAATCAAAATAATTTTATATCTAGTTACAACTTGGTCATAATGTTTAATTGGTCCTCTATGGATAACATTACTTAAAAGTGCTGTTTCTTTGGGGTGACAATACACATCTTATTCTGGTATAATGAAATGATTAGTTCCAGATCTTTTATAACGTCAGTCATTTTTGTATCTTATACCAAAATACATGTATTTAGGGGAAATCCTTTCCAGCTCATAATCTAAATCAAAATTATCATCCAAAACAAATCAATCAAACAGAAAAATATAATGAATATCAAAAATATATATGTGCAAATAAAATCGTTGAAAATATTGTGTAGTTCAATTTTAATAACTAAAATAAAACTTTTAAAATATAAAATAAAACCATAAACACTTATCCTAATAAAAATTCATGGATTTATTAGACATTTTAGTTACAATATTTTGCTTTCTTTTTTTGAATGTATTTTTTTTTCTTGATGCTAAATTCTATGTCTGTTTTTGGAGTGAAAATTAAAATGATCTTAAAAATTAACTAATGTTAATGAAAAATCGCTTTATTTTTATTTGAAATTTTTTTTCTATGATGTACATGCATATCCTATATTAATCAATAATATTTGCCAAAGTAGTTTTTATTAAGAGTTATAGCTTTTTTGTTTGGAAAAGTTTTCCTTTTTCATCTTACATTATAATCATGTTTTTGTTTCAAAATAAAAATTAAAGGCAATTTCTAAAACGAAAATCAAACTTCTTGCTTAAAAATTGTTGTTTTTTCCTGGTAGTAATCACTTTTTTAATACAGCTTTATGGAAATGCTTTAAAATGTTTTATGCTTTTTCCATTTGAATTTTTTTCTCACAACAATGTTAAACAGTTTTCGAAATCAGATTTTCATGATTATGATCCAATTTATTATATGCATGGAGCAGAAGAAATATAAAATGTAGTATATTTTCATTACTAAAGATACAAGTAAACAGAAAAACAAATTAAATGGGTAACTTAAATCTTACATGAAAAAGATGTCTGCCATGTGTGTATTTGTTGTATAAATCTTAATTCAAAGAAAAAATGTTTACATTGTATTATATTTTTGCTCTATAAGCCTTCATTATACTACTTCAATATATTTGCATTTTAAGTCTATTGTATAATTAGTTAAAATCATTTGTCAAGAAACATCATATATGCAATTCTAAATAATATCAACATGTATTTTATTTGGCTGCAAAACTGAAGTCTTTAGAGACAATGTAACATTAAATTCATTTCTGTGCTGAATTTAACTTGAAGAATATAAAGCATTAAAATAACATAAGGACTTAAGTTTCTTTAGTTTTACTTCTTGCCCTTATCCAAACTAACACGTGAACTTCTATAATAATATATAAACACCAAATTCTCCCTTACAATTGTTACTAATTAAATTACATGTGTTAGAAAACTTAACATACCTATAATGTATCAACAATTATTGAATAGAAATATAAAATGAATTTTAGTTGTTGTCAATAGTGTTCATATGTATACAATACACTTTAATTTTTAAATTTGAAGACATTTTGTTTTTGTAAAGCTATTTTTGCAGTTAAATAATGTAAATTATTAAAGAAGTCAGCTTTTAACTAAATCTTGATGCATATTAGTAAAATAATTCAATTACATCATAATCTTTCGTATTTATTATTATTTATTACCACTTTTTTTAAGAATATTAATTTACAATTGCTATTTTAATAATTTACTTTTAAGAAAAAATTACAAAATTACAGTTATATATATAACCATTCTAATAATTCATCTATCAGCACAATTTACTTGCATGTTAAAAGAATAGAACAACATGGCCAGGTAAATGAATTACCATTAAAATTTGTTAATAATATAGTATACCATCTACCAACAAGAATAAGTTACATAATGCATATCAATGACCAAAAGGAAAATAAAATTTACATTTTTTTTTTCTTTTGTCATAGCATCGTCCGGGAGGCGAACCCACAACCGTCTGCAACCAACTACTTGCTTGTAAGGCAACTGTGATGACCTCTCAGCTAACTACGCTTGACAAGAAAATTACTGGATTTATAGCAAGGAGGATATTAAATAAATAGATGGAAAAAGTTGGAATTATTATTAATTTTTGACTAATTTTTTTTTAAAATAAATTATATTTAATAATTAATTACATATAAGAAAAAATAAATTGACATTTGCTTATGAAAAATTTCATCACTTTAAGTATTTAAAAAAATATTAAGACTTTTAATAGACAGTTATAAATAACCAGAAAAATTTCTTTAAACTTATAGTAAAATATCAAAAAGTTGGAAAGGAAATTAGCATTTCTAAAGTGAAAAATAAACAGTTACTGTATCTAAATTAAAAATCATACAAATACTATTTCATATAGGAGAAAATATTTAAAATATTAAATATAATTAAAAAGCATTTTCAGTGATGAGCTTCCTCATCAAAAACAATGAAAATGTATTTAAATCACATATAACCTTTTCAATATTTTTAGCCATATATTAAGCAGTATTAATATTGTCTTTATCATATTTCAATGATAGTTATCATAGCTTTTTTTTTTTTGTTTACAAGTTATGGTATCTCAGAATTATAATAATTAAAAAAAAGATTATATATGAACAAAATGAAAATGTGGATTCAAGTTTTTAAAGAAAATAATTTCTAAATCCCTGCACTTATTTAATACACTAATTGCTGTAAATTTAATAATAAATGCATCAATTTTATTCTAATCAACACAAAGAAACAAGACTTAATCAGTTTGTATTGCTTTTGATTACTAAATGTATTATTCACTTGCTAAATAATTTAATACTCTTGTTATAAATTCAATAATAAATATTGTACTGGTTTAGGCTAAGTTCCATTTACAAGTTTTTCATCTATATAATAAAATAGATATATAAAAGAGAAAGAAATAAAGCTTTTTAAGGGTTCAATTTATGAGCAAAACTACCCAGATCAGAATTATTTTTTCTTCCTAAAAATCACAAGTTATTTATTACTTTTATTCTTGTTCATACCAGAAAGATACTTTTTTTTTAAATATATATATAATTTTTTTCCTTTTTTAAAAAAAATTAATTTGTAACAATAGTTGCAAGACATCAGTTTTTAATTTTTGTATCTAGAGAAAATATTCTTGTTTTAAGAAAGCTGAAATACTTTAGTTGTCAAGGACTTTTGGATCATTTCAACTAGCAAAAAAATTCTTAAACAGCATTCCAGAAAGTTAAGCGGATTAGAACACATTTTTAGTCAATTAAGAAGTAATTAATTTGCAAATTATTTAATTGTAGGTAATATATAAAATGGTACAATAGCTGAAAATCTCATTATGCTGGGGTGAAAAATCTTATAAGTGCACTGGTAAATTAAACCTGGAATGATGTAGCCTCTGCAGATGTTGATTTTAAAAATATCATTACTACATGATCCATCCATTGAAGATCTAGAACAGTACCTGTCATCTTTAATATAATTTTTATCAGCCTACCCATGATAAAAGCATAATGCAATTGTACCATTATTATATCTAGAAAATAACACAAGTACATCAAATGAAGCTTTAAATCTTCCCAATAAAAACCGGTCTTAACAGATCAATTTTTAAAAATGGTTTGAACTTATTTTTAGTAAATTAAAGGGTAAAATAGTTCTGATAAGCTTTTATTCAAAATAAGGTCTTTATAAAATAATAATATTTATAGCAAATATTAAAATTCATATTCTCAGAATAACTTTTAACATTATTAAAAAATATTTATTATAACTTATATATGTCTGTTTATTGATTGATTTATATTTTTGTCAATCTTTATTTGTATTATTAAAGTTATAGTTGAATAATCAGGTAAGCATATTGGTACTCATAAGATGAATTCAATCTAATTAAATGAATTTTCTACAATGTGAATACATATCCATTTAAGTAAACAGTGTACACTTTTCTCTTTGAGATGGATTCATCTCTAAATATCATATATGGCATGAAATATTGTAAAATAAATTTTTATTTTATTATATTCAAATTATTTTGTCTAGTTGTCCATTTCTCTCATTCCAAATCTAGCTAAATATAGCTATTACAACACCACGTGATACACTGATGTGTTTTCCTTTTAAGCTAATAATGAGTAAACAGAGGGGCTAACATCTAAAATGTTAGTAGAGATTTGAACCCAATCTATAGATGTTTCTCGTTTTAGAGATGATGCCCAAGTGTGGAAAATATTTATAACAGCAAGGAATAGACTTCTGTACTTCGACATTTTATGGAAATGATGGTACGGAAATATGGCTAGATACTCAGTTCAAAAGTAGTTAATGAGGTTATTCTTAACATCCATTAATCCCAGAATTTAATTCCTCATACATTCTTATATGGAATTATATAAATCTAAAACAGGAGAATAAAACCATAGGCCTGCTTCAATAAGTACATTTCACATCTTATTAATTTTTTCTTTAGACTTTAAGTATTATCTTCCTGGTGGATAAAGCTTACAATATAACAATACTCAAAATTTTACTGTATAGGATTCATTCAATAATACTTCGCTAATTTATTATTCATTTAATATATCTTAAAGTGGCAGTTCCCAAACTTTTATATATAATGCTATAAAAGTGACCTATTTTAAATAAAAAGAGCCAGTGAAGTTTATTAGATAAATAATAATATGCTTCTTAAATGTTATAAAAAACTGCCAATTATTTAATTAAAAATTTTTTTTTTAAAATATAACACTGCATTGATAATCAGACTTAAGAGCTAAAGCATCCTCAGGTGAGGTTTAACTTTTTACTTTTGATATTTGACATCAGGATATCCTCAGTAATTAACCTTATTACATAACCAAGTTTTAATGAACAAGCTTTTAGCTACAGTGATGAACTTCATGGACTGAAAACTTTGCTAATTACTGTTAAGGAGACAAACAGTAAGGGATTATGATTTCTATGAAATAGTTCCTCACATTTTATATATAATTCTTGCTTCTGAGAAAACTGATTGAATATTACAATAATTTTTTTAGCATTTATCTTTTTTTTTTTTTAAATGATTTTTTATTATTATCTTTAAACAGTATCAAATTAAATCACACAAAAGTATTCTTAATATATAAAAGATAGTCACTCTATTAACAGTCAGGAAACTTAGGAAAAAATAAAAGAGAGCTCATTGGCAAAAGCATCATAAAAGTAGAAACCATTAATAATGAGACATTAGCAATATATATCAAGTACATATTTACATATATTATATTGTTTTACTAATAATATAACATGGCAATAGCAAAATATATATCTTGAAGCAAAAATAACAAAACTTGTAATATAATTATTTGCATCATGAACTGCTTGTATTCTATTTGAAATGAATTATATATTTAAACACTATATAGGATAATATTAAAATATCCCTTCAAGGAGAAGAGTATCAAAACTCTCTGCAAGATAAATGAGAATACCAATCTACAATCATTCATATGTAATTCAATAATATTTAATTCAAATATTCTGATAAATCATGGTAGAATAACTCTGTTTTCATATTCTGCAAAACAATATTCATATAGGTAATATGAATTAGTATATTATTTTGGAAAATGTCTATATTGAAAACAATATGTGCACTAAGGGAAGAACCTATTCCCCACAAAATGTTTACATAGTTGTTAGCTGTGAAAATTGAGCCAAAAGAATAATGAATATGATTTTCAAAATCATATTTCCAAATCACAATTAGTAATCTGGTTGATGGGTTTTTATTGGCAATTACCAGATGCAATCTTTAGAATGATTTTTTTAAATGTAAATGACTTAGCTGATTATATGACATGTTTCTAATGACCAGTTCTAATGATGTCATCATTTTTGCATTGTAACAACAACTAGAGATTTTAAAATGCTAACTCAAATTATAAATGTCCTGGTCAAAAAATTTATGGCTTGTTTTGATAGGCATGTGACTGTAAAAATATACACAGTTAGACTACCATTAATAAGAAAACCTGGATTCAAAGTTGAGTTAGGATTCATATTTTTGAAAAAAAAAACACGAAGTCATTCAAAACAGATCTGTTAATAGTAAAATTAAATAACTGTACAATTTAAATGTAACATATTAATAAATATTCTTTAAAAGATTAATTAAATAAAATAATTTTAAATTCATGATTTATATTTACTTGATTACAAAAAAATTTTGCATTGATAAGTGATTGAAGTTCAAATAATGTACTGTAATAAAAGTTGCACCATTTTTGCATATTGTAAAATAATGATAAAAAGAAAAACATTTAAAAAGTTTAATTTAGTAAATACCTATATTATTGCTTAAAAAAAGAATAATTTAAATATACCTACTTATATTACTTGAAATCTTGCATTGGTAAATTATAAAAAATTCTCAAACTTCTTTTATGCTTTTTTTTTTTTTTTCAAAAACTGATGAAATAGAAATGTGACAACCTGATAAAAATTCTTTTTCTGTTTATATTTTAACGATGATTAACATAAAAATTTGAATATTTTGATTTTATATTTTGTACAATAGTGAGAACAAATAATGAATACATTAATATTTAAACAATTCAACAATTTTATAAAAAAGAAATGGAATTTGGGAACATATTTCAATATCACATTAGAATAATTAAATCTTACCATTAAGATGAAACTGTCTTTATTTTTTTAAAATTAATTAATATATAGAAAATTTGAGATTTTCATGCAAGTTAAGGGTATATTTAATTTCTATATAAAAATATTATTATAGAAATTAAACTCTGGCCATCAGTTTATTTATGTTTTAATCTGGCTTGATATAATAATTCAGCAATTTGAAATCAAAAGTACCATCATGTTGTTTTCTTTCATTTTTGTTGAAAATAAAGTTTATAGAATTATGATTTCTTTGTTTCTGAAGTATGCAGATAATTCAAAATTTTTGTAAAGTTTAAAGATTTGTTTAATTTATTAGTTGTTTTCTATTCCCTCGTCCCAGCTGTTTGATGGTGTTGATGCTAATCAAAAACACATACATATTACGATTCCGGGCCTGTGATTCTATCTATATAAATATCGGCTTTTTTAGTTTTTCTAATAGGAAATTAGAGGAACTAATAGTAAATAATATTACTATTTAAAAAAATAAATAAAATTTAAAAATTCACATTAAATTTAAAAATGATACCCGGATAATTGACGTTTTTTGGACAATAATTAATCATAAAATGTTTTGTTTTTGTTTGTGGGTATCTGTCAAAAGTTACGGGATTTTTTTTTATCGAAAATAAGACGCAATTATACTTTTTTTTTTCAATTTACACAAAATTTCTACATTTAAGCTAAATTTAAAAATGATACCAGACTAATTTGCTTTTTTTTTTTTTTTTTTGGACAGTAATTAATCAGAAAATGGGTTCTTTTTGTTAGTGTGTATATATAAAAAGTACCGTTCTTTAAATACTACATTTCAAAATGATACCAGAGTATGTTGCATTTTTTTTGGACAGTAATGAATCAGAAAGTGGATTGTTTTTGTTAGTGTGTAGATATCAAAAGCCGTAATATTATTTAAATACTAAATTTAAAAATGATACCCGCGAATAACTTTTTTTTGGGTATTGACAGTAATTAATCAGAAAGTGGTTTTTATTTTCTTTGTGTGAGTGTATATATATATAAATTACGGTCTTTTTTTCAATCGAAAATAATACGCAATTCTACATTATTCAATTTACCCACAACATTTAAAAAATTCACACTACAATTTTAAAATGATACCTAACTAATTTGCTTTTTTTTTTTTTTGGATAGTAATTAATCAGAAAGTGGGTTCTTTTTGTTAGTGTATACATCTAACAAGAACCATCATTGAAAGACTCAATTGAAAAATGATATTAGACTAATTTGCTTTCTTTTTTTTTGGACAGTAATGAATCAGAAAGTGGGTTCTTTTTGTTAGTGTGTCTAGATAAAAAGGTACCATTATTTAAATACTAAATTTAAAAATGATAGTCAACTAATTTGTGTTTCTTTTGGACAGTAATTAATTAGAATGTGGTTTTTTTTTTTTTTAATATTGTGTATATATAAAAAGTACCATAATTCAAATACTACGTTTAAAAATCAAACCCCAACTACTTTGCTTTCTTTTTTTTTTATTTGGACAGTAATTAGTCAGAAACTGGGTTGTTTTTGTTAGTATGTAGATATAAAAACTAATCTTATTTAAATAGTAAATGTAAAAAAAATAACACCTGACTAATTTTCTTTTTTGGACAAGTAATTACTAATAATCAGACACTGGGTTGTTTTTGTTTATGCATATATATACAAAAAGTAACTTGTCATGGACGAATTCTCGCGAAAATGTTACTTTTCGCAAGATCCTCGAAATACTGCCATTCTGCATCCTTAAAAGCAATTTTTGAGGGTTACCCATTCGTAATGAAATCTTCAGGACATTGTTAATAAAGTTACAACGTAACTAGGATAGAGCACTTGAAAAAAAAACCTTTGTAATGAAATTTTAAATAATTATGAAAGGCTAAAATCCACACATTCTCACACCAAAGTATAAAGAAAATAGACATTCTAGCATTATGATAGTTAATAACACAACCAACTACGGCAGCCAATAAAGGCATTTGTCTGTGCTTTTAGCATAAAAAAAGCCAGACCGGCGGATGGTCTTTCTGTGTTTTATCGTAGAAAGAAGCCTCTTAGGTTGGGTGAGGCTGCTGAAACAGTATGTTTCTAGGAATTGACCTAGAAATAGCACCGTCATGTGGCTGATACCAGGAAATAAAAAACAACCAATTTATTTATAAAAATATATTATAAATAGAAAAGTCACCTCATAATTTTTAGATATTAGAACTATTATATTTTAGGCTTCATTTTAACTGCTTCTGCTTATTAAGTGGTTGTCCAGTGCGTCTTATTTGATTGGTCAAAATGTTTTGTTTTTTTTAATGACATAAAAACTATAAACATGACGTCAACAGAAATATGGGCATTTGATACATCTGGATCATAGCTTTCTAATGATAACTTTAAAAAAAAAATCCAATGAAATTTTAATTTTTTATTAATTTATTTCGTAACAGGCGCATTTATTTTTTATTTTTTTTTATCAATTTTCTAATTTTCACGAAGCAATAAAGACAGAAAACTTTTATTGGCTTCATTAGTTAGACAAAACAGATTAAAAATACGCTGATCATTCACAAACAAGCCTTTCATGGAGTCTAAACATAATTGTAGAATATCGGGCTCGAAAGTATAATTTTAATTTTTTTAATATTTTAATTTTTTTAATTATTTGAAAAATGATTTAATTTTTATTAATTTGCATTTGTATTGGTGTGTGTGTGTATAAATTCTATAATATTTACTTATGCTCACATGAATTCATATGTACAGTCATTTTGTGTTCTAATCCAAGTTTGAGGCAAACTTATTTTATAAAAATAATGATTCTCAAAAAGTTTAATAGTTTATTATTTATTATTATGTTTATATGGTGTGTTTAATCTTGCATGTTGTATAACAAGTAATGATTTATAAAAGTAATAATCAAATTTACAGAAAGGTTGCATACATAAAATGTTGAATCTGTAAAAAAAATTTAGAAGAAAAAAAATGTATAGCATCAAAAAGTATTGAATCTATACAAAAACATTAGCAAAGAATCTGCCAAAAATAATGACATCAAGTCATTTACTGTATAAAGGATGATAGATTCATAAATCAGTATGAATTTTAAAACAGAATGAACATACAAAATGAAGGCTAGTAAATTATATTTGTGTGCGTGTGTAAATGTGTTCCTGCTTCCTCAATTCACTTTTCCACTGATTTTTTGTTTAGTAAATACAGTAATTTTTTTCTCTGTTATTTTGTTGATGATTTAATGAGTACAATTTTAAAATTAAATTGTATTACAAGTACATTAAAATTATCTGAATTACACTTTTAAAAAAGCATGTACATGTATATTAAGCATATTATAATCCAAGTGTGTATTAATATGTTTTAAAATGTATGATGTGAATATAAATTACTTTAGAAGAAATATCCTAAATATTTCATGTTTTTATTGCTATTAAAATTCTAATATAATTTAAAAAAATCATATTCTGATATAATATCAAATTTAAGCACTCATAACTGCTATTTTGGAACTTGCAAAATCTTGTAGACATTAACCATGTTATAAATGATATATTTTGTGGACTCAACCATATATGATTTCAGCATGATCACACAAGCCACCAACTGGATGATGAATAGAATATTATAAAGATGATTGTAGAGGTGCTGTAAACATGCTTTATAACAATGTTAAAAGTTCACTAACAGAAAAATACAGGATATAAAATAGAAAAATTTCCAGAGTAATATGGTTTTTAAAAAATTATTCCAAATAGGAGGAAGTTTGCATATGTCATCACGTTTATTGATACAATTTGGTCTTTTGAGTATTTAAATGACTTCTCTGATTTTACATTGGAGAAGAATGTCACACCTGGATAGAATCCTGGTATTAAAGTAATCAATATTGCGACCTGAATCTATAGCATGGAGTGTTGATAATGAACGTTGTTTAATTGCATTATCATGTTCATCTCTTCTACTATTGTTGTGATGATTGTTGCTATCTACTGAAGAAACTTTACAAATATCATATGATATTTCATAAACTCCATGATTCTCAAGAAAGATTGAATCTTTAGACTTGATTAGAATGCTATTAATTTTTTGATTAAAAATTTTGCGTCATTCGTTCAAGCATAATAAATGCAATTTAAAGTGATTGCTTAACATCTTCAAGCTCTCATTTCCATACATAAATGTTTGGGTTGAAAGGATGGATGATTCATTCCATCTTTTCTAAAAAACTATATCTTGTGTCTGGAAAAGTGAGAGTATTCATTTATAATTTATCTTTAAAGCGCATGTGCATTGGCTTAATCGCTAATATCCCTATTACAGTATAAAAACATAGCACTATAAAATATCTCATTATAGTGTTTTAAAATGTCCAATATTGTCTGTAGTTCCTTTTATATAGGGAAGACAAATCCTAACAGTTATTTCTTCTATTGATTATTTTAGGCTTGAATTAAGGCTTGGTTTATAATTTTATTATTACAACTATTGGCTAATAAAACACTGCATAATTTCTTTCTTCTTTCAGATATGATTTATCTGAAAGATTAATTACTCGAGTAAAAAAAGTTTGGCTACAGAAAAAAATATAAATTGGATGATAATGTGACGAAAATTTCTGTATGTAGTTTTTCTAAAAATTGAAACAATAAAAGCTTATTTTGTTTCTTGGTGACAAAGAAAGGGAAGTTTCCCAGCAGACTCTGTTTTACATTGTAAATTTAATATGATGATGGATATTATTTAAATGTAAGAAAAAATCATAATTTATTTTTACTATGTTGTTAGATAAGTCATTTATATCTGTAACCAATAAAAATCTTCCTATCAACATAATCATATTATATCAATATTTATTAGTTATCAAAGATATTATCATGAGTTCATTGCAATAACATCCTTTCATTATATTTGCCCCCCCCCCCCAATAAAGATTGTTATTTGTCAAGAGATTTTTTTTTTAAATAAAAATTTTCATCACTCGGGGGGGGGGGGGATTTATCAAGCAAAGCTTACATAATTATGAATAACATGTAAATGATGCTTCTACTATTAGAATGATTAGATAAATTAAAAGATTAATTGATAGAAATTATGTTATTTGAAAACTTAAATAATTATTAAATTTAAATAATAAATATAGGTTTACTCAAGATAGCAATCTCAAATGGTTATACAAATGGCTTGCAAATCAAAAATCTTATATAAGCAGGCAAATATATACAAAAAATATTAAAGAAAGTGATAATTAATAAACATTTCACTAACTATATTGTTAATATATAAAAAAAGTGCTAACCTTTCTGTAAATATAGTATAATAAAAACATTTAAGATGCTGTAATTTTTTTAAAAAAATTTTTGATAATTTTTTAATTTAATCACCATTTCGACTATAATATAGAAAAAATTTGATATTTCCTCAATCATGATATGTTAAATGAAAATAAAACATACAGAAAAAAAATAATAAGACAATGGACATTTAAAAAAAATAAGCAGGCAAATATATACAAAAAATATTAAAGAAAGTGATAATTAATAAACATTTCACTAACTATATTGTTAATATATAAAAAAAGTGCTAACCTTTCTGTAAATATAGTATAATAAAAACATTTAAGATGCTGTAATTTTTTTAAAAAAATTTTTGATAATTTTTTAATTTAATCACCATTTCGACTATAATATAGAAAAAATTTGATATTTCCTCAATCATGATATGTTAAATGAAAATAAAACATACAGAAAAAAAATAATAAGACAATGGACATTTAAAAAAAATTTAATGCCCTTTATGTTTTATTATCAATATATTTTTAGAATTATTTAACAAAGAAAACTTCAAAATTTTTTTGCAGTGCAGATTTTTTTTTTTTTGATTGCTGTAATTTAATAACATAAATGATTAAGTTTTCATATTGTTTTCATTTAGAATAACATATTTTACTTGAAAAGAATGAAAACTTTTAAAGATATAAAAATATTAATTAAAAATTATAAAAAAAATTGATTTTGAGATAACGTACACATTTCAAATTTTATTATTGTTGTATAAAAATCAAAATTTAGTTTTACTTATATACATTACTGACTAAAAAAAAATTTTTTTTTGCTAACATATTTTATATTAGGCTATGAAAGTTACTATTATCTCGGACTTGTTGGAAACAAATATTAAGATACTAATTAAAAATTAAATAAGTAATAATTTCAACATATATTTAGTAATGTTTGATCATAGAAAGTTAATTATTAATAGTAAAATGCATAATTTTTCTCCCATTTTTTAGACAATAATTTAATTTTCAATGAAAGCATTTTGCTTTGGGCTGAATTAACATTTGAAAATTTTAACAAAAATTAACTGAGTAAATACATTTTTTCTAATGTATGTTTTAAATTTATTATTACTACACTTTTTTTTTACTGTATATGAACTTCTACGAGTATTTTTAATTATGCATTGTACAGAATAAAATTTACATGTTTTTGACATTAATATTAAGATAATTATTTACCTTGGATATATCATAAAGCTGTCTTGCAAAGATAGGTTTACAATATTATTTAAACCATATAATCATTAATGAATAAATTCTGTACTGATTATACTTTTTGGCATGAATACTACCATTTTATCTTCCATTGACATTGCTTTCATAAAGTTATAAAGGCAGGCATTTAAAAAAAATTCAACATTTTTTTAAAACCAAATCATTATAGCAAATAGTTGATTGTTAATGAAATAGTGGGTTCAAATTGACAGTGATTCCTAATAAATAGTCCATCATATGAATGGGAGAGGGAGAGTGTAATAATTTTTTCCATTCTATTTTAAATGCTTTTGGTAAGTTATAAATGTTTGCAATAATGATCATTTATTTTTAAATCACAATTAATAATTATCATTTGATTATAAATATTGATAATAGATATCTCCAATTGCTGAAGTAGTTTCTAAAATTAAAAAAAATCTAAGGGGTTATCTAATATTGGAATTAACAATTTTAACAAACAAATCCAAGCCAAATAATGTATAAAATGTTATAAATTTATATGGATAAAAAGAAAATGGAATTCTAGAAAGAAAATGAAGTTTGCTATAATGAAACATTGTTTCTCAACTCTTTTTGCATTAGAAATGCAAATAACTGTAATTGAAAAAAGACAAAATACTTAAAAAAATTTCCTACATTTATTGTTTTAACATCTAGTCAAATAATAATAATAATATTAGAATAACCTGCTGAAATCCAGAAGAATAAATTTGAAATTTTTTTCAATTAAACTTAGGTTTTTTATATACAGTTTATTCATAACTGATCCAGTTAATTACCCAATATTGATCAGTAAACGGATGTCTAACTACTTTTAGCTAGAGTAAAACGATGGTAAATCATTCAAACCTTCATCACTTCGCAAATGCTAAACTAGAATAATAATAACTTCTATTGTCATTGTTCCTCTAAATGGACTAATTAAACATTGTTATACTTAATCCATTACCTGCCAACACAAAACTATTAATAATGGCACTAAATTACTATACACACACACACAAGCATAAAACTGCTGTGTTTTAACAATCAGTGGACAAAAATCATCGGAAGCAATAAATATAGTACACCCTTTGATGATGATCATTTGATCAGCAGAGCAGTCAATGTTTTCCATTAACACTTGACCTTTACTTTTTATGCCTCATTATAATGTATATCCAAATATATATATATTAAATATCCTAAAAGCAATTGGATTAGAAGGGAAGATGCATTTATAATGTGGATGCTCTTAATTTTACAAAGCTAAAGTTTAAACTAATATACTAATTACAATAAATAAGATTTAAGTGAATATTCATTATTCTATTTCCATAAATTATATATATTTTTAAAAAAGCTCCAGTAGAGCATTCAAGTGAATGACCAATTGAGAAATGACATTTCTCTTGCTAATATGTTCCAACACTGCAGTGAGAATGATTGACAATGAAATAATCAAGTGACTTTTTTTACTCCCCTAATTAAACATAATGCCTTTATATTTTTAAAATATATTTTTTATTCTAGAACAATAAGAAAATGAACATTAAGTAATCAGTAATGAGATCAAATCAGTTATAGTTAAAAATAAATAAATTCAAAGCTCATTTTGAACAAATATCTAACAGACTCTCTTGACCTTCAATGTCACATTTGAAAAGAGCATTATTAAGACTTAGGAGAACTTGCAGAGGAAAGAAGAGATGGGGGAATGTGAAAAGGAACTGATGTTCTTTTTTCCCCCATTCTCTTTTGCAAAGCAAAACCTCATGAAAAGCTTTTACTATTTTCTAAAAGTTGAAAGCCTGAGGAGGGGGCGCTTCATCTTAATATTGTCTTCATAGAGTTGCAATAGTATCCTCAATGGTGACAAGGTGCAAAAAACAATTGACAGGACACTCATCAATCATCCTGTCACAGAAGTAATCTATCACTGTCCATAGACAACTGCTGGAATGCATAGGAAATAGAAACTCATTCTAGATGCTGGACCCAAATAACAATGACACTATTGCTGTTAATTTTAAGATAAAAATTTCAAATGACTTTGTAAATTCAATCACAGAAGAGAACTATTTCCCAGAAGAAATAAACTAGACCAAGTAACTGATGTGTTATCACAGCAAAGACAAAAAAAGTTTGAGAAACAGTAGAAAAACAAAAACCAAAGTTTAATGCTCTCCTATGAAAGCTTGAACCAAACTTTTTTTATATTACCACATACAATTTATTACATTATCTTGCAATATATATATAAATTAAATCAGTCTTTACATGTTGCATTTAAACAGTAAATATATTCTGTAAATTATTACTTTAATCTAGCAAAAATAAACAACCATCAGCATATTGTAATCCAGAATCCAATAAGTAGTTTTTGCTCTTAAACATTCAATTTTAAAACTCCACCTTCAAATCTATATCACATTTCAACTCTTGTTTCATTAAGCAGCATAAAATCGTTTCAAAAACCAGTCTTAGAAATTGAAAACAATGTGAAGCAAGTACATCCTGTTTAGTACCAGTTTTTATCTCAAATACCTGATTTTCCATTTGGAGTAATAACATTTTTTTTCATTCCATCATATAGAAACTATATAGTATAAATAAATTTTGATGGATAACCAATTTCAACAGCCATAAATCCTTCAATTTTAAATCAAATCAATAAACAATATATAAATCATTTTGTTCCAAACACTTTTCTTGCATTTCCCTAGCAATAAAAAACATGTCTAGTACTTCTTAATACTCTAAAACCACATCAAATCTCTGATAATTATCCATTCATCTAAATGGAACGAACCTATTCAACAAAATATTTGGTGGATAATAATAATATCCCATGATAATTATTGCAATCTTATCCATTCCCCTTTATTTTTAAAAATTTAAACAAAGCAACTTTGATATCAGGCAATATAACTTCATGGGTTCATATATTCCTAAAAAATTCCAATATTTTTGAAACTTAACAGATCATAGCATATTTTAAAGCATCTCCAGATATACCTGTAACTGTTCCAATTTTAAGATTACAAAAAGCTGTTATGATTTCTACTAAGTTGGATATCTATCCAAATCTAATGAATATACCATTAAGTCATAATCTCAATTTTTATATCATTATTCAAAAGATGATCAAAATACTCCTTTTCACCTATTCAAAATATCATTTTCATATAAAGAGAATGCCATTTCTAGATTTAGTAGGATTGTGATACCGTTTCTCAAGTTCATATGTTGCTTTCAATGCATCAAAAAAAAAAAAAAAAATGTAGTGGGCTATAATTAGTGAATGTCTATCTTCTTTGCAATTTAAGCCTGCTAGTCTTATCAGTCAATGACAAAAAAAAAATTTCCAGAAACTTTTAGTTTGGATGATAATCAACTTGAGAATGTAAACCGATATAAATATTTGTTTAGTTTTATATGTAGAAAAATGAACTTAGATATTGAAGTATATATAACATAGTCATCAATGTGATGCTGCTGTTTTTAATGTTAAAAAATATAGTATTTCATTACAAGAAAATAATTACAGCAACTAATGTCAGTGGTATATAGTTGTTAATTTACTTAATTTATTGTACGGAAGTAAAACTTGGACATTCTACTGGTGCAATATAAAGGCATTTGAAAAGCTTTGATAAAGGATGCTCCATAAAATTTTAAAAATACAATGGCAAAATCATAAAACCAATCAATATGTTCTTCAGTTTGCAGGATGCAAGTCCCCTATTGTAAAACATATCTTTGTTGGATTAGACATGTAAAAAAAATGGATAATATTAGACTTCCTAAAAAGATAAAAATTGGCGCATGGTTTTTATGAAAGAGATAATCCTACCTATATAATAAAGATTATGTCAAAAATATTATAAGTGATATTGTTTCCATTATGAAGATAAGGCTGAGAATAAATACAATGGAGAGCTACAATTAGACATGATATTGAAGTATGGTTTTTATGAGAGAGATAATTCTATCTATATAATAAAGATTATGTCAAAAATATTATAAGTGTGATATTGTTTCCATTGGGAAGATAAGGCTGAGAATAAATACATTGGAGAGCTACAATTAGACATAATGTTGAAGTATTTTAGAAAGAAAAAATTTATCCTGAAGACATTAAGACAGCATTGTAAAATATCAAACTGAAAAATGGATCAACATGTTCTGTAGGTGAACATATTTATGATTCATAGTGGTTCATACAATTATTTCAAAACTCAGCTTTTGTTCTTTCCGTAGTTGGAATGACCAAATTTATGAGTGACTGCTATATGTTTATATATATACAAAATACTAAACTATATCATCATCATCAACCATTATCAATCCACTGCAGGATGAAGGTCTCTCCAAGTTCAATCCATCTTTTCCTATCTTTAGCATTTCTTCTCCACATCACCCCTGCACACTTTCTTATTTCATCCATCCATCTCACATGTGGTCTCTTTCTGGGTCTTTTACAATCTCTTGGAATCCGGTTTAAAATTTCAATTGTCCATCTATTATCATTTCTTTTAGCAATATGGCCAGCCCAACTCCACCTATTTGTTCTCTTACCCATACATTGCGTTTTCGATCTCTTTTTGTTACTCCCAACATGCATCTCTCCATACTTCTTTGAGTGGTCTGAAGTCTCTGCATTGCTCTTCTATTAAGTGTCCAAGTCTCAGATCCATAAGTAAAAACTGGCAAACCATATTTATTAAAAACCTTCCTTTTCAAACACATAGGCATATTTCCTTTTAGTTTCAAGCTATTTCTACCAAAAGCACTCCAACCAAGTTTAATTCTATGATTAACTTCATCCATTATGATGTTTCCATCTGTATTAATAATCTGACCAAGGTATTTGTAACTGTTAACTTCTACTAACTCATCATAATCAATCTTTATTTTCATATTTTGAAAAAATCTATTAATCATTACTTTAGTCTTATTAACATTTATCTTTAATCCTACTTTCCTTTCATCTGATAACTCCTGCAACATTTCCTGTAGCTCTAAAGCATTATTTGCAAAAACAACTACATCATCTGCAAAATCTAAATGACTTAAATAATCTCCATTTACTTTCACTCCTTTAGCTTCCCATTTTAATCCACAAAATACTTCTTGCAACACTGCTGTAAAAGGTTTTGGAAATATGGAGTCACCATATCTTACACCCTTATCAATGATGATTTTCCTACTATCATTATGTAATCTAATTGTTGCTGTTGCATTTTTATTAATATTCTTTAAAATATGACAATACACCTTGATGATCCAATGCTTTAATCACTGAAGAAATGTTTATAGAATCAAATGCCTTTTCATAATCTACAAATCCTAAGCATAATGGCAACTCATCTTCATTTGTCCTTTCTATAACTTCTCTCAATACCTGGATATGACCTATTGTACTAAAACCACTTTTAAATCCAGCTTGTTCTCTTGGTTGGTGGAAATCCAGTGTTACCTGTACACGAGTTGTAATTATCTTAGTAAAAATTTTGTATAAAACTGATAAAAAACTAATAGGTCTGTAATTTCTAATATCTTCTTTATCATCTTTTTTAAATATTAATAATGCATTCTTCCAATCATCTGGTACATCTTTATCATTTAGACATTTGGTATATAACTGCTGAAATTTTTTCTAATTCTACACCTGCTTCTTTTAATATATCAATTATAATTCCATCATTACCTGGAGCCTTCCCTTTCTTCATAAATTTAATTGCCTATCTCACTTCCTCATTTAAAATTCTGGGCAATTCTGAAGATATAATAGGTACAGGAGACACTTGTTCTTTACTATTATATAATTCTTGATAGAAGTCTTCTACACATTCTTTTTAGTAATAATGCCATCTTTTTTTCTTATTGCAGATATAAATTTCCTACCAATACCAAAATGTTGTTTTACACTCTTTAGAACTTTTATTCCCTTCTACAGCTTTCCTTGCTAGTTCACAATGATACTTTCTTATATCATTTTCAACTCTTTTCCGTACCATTTTACAAAATTCGAGATATTCAATCTTTTTTAATGCATCATTATTGTATATCCTCATATTCCTTCTTTTCTTCATAAATTCTCTAATCTCAGTAGAAATTTTATTGGTCAATTGCTGCTTTTTTTCTACCAGCTATCTTTGTTGCAGTTTTTAAAAGTCTATCAGTTATTTTCATATTAATTTCATTCAAATCTGAATCATGTTCAAAATCTACTAATACTTGAAACCGATTTGTACGTTCTAATTTAAATTCATTAGAATGTTTCTGAAGATTAGGAATATCAACTGTAAATATTGTTTTTCTTAATAATTTCTGTCTCTACTTTTGCATTAACATGTATCTTATATCTTACTAATCGATGATCACTTCCTGTGTTAAATTTATTAAGAACATTACAATCTTGAAATATGTATTTTCTGTTAGTCAAAATATAATCCAATTCTAATGTACCTTCATTTGGATGCTTCCATGTCCATTTCTTTTTAACATTTTTCTCAAAAAAAAAAAAGAATTCATAATATAAAGTTTTTCTTTTTCTGCAAACTCCACAAGTCTATGTCCTCTCTCATTTCTATTACCATAACCAAAATTACCTATAGCATTTTCATCTTTCATTTGTTTACCAATTCTAGCATTAAAGTCTCCCATAACAATTTAAAAATGTTGTTTACTCTGATCAAAAGCCTTTTGTACATCCATATAAAAATCTTCTATAACTTCATCACTATGAGAACTTGTTGGGGCATAAACCTGAATTATCTGCATTTGGTATCTGCTATTAAGTTGTAAAACTAATCTTGCCACTGTCCGATACACCATCAATCTCCACAATGTTATTCTTCCATTTTTCATTTATAATAAATCCTATTCTAATTGTATTGCCAATATTTGTGCCTTTATAGTAGTGTTTATGTTCACTTTTTAAATTGTTTCTTCACCTTTTCTTCTAACTTCACAGAGTCCAATAATGTCCCATTTAATATAAGACATTTCTGCTTCTAATTCTTGCAATCTTCCTTCACTTGAAAGTGATCTGCAGTTGTAAGTACCTAAATAAAAAGTTGTCATCAAATGGCAGCCTGAGTCCACAATCAGGGGATTCTTAACACCCTCCGCCTTCGGCCACCAACCACTGCCTTGGTTGGTGACTTTACAGCCTCCTGGGAATAAGGGCCATGATTTATTTTTGTCTGTCATGATTATAGATTATATATTGGAAGAAATATTCTTAAACTCGGAGATAAAAAGCCAATAAACTCACCACGCTGACTAATGCATGTTGGTGAGCAGCCCATCCATGTTCGTATACTATATGAATAATCACATAGTAATAACAGCTGCAACAACAAGAATGTATGGAGTGGACATTAGGAATTTGCCCTGCTTGGTTCCTTTAAGGTCTCCAGAAAGAATCAAAGGGTCTCCTTTATATCTATATACAAATATAAAATTTTGTGCAAATCTGACTACCATGTAGAAACGTAAATACCAGATACACACACAAAGTACATGACATTCAAATCAATCCTTTGTTTATATTAGATATTAGCATTTTCTATAATACTTCATAACCAATTAAGATATGATAGCATAGTCAAAGCCAGACTGGCAATATAGTCATTACTTAGAATTTTCTAACCTGTCTATGGCTATTTGACCACCCAGAAAGGAGATAGTGCTAGACTAAAAATTCTTGAGTCATATACTATGTGCTGTATATCAATGATACATTAATTTATTGGGTATGAGGTATTTTTTAAGTATTAAAAAACTTCACAATCTACTCTCCATAAAAAATTATTTAAATTGCTATAAAATATCCAAAAAGTCAAGTGAAATTAAATAATTTATTACTTAAAATAGAGTTGTAAAAATACCCAAGTAAAAATGCTCAATTTCAAATTTTATGCAAAATTAGATACAATTTGAATCTGGTAACATTTTTGGGAAGCGTGTCTATAAAGATAAACATAAATATATATCTAAATTCTCCTTTAATTATTTTATTTCAATTTTGTTTTAATAATATTCATATTAGATAGATAGATAGAACCAAAGCATTACATAATTTTTTGAAGCTTAGATAAAACAGGGCACTTCTTATTTACATACCTCAAAATAATTTTGTTTGGGGATTTCAAATATAAATCGTTTTGAGATATAATTGTTCTTATTTCAATATTAGCTTTAAGTATATCAAACCAACACAACAATTTAAAATTATTAAACATCACATTATTAAACATCACATGATCACTATCTCATACTAGCACATAATTGTTATTAAACAAAGCAAAGCAAAACTCTCCATACAGTAGTGCCATCTTGTGCCAACAAGAGCAATCAATGGATGCCAGAAGGCTTGTACATAAAATCCCTATCTAGTGCCTACTCCTCCAATATCCCCATACTAGTTCCTGGCTTGTGGCCATCATCAGTGAGGAGCCTTGGATCTGAGAGCACTGCATCTAAATCTTAGGATCTAATGCAACCCTCCAGCAGCCACCTTTTAACTCTACTTAAAATTTTCAATCTAAGCTCAATAGCTTATATAGTCATATGGGTCTGAATTCAAATTCAGCACCCATACATTTTGATGTCTTTGGCTCTTTAACAACCATAGCCACCATTATCCTATTAGGCAGGATTGGTGTTAAACCACTAAACATCACATGATCACTATCTCATACTAGCACATAATTGTTATTAAACAAAGCAAAGCAAAACTCTCCATACAGTAGTGCCATCTTGTGCCAACAAGAGCAATCAATGGATGCTAGAAGGCTTGTGCATAAAATCCCTATCTAGAGCATACTCCTCCAATATCCCCATACTAGTTTCTGGTTTGTGGCCAGCATCAGTGAGGATCCTTGGATCTGAGAGCACTGCACCTAGATCTTAGGATCTAATGCAACCCTCTAGCAGCCACCTTTTAACTCTACTTAACTACTAATGCTAATAGGATAATGGTGGCTATGGTTGTTAAAGAGCCAAAGACACCAAAATGTATGGGTGCTGAATTGAGTTCAGACCCATATGACTATATATGCTATTGAGCTTAGATTGAAAATATAATTATGTTTTCAAATTTCATTCTCATAGTTTTGTAGTTAAGTAGAGTTAAAAGGTGTCTGCTGGAGGGTTGCATTAGATCCTAAGATCTAGGTGCAGTGCTCTCAGATCCAAGGCTCCTCACTGATGATGGCCACAAGCCAGAAACTAGTATGGGGATATTGGAGGAGTAGGCACTAGATAGGGATTTTATGCACAAGCCTTCTGGCATCCATTGATTGCTCTTGTTGGCACAAGATGGTACTACTGTATGGAGTTTTGCTTTGCTTTGTTTAATAACAATTATGTGCTAGTATGAGATAGTGATCATGTGATGTTTAGTGGTTTAACACCAATCCTGCCTAATAGGATAATGGTGGCTATGGTTGTTAAAGAGCCAAAGACACCAAAATGTATGGGTGCTGAATTGAGTTCAGACCCATATGACTATATAAGCTATTGAGCTTAGATTGAAAATATAATTGTTTTCAATTTCATTCTCATAGTTTTGTAGTTAAGTAGAGTTAAAAGGTGGCTGCTGGAGGGTTGCATTAGATCCTAAGATCTAAGTGCAGTGCTCTCAGATCCAAGGCTCCTCACTGATGATGGCCACAAGCCAGAAACTAGTATGGGGATATTGGAGGAGTAGGCACTAGATGGGGATTTTATGCACAAGACTTCTGGCATCCATTGATTGCTCTTGTTGGCACAAGATGGCACTATTGTATGGAGAGTTTTGCTTTGCTTTGTTTAATTTAAAATTAAATGATTTGTGATATTTATATTATTTTAAAACTGAAAGATGACAAAAATAATTTAATGTTCAATTTTTTCAGTTTTTTCAACAAATCCATTTAAGCTTTTATTTAAAATGTCCATATTCATAATCATTTAAACTTGATTTTGTACTGCTAAAAATTTCTTATTCAAATTAATTTCTACTTAAATCATATCTTTATCTAGCAATTATCAAGTTTAACCAATTCTGAAATACATTCTCTTGAATATAATTTTAAAATAAAATGTCCAAAACATTTTCATGGAGTCTTTTGCTGCATATTATCTGTCAAATAATACTATAAATTTTAAAATTTGATATTTGTTAGCCTTACTTACAGGTTGTTTTTAGAAAAACTAAAACAATTTTTTTTTTTAAAAATTCAATGTCTTTCACAATTTCATCAAATGTAGCAAATATATTTTTCTATTTTTCCTCTCTAATAACCGTATAATTTTTGGAAATTTAATCATCAAATACCATTAAAAATAATAACATTTGATTCTTCAAATTGCAAAAAATAATAATAATAATTATGGGGTGGCAGTTTCATACATGACCTACTTATTGATAGAGCCGCCACACTCATACCAAAGCAAACCAAAATAAGCTAATTGATAAGGTATGAATGATTCTTCACATGGATTCTGCAAAACAAAGTACATATATGATAAGTTATATTTAGATCCAAAACTATGTGAAATTAAACCATGAAGCATATATATTTTAAAAGTAAACTTGATAATAATTTAGTTATATATCAAACCATTCCATAACCAATAAAAAAAGACAACTATTTTCAATAAATATCATCTATAAGAAAATAATCAACAGCAAAAAAGCTAAAAGGAAAAATATTATGTGCATAAAGTGTTATGAATGTCTGTTCATAAACTTGATTCTCAATGTTCTCTTTTCAATGCATATCAACTTCGCAATCAAAATCCTTCAACAACATATTGGCAGAAATTACAAATAATCAATTTAAAATATTACTTCCATTTTTAAAAACATTGAAACTACAGCAAGTCACAGTTCACTTTCTCTGTTTAATAGAATTTAAATATTTTAGCATTTATATTTGGTTTCATTTCTGAAATGCTACTTAGCTCTCTGATTTAACTTCAAGCATTTTTGACTTAATGTGATCTTTCACCTGCTTTTTAACAACAACCATGTCAAGACTGATACCTTTTTGGATTCTTAGTTTCTTATTGATTTATTACTGTTTCTACGAATTACATGGTCTATCTTTCACATTCTTATGCTTGTTGCTTTTGTAATTCAATTTATTATGGAATTGTATTTGTTCTAATAATTAATTTAATTTTTTTCCCAAAGGATTCCTTTCTAAGTGAATTACTTTCATATTTTCAAACATATCTGTTTTTCAATCATTATTTGTTTGGAAAATGTAAAATTAGCTGACTCCTTGGCTTCGATCATGTTAATAAAAAATTATCAAAATTTTAAAATAATTAAGTTCTATAAAGAAAAAAATCCAAAACAATGAAAGAAAACTGTGCAAAGAACAAATAAACAATCAAACAACTTTCACATTCATATATATATATATATAATAGATAAGGAATAAATGATAATGGCATAATATTCCTAAATTCTTCCTTTCAGAGCTCTAGAATTTATTCCAGTTGTAGATTGCAAATCCTAAAAGAATATAGTTAATAATTAAAATATAGTTTAGTAATATTTACATGAAATAATACTACATGAGTTATCAGCAGCAATTAAAAGTGACTATTTTAATGTATATTTATAAATAATGTTGTATGTCAAAAAAATTCTTTATAAAATAGAGATATTAATTGAATTTCATTAAAACTAAACCAGGATATTAAAATTTCAGAGCTATTTAAAAAAATTATTATTATTTAAACTCAAATACTAAATGTTGATCAAATTCAGTAATATAACTGATTGTAAAAGACAGTTTTCATTATTCGGTTTTCTCTTGCTGTAACTGCAGCTTGTCCACATAAAAATTACTATTGTAATCCATTTTTATATTGCAAATTACCAAATTTTTTAAAACAACTACCATAAAAAAAAAAGCATGCAAGTTTCATCAAAATTGATGCGATATATAGCTGTTCCTGTGGCTTATATATTTATGTAATATTTACATGAAAATGATTATAATTTCAACACATTTTTATATTGCAAACAATATGAGTTATCAATAGTATTATAGCAAAAAATATAGCTTTTTACAATCAGTTATACTATTGAATTTGATCAACTTTTAGGATTTCATTTTAAATACTTGGTGCCAATAAAATTTAATTATTTTAAAATAAATAATAATAAAATAATAAACAGCCACTCGTAAATAAGTATGGCCATTTCAATTCCAAAAAAAAAAAAAGGATAAAAAATTGTTCTAAAAATGAGTTTTGTGATGACTGTACAAACCAATCTGTGAAACCCAACTATGCTCACATATAGAACTTGCTGGTTCATTTTTCTGTTTACTTGATATTTTATGATACTGTCTTTTAATTTTTTCAGCAGAAAACTTTTCTTTCTAAAATACTTCAGCACCATGTCTAATAACAGCTTTTCACACCATGTCTAATAGTAGCTCTTCAATGTATTCTATTCTCTCACATATCTTTCCAATTGAAACAATTAACACTGCACTTCTTTAAGATAATCCTTACATTGTGGACATGGTTTACCTCTTCCATAAAATTTACCCGAAAAACACAATTTTAGGAAGTCTTCCATTATTCCTTCATCTTACATATCCCATCCAATAAAAGTTTGACTTTATAATAGTTGACTTTATAGTAACACAACCAGCCAGTTAAAAATATATATTCATTAGTTTTATGATCTTGCCATTGTACTTTTAAAATTTTATGAGAATTCTTAAATGAAACTTTTCTAATATCTTTATAGTGCATTAATAGGGTGTCCAAATTTTACTTCTATATAGTAAATTAAATCAAATAACAGCTCTATATACAGCTAACTTAGTTGAAGCACATTCCATGGATTATGTACTATACCTCAACATCCAGGTCCATTTTTCTATTTATAAAGCTACCAAGATAATTGAAGCTAAAAGTTGCTTAAAGATTTTTCTTTAGTCACTAGTTGATAAAGAACTTGAGTTTTAGAACTAATTAATAAACCAATCTTTGTATGTTGCATTCAAAACATTACTAACACTGTAAAAAATATTTTCAATTGGAAAAAATAGCAATCATCAGCATATTGTAAATCCAGAAACCAAGAAGTTCTTATTTTTGCTTTTAATTGATTCAAATTAAAATTATCATCAAATGTATGTGTAATCTTTCTTTAATAAACCACTTATAAATAATTTCAAAGACCAGTCATAAAAACTGAAAGCAATGTTGGAGCAAGTACACATTCTTTTTTAACTCTAATTTTTACCTCACATGCCTCAGATTTTCCATCTATTGTAATAACATGTTCTGTCATTCCATTATGTAAAAGTTCTATAATATGAATAAATTTTGTGGACAACCAACTAAGTTCAACAATGCCATAGAGCAGAACTATTAATTGAATCAAATGTCTTCACCAAATCAATAAATAAATTTTTGTTCCAGATATTTTTCTTGCAATTACTTGGCAACAAAAACTAGGTATATAGTACTTCTTGTTCTCTAAAACTACACTGTGGGTCTCTGATAACCATCCATCTATAACTGGAAGCAAATCAACAAAATTCTTGAAAGTAACCTTTATTGTAGTAGATAATATTCAACAATATATTACAGCAATTTTGTCAATTCCCTTTTATAAAATTGCAACAAAAAGTATCCTTAAGATTGGTCAGCAGAACTTCATGGATCTAGATCCTAAAAAATTCAAATATTTTGAAGCTAATATATCACCACCATATTTCAAATATTTCTCCGGGTATTTCATCAGTATCTACAGCCTTTCTATTATAAGATTACAAAGGGCTTTCCTGAAGGTTTGTGATGATGGTGTTCTAGTTGGATATTGAAACAGTATGATTTAGCCATCATACGGTTTCACCTACTATATATCATAGTAGTCTTCTTTTCCTAATTCAAACCCCTCGAGGCACACATATATAACCTTATAATAGTTAATTTAATCTGTAAGAGTGTATAATTATGCATATGTGCATGTAATTATATCTGCCCACACATCTAATATATTAATGTTTGTATGTGTAGTGTAAACACATTTATAAATTTATATATTTTATCTATGATTTTAAAATAATAAAATTGGTATGAGTTGTAAACATCGTTGTATTTAGTAAGCATTGCAGATTTTCTAAATTATTTCCGAATGTCTTTTAAATTATTTCATTTACAGAACAGAATCATTGGTTTTCGCATCTGTCTTATGTATATGCTAGAATGTTGACAGCTTAAATCTCTTTTGAAAAAATGAAATTCAAAGTTCTCAGAATTACATCTCGTTAAACTGAGAAACAAAATATTATAAATTTTTGTAAAATGATGTTAGAAGCAAAAACAGTCATTAACAGGGTCTGCTTGGTCATAAGTCCAGCAGGATCTTTTGTATTTACTAAAATTAATGATTCATTAAATTTTAAGATTTTGAAAGTAGATCGCAAATATCTTAAGGGCTTGAGATGGGGAGGGGTGAGAGGGAAGATATAAAACTCCACTTTTTAAGTGAAAGAGGATTGATTTTTGTTTGCTCTCTTGCTTACTTGTATTCAGGCAGTGTGCCCAATTTTACCATGAAAGTCAGAAGCTAGAAATAACCGTGGTTGCCTCCTCGAACAGCCGCCCCGTTTATGGAAATAGAAGACCTATAACAATAGCCTACCTAAAGGATAGCAGATGAACCAGCCCGTGTGTGTGTGTATGATCCTGCAAACCTACAAATCATTGTAGTCAGAAGATCGGTAATAAATTCTCAACCAAGCTCTAAAATAATGCTACAGAAATTCTAATCATTCCTAAAGTTAGCTATATTATATACTAAATGTTCATAAATCCTAAACTTAAATTTCTAATAATAATTAAACTATATTAGATAAATCTACTTCTAATTGTGTAAAATTTAAAATAACTTTAAAAAGCTTATTTGTAAAATCTTGCCTAAGTTCTCTTAAATCTTTTAAATTAACCTTGTAAAAAGATAATGACAGTCTCCAGTTATTATTCTCTCTATTCTCATCTATGCTTATACCTATATATATATATAATTTATTGCAATGTGTTTATTAATTTGATCTATGCCTTCAGAGCGGAGATTGCTAAATATTATAACAATAGACACTTGTGTTCTCAGGAAGTTAATTTATGCTGCTTTTTGGCACACGTCTAAATCTCCAGTCTGAAAACCTACTCCTATATATATTAATTAAGCTACTACGTTTTGGCTTAATAATTAATTCAGTTTTGCTTATTAAATGTCTGTTTAGTTAAGTGCGTGAGAATGATATTTTAAAGCATATTATAAGTAAATAGTTCATTTTTAAATCCCAAATATCCTTTAGCCCTCCTTAGTTTGATATCACAGACTATAAAGGTTAATTCGTAAACTAGATCATTTTAATTAACCCTTTTCAGCATGGTTTAAGTATGGTAATTTATGAACTTGCATATAGTAGTTTTGCAGAATGAAACTAGATTTCGTGCTTTATTAATTTTCATAAATATTTGAAAAGCATTGTGAATGTGTTTTTATGAAGCCCTTCTGCGCATTATGCCTTGTTATTATATTCTTATTAAAATGGGCTTTGGTTTTAAGGGCTACCCCATTATTTTTAGTTCAGACAGGTCTCTTTATAAATGGGCTTTGGTTTTAAGGGTCATCCCATTATTCCTTTTATAACTGGAACACAAGTATCCAGAACTGTATATTAAAGCTGTTCAGATACCCAAACTAAACATTCACTTAGTTTAAATAGCAAGTTGTACGGTCAAAAAGGACCAAGTATTTGGTACTGAATCCAGTGAATAATAGTGCATTCAAGTCACAAACCTTATTTACTTTAGGTAGTGCCGTAATCTCGGAAGTTACACTACAAATCACCAGTTCACCCTCCATAATATTATTTGTTCAGCAATGATCTAAACCTAAGATCTAGTTTATATAATTCAATCTGCATAAAGAGCACATTGACTGCTCATTATGTCATATACATAAATAAGTTTAGTTATTAATTATCATTCTTGTAAAATTTAACTCTTTGCAAATGGGTAGAAATGGCAGAGCATAATTAAGGCATCATTATAGACATAGCTGAAATTATCGATTTCTAATGTTACAACTAAATGATTAAGTGCAGTCTACTGGAGAACTTGTAGTTCACATATTCACCATACCATCTGTGAGTGGAGTATCCAGAGCACTTGGATTGTCATTATTAGTGTTGTTTTACTATGATTAAATATTAAACATTTTGATATCTGTTGTCTTATTCATTGTTTTTATCGAGTCATTGTCCAAATTTATTAATATATGCATTATCTAGCCAGCCATAGGTTTCTGTGTTTAGTTAAGCTATTAATTATTTAAGTATTATTTCTTAAGTCTCTTGCTCCACCTTACAGTCGGCACATAAATAAAAAACTGTGTGACCTCATGTCATTCATAGGGTAGTAAGTCAGGGGCATTGGTAAAAGAGCTGAGGTGCGATTGGATTTGAGGTCTCAATCCTCATCTAGTTCAGCCTTGGTATAATTTGCCAAAACTATGGATTTCGTTGCGTGAATATATAAATATGACTGTTATATAGAATTTTTCTCCCCGAGTATGGACGCCCAGACGTGGGGCTTCATTAGTTATTTTCCACAGCCCTGAAACTGAATGCATGTGGAAAGAAAAAAGAAACAAAAGGGATATATATAAATTTTCCCCGGGTATAGTGTGCCAATGTAGGACTTTGATAGTTTAAACACCCACATACCCGGAATAATTGCAGTTTAAAAAAAAAAAGAGGGAAAGATTTTTTTTTTTGTATGACAAGGAAAAAAATTTTTTCTCCTAGGTTTGAAAGCCCCGATCGTGGGACTTCATCAATTATTTCTCACGATCCAGGTTCTTTTTTTAAAATATGAAAAAAGAGAGAATTTTCGAGTATGACTTGCATAAACGAAGGGCCTCGATTACTTTACATGACCCTGAGCAGAGTATTGGGTAGAGATAAACTTTTGTTGAGAATTTGGTTTTATATACATGTAAAAAAAAATTTTCTCTCCACGTGTGGACACTTGAGTGTGGGATACAATTATTTCCCCGCAATCCTGATCAGTATTTTTGTAAGAGGAAGGCAATTTTTTTTTATTGAAATTTTTTTTGACAATATGCTGAAACGGTTACACCTGTTTCACCTATTATCTTTGATACTAGTATATATTTGTTGTACTCAGATGGCGTGTATTTCTTAAATTTTAAAAACTTTGCTTATAATATTGCGAGTATGTGCGTATATAATCGTCCTTAAAAATTATAAATATAAAATTACAATCTCAAATATTTATATACGAGCATATTCCATTAGATTTGTTAAAACTGAAATAAACATAACTGTATAATTAAAATTTATCTATATAGCAGCATAATAAGTTAAATTTATAATATTACTTATTTTTCAATATTCTTTCTCAATAATTATTTAAGTCAGTATTCATTTTAACTAATTTCCAAGTTAGATAATTTTCAATTCTTTTGTTTGCTTAAAATTACAAGCAGAAAGTTTTATCAGTTTTAACACTTCGTTCTAAAAATAAATCTTTGGCCAAAATTTGACCTATTTAAAAATTATAACCAAGACCAATTATAATATTCAGTCAGGCATAAATCTATACAAAATCTTTACAAATTGCTTGTGACCATTCTCTTAAAAATATATCTTTTAAAACTGACGTCAATTAAAACAATAGAGTCTTACCAAGTCCAGATTTAGATATACTTAATATTTTTACTAACTGGATATTTGGTTAAAGGCTAGTTTGAACTAGTCATCTTGTGATGTGGCATGACTCAAAGTAGGAGGTTACTACTGTCAAAAATATAGCATAAAAAGGGGCCCAAATAGCCACCAAGGCCTCTAACCTAACCTCTTCCATCATCTATCATCATCCGTCTTAAGTTTTTGCTGTTGCTGTGAAAATTATATTTGCTGCCGAAATTATTTCCAAAGACCACAGAGCTGAAGTTCAGTAAGAAAACTTTTCCTGCCGTTTAAAAAAGCTAAATCTTAAAAAGCTACCATTAAAGCTGCTACAAAGATGACAGTGGGCTAGAGACAAAGAGACAGCCGTTTGCTCTTCCACGAGCGGCTACCGATGACAGAAAACCTCCACCATGCCCATCACAGTAAGAAAGAAGCTGTACCTGAGAGACCAGAGAGTTCCTGACCAGAGAAATGGGGAAAGCTGCCACAGAAATAAATTTGCAAGAGTTACATCCAGACTAAAACCTAAAAGAAGCCCAGCCTGACTGAATATAGTGAGAAGCACATGGAAACAATGCCTTAAAAGAGACTTTGCCGGTAAATCCTTTCTGACATATTAAATCTCATAACTAAAACGTACCCTAAATGAAAGCTAGCTAACTAAATCACATAATTAATTATATTTTCTAAATGTTCAATTAAAATGTTTATCTTAAATCTGTTTAAATCTTAGAACACTCTTCAAATTCTTGCTTGATCATTAATAATTTTAAGTAGTCGTTGATCATTAATAATTTTAAATAATCCTAAACATCTAGTTTCTATAAAACCATACAAGAAATTCATTTCTAAATTATAAATCTTATTGATTGTTTATGCAATTTATTCTTATGTCATCTATCTATAGTTTTAAGTTCATGTTTATTGATTTATGCTGTGTTTTTATCAGAACGGAGTCTTGTGTGTTAATAAATTATCGGGGGAAGGGGAGTGAGTAATCACTTTTAGTATACCAGAGTATTGCGATATAAAGAATATAGTCAAGACTCCTTTCTGAAATAAAACTAATATTTTGTGCTAGAGTGAATCGGTATTTATAATGCCCGAACAAGTTATTTAAAATCTTTTGCTAAAGTTATTAAAAATGTATATTTGCGTATATTATTTAAAACGCATCTTTTTCTCAAATTATTTAAAATGAAAATGTTTTGCTTAAAATGAAAATCTTTTGCTAAAGTTATTTAAATGTATATTTTGCGTATATTATTTAAGACGCATCTTTTCTCAAGTTAGCTAAAATGAAAATGTTTACTAAAGTTAGTTAAAACGTATATATTACGTATATTATTTAAAACTCAGATTGTGCCCAGATTAATTAAGAATTATATTTGCGTAAATGATTTAAAATATGTATTTTGCCAGTTATCTGAAAAAGTATATTTTACGCAAGCTATTTAAAATGTAGGTTTGCATTCGCTATTCAAAACATTTTGCATTATTAGTAAGGTCTATTTTGACGAATTATTTAAGATGAGTAATTTATTTAAAAATCAATAATTTGCGTGAGCTATTTTATAACTCATATTTTATTATTTAAAAATCAGTTTGATATTAGATGTAGTTATACTACATATAATTAATGTTCCCAGTTCTAAAAAATCTTAAGTTTCGTTTAATTAGAGAATAAGTAGCTATGCAGAGAAACCTTAAATCAGATTCTCATTATCTCCTTTATCATATAATTTAATAAGCTCATTTATGAACTGACCAGTGGTAGTAGCACTGAAGAAGCTAAGATTTTGGCGTAATTAATTTATAAAATATTAATTTAGCGTTGCGAATGTATTGCTAATTTGCATAAATATGCACATCTACTTGCTATGTATATAATGGCCCATCTCAAGATTGTTCAACGTCCAGTCACGCCTCGAAAGTTTAGGCAAATGTGACAGTTACTCGTACTTAACGGAACCAAAGCGTTTCCAAAAGGCTCATAAGCCATTCTTCTGTTCACTTAATTAAAAGGCCTCTTCCATTATAGCAAGCAGATCGGTTAGGGAACCGTTTACTAGGTAATAAACCCCATTAAGAATGCATTCGAGTCGCACTTATCTGATACTCTAGTTTCTAACGCACTAGAATCTAACGTTCCACTGCCATCACGTCTCAGTTCAACTTCCCTAGAAAGTAACTTCGGCTTTGATCCGAACTAGAGTCTGATTTAATGTGTTTATCTGTATAACAATTATATATCACGCAAATGTCTCTAGACATGATTTTGAATATATATTTATAATATAATCTTAAACTTAGTAATTATAATATAAACTCAAACTTAGTAACAATGATATAAACTTAATATAATCTCTATCATTCATCAATAAATCTATCACTCTAGCTAGCTAATTATAACCGATTTCAAATATATAAAACATGGCATGAATTAGAACATGAAAGATGACATAAGCTTATTAAAAAGTCATGCTTTGTAATATTATTTTATAACCCTGAGCATCCACTCATTGCTTTGAGATATTATTGTATAACCCTGAGAATCCACTCATTGCTTTGTATTATTATTTGATAACCCTGAGAATCCACTCATTGCTTTGTATTATTATTTGATAACCCTGAGAATCCACTCATTGCTTTGTATTATTATTTTATAACCCTAGTGTTCACTCACCTGCGTGTGAGCTAGCTATACACAACTTGCTATGCGTCAATATTTATTAAATGTTATATTAAATTTATGAAATATAAATTTGTCTCAGTCTCATTACTTGCTCATTATCTTATGAATCACTAGTTAAGTTATATAATAGAATATGTAATAAGGGGGGAATGTCTCATGTTTTACTGCTTTGCTATTGCTGGAACGTGATCAAAGAGATATCGAGTGTAACCTCAGGCATGTCATTCGCGATGGGTTGACTTGGAAGCACGAGTGAGAGAGTTAAGGTATGATCAGACGTAGGGTATTACTATCCCGACTTGGTCAGCTTTTGGTTCTCTGGCTTGGACTCTCAGTCTGTTGAGCAAATGTACAAACCTGACCGTTACATAGGTATATTTTTTTTCCCGGAGTTAGCGACCCAACGTGTGGCTTAGACTAAGTACACAACCCTGAGTAGAGTTATTATATTTTTCATTCCAAATATCATTGCAGTATGACAAAAATATGTATAAATTAAGCAAAACAACTCATAATCTAGTATTAAAATTGATAAATAATTGAGTTTGTAAGTAATTTAAATAAATTGGTGATTCAGAAAGGGATGAGCAAGAGAATGATCAAGCAAGAAAAATATATATAAATACACAAATGATCAGGCAAGAAAAAGAAATACACGCGTACTGAAAAAAAAAAAAAAGTTTAATTTTAAGGGAGAAACCGCAGGTGACAAGTCAGAAGCTGGGTGAGTCTGAAAATTTAATTTATTATTTAGATGTGCTTATTATATATTTAGTTATATTATTAGTTAAAATGTATCAGGTAGCAAATAACAAAAAGGAAAATGGGCAAAGAACAGGAGTGATTGAGGTAATTATAGGTAGTCAGTTCTGGGGGAGTAGACGGCGAGTCAGCTGTCAGATATAAAAATAAAAGAATCAGATCAAAGAAAATAATAGTACTAAAATATATATAAAATAAAAATAAAAATGGAAGAAAGAAAAGAAGAGGGAAAAGAAGAACAGGAGGAGCAGATAGGAAAGGAAATAGGAAGTGAAGGTAAAACTTTGAGATCAGGGAGATTAATAAAATATAGTAGTATGGAGGAGGAAATAGCAGTGAGCAAATATGAGAACTTAGAAAAGTGGGCCAAAACCAACACAAGAAAAGAGGCATAAGGAAAAACAGGGAGTAATAGATGAGGAACCAAGCATAAGAACACTGATGAAATTGATGAGATCGGAACTGATAGTGAAGAAAAGGAAAGAAAGGATAAGGCTGAAAGGAAAGAAGAGATAGAGAAGAAAAAGATAAGGCTGAAAGGAAAGAAGAGATAGAGAAGAAAAAGATAAGGCTGAAAGGGAAGAAAAGGAAAAAAGAGGTAGAGAAGAAATGTGTCAATATATAGGGCACATGTTTGACAGCAAGGTAGAACAGAGGTTCAAACGAGGAAACAATGGGAGATAGCCATGGAAGTAAAAGGCAATGAGGAAACCCAGAGAGAGTATGAGGGGCTTGGAGAGAAGAAAAAGAATGGAAACTAGCTGAGAAAGTAAAAGGGGTTTTCATGTAAGGAATAGTTGAAGGACAGGGAGAGTTTATAAAGAGATAGAGGATATAAGACAGGAAACTGAGAAAAAGTGGAAAGCCTAGAAAGTGCATTAGAAATAGTGCATAGAGGGACAGCGGAAGAAAGAGTAGACATAGTACAAGAGATACAGATGCTGCAAGAGAGAATGGACAGAGTAGAAAAGGAGCAGGAAGAGATAGAGGTAGAAGGTAAAGAGCTATCACAGAGAAGCATAGGTTTAGCTAGTGGAATCAAGGTGGAAATAAAAGAAGCAGAGGATAGGACAGTACAAGGAGAAGTCAGAGTGGAAGATAGAGACCCATCAGAAATGGAAATAAAAGTAGATTCTAAATCTTCTGAAATTCAAGTAACCAAAGTAGAAAACAAAGAAAGTGTGCAGAGCAATACAAGACCCAGAGGAGAAGAGCATCTTAGAAAAGAGGCGAACAAAGAAAGTATGAAAGGAGTCATGATGGAGCAACAACAACTTCAATACATTCTAAACTCCATAGAGAACCCAAAGTCAAACCCTTGGGAGAAAATAAAAGGATTGGACGGTATCACTTTAAGAGACCTTGTAGTGCATAAAATAAATAAGACAGAGCACACAGAATTTCCACCCTGGAGACTTCATTTTGATAACAGTGGTCCACCAGCCATTCCCGTAGCATTAAGCATAAAGAGTGAAACAGTGGACCTCCAGAATAAAGAGCAGGCTCGAATACGCCGGAAACGTGCAGACGCGCATAAGAAAAGAAAACAGAATTCAACTTGCCAGTTCGAAGTAGGGGACCGAGTTTGGGTGAAAGATAAGCCTCCAAATAACGGACGCTTATCCAAGAACCAAAAATTTTACCCACTCTACAAAGGGACAGACCAGATAAATGAAAGCTGGAGAAAATTACTTTTAAATTACATAAAGTTCCCTAATACAAGAAAACTTGAAAGCAGGCTTATTAAACATACCAGATTAGAAGTTCTCTTAGAGCAAGATGTAGGGACATTATATTTAGGTTCTTTTAGTTTAGGGATAATTAATTAGTTTTACCTATTTAACCGTAATTATTTATTTGTAACCCATATTCATAACCTATAGTAATTAGTATTAGCTTATTCAGTCGTTTATTCATTTATATAGAGTGAGAGTAATTAGAAGTATTTATTTAATCATTTAGTCATTTGTAATATATAGTAATAAAAAGTTAAGCATTAGAATTAGGTTACCTTATTTATTCAATTTATAATCATATAGCATGAGAATAGTCAGAAATTTTATTATCTTAGTTAAACATATTTATATATTTAATAATTATATTATGTTACTTAATTATATTCAACTATGCTAGAGCAGGGGGGTTGGCGTATTAGCTGCTTGCATGACCAGAAAGGGAAAGGGGAGATTGAAGAAGGTAGACCAGATGAGTAAAAAAATATATAAATAGAAGTCGTGTAGAATCACTAAAAAAAAAAAAAAAAAACGAGCTAAAAAAGAGAATAGAAGGGGGAGAAAGGTCTTTTTTTTTATTTTTTTGTCCGGGAATGGATTGCTATGAAACGGTTACACCTGTTTCACCTATTATCTTTGATAATAGTATATATTTGTTGTACTCAGATGGCGTGTATTTCTTAAATTTTAAAAACTTTGTCCTTATAATATTGCGAGTATGTGCGTATATAATCGTCCTTAAAAATTATAAATATAAAATTACAGTCTCAAATATTTATATACGAGCATATTCCATTAGATTTGTTAAAACTGAAATAAACATAACTGTATAATTAAAATTTATCTATATAGCAGCATAATAAGTTAAATTTATAATATTACTTATTTTTCAATATTCTTTCTAAATAATTATTTAAGTCAGTATTCATTTTAACTAATTTCCAAGTTAGATAATTTTCAATTCTTTTGTTTGCTTAAAATTACAAGCAGAAAGTTTTATCAGTTTTAACACTTCGTTCTAAAAATAAATCTTTGGCCAAAATTTGACCTATTTAAAAATTATAACCAAGACCAATTATAATATTCAGTCAGGCATAAATCTATACAAAAATCTTTACAAATTGCTTGTGACCATTCTCTTGAAAATATATCTTTTAAAACTATGACGTCAATTAAAACAATAGAGTCTTACCAAGTCCAGATTTAGATATACTTAATATTTTTACTAACTGGATATTTGGTTAAAGGCTAGTTTGAACTAGTCATCTTGTGATGTGGCATGACTCAAAGTAGGAGGTTACTACTGTCAAAAATATAGCATAAAAAGGGGCCCAAATAGCCACCAGCTCCTCTAACCTACCTCTTCCATCATCTATCATCATCCGTGTTAAGTTTTTGCTGTTGCTGTGAAAATTATATTTGCTGCCGAAATTATTTCCAAAGACCACAGAGCTGAAGTTAAGTAAGAAAGCTGTTCCTGCCGTTTAAAAAAGCTAAACCTTAAAAAACTACCATCCAAGCTGCTCCAAAAATGACCGTTGGCTAGAAGACAAAGAGACAGCCGTTTGCTCTTCCATGAGCGGCTACCGATGACAGAAAACCTCCACCATGCCCATCACAGTAAGAAAGAAGCTGTACCTGAGAGACCAGAGAGTTCCTGACCAGAGAAATGGGGAAAGCTGCCACAGAGATAAATTTGCGAAGCTACATCCAGACTAAAACCTAAGAGAAGCCCAGCCTGACTGAATATAGTGAGAAGCACATGGAAACAATGCCTTAAAAGAGACTTTGCCGGTAAATCCTTTCTGACATATTAAATCTCATAACTAAAACGTACCCTAAATGAAAGCTAGCTAACTAAATCACATAATTATATTCTCTAAATGTTCATTTAAAATATTTATCTTAAAATGTTTATCTTAAATCTGTTTAAATCTTAGAACACTCTTCAACTTCTTGCTTGATCATTAATAATTTTAAGTAGTCGTTGATCATTAATAATTTTAAATAATCCTAAACATCTAGTTTCTATAAAACCATACAAGAAATTCATTTCTAAATTATAAATCTTATTGATTGTTTATGCAATTTATTCTTATGTCATCTATCTATAGTTTTAAGTTCATGTTTATTGATTTATGCTGTGTTTTTATCAGAACGGAGTCTTGTGTGTTAATAAATTATCGGGGGAAGGGGAGTGAGTAATCACTTTTAGTATATCAGAGTATTGCGATATAAAGAATATAGTCAAGACTCCTTTCTGAAATAAAACTAATATTTTGTGCTAGAGTGAATCGGTATTTATAATGCCCGAACAAGTTATTTAAAATCTTTTGCTAAAGTTATTAAAAATGTATATTTGCGTATATTATTTAAAACGCATCTTTTTCTCAAATTATTTAAAATGAAAATGTTTTGCTTAAAATGAAAATCTTTTGCTAAAGTTATTTAAATGTATATTTTGCGTATATTATTTAAGACGCATCTTTTCTCAAGTTAGCTAAAATGAAAATGTTTACTAAAGTTAGTTAAAACGTATATATTACGTATATTATTTAAAACTCAGATTGTGCCCAGATTAATTAAGAATTATATTTGCGTAAATGATTTAAAATATGTATTTTGCCAGTTATCTGAAAAAGTATATTTTACGCAAGCTATTTAAAATGTAGGTTTGCATTCGCTATTCAAAACATTTTGCATTATTAGTAAGATCTATTTTAACGAATTATTTAAGATGAGTAATTTATTTAAAAATCAATAATTTGCGTGAGCTATTTTATAACTCTTATTTTATTATTTAAAAATCAGTTTATATTAGATGTAGTTATACTACATATAACTAATGTTCTCAGTTCTAGAAAATCTTAAGTTCATTTAATTAGAGAATAAATAGCTATGCAAAGAAACCTTAAATCAGATTCTCATTATCTCCTTTATCATATAATTTAATAAGCTCATTTATGAACTGACCAGTGGTAGTAGCACTGAAGAAGCTAAGATTTTGGCGTAATTAATTTATAAAATATTAATTTAGCGTTGCGAATGTATTGCTAATGTGCATAAATATGCACATCTACTTGCTATGTATATAATGGCCCATCTCAAGATTGTTCAACGTCCAGTCACGCCTCGAAAGTTTAGGCCACTGTGACATTTCTTCGTATTTCATCAAGTCACGCCTCGAAAGTTTAGGCAAATGTGACAGTTACTTGTACTTACCGGAACCAAAGCGTTTCCAAAAGGCTCATAAGCCATTCTTCTGTTCACTTAATTAAAAGGCCTCTTCCATTATAGCAAGCAGATCGGTTAGGGAACCGTTTACTAGGTAATAAACCCCATTAAGAATGCATTCGAGTCGCACTTATCTGATACTCTAGTTTCTAACGCACTAGAATCTAACGTTCCACTGCCATCACGTCTCAGTTCAACTTCCCTAGAAAGTAACTTCGGCTTTGATCCGAACTAGAGTCTGATTTAATGTGTTTATCCGTATAACAATTATATATCACGCAAATGTCTCTATAATATGATTTTGAATATATTTATAATATAATCTTAAACTTAGTAATTATAATATAAACTCAAACTTAGTAACAATGATATAAACTTAATATAATCTCTATCATTCATCAATAAATCTATCACTCTAGCTAACTATAACCGATTTCAAAAATAAAACATAGCATGAATTAGAACATGAAAGATGACATAAGCTTATTAAAAAAGTCATGCTTTGTAATATTATTTTATAACCCTGAGCATCCACTCATTGCTTTGAGATATTATTGTATAACCCTGAGAATTCATTCATTGCTTTGTATTATTTGATAACCCTGAGAATCCACTCATTTCCTTGTATTATTATTTTATAACCCTAGTGTTCCCTCACCTGCGTGTGAGCTAGCTATACACAACTTGCTATGCGTCAATATTTATTAAATGTTATATTAAATTTATGAAATATAAATTTGTCTCAGTCTCATTACTTGCTCATTATCTTATGAATCACTAGTTAAGTTTTATAATAGAATATGTAATAAGGGGGGAATGTCTCATGTTTTACTGCTTTGCTATTGCTGGAACGTGATCAAAGAGATATCGAGTGTAGCCTCTGGCATGTCATTCGCGATGGGTTGACTTGGAAGCACGAGTGAGAGAGTTAAGGTATGATCAGACGTAGGGTATTACTATCCCGACTAGGTCAGATTTTGGTTCTCTGGCTTGGACTCTCAGTCTGTTGAGCAAATGTACAAACCTGACCGTTATAATGCGTACCTGTAATTTTTTTTTCTGTAAATTTTTCTTTTGTCGCAGAGGAGCATTCAATTGTTATTAAAGGCAGTAGCTAAAATTAATTTCCAATTTGGTTTTCAATTATATATGAGAGGGTGAATAGTAAATTTTTGATTTAAGTTATAAATTTTATAACAAGATTTCTAAATGCAAATGCTAGTCGGAATGGAACTTTAAAGGGGGAAATTTTAATTTTTTTTTGTTAAATAATTTGCGAGGCTCATTGTGAGGTCCAATACCGTTTATATATATGTGTATTTCATCCGCTGGCAACTGACACCTGAAGTCTCTTGAATAGGGGAGTTTCTCATATAAATTTGTTGCTAGGGGGAGAGAATTAAAAGGGCTTACTATTCAGAGGTTTGGTTTGTCATTCAATTGAAATGGATAGGGTGAATATACGAATGATTAGGCAAGATTGTTACATATATATATATATGTGTGTGTATATTTGAAAGGAAAATGAAGTCAAAAAAAAAGGAAAGCAATCATGGTTTAAAAAGAAATATTTATAACAGCTCTGCGATGGTGGAAGAAAAGCATTGCTAGAAAGCAACTGTGGGTAAGGCAAATTTTATTATTTTAAATTTTTATATATATATATTAGATAAATCATTAAGGGATTGGTTCAGTAATTATAAGTATCTACCAGTGGTAGGGCAGAATCCATAGACAGTCTGTTCCTTGGGGAGTACATATGCTGTTAGAAAGAGAGAATAAATTTTAAGTAAAGTGTTTAAAGAGCAAATTTATCAAAAATGGATAGCAGTATAGAAGAGGAGGTAATGATAGAGAACGAGGCAAGAGAGGAAAGGTTCGAGAAGGAGGTGAAGTGTAAAGGAAAGAGGGTAAGGTCAGGGAGAAAAATAGTAGAAATTGGTAGTACAGAAGGAGATATAGTGACAACAAGTGCGAGGACTAATGCTGACCACAAAGAAAGCTACCTATGTATTAGGGAACAATCTGAGGGGAAGCCAGAACAGACTTTGGAAGAGACAGCAAAGGTATGTGAGGGAATGTTAGCAGCCATATTCAGCATGTTGGAACAAAGCAAAGTGAAAAAAGAGACAGGGAAAGAGGTAGAAAAAGGAAAAAAAGAAGAAAGAAAAAGATGAGATGTTATCTGCTATATGTAGGAGAATGGAAAAAGGGGACAAAAAGATGAGAGAAGAAAATGTAAGGGACAAGGCAATGGACCAGAGGTTCCAGGTCTTCGAGGACAAAGTAGAAAGCTAAGAATAAAATGCAGAAAGGACTATGGGGAGGTATATGATCAATTTGAGGGAATTCTGGCAGACCATACAAAGAAAATCACTGAGATCTACAGACCATCGGAGGAGAGGTCTTTTTGCTTCAAGACAAGGCAGACAAGTAGGAGGCATCCTTCCAGAGAGCCATGTCTCAAATTCAGTGGTCTAGAGGAGGGAAGGAATTGTCAGAAAAAACAGGACCATATTAAGAACCTGAGGAAGTCACAAGGAGTTACAGGAGAGATTTATGAAATTAGGAAAAATGTTATCCAATGAGGCAAAGCTGCTAAGGAAAGGGATGAAATAGCTAAAGACCTTCAACGGTTGAAGAATCAGGTAACCCAGATAAAGGGAGTCATAAGAAAGTTTTTAGAGTTAGTTCAAGGGTTATAGAAAGAATTCAGGAAAGAGCTGGACTGGTCAGTAAAGAAGCCAGTCTGAAAATGGAAGCAGTGGGAAATTATAAGAATACTTCAGAGCAGGGCATAAATGAATAAGTAGGGAAAGTTAGTTGGACTCAGGGAGATAAAGAAAAAGGAGACAACGTCTTTGAAGAGAAGCCTACCAATCTGTGCCTAACTGAGGAAGAAAAAGGACAAACAGTAATCACGAAGAGGGAGTTTATGAGTTAGTAATGAGGCCGGAAGTAAGCCAGTATAAGCAAAAACTTGTGGCAATAGAGATGGCTGAGGAACAAGTAATGGAAACTGATAATGGAAGGGAGGCGAAGCTTGAAAGGGTGGAAGGTTATCTAAAGGGGGCAGGAGAAGGAATACATTGTGAATAAAGGCAGGAGAGCACTTTGAAGATGTCTAAAGATCCTAGGCATGCCAAGACCATGGGAGAACATTAGCTCTAGAGGTCAAAAGCAGGTGAAATGAGCCATATAACAGAAACAAAAGAAAGTCTCCCATGAAGAAACACAAATGGAAGTTCAGCTTGATGGGTAAAATAGAGATTGAGGGAACAAAAAGCAGGAGAAAGAGAAACGCATGTCTTTAGTATGAGAACTCTGATAAGGGTTCGAATGCCGAGAACCCAATGGGAATGAGTGGTAACATGAGACTGCAAAACAAAACCCCCAGATCATCTGGGGATTAGATAGCTATTATCTAGGGATCAGATCCCTTTTTACCCGTGAATAATTAGATATATTCCTATACTTTTATTAGGTGTAGTTTTTTCCACATGTAAATAATTATACATCTCTATACTCATATTTATTAGATGTAGTTTTGCCCATGTAAATAAATATATCCCTGTACTCATATTTATTAGATGTAGTGAGAAATAGTAGATTTATATGTGTAATAAACTTGATATGTCATTTTAGCCTATAGTTAATTTACTTGTTTGTCCCTTTGTTTATATATTGGATACACCAAAGTTAAGGTGGGTGGTGAATGTACAAATGAAGCAAAGTAAGATAGAATAAATTTTATACACAAGAAAGGAAAATGATTTATGATTGCTCATTTAAAATTAGAAGTAAATTCTTTTTTTTTTGTTCCCAGACTTCACTGATATGAAACAGTATGATTTAGCCATCATATGATTTCACCTACTATATATCATAGTAGACTTCTTTTCCTAATTCAAACCCCTCAAGGCATATGTATATAACTTTATAATAGTTAATTTAATCTGCGAGAGCGTAAATTACACGCATGTGCGTGTAATTGTATCTGTGCACACATCTAATATATTAATGTTTGTATGTGTAGTATATATGCATTTATAAATTTATATTTTACCTATGATTTTAAAATTAATAAAATTGGTTTGAGTTGTACATGTTGAAACACACCTACGTATATATGTGAAGGTAACTGTAAAGTGATAGATTTAGTAAACATTTCAGAATTTCAAAATTATTTCTGAACGTCTTTTTAAGTTATTTAATTTACAAAATCGTTGGCCTTCGCATATAATTATTAAATTCAGGGGTGTCTGTCTTATGTATATGCTAGAATGTTGACAGCTTAAATCTCTTTTGAATAAAAGAAAATTCAAAGTTTATAGATTTCTCAGAATTACTTCTCATTTAACTGAGAAACAAAATTTTATAGATTTTTGTAAAATGATGTTAGAAGCAAAAACAAAGTCATTAACAGGAGCCTGCATGGCAATAAGTTCAGCTGGATCTTTTGTCTTTACTAAAATTAATGATTCATTAAATTTTAAGATTTTGAAAATAAAGATTGCAAATATCTTAACGGCTTGTGATAGGGGGATGAGAGGGAAAATATAAAACCCCACATAAAACCGCACTTTTTAAGTGAAAGAGGATCAATTTTTGTTTGCTCTCTTGCTTGCTTGTATTCAGGCAGTGTGCCCAATTTTACCACGAAAGTCAGCGGCTAGAAATAACCGTTGTCGCCTCGTCAAACGGCCGACCTGTTTATGGAAATGGAAGACCCATAACAACAGCATACCTGAAAGGATAGCAGATGGAAAAGATAGCAGATGAACCAGCCCGTGTGTGTGTATGATCCTGCTGCCCTACAAGCCATCACAGTCGAAGGACCGGTAACAAATTCTCAACCAAGCTCTAAAATAAATCCTATAGCAATTCTAATCATTCCTAAAGCTAGCTATATTATATAGTAAATGTGCACAAACCCTAAACTTAAATTTCTCATAGTAATTAAACTATGTTAGATAAATGTACTTCTAATTGTGTAAAATTTCAAATAACTTTAAAAAGCTTATTTGTTCTCTTAAAACTTTTAAATTAAACTTGTGAAAAGATAGCAACTGTCTCCAATTATTATTCTCTCTATTCTCGTCTATGCTTAAGCCTATATATATATATAATTTATTGCAAAGTGTTTATTAATTTGTGCTATGCCTTCAGAGCGGAGATTGCTAAATATTATAACAATAAAGAGACACCTGTGTTCTCAGGAAGATAATTTATGCTGCTTTTTGGCCCACGTCTAAATCTCTGGTCTGAAAACCTACTCCTAGATATATTAGTTAAACTACTATGTTTTGGCTTAATATTTAATTTAGGTTTGCTTATTAAATGTCTGTTTAGTTAAGTACGCGAGTGTGATCTTTTAAAGCATATTATAAGTAAATAGTTAATTTTTAAGTCCCAAATATGCTTTAGCCCTCCTTAGTTTGTTATCATAGACTGTGTAGGTTAATTTGTAAACTAGATAATTTAAATTAACCCTTTTTAGCACAGTTTAAGTATGCTAATTTACAAACTGGCATATAGTAGTTTCACAGAAAGAAACTATAGATTTCGCGCTTTATTAATTTTCATAATTGATATTTTAAAAGTATTGCAGATATGCTTTTATGAAGCCCTTCTGTGCATTATGCCTCGCTATTATATTCTAATTAAAATGGGCTTTGGTTTTAAGGGCCACCTCATTATTCCTTTTATAACTGGAACACAAGTATCCAGAACCATACATTAAAGCTGTTCCGATCACCCAAACTAAATGTTCACTTAGTTTAGAATAGCAAGTCGTACGGTCAAAAAGGACTGAGTACTCGGTAATGAATCCCATGAATAATAGTGCATTCGAGCTGCAAACCTTATTTAGTTTAGGTAGCACCGTAGTCTCGCAAGCTATACTACAAATCGCCAGTTTGTCCTCCATAATGAAACAGTAGGTCTGCTTTGCAGATCTTCGTTTCACCTTTTCTCACCTACTTCCTACCCTCATACCTTAGTTTGAACTCCAATCTATCGTAGTGAGTCTGCAATACACTTACTTATACCGAAAATCCCGCCTAATTTTAAACCACGAGCATAATGCTCGTATTATATATATAACTTATTCCCAAATAAAATAAAATATTATGAATTATGTATTTGTTCACATAATTTACATTTATTAAAAAGTAAGTTATATAAGTCGTAATTGCGCACACACTATGATATCCATTTTAAAACATATCAAAATTATAAATTGTTAGTTATTTTGTTTGGATCTAAATTTCCCGCCTCTTACGAAGCTCCTCGTCGACATCTGACGTCACTCTAACTCTGCCAGTTCTTATGCTAAAATATTCGTTTGACAGGTATTGAATAGGTTTTTAAAAGTTCTGTAAGATGGTGCCCTCTTCCGAATTATTTTACAAGTAAAAAATAAAAAAAAACGCATTTAAACCTAAACAAAGAAAGAACATTAGTTGTGATTGGTTCTTAGCATGCTCTCAGTCGAAAAAGACATTCTGATTGGCTGGAAAGAACAAAGAAACCGCCTGATCAAAAAAAATAAAGAAAAACGCTGAGATTTTCATTTCGAATATGATTTAAAGTATTATAAAAGAATATTTTGAGAAATTACAAATTATTTTCAGAGAGAATACTAAAAAAACAAAATTATTTTCGAAAAATATTGTAGTAAAAATATTTTAAGATTTAGTAAAAAGAAATATTTACTTTTCTATAATGTAAAAGTTGACCTTTTTGTTTATATTATAGCTTTTATGTTGCCGAAATTGAATATTTTAGAATAAATAAATAGCAATTTATTTTTGAAAGAACTTTCGTTCTCTTCATAACCTGAAAAATTAGTAATATACTTTTTATAAACGTATCTGAGTTGAATTTAATATTATAGGCGAATATGTTTTAACAATAGGCTTTGTCTTCAGTTTGTGAGTTGGCCAATTAAAAGATTTGATTTTTACCTCATACAACCAATAATATAATTAGCGGTTTAAGGGTTAAAAAGTAAGTTATATAAGTCGTAATTGCGCACACACTATGATATCCATTTTAAAACATATCAAAATTATAAATTGTTAGTTATTTTGTTTGGATCTGTTTGGATCTATTTACAAATATATTACCGTCGTAATATATTTTGATTTAAAATAAAATTCATTTAGTAAATATTAGTTTAGTAGATAGATTCAAATATTACAATTTAAAATAAAATAATTTTCGTTTTATTTAATAAAAATCATCCCAAATATTTCTGTTAAAATAAATGAGGGACAATAGTTTAATTATATAAGTTTATCTAAAAACAGCAGCTGTCCACTTAAGTTTTCTTTAATTAGTAGCAGTAATTTTAATTAAATCTAGTTTGTAATTCGAATGTCGACGGGGAAGTTAACAAAAGAAATTAATTAATGTTGAATTCCTTTAGACATTGGTTATAGATTTAATTACAGCAGATAAGTCCAATAATTTTGTACGCTCCAGGGCAAGTCTATAGTTAAATTTTACTATAAAAAGGATGGTTTTATTTTGTTCTCCATTCTAAGCTTCTAAAGAATTCTGAGTTGTAAAAAGGTTTCTGAGTTATTCTAAGCTTCTAAAGAATTCTGAGTTGTCTAAAGGTTTCTGAGTTCTAAGATTCTAATAATTTGCTAACCTTGGCATGTCCGAGTAGAGGCGTTAAGATGGCTATGTCCCCTCGGAATAGTCAGCCGCTGCTCCATACCATCAGAAATTATCATACGGACCCCGGAACTGCTGCTGCCGCTGCCAAAATATGAACATTCCAGATTTTGCTGCTGAATTATAAAACCTGCCGAACATCTACCTGCAAATGCGTTTCCAGAGGTAACCCAAATTAACCCAAGAGCTCTTGTGATTCCTAACTAACATGCTATAGCTATTTAACATTGTTTTCTTATATTTCACAACTTCATTATGTATTTCTTTCATGTATTTAAATATACTCAACATTTTGCTCTCTATCCTTGGGTTAATATTTTCTATTTATAAAGCTTTCTTTTATTTTATTATGATAATGTGTCAGAATCGTCTTTGACCGAGTGAACTAGTCCCTCTATTGAAAGTAAGACGCCGCTATTAAGGCATATTTTAAATTTATAATTTTCCAATTTTATTATCTTGCAAATCACTCGTTCGAGGGCGATTCTTTTCTTTAATGTAATATAATCACATAGTTTAAAATCTACATGCTATTGATTTTAATCTAATATAAGAGTATGTGCAAAGTCAATGATTTAAATGTGTCCCCAAATGCATGATTGCGTATATAAATCTATACTTACTTTTCAAACCCGCAAGCATGCATTTTCCTATCTTAATTACTGTGTTCTACTTTCATTATAAAGTTCATCATTGACGTCGAGAATGTGCGGACCCTCTTAAATGAATTTCGGGGAATTTGATTGGGCATTTCTCTTAATCCGAGTAAAACCCATTTAGTATGTTTTTATATACACTAGTCTCGTATTGCTGGTACATGAATTGGTTGTTGAGACCGCTTTGTTTTATTTTTCCAAGGATTCTTTACACGGCTAAGGCCGTTCTCTCCACGCTTGCGGTTTCCAGGCAGAGGGTGTCCCAAATGACACCCCTGGGAATTAAACGCAATCGTCACACAGTCGCTAAGTTTCGGCTGTTCGTCAAAATACTTTCCTACGGGTTAGCGGCGAGATGCCCTCCGTAATTATTCCGGATCTTCAATATTGTTTCATTTTATATTTATTTTACAAAGCATCCGTGACTTAAACGAGTCACACCCTCCAACTTTATAAATTCACTATCAGCAATACTGACCTCCCAATACAAATCTATTATTATTATTCTCAAATAAATGCTTTGATCCCATTCCCACGTTTGCTTAGTAAGCTTTAGTCCGTACTATTCTCGAAATCAATAAATATTTTAGAACATTTAATTTCAAATATTGTCTTAAACTTGTCTATTTACTCAAAGCACCTCGCACATGTTCCTATCTTGTCAAGCACATTATCGTAACGTTATTAGCCCGAGGAATAGAATATATCACTCTGTCTTAAAACCTTTTGTCATTACTGAAATATAAATGCCAACAATTATTTAATACGCATCCCTGTCTCATATAAGCAGACAGTGGCGTTATATATATATTTATATAAATAAATTGTGTGAAATTATTTAAAACTAAATTTTATCTCTTATTTTATTTGATTCCTATCACTGTCTCGGTCTATATATATATATATTTTCTGCATTTCTTTTATAAATCCATAGACGTTAATTAGCCACCCAAACTTGTCTTAGTATAGAGTCTTTTGTTTTTCCCTGACCACCAGGCACCGGTAAAAGGTTATACTAGTTGTAGCATCAGATGCGTTATCACGTAGGTGGCGCTGTGAAATTTGGACTTTAGATTCGAACTTAGTATATCTAAAAGGCAACCCCTCCTAGAATGTTTAGTTTAGTGTCTGGGGTTTGAATTATGCAGTGTGTTAGCGAGATAGACGATTCTGACCGTTACAATAATATTATCTGTCCAGCATTGATATGAACCTTGGAGCTAGTTTATATAATGCAATCTGCATAAAGAGCACATTGACTGCTCATTACATAATATACATAAATAAGTTTAGTTAATAGTTATCATTCTTGTAAAATTTAGCTCTTGGATAATCGGGTGGGATTGGCAGAGAATAATTAAGACATTATTATAGATGTAGATGAAATTATCAATTTGTAATAATGTTAGAACTAAATGATTAAATGCAATCTACTGGAGAACTTGTAATTCACATATTCACCATACCACCTGCAAGTGGAGTATCCGGAGAACTTGATTGTTATTAGTATTGTTTTACTATAATTAAATAATATTAAACATATTGATGTCTGTTGTCTTATTCACTTTGTTTTTATTGAGTCACTTCCCAAATTTATTAATATACGCATTATCTAACTAGCCATAGGTGTGCGTGTTGTCAATTATTTTAAGTATTATTTCAGTCTCTTGCTCCACCCTTTGCTACTGTCGGCATGCGAATTAAGAAACTCCAAGTGTGACCTCGTATATGTCATTCATAGGGTAGTAAGTCAGAAAGCGTTAGTAAAGGACCTGAGGTGCGATCGGATTTGAGGTCTCACCCCTTATCTAGATCAGCTTTGGTATAATTTGACAAAACTCTGGATTTTGTTGCGTGAATGTACAAATATGACTGTTACAATATTTTTATCCAAATATAAATTAAATTTCATATGTAACAAAGCCATATGTTAAAATTTGTGAGCTTTGGCTGCAGACCACATTATCAATCAGTACTGCTCTTTTTTAGCATTTTTATGACATTATTACAAAATGTTTGTTATTCTGATGCATTTTTATATGGCAAATTACCAGTTTTAAAAATAATTAAATACTAAAAAACAAAAATTCTAACCTATAAAATTTTCCACAAAAAAAAAAAAAAGAAAGAAAATTGTGCAAGATTAATTGATAAGTATAATATTCATTGAGTTTTTAAAATAATGAATTTCCACATTTACATATTAATATAAACACATTTTGCTAACAAATATGAAATCTTTTGAAATGAGTTGTACGTCAAGCTAAGTTGTATTTTGAATGAAATATATATTCAGAGAAGCCATTATTAAATTGTTTCATATCTGTAATTTTTAATAGACTTCCAATAAATTATTTTATGTGTCATTTATCTTATCCAGTCAATTATGTAAATATAAATAAAAATGTTTAGCCATAAGTTCATCTCTTCATCTAGCTTTAACAAATTTGCGATCAAGAAAACCTCAAACTTTAAGTATTTATTTAATATTATATACTTAATATGTTAAAATGTATATCGTGTATAAAATATCTGATCATCAACCTCATGAAAATTTCTTTTGATATTAAAGGTGGATGACTTTTGAAGTGATTTATAGAATGGTTATTTGTGTTATATATATATGTGTGTGTGGCTTGTATAAAGTTGATTTTCATTTGAGAAGATCTATTTGTTAATAGATGAAGCCATAGTCATGAGAGAATTTTAATATAAATTTGTTTGGTTCTTGTGTATTTGCCAACCGATGACGTATTACCCTGAAGCCATATCAGTCTGACCTTGCAATCTTTAAGATAACGTCTCCAAGTGATTTACAGACAAATGCAATAGCTAAAATTTGTCCGCAGATCACGTGGACCCGGCACGTTAAAGATTGCAACATCAGACTGATATGGCTTCAGGGCAATACATCATCGGTTGGCAAATACTAAAAAAAAATAAAAAAAATGTACATGCATGCGGCAAAATAATTTAGAAATTAAAAGTAATTAATATAATAATCATTGTATAATTATTATAGTAATTCTATAATTGCAGAAATATGTACATATTTTTTTTTAAATTTAAAATAAATATACAAATAAAGAACACTTTTCCCGATTTAATGCGAATCTGGCATTATTAATGGCGAACTGGACAATTAATTACAACGGTCTAACAAAAAAAAAATTTTTTTTAATGTACTTGTATGAAAATATTATATTATCTTTACAAATTTTGCGATGTGAATTAACTCAATTATTCATGTTAAAAATATATAATCTAGTCTAAAAAAAAAACTATACTATAATTTATAAAACCACCCTATATTATGCTCAATTATAAAATACAGTGCATAGCGCTGGAATTGGCGGGGGGGGGGCTCCCATGTTTTTGACGGCGTACACCTATATCAGACATTGTATTACTCTCATAGCTGTAATTTTATATTACTCTCATAACTGTAATTTTTATAATTGCTGATGAATTTACGGGAAAAATTTTTCTGTATGATATAATTCAGAAATTAGAAATAAAATTAATTAATTGTAATTTTTATAATTGCAGAATAATTTGCAAAATAATATACATCAAAATGGCATTATTTGTTAAAAACAAAAATGAAAATTACTTACAAATAGCGTCCATTGCGGTGGACTAGTAGCAAAAGACAGACAAATGACAAAATTTCCCAAAGCTCTCTCCGATTTTTAAATCTCGCGGGTCAAAAAAATCCAAAAATTGGATTAATCATGTCAGTGTCTTGGTTGACATGACATTGTCATGCAAAAATAGACGATGTCTACCGGAAGGGAAATCGGTAAGTGTAATAGGTCATCGGTTGAATTATCCGTAACTACCATTTGTTTATTAGATAGTATTTTAATGTTATATGATATTCTATTTCATTCATTAGTATTAATATAGCATTATGGAGTTTTTAAGACAAAGTTCAATTTATGTAATTGGATACTAATATATAAGTATTCTATGATCACTTCCTCTTTCAGTTCCTGCTTTTGTCCACTAGATGGACACTGAAACCATGCTGTGAAAATTAATTGCTAAATTGAACATTTTTTGAAAATTTGATTCTCATAAAAGTCTATAATCCTAAAATATAAATTAATTACAAATTACATATTTTTAAATTTTCTTATTAATTATAAATTACATATTTGGACAAATTAATTGCAAATTACATATTTTTTATTTTCATTAAAAAAATTGATTTAATTAATACATAGTATATTAAAACAATAAAAATGAACTGGTTTAGTAACAAAAAAATAAAAAAGATAAATGAAAATTTTTTCATTTTGATTACAGACAATAAACAGAGTGAATGTTTCAATGAAAGACTATAAAAAAGTCCAATTCGCTGCTGTTTTGTTGAGACATTTTTCAACAAGTGATCCAGATGAGATAAATATTTCAGAAGGTGTGCCTCTCATCTTCAAAATTTTGAGTTTGCTTTAACTTGTAAAAATTCAATTGCCTGAATGTTAACTCCATTCATTGGCTGGACATAATGCTTCTGATGGTTGACAGTAAAATGGATCCCTAATCTTACAGCCAAATGTTTTATTTTTAAATTATGAAATATGTATAAATGTTCAATTATTTTTTGATTATTTTTGAAAAAAAATTTTTTTTAAAATGTAAATACGGATAATTGTTACAAAAGTATAAATCTATTATCCATTATTTCTGTTCCACTATATTTAAATATGCATAAATGTAAAGTATACCTAATCTTTAAGTTATAGATTAGTTTTCAGATCATGACTTCTATATTTTAACTATTTAGCAAATTCCCGCAAAGCTAGAAAACAAATAAAACGTAAATATTGAAAAAATTATAAGATATTCAATATAAATGTTTAGCAATCTTCAGAACTAAAAAAAAATGAAAAGTAAATGATGAAAAAATATATAATTGATCAGGAGAGAAAACAATGTAATATAAACATCCTACGTTCAACAGGTTCTGATATTAGGGAAACAATTATTTTGTTTAATACCAAACTCTTCAAGTTCAAAAGACCAATATCCAAAACTAACAAGTTCAATTAATAAGAGAATAATGTGCAAATTAACTAATTGTATATTGTGACAAAGTGCAATTAACAAAGTTACACTTGACACACAATTGCAAATGAGAATTTTATAGATTAATAAACCAAGTAAAGAGGAACATTCTGATCAAATAAATGAAGAACAGAGACAATCCCTGATTTATGCTTTATTTTCATCAAAAAATGGTTTTACCATTATTGCTGATTTTCCAATATATATATAGCCAACATAAATTACATCTAATCACTTTTGGAATTCACATTTCCATATGTAAAAGTTATCTGTTATGAAACCATTTAAAAAAATCTAACTGAAGTCAATATACTGAAAATCTTGAATGGAATATTGAGAGAATCTTACCAATTCCCCATGCTATGATAGGTTTAACAAATGCAGTAACATATCAATAGATCTATCCAAAAATATCAAAAACAATCTATTCCAGGTTAGAACAAAATAAGTAACAGTCTTCTTTATAGCCAAGTTTTTACCTATTCAAAATTTGCAGACAAACATATAAAATCACAGGATGGAAAGACTGTCAAAATAAATTTTGCAAGATCTAGTCAAAAAGTTAGGTAACTTTTTTATAAGCTTAGTGATTGTAGAAGCATCCTTAAAAAAACTATTATTGTCACTCATAAAAATGCTCATCTTTCAAATCAGACTTCTAATTCAAAACTGATAACACAAGAAAAAGCGTGATAAAAGTGGAAATGCAAGCTTCACTTTTACAATGTCCCTCTAATAGTAATTTAACAAGAACAGCAAATGTAGTAAAATTGCCTTTGAATGTCTTAAGGCAGATATGCCCAACCTAATTTGAGAGTCAAGTGCGGCTCGTGCAACTTTTTATTGTGGGTCATTTTATGAACAATGCAAAATCAACACAGTGGTTCTACTTCTTTACCAATGAAGCATAACATGAAGTTATAGTTACCAAGAGAGCAGTCACTTGAGTTATTTTCTAATATTTCTTTACACAAAGTGAATTTTCCAAGTTGCATGGCAACTGACAAGTTGTTTCATCCAAGTATAAAAATATATTCTTATTCTATGTATCTTAATTCTTAATATATTAAAAATTATTTTGTAGTTATCTTAATTATCTACATATGAGGCAGAGAAAAAGAAAAAAAAAACTATCATTTTTACTAGGAATGGGAAAATAAATATTTTTTTTGTTTGATTTGTGGTTCAACTGTTACCATGGGGGAAAATGAAACAGAATAATATTTTATAACAGTTTATAAAAAATATGATCCTGAATATCCTTCTAATAGCAATTTAAGAAAATCTCCAAGTGAAAGAACTGAAGCCTACATTAGTTGTCCAACGATGTTTACCAGGACTATGAATAAAACAAAAACTATTACAATTGCTTCATTTAAGATTACACATATATTTTCAATTCACAAAAAACCTTTCGAAGACAGCAAAAAAAATTAAAGAAGCATGCTTGCTGCATCAGAGATATTGTTTTAAGAATTTAAAAATAAGAATGAAATTATGTCAGCTATTTTCAATTATCCAGAATTTCAGTCACTCATAGAAAAACAATAACTGAAAATATCAAGAATACAAGTAAAAAATGATTTATAAAAATGCATGTTTTTGTTTAGTGATGAATCAACAGACATCTACAATATAACTCAAATAAATATTTTCATAATTAGTGTTTAAAAATTGTTTAATAAAAGAAGATATACTGTCAGTTTTAACAGTAAAAAAAAAGGACATACAAAACACTATTAAAAACCACATTAAATAAATTAACCTATCGCTTCAAAAACTTTTGCCCATAAAAGCAAATGGTCCACCTGACATGATTGGTTCTGGTGTGATTTCATCATATTACATAAGAATGATGGATTACAAACTTTTTTCATTACCAGTAGACAAATATTATGTACAAAAGTGCTGCATTATCAACATATCATGAAAGTTGTTCTATAAATTTTATTTATGCCAGACCATTTCAGAGCAAATTAATCAAAATACTGACTGATAAACTTGATGCTGAGTATGGAACTTTAATGTTACATTTTGAAAGAAATTCGATGGCTTATCAAGGAAAAAGTCGTACAATGGTTTTTAGAGCTTCTTTCAGAGATAAAACAATTTGTAGAATCCAGAAATGAAACTTATAAAGAATTTAGTGATCATAGCTAGTTATCTGATTTAGTTTTTATTACAGATATAACAAAAATGAATATGCTTAATCTTGAACTTCAGGGGGAAAGGAAAACAAAAACTATTACTGAATTAATAGGAAATTGCATTTAAATCAAAATTACATTTGTGGATATCTCAAATAAATGAATGTAACTTTAGTTTAGTCATATCCAATTTGGAGAAAAATATTCCGAAAATATCACTGAACTTAAAAATAAATTTTGAAGTTAATTTTTTTGATTTTAGTAAAATTCAGCCAATTGCTTCATTCATTTTAAATCCATTTGTTGATTCTCATATTTCTGAAATAATGTACCAGATTGTAAATATGATAAATAAAAATACCTCTAATTTAGAAATCAAAATAATTGATTTTCAATCTGATCTATAATTAAAAACAAGTGTGTCGCAAACAGATTTTTGGACACTCCTAGATAAGAAAAAATATCCATCCTTAAAGGAAACTGGGTCAACCTAACTTTGTGAAAGTGGTTTTTCAACAATGAACTTTTTAAAATCAAAGTTCATATCCAGGATAACAAATGAGCATCTGAAATGACTGCATGATTTTTAGCTATACAATGAAATTAACTAGTGGAAGACATGTAATGCCAGGTTTCACATTAAAAAGTTCTTCCTGTATTTAATTTATATTTAAATCCATAACAAATAAGAGTATATAATTACATATTTTCTTTAACATAATACAATTTTTGTAATTATTTATGAATTAAATGCATTTAAAATTAAAATATTAAAAGGGCAAAATTTATTTATGGCTCACTTAAAATTTTTAAATTCTAAATTGGCTCAAGCTAAATTAAAGGATGGGCACCACTATCATAAGGTAAAACCCAGAAGCAAATAGTGTACTTTTAGAATTCATAAAAACATTTAGAATATAAGCCAAAGTATAGTTGGCAAATTGTTTAGCAACATTATCAAAATAAATATTTCCAAAAAATTAGCATAGTAGCAAACGATAGCATTCTTAAAACTAAATAAACTCAATAACGACCCCAAAAAATTGTCTGTATTCCTTATAAAGTTATTTAGGTATTATTAACAAAATTTTATCAATTATTGAAGGCTATCAGTTATAGAACAGACTGAATTTAAATAAGAAAGTGACTGTTATAACTAACAACTCACATTGAAGTGGGCTTTCAAAATAAATTATAAAAACTGGCTATAACTTTATTGATTTACCTTTAGTTTATGATTCTCTTTAGAAAAATAGTTTTCTTTTAATAATTAGCTAAATTCTTAAATATAGAAAATCATTTTTTTACATGATAAAATATTATTCAGCAGGAAAAAAATTCAAGTGACAATATAAAATAATAATATTAGATAGTTTTATAAAAGGACTATACCATGGAGTTGTTCTCTCAATTTTTTCAATTTCATATATTCATCAGTAATCATTCAGATACAAAGTAAAGAAATGCATTTATGCTGGATAATATTGTTTTGACATCATTAAAAAGATCTTTTCCACAAAAAAAATATATGAAAAGTGTGAAAATAGCTTTCAAAGACTCATGTCTTATTCCTAATCTGACAAAGACAGTTTGCTCGACTTTTCATTTTACACGACAGAAAAATACTTTGTAATATGTAATTTTTGGCAATATAGACTGAAGCACAGACTATGCTATTTAAGAGTAATTTTAAATTGTAATCTTATTTTTTTCATCTATATATATATAATCCCTATTTTCTCTGTTGTCTGATTGATGAATGCATGTTTTTTTTTTCAAATTCACAACCAATTAAAAAAAAAAAAATGTTTATGTGAAGAAATTCCACTTTAATAAAAAATGCTCAGAAAAAAAATCAGTACATGTATTTTTAACTACAGAAGTATAGTATTTAAATCGCCAAAAAAATGTGATTAGAGTTAGAGTACATAAATTCATGTGTGAAGTGTGATGTTTAGCGAGGGAAAAAAAATAGATCTATAGTTCAATATATATATATATTTAGTTTTGGTTAGCGTATTATTATATTTATGCAAAGGAAGTAACCATTAATGAAAAAAACTTTCAGAAAAAAAATAAGAACATGTACTTTTAACTACAGAGGTATAGTATTTAAATCATGAAGAAAATGTGAATACAGTACATGAATTCATGTTTGAAAGCATATAATTGAAGTCAAAACAATGACCTTTCAAGCTATTGTACAATTCTTATATTTATTTATATAATATTAAAATCTTTTGGTTAATTTACATTAAATCATTAAAAAAAAATTCTTAAAAGTAATAAAAAAATCACACACCCTTATCTAAGATTAGATCTAAAATCATTTCTAAAAATAATCACTTTGGAAAGTCAACTGGAACTATTTTGCAGACAGTTTCCTTAAAATTAGTATACTGTACTTTATTGGAGACTACAGTGTAACTGCCCATAGTAAACTCATATACTCAAATACTATCATAAAGAAAATATTACTGGTCCATTAGTCTACTCCACTGTTATGGCTTCTTTCTTCCCATATTTCTTCACTAGATATTAGAATAGAAATTGCTTCTCCAAAAATTTACAAAAAGCTGATAGTAAATCAAATTTGCCAATAACTCAAATTATGATTTCACAACCTAAGACTTATCACAAATTAAAATTTCCTTGATGTTTAACTAAGAACCAAAGAATTAGAGCATAAAAAGGGACTTTTTATAATATTCCAAACAAGTTTCTTTATTCAAATTCAACCATGAAGCCAGCTAAATTTGATCTTGCTAGATATTGTGGAGTTTCATTAACAGATTCAGGGCAAATCATGGTTATTGTGCTTTTCTGCTTCATAAATGTAATTTAAAAGCCACTAATCTTAATAGATGTAAATAAATATATACCATGAAATACATAGTTAATGATTATCAGATCTATGGATAAAGTAATAAAAATGAAGAATTTAATAACACCACTACTGAATCTATTTTCTGATTTGAATCTCTATTTGTACATTTAAAGTAGACTGTCTTAAAAATATATATATATATATATATCGGTATGCAAAGTAAATTGACCAAAACTTTATTTTGCTTTAAGATGTTTTTGTTATTTCATTTTCAATAAATAGAATTGCATTTATCTTTTTGCAACAGATATATAACATATTCAATGTAACTGCATCCTTAACCAAAAGCGCACTTAAAAATAGCTTAAAAACAAATTTGCACTAAAACTATATTCAGAAATATTACCAAATTTATCACTTCCTTTATTTTGCTGTAATATCTTATATAAAGATAATTTATCCACTCTACTTTGAACACTTTTTAGCAAAAAACCTTTTATTGTATATACATATCCATACACAATCTTATGTTTCAACTATCCTACAGTCTTCTTCAGAGCTGATATAATGAACCAAATAAAATAATACAATACAAAATGTAATCAATAAAATTAATGATATTAATGGGAATATAAAATTTACAGTTGAAAAGGAAGAAAATAATGCAATTGCGTATCTGGATATAATGTTTCAAAAAAAATTGATAGATAAAAAATTATATATTCAAACAAATATTTATAAGAAAAACAATATCGGTAATAACTTAACAAGTTGGTTCTGCAACATCGATAGGAAATACAAAATTAGTTGTAGATATTCAAGAATATACAGGTCTATAATGTATTCTTCAAAAAAAGACTACATTAAATAAAAAGATTTAATAATCAATGAGTTAAAAAAGAGTAATTTCCTTATACATATAATTAAAAGTAGTAAAAAAATAGAGTATAGGATAAATAAAACTGAAAAGAGTGAAGGAAAGAAAAAAAAATAGATATATAGGAATAAAAGAAATAATATTATAGTGAATAATAAAAAATGCAAAAGAATAATTAATACAAAAATAGTTAATAAAAAAAGAGAAAATATATTAAATTAAATGGATAGAAAATATATAGGATATAATAAAAATAATAATTAATGGTATATGATAAAATGCAAACAATGTTTAGATAACAAATATATGAGAAACACTAAAAATTCTATAAAAACCACGATTAAAACAATGTCAGATAATAAATCACCAATATGTATACATATGAAGGGTACAGGGCACAAATTTATACAAAGTTCAATAAAAATGATGTTATTACAGTATTAAAGAGAGGAAAATAAAAGCAATATAAATAAAAAAGATAAAACCAAAATTTAATATTCTGGATTAGGATGACATTATTATACAGTTTTTAAAAAAAGATATATAGAGAAAAATATATGAAAAGAAAATTACTTACAAATGAGTTATGGGTTGTAAAAAAATGATTACTTAGGAGTCATCATCATCATTATCAACCATTATCAATCAACTGCAGGATGAAGGTCTCTCCAAGTTTAATCCATCTTCTCCGATCTTTAGCTTCTCTTCTCCACATCACCCCTGCACACTTTCATATTTCATCCATCCATCTCACATGTGGTCTCTTTCTGGGTCTTTTACAATCTCTTGAATTCCAGTTTAAAATTTCAATTGTCCATCTATTATCATCTCTTCTAACAATATGTCCAGCCCAACTCCACTTCAATCTTTTAATTTTTTCAATGAGGTCAGTAACACCTGTTTGTTCTCTTACCCATACATTGCGTTTACGATCTCTTCTTGTTACTCCCAACATACATCTCTCCATACTTCTTTGAGTGGTCTGAAGTCTCTGAATTGCTCTTCTATTAAGTGTCCAAGTCTCAGATCCATAAGTAAGAACTGGTAAAACACATTTGTTAAAAACCTTCCTTTTCAAACACATAGGCATATTTCCTTTTAGTATCAAGTTATTTCTACCAAAAGCACTCCAACCAAGTTTAATTCTATGATTAATTTCCTCCATTATGTTTCCATCTGTATTAATAATCTGACCAAGGTATTTGTAACTGTTAACTTCTTCTAATTCATCATAATCAATCTTTATTTTCATATTTTGAGCAAATCGATTAAACATTACTTTAGTCTTTTTAACATTTATCTTTAGTCCTACTTTCATCTGATAATTCCTGCAGATCTGAAGCATTATTTGCAAAAACAACTACATCATCTGCGAAATCTAAATGACTTAAATAATCACCATTTACTTTCACTCCTTTAGTTTTCCATTTTAATCCACAAAATACTTCATGCAGCACTGCTGTAAAAAGTTTTGGAGATATGGAGTCACCTTGTCTTACACCTTTCTCAATGTTGACTTTCCCAGTGTCATTATGTAATCTAATTGTTGCTGTTGCATTTTTATAAATATTCTTTAAAATATGACAATATCCTGGATCTATACCTTGATGATCTAATGCTTTAATCACTGAAGAAATGTTTATAGAATCAAATGCCTTTTCATAATCTACAAATCCTAAGCATAATGGCAACTCATATTCATTTGTCCTTTCTATAACTTCTCTCAATACCTGGATATGATCTACTGTACTAAAACCACTTTTAAATCCAGCTTGTTCTCTTGGTTGGTGGAAATCCAATGTTCTCTGTAGACGAGTAGTAATTATCTTGGTAAAAATTTTATATAAAACTGATAAAAGGCTGATAGGTCTGTAATTTCTAATATCTTCTTTATCACCTTTTTTAAATATTAATATTATTACTGCATTCTTCCAATCATCCAGTACATCTTTATCATTTAGACATTTGGTATATAACTTTGCTAAAAATGTTTCTATTTCTTCACCTGCTTCTTTTAATATATCAATTATAATTCCATCATTACCTGGAGCCTTTCCTTTCTTCATACATTTAATTGCATGTCTCACTTCTTCATTTAAAATTCTGGGCAATTTGGAAGATGTAATAGATATAGGAGGTACTTGTTCTTTATTACTATATAATTCTTGATAAAAATCTACCAATTTCATGATGTCATCTCTCCTTTTAGTAATAATTCCATCTTTTTTTCTTATTGCAGATATAAATTTTCTACCAATACCAAAATGTTGTTTGTACATTCTTAAGACTTTTATTTTCTTCTACAGCTTTCCTTGCTAGTTCACAGTTATACTTTCTTATATCATTTTCAACTCTTTTCCGCACCATTTTACAAAATTCGAGATATTCAATTCTTTTTAATGCATCATTTTTGTATATCTTCATATTCCTTCTTTTCTTCAAAATTCTCTAGTCTCAGTAGAAATTTTATTGGTCAATTGCTGTTTCTTTCTACCAGCTATCTTTGTTGCAGTTTTCAAAAGTGTATCAGTTATTTTCATATTAATTTCATTCAAATCTGAATCATGTTCAAAATCTACTAATACTTGAAACCGATTTGTAAGTTCTAATTTAAATTCATTAGAATGTTTCTGAAGATTAGGAATATCAACTGTAAATATTGTTTTTCTTAATAATTTTTGTCTCTAGTTTTACATTAACACGTATCTTACACCTTACTAATCGATGATCACTTCCTGTGTTAAATTTATTAAGAACATTACAATCTTGAAATATGTATTTCCTGTTAGTCAAAATATAATCCAATTCTGCTGTACCTTCATTTGAATGCTTCCATGTCCATTTCCTTTTAACATTTTTCTCAAAAAAAAAGAATTCATAATATAAAGTTTTTCTTTTTCTGCAAACTCCACAAGTCTATGTCCTCTCTCATTTCTATTACCATAACCAAAATTACCCACAGCACTTTCATCTTTCATTTTTTTTACCAATTCTAGCATTAAAGTCTCCCATAACAATTTTAAAATGGTGTTTACTCTGATCAAAAGCCTTTTGTACATCCATATAAAAATCTTCTACTACTTCATCACTATGAGAACTTGTTGGGGCATAAACCTGAATTATCTGCATTTGGTATCTGCTATTAAGTTGTATAACTAATCTTGCCACTCTGTCCGATACACCATCAATCTCCACAATATTGTTCTTCCACTTTTTATTTACAATGAATCCTACTCCACTTGTATTTCCAATATTTGTGCCTTTATAATAGAGTATATGTCCACTTTTTAAATCAATTGTCTCTTCACCTTTTCTTCTAACTTCACAAAGTCCAATAATGTCCCATTTAATATAAGAGAGTTCTTCTAATTCTTGCAATCTTCCTTCACTTGAAAGTGATCTGCAGTTGTAAGTACCTAAATAAAAAGTCGTCATCAAATGGCAGCCTGGGTCCGCAATCAGGGGATTCTTAGCACCCTCCGCCTTCGGCCACCAACCGCTGCCTTGGTTGGTGACTTTACAGCCTCCTGGGAATAAGGGCCATGCTTTATTTTTGTCTGTCATAATTGTATATATGTATTGGGAAAATATTTATCATTTACACAAACATTCATTCTGCCTTATCAGGCACTGAGAAGAAAGACCATGGTGTTTCTTGATCTTAAACTCAGAGGTAAAAAGCCAATAAACTCACCACGCTGGCTAATGCGTGTTGGTGAGCAGCCCATCCATGTTCGTATACTATATGAATAATCACATAGTAATAACAGCTGCAACGACAAGAACATATGGATTGCCCTGCTCGGTTCGTTTAAGGCCTCCAAGAGGAATCAAAGGGTCTCCTTTCAGTTAATAGCAAAACTCCTTTCTGCAGCCACTTAGGAGTATAAACATGAATATATTTATAGATATATATTAATGATATAAAAACATAGCATAATATTTACGTATAAAACAGTATAATTTAAATTTGTTATATAATAATAGTAATAAAAATTAAAGCACATAAATAAAAAAATATATAAATAGTATAACAGGAACCAAGTTCAAACTCTGTTACAAGGGGAATTATAGATATTCATGCACATACCTGGAATCATATATAATTATTAAAGGATTTATATATGAAGTAAACATTCTATAAATTATGTTGTTCATGTGATTTATTATTTACTATATTGTTTCATGGGTTATGCATATATAAGATTGTTAAATTGCCAAATGTGCAATGAGAGAATATAAATATATACTATATAAAATGCGAAAAAAAATTAAAGATGATGATTGTAACTTTACATTATTTTTCCTTTGATAAAAGACAGATGTGCTGTCAAAAGATTTTTATATATATAAAATGTTCTACATGTCTGCATAGAAATATACTTTTTTTGTTTTATGTATTCTTTTTTTTTGTTTGTTTGTTTGCTTTTGTGACTTTTGCCTTCCAAATTCCAAGAAGATTGCTTTTAGCTTGAATGTGTTAAAATATTTCTTTTGTTACATTTTTTTAATTTGACAGTTGCAGTCGGATTTGGAAGGATAACAAAAGAATAAAAAATTAAGTGAGATGGGGATCTACATATTTTTGTTATCAGAGATTGGATCCCAAGAAAGATTCCTAAGCAATTAATAAATAGCTGGAGATTTTATTTAAGATTAAAAATTAAATACTTTCTTTGATTAAAAAAAAAAAAAAAGAGAGGGATTAGTTACCCTTTGAACAAGGGTAACAAATTTTCTCTATAGACATATTGGAAGATATGTTTGCATAAATAAGGGAGTTCAGTAATTATAATTGTTGCTAGTATAAATAGAGGGATTTCATAGAACTGTCATATTCAAAACCAAGGAATAGAAAAATACAACTGAATAAATTATTCAAATATAAAAAAGATGACCATGGGATAAAATGTCATAAATGTGCTTGGCTCTTGCCCCATAACCCACACATGTGATCATGCTGCAGATCCTGTTGTCCATCTACCTCCAAAAATCTGTGACTAATTAAACCTTCCTGAAAGAAAGGCCAACTGACTCTCCAGAAAGCCAAAAATAAATGAATTGTATCAAAGACAATTTAGATGGCCATTCTCAGAGTAAACTTACATTTGCGGATCTTAGTGACGAGTTCCCAAAGTAAAACATTACGTTTATTAAATTGTAATTTCAGATATCAGAGCACGTATATGTATATTGAGCCTTTTTTGCCTAATTACTTTCCATTGCCACAATTATATATATGTGATTGTAAGCAGATGTGTGCTCCCAGATAGGGATATATAATATTTTATGTAATCTATTAATCAATAGAAAATTGGCGAATTGTAAGTTCTACATGACTTATATTTAAATGAAATGAATCGTCAATAGTACGATCAACCAAATCCACTGCTATATCATATACTTAGAGTATAAACATCTCCAGTGGTGTATTCATCACCCACCCTGTGATTGAGTTATCAAAATCTCCCATTCGTGACTTTCAGTATAATTCTTACTTTCAATGGTGGGATTGGTGTTTGGGATCGGCTAAGTTTGATGTTCATAGTTATACTGTTAGGTTAAACTTAGATTAGGAAGTATTATCGGGGAAATATAGCAAATGTATTAGATTATTTTATTCATACTTTTCTCTTGATAAAATCTTTTAACTCTGTAATATTATTCATAATTATATAATAAATCAAATAGATGTTCGTATATTTATTGATTTACTCCTTAATCAAATACTATTATGGGGATAAATCAATCCAACCCACTTATTTTCATAGTAGATAATCTGAAAATAATTTTCTGCAGGTAAATGGTGATTAAACAGCCATCATGATACAATTTAGTTTAACTGCTTGAATGATTGGAGTGGGTCAACCGTTTGCTTTAGTTGATTGTGTGAAATGTTTTCTTTTTTAAATTACGCAAAAACTGTAAGTGTGACATCAACAGAAATCCCAGCATTCGATGGTCCTTCCTATTAGCTTTTGAATGATATATCTTACATTGATATTGGATAAAAAAAAAAAAAAACTTACAAATAGGTTTCAAGTGTTAGGAGATTTTGAACATGATTCAGATTTGAATGAAATTAATATGAAAATAACTGATACACTTTTAAAAACTGCAACAAAGATAGCTGGTAGAAAAAAGCAGCAATTGACTAATAAAATTTCTACTGAGACTAGAGAATTTATGAAGAAAAGAAGAAATATGAAGATATACAAAAATGATGTATTAAAAAGAATTGAATATCTCGAATTTTGTAAAATGGTACGGAAAAGAGTTGAAAATGATATAAGAAAGTATAACTGTGAAATAGCAAGGAAAGCTGTAGAAGAAAATAAAACTCTCAAGAATGCTAAACAACATTTTGGTATTGGTAGGAAATTTCTATCTGTAATAAGAAAAAAAGATGGAATTATTACTAAAAAGAGAGATGACATCATGAAATTGGTAGAAGATTTTTATCAAGAATTATATAGTAATAAATAACAAGTACCTTCTATATCTATTACATCTTCCGAATTGCCCAGAATTTTAAATGAAGAAGTGAGACATGCAATTAAATGTATGAAGAAAGACAAGGCTCCAGGAAATGATGGAATTATAATTGATATATTAAAAGAAGCAGGTGAAGAAATAGAAATAATTTTAGTAAAGTTATATACCAAATGTCTACATGATAAAGATGTACCATAAGATTGAAAAAATGCAGTAATAATATTAATATTTAAAAAAGGTGATAAAGAAGATATTAGAAATTACAGACCTATCAGCCTTTTATCAGTTTTATATAAAATTTTTACCAAGATAATTACAACTCGTCTACAGAGAACTTTGGATTTCCACCAACCAAAGAACAAGCTGGATTTAAAAGTGGTTTTAGTACAATAGATCATATCCAGGTATTGAGGGAAGTCATAGAAAGGACAAATGAATATGAGTTGTCATTACGTTTTGGATTTGTAGATTATGAAAAAGCATTCGATTCTATACACATTTCTTCAGTGATTAAAGCATTGGATCATCAAGGTATAGATCCAGGATATTGTCATATTTTAAAGAATATTTATAAAAATGCAACAGCAACAATTAGATTACATAATGATACTGGAAAAATCAACATTGAGAAAGGTGTAAGACAAGGTGACTCCATATCTCCAAAACTTTTTACAGCAGTGTTGCAAGAAGTATTTTGTGGATTAAAATGGGAAACTAAAGGAGTGAAAGTAAATGGAGAGTATTTAAGTCATTTAGATTCCGCAGATGATGTAGTTGTTTTTGCAAATAATGCTTCAGAGCTGGAGGAAATGTTGCAGGAGTTAGCAGATGAAAGTAGAAAAGTAGGACTAAAGATAAATGTTAAAAAGACTAAAGTAATGTTTAATCGATTTGCTCAAAATATGAAAATAAAGATTGATTATGAAGAATTAGAAGAAGTTAACAGTTACAATACATTGGTCAGATTATTAATACAGATGGAAACATAATGGAGGAAATTAATCATAGAATTAAACTTGGTTAGTGCTTTTGGTAGAAATAACTTGATACTAAAAGGAAATATGCCTATATGTTTGAAAAGGATGGTTTTTAAAAAATGTGTTTTACCAGTTCTTACTTATGGATCTGAGACTTGGACACTTAATAGAAGAGCAATACAGAGACTTCAGACCACTCAAAGGACTATGGAGAGATGTATGTTGGGAGTAACAAGAAGAGCTCGAAATCGCAATGTATGGGTAAGACAACAAACAGGTGTTACTGACCTTATTGAAAAAATTAAAAGATTGAAATGGAGTTGGGCTGGACATATTGCTAGAAGAGATGATAATAGATGGACAATTGAAATTTTAAACGGGATTCCAAGAGATTGTAAAAGACCCAGAAAGAGACCACACGTGAGATGGATGGATGAAATAAGAAAATGTGCAGGGGTGTTGTGGAGAAGAGAAGCTAAAGATCGGAGAAGATGGATTAAACTTGGAGAGACCTTCATCCTGCAGTGGATTGATAATGGTTGATGATGATGATGATATTGGATAAAATTTGAATTTTTTACACTTATTTTTAAAATTAGATGAATTTATTTTTTTTATTTTCTGGTCAATTTACTAATTTACACTAGGTGATAAAGGCAGAAAATCTTTATCGGCCTTATAACCATAATATAATGGATTAAAAATACGCAGATAATTCGAATATGAAGGCCTTCAATGCGACATAAATGTAATCACGGAATATGGTAAGTTATTAATTTTAATTATTAAGATTTCAAATTTTTTAAAATTATTTGATAAATGGTATATTAATTTGCCATATAATTCTATAATTAAACTTTTCTTTTCAAAAACTTTATTTGATGTATATATATATCCACTTATTTCCAACGTTTCGACTATCTTTACTCTATAGTCAAATAAAGTTTTTGAAAAGAAAAGAAGTGGTTTTAATTATAGAATTATATGGCTATATGTAATGTTTATTTTTGAAAAGAAAAAAGGATTGAGTCGTGATTAGAAACAGAAGTAAATGGATTTGTTTATATTAATTTGCTTGTATTGGTGTGTGTATACTATATAAATTATATAATATTAAATCATTTATGCTCTTTATTATACAAATATTTGAAATACAGGCACTCTTCAAATACCTGGAGCCTAATTGTAAATATACAGTATACAAATTCAAATATAACAAAAGTTGTTTTGCGGAATATTGTTAAGTGATTAATTTTAATTTTTAATATTTTAATTTTTTTTAAAATTATTTGATAAATGGTATATTAATTTATTTGCGCTTGTATTGGTGTGTGTGTACTATCTAAATTATATAATATTAAATCATTTATGCTCTTTATTATACAGTATATAAATTCAAATAGAACAAGTTGTTTTTGTAGTGTAATTTTGGGTATAGACATAATGATTCTCAAAAAGTATATGTTTATATTTGTATTAGTGTGTTTGTTATTGCATTGTGTTTGTGTAACAAGTAATGATTTACATATATAGAGAAGAGCAATGTAAATTTTAAAAACTGATAATCTAATGTATAAAAATGTTGCAGTTGATAAAGCAATCACAAAATTTACTGGGCATAGTACTATGTGAAAATATAAACACTTAAAATCAATAGAGATTTCAAATGGTATGTGTATAGTGGTAGCTAAAATGTTATGCATATACCATATGGAATTGTATGCAGGCAAAGAACCGAATTCTGATTCATGCCTATGCCTTGATACTCATGCTGTGAAGTCAGTAGTTTTGCCACATCTTGCATCACATTATTTTCAAGTCTATAGCTAGCAAATGAGCTATATGCAAATAAATTATAACTACGTGTGCCAATAAATATGACAAGATAGATCACTGGTGTGCATAAAGAATATAAATATCACTGATGTACACAAAAAATATAAAATGAAGAGATGAAACTCATTTTATCAGTGATACAGACAATAGCCTACAATTTCTAGTTTTAGATAGACAAGAAGCCAATTGCTATGATGACAAATGCATATCCATTTTCTGGAAATGATTTGTTTTGTATCTTTTATTAGAATGAATCTTTTTCTTATAGATGCCATTGAGATTTGTTAACTTTAGGGGTACAAGATAAAAATAAAGAATTCTTATATGACTAGTTTTGGAGATTCTGAAGCTATGGATTATCTCACGTAAGAAGTATTGTATATGGTTTGAAAGATAATTTTATGAGGAATACAAAAAAATTATCAATGAAGATGTAATTTAAACTTAATTAATGATAAATTAGAAATTATGAACAAACAATAAAGTAATAATTATGTCAGATGTTGAAATTTCTTTTTTTCCTTATTTTTTAGATGGTTATCACTATTTGTCTCAGACTCGTTTTTCTACTTTCTATTAATGTAATTTTTTTGCTCTAACATAATTAAAACTGAAGTTATTGCGAAAATTGTGTCTCAGGTCAGTTTTTTTTTTTTAATTCAATATGGCGCCTGGTGAATCAACCAGATAAATGTAATATATATAAACTTGCAAGTGCTACTAGGGTGACCTGATAAAATAGAGTTGTAGTGATTACAGATAAAGTTAGTTTAAATAATATAATAGAGGAAGCTAGGATATAAGATAATCGTTTAAAAAAAATTTTTCTTTTACTTTTAAAAAAATTAAAATAAAAGTGAGTAAGTTAAAAGATTGTAATATTTGTAGTTTTTAGATATTAAAATATATATATATTATTAATACCAGAAGAATGAATAAAAAAAAATTAATACATAAATTAAGGTTGAACTGAGAATTATATGAAAATAAAATAAGTATTTTATTAGGTGGAGCTAATAAAACTAAAGTTTAAGTTTATAAGAAATAGAAGTAATTAGGAGATTAAAATAAAAATGAATATATTTAAATTAATAGTTGTTCATGAATATGTATAGATAGTCAGGAATACACATGTATAATTTATATTCATTTTATATTTATATTGTATATTTCATTTTTTATTAACTGGATTATTTTATCTGGGTTTGATTATATTTATTTCAGTTTTATTGTGTTTTGTTATATTTTATGTTGTTTTTTATTTTATTTTATTAATTTTATTGTTTACATTTTTTATGGTATTATTTATATATTTTCTTTTCTTTATTATATCATAGCTCTGAAGAAGACTGCAGAACAGTCGAAATGTAAGATTGGGTATGTATATATGTACAATAAAAGGTTTTTTTTCTAAAAAGTTTCATTTATAAAATTATATTGTTAAAAAAAAAAAAAAATCTTTAAAATCAGAATTATGTAAATTAATCTGACTGATATTTGAGCTTATCAAACTTTTAACTTAAAAATTTTGATAGAAGACAATTTTACATTTACTTTTTTCTGATAAGTTCACAGATATTACAAAATATTTCATGTTTCTTTCAGACATTAAATAGAGAATATTTCATAAAAAAACTTGTCTTTCATGACTAATTATGAACAAATTCAAAGTAAATAAAAATGGCAAGTTAAACAATTAAAAAAAAAATCAAACATACACAAAAAAAAAGGAATAATTTTTCTCAGAAATGAAAAAAACGGACAGAAATGGTTAACATTGCTGAATATCAACTAATCGGCTATCTAACCATTACAAAACTAATGATTTATTTACAAACAAAACAAAAACAGTACAATAAAATCTGTATCATATTCAAAAAATTAGCAATAGTAATGTAAAAGAGAAACAAATATTTTAGACCCAGGAGAAACACAAAATACTTTTTTTCCCCCTAATAAAAATATAGAAAATTATTCATTGACTTCTAAATTACATATTTATTTCATTTATAAGTAAAACATTTATTATATATTGAGCCGATAATTTCGATCAGCTCATGTTATGTTCTATGTGTATATTTGGATATATGTATAGACACATATACATTAGGTAGAAAATAGGAAATAAAAGCTGTGTGTATAGGAAGTTTTTTTTTTTTTTAGTATTATTTATTAGCTTTTTTATTGGAATTTTAAAAAAAGAGAGAGAGAAAAAACAAAACAAAATGGTAGATTATTTATTTTTAATTGGATTGAGAAATTAAATCGAAAGTGATAGAAAAAAATGTTAAAAGTTTTTGGAAACAATTTCGTAATTAATTATTTTAATTTTCTAATCTGAAGGAAGGGGAGAGAGAAAAAGAATTGCAATTAATTCTATTATCATGACTTCTGGTTAGCAAGGTATTAATACAAAAAAAAAAATTAAAGGAATGCAATCACTAGCTGGGAACATGATCAAAAAAAAAGGACAATGAAGAAAAGGACTATAAATAAAGAGAAAGGCCTATTGTGACTACTATTAGTTTTAAGAACTATTATATAAAAAAGTAAAATAAAAATGATCGAAGGCTAAAACGAAATAGAATCCATCCCCAACTGGGGCACTGACCCATTCCTAGATCTTCAGCGAACCGTGAAACCATCTCAAGGAACATCAAACCACATAGGAGAAATCGGAGTTAGCCATGGAACAAAAATTAATTGCTGAGAATCGACTCCCAAGAGGTATGAAGAAATGCTTATGGATGTGCACTGGTCAATCAGATTAATGAAAACATTGTGTTTATTGATTGAACTATAGACATTAGCGAACTTTAAACATACGTTTAGTATTGCATTTAACCATTAATGAATTATGAGTTATGACAATAGAAGGAGATTTTATTTTAATATTAATAATGTTTATATCTGCATTAATTTGTTTAGTTAAAATGCGAAAATTATTTGCATGCTTTAATTTTTCTTTATGAATGATTTAGCTAAAAATTTTGACTAAATTTTCAGGGCTATTGGGTGAGATAAAGAAAAGATAATAATCCAATAAATGAACCCATGGGAATGATATCAGAATAGAATAAAAAAAAAATTTGGAAAGTGAAAAGTATTAAGGGTTAAAAAAATATTGAAAGAGGGGATAGGGACCTTGTGTTATAACTTACTCCTAATGGTAAGCTGCTTAGTCCTAATACCGGTCAAGATTTGGATCAGTTTGGATGCTTATTTAAGTAAAAGCGCACGTTCCTTCAAGAACGAAATATATATTGCTCTTCGCCTTTGTTTGTTTTTCTTCTTTAATAAATTAAAAAAAAGAAGAAAAAAGAAAAAGAAAGATTATGTTAGTTATATAAAGAGTCAAGAAAAAAGAAGGGAGGTGTAGAGAGGTTATTTAGCGATTTGTTTTGTTAATGGTCCTGAATAAAGAAAAAAAAATGAAAGTGTAATAAAGCACATCATTGGTTAAAGGTTATGAAAGTATTTTTTTTTTTTTTTGCATTTATTTTTTAAACAAGAAAACCTATTATTGTATTAAATCCATCCATGTTGAAATGGGATTGTTGAGAGAAATTTGGGTTGATCTGTCATACACAAATTATCAACCGCGAATATGAGATTTTTCTAATTTTGCGGTTGATGTGATGTATTGTGGCTTCTCCTTAAACAAAGTCAAGAATATCTCAGCAATTATGCCCTCTTATGATAATGATTACAGATTTTTCAATTTTTTAAATTCTCAGCATACAATCATTCGGGTATAAAAAGTAGTGGCACAATATCTTGACATTTAAAATTTTGCAATTGGCAGAACACACAACTATTCACTTTTTAGTCAGCCCATTTTAAACCATTTATTTAATTTATATGGTATACATTTATAATAGCAAAAAAGGTTTCAGTTCCATAATTTAACTCAAAATTTCTCACCAGTTGATCATTTAATAGCATTTATAGTACTGGATAAGATTTAAAACTGGATAATAGAATTAAATAAATCATTTAATTATTCATTTATAAATATTATATAGGCAAAATATAATTAATCCTGCTTCTTGCAAATGCCATTTGAACAAAATATCTCTAATAATTAATCTTAGCATGAGTTACAAAAGTAATATTTTTTATTTAATTTTGAATGCACACATTAAAAAAACTCAGTACATTAACAAATTTTTGAACAGATATATTTGAAAATTAAAAAAACCAGTAAATACTTGCATTTAATAAGCTTAAATGGCATGCTTGTTATTGTTTTTTTTATCTTAGACAAATAGTTCTATTTAAATAGTAATTTTGATCATTTTTACTAATACAAGACTAATTACTTTAAAAAAACTAAAAAAATTAAAGTTTGTTGCTGTTTGCAGCTTTCCCACAAATTTAAAACAAAAATTGGAAGAAAAAAAACAGTAATTACTATATTTACAAAGTATTCAACACCACTTTCATACTTCTTTTACATTGCTTATATCAATTGTTTTAAAAAAATATATTCTTATTAGTTCATTTTTCACAATGCTAACTGCCCTATAATATTTTTTGTTCATGTAGCATGCTTCTTTGGAACTAAAAAAAACATTGTATTATATTATTTCTTTACATAAACATACAATGACTTCATTTTATATATTATGTATAAAATATTTTAGATATTATATACATACATATATTAATTTCCATAAAAAAAAACTAAAAACATTTAATATCTGCATGCTAACAAGTAAAATATATAAGTAAACATAAGATAATAGTAAATATTTAACAGTAATATACAAACGCAAGTTTGATTCAAATAAATACTTATACAGTGAAAGTTGAATGGTTAATAAAATGAGAATAAAATGATTCGATTCAAATATATATTAATATTAAAATAGGATAATTTATAATCCAATTACAAATCCACCCAAAAGTTTTTTTTCTAGTTTCAAATAAAGAATGAACCTTCTGAAGAGAATGTTTACTTTTAGAAAACTTATTAACTTTTTATCATCATCATTTACAATTTTTTTATTGCTATTCCTACATGGCCCTCAGAGTATTGCATGATTTCTAAGAGTTGTGGATATCACAAGCATATTGGATGTTAAAAACATTATGTTTGGAATAAGTTCAAGAAGCAAACACAAATTAAATGTATTAATAAAAAATCATTTACAAACAATGCATAAACAAAAACCTGTGTGTATACTCACAACTATTAATCTGTATGCAAAACATCAGATATAATGGTAATAAAAAATATTTTTAATTTAAGGCTTTATAAAATCTATAATGATAAGATTTTATCACAAGAAATATTCAAATAGTTCCAAGCCATGATTCTCTGCAGATATCATTTTTTAAATATATTTAATGTTATGTTCATCAATTCTTCCAAAGACAGTACTTTTTTTTCTTGGTCACTATTGATGTTAGAACAGTGATGACATTAAACAGGATATAGTATCAATAAATCATGGATAGTTGTTACAATACTGTTGTCTATTTCTTCCTTCATGGCACTATTAAGGCAGGGACCGATTGGTTTTAGAAAATGTCAGTACAATATGGCTATCTGAGCTATAATGGAAAAGGTTTAACCATTGGGTTCTCCCTTGGGCATTGAATAAAGCAGCATTACTTCTTAAGACGAGTCTTCAGATAAACTGAAGTGAAACTAAACACTAGCCTTAATTGCTTGTTTCCAACTTACTTATACTCTACTTGATGTTCAACATGGATTTATCAGCTAGTTACAAGATTTGACTTATTTCCTTATAACTTGTTTTTTGGAAATGTTATTATTCCCATCATAACATGTTATGAAAATAAACTTACAAATATTATATCACTGGATTCTCTCTTGGGCATTGGATGAAGCAGCATTACTTAAGTCGAGTCTTCAGATAAACTAGAATAGATTAAACTGCTTGAACTGAACTGAAACTAAACACTACCCTTAGTTGCTTGTTTCCAACCTACTTATACTCTACTTGATGTTCAATACGGATTTATCAGCTAGTTACAAGATTTGACTTGTTTCTTTGGAAACATTCTCTTTATTCCCATCACAACATATTATGAAAATAAACTTACAAATATTATATCATAACAATAGGGGGAAAAAAAATCATAACTGACTTTTAAAGTTTGATTGCTAATTTTCAAAATATTAACTCCAAAATTTTAATATATTTAAACTTGCCATAAAATTTACTTTAGAAACTGATAAGTTATTCTAAAATCAATTCAGGCAAAAGTAAATGAGAAAAGATACAAAATGCTTTTTTATAATTATGCAATTCAAGTTTCTTGCACCTATGGAAACTACTTTTCTTTCTTCCATTACATTGCAATTTATCATTTTATTGTTCTTCATTTATTACAAAATATCCTTATAAAATATTTATTATAATTAAATGCATAAACTAAGCTTTTTTAAAAAAAATTTTAGGCAGTTTATATATTTATTTCTCCATTTGTACAAGTTTTTTTACTAAATAATTTTTTTTTTTTTCATGCAGTTTTGTAATATAACTAATTTGAGTTAAGGAATTTGTTTTAGTTACAATTCCCTTCCCTTTAAAATGAGATAATATGACAGTATAAGTATTTCTCATTTCTATGTTTACTTCAAAAAAATTAACTTTATGTCCATGATTTCACTGCTCAGAGATTTGATTGATGTTAAACTGTTTAAAGAATTATAAAAATTCACCACAGGCCAATAAGATTGTACAATGAAGCATGAACATTAATTAGAAGGATTATCTCAGTTTGATTTCTGTGAAGTTACTCACATCACATCAAAAAATCAAATATAAGCCTTGCTCCTTTTTGAGACTTAGAGACTGAAGAATGTAACATTTGAAAATAAAGCCTTGCTCTCTTTTAAATTAAACATGCATTCAAACAGCACCTTGATTCCTGAGACTTATAGATGGGTAGGTAAATCACTTTAAAAAAAAAAAGGCAGCACCTGAGAAAATATACACTTTATGTCACATGGTAATATAGTGTCCCATGTACATAACCAAATCTCAATACATCACTAAAAATAGAACATATCTAAACAAACTATAATAGCAATGTTTTTCATTCTTTGCAAATATCAATTTAATATTATGGTCATGTTTCATAGTTATTGACACTTAAATTATTTATCATTCAAGTCATTACTATATCTAAATTTTTTTTTCATGTCAATAACTCATTCTTTCTTTCTGGCAACTTTTCCTTTTGGGTACTTTAAATTGTCTCTTTAAGCATTATCACATATTTTATCTTTTAACTCATTATATAATTGCATTTCTCCTTAAAACATATCTTTTTAAACAGATCCAGGATCAACTGGGAATGAGCCAGCTTTTATTCATCTAACATTGTTTTATATCTATCAAACTAGTTGATTTGAGGTAGGTTCTGTCATCTTATCAATCACTGCTAATTTCTTCATGTAGTTTGAATCAAATTTTCATTTTCTGGATCTACTCCTAACTTTCTATTCCAATATTAGATCCTGGATGTGGTGAACTCTTTGGTGTTTCTGGTTTTCTTGGGCTAGAAAAACTTCTAGAATGTACTATCATATTACACATGTTCTATCTTTGTTACCAGAGTTTCTCTTTTGCCACCATCTACAGGGTCAGAATCTTTGGTCATCTTTTACTCTAAAATAACCAATGTCTCACTCCTTTGATTTATCGCCTATTGGATGAGATGAACTTGCCATCAACCTATACCTTCCTGATTCTGGAGGCTTATGTTAATGGCATTTAACAAATCCGCAACTTGTTCTATGGTTTAGTCAGTGATGATAATAATCTGTTTGATGTGAAGGGATCAATTACGTTGAATAATCCTGATGATCTGACTCTGCATGCCACATGTGATGGTGTGCTTAAATTTTGACATTTGCCTTCTAAAGAATTGAATATAGGCTTCATCAACTTTTATGCAAAATCTTTCCTGCATAATTGGATATCTGATTGCTTCTTGGCAGTCTTCTGACCAAAAATTATTCTAAATTTTTCTCTGTATCCAGATTAGGGGATTGGTTTCTAAATTTATTAATGAGTTCCACCCTTCCTTAGCAGGTCCTTGTAAATGATTACAGCCAATAGGCCACTTGCTCTTTCTATTAGTGGTTTAACTGAAAATAATTCTCCAGACTAGTGATTCCCAACTTTTCTTTACCAGTGACTCCTTTAAAATTAATTAGATTTTGGCGACATATTGGAGATTTTAAGACCAAAAATAAATTTTACATATATATTTATTATAAAGAAATAAATTTTATCGCACATATATTGTAAAAAATGATTTTATATCCGACCAAAACCATTAAACACCCTTATCTACTTCAACACCAATATGCACAATAACATTCTCCATATATAATGTACCATAATCTATATATAGAAAGAGAAGGTAACCCAAGTAATACATATTCTCAAAAAATAAAAATGTTTACAAGCATTTTAGATGAGAAAATACATACTTGTTTATATAATTAAAAGATAAACAAATATGTGATAAAATCCAAAACCTAAACTAAACATGCAAAGCTTAAATATTTATACTTACCTTTATTATAAAACCTTTCGTGAACTATCGTTTAACATACACATATTATAACAAAACAAGAAAAAAGATGACCAAATGTAGAGACAAGCATAAATAATCAAGTCCATGCATGAATCAAATTTGCTACTTTAAAAGAGTTGATTCAATACTTAAAAAGAACTTTGTTTTGGTGATCAGCAGTATATATATACAAACGACCTTTTAAAAGATCAGATCAGATCAAAAACTCTTATTGACTAATCAACACATATTTTGTAAGCCGTGATCGAACTCGTCATTTGAATATAAAGATCAGCAGCCATCAAAGTAAAACCTCAAACTAGAAGATTTCATCGAAGACAGATAATAGTTAAAATAAAAGCATATGGGTTTAAATTCAGCAAACTAAGAGAATTTAAATTAGAACCTCCAGAAATAACCATAAAATTATTTGATACTTCAAGAGAGTTATGCACATTCCAAAACATTCGAACCCAACCAATTGGATCATGAACTGTAGAAAAAAGGACACACATAATCCATTTAGCACATTCTCCTTTACGGACTCTTGATTTCTCCTAGGTCATCACCATATGATTAATTCTATGTATATATCATTAAAAACCAATCAACACTTAGGCAATCCCAAAATCGATAACAATCAACAATTTCAAATTATTATCAAAGCAACCTCCTTTTAACAATAAAGATGGAATCCCATCTTTATTAAGTCTAATACACTTAGTATACCTTGATAATAGTTTGAAATTGTTGATTGTTATTGATATTGTCTACGTGTTGACTGATTTTTAATGATTACTTACAAATCCATTTAGCCTTGAACATTATTACACTTGCTATATATATATATATATTTTTACCATAGGTCAAAAAGAGGGTATATGTTTTCTTGACATACTGTGTGTGTGTGGGGGGGGGGTAATATTGCTAGTTTTTAATTTTAAATTAAATAAAATATAGGGTCAGACAAGAACTTGCTTGTGGATGAATTTGATCATCACCAGGAGACTATATTTTCCAACATTAAACACCAACACTTATACTTGTTGATACTAATCATTTTGTCATTTACTTGTTTTTTCAGTATACACAATTAAAAACTTATAACATGAATGGACTTTTCTATCATTATAGAAATAAATCATAATAACAAAGGGGATCCCAAATCATTACCATGTTATGTAACATGAATCAATCTGCAAATATATTGGAAACAAAGAATTATGGTTTACTAAATTAGCAAGCAAATATACACGTTTTTCGTTATTTATTTATCAATTTATCACACTCTCAATGCAATAAAGATAGTGAGATGAATATTCCCTGAACTAGAATATGGTGTGTATTCTCCTTCAGCTGGAATTCTGGGATGTGGAATTCAGCAATAAAGAAGGAGGATGAGTGTATGTGTATGTATCTGAAATATGTTCATAAGCAAGCATGTCATCTCGAATCTATATCAGGGTGCTTATGAATCTAGAAGTTCAGAAAGCCTAGATAGACCTTCTCATCACTCTGAGAGCCTATCAAATATACTGCTATGTAAGGCCGGGGCACATTCCGTTACATATAGTGCAACCAGTTGCGGAGGGGCACGAATCTTACTGTTGACATTCTCAATGATAAAATTGATGAAGTCTAAACATCGTCATTACATTTTCTTTTTATCACAAGGTGATGAATTGAAGTTGAATAATGAAAAACTACCAAGAATTAAAACTGATTAATAGTTTGCAGTTAACTGCTTAAAAGAATTAAATATTTAAGATATAAAAATAGTAAAGATGAAAAGTCAAGTGAAATAATAACTTAGTTAAAACAAATTTTTTTGGCAAATACAGTAAAAATATAGTGACGATGTAGTTTGATATATATAAAGGTTAATATCTGAAAATAAAAGCTTAGTAAAATAACTTAAAACAAAAAAATAAAGAGGAATATAAACTGAAGGATAAGATAGATGATCAGAAAAATAAAAACTATGCAGTCTGAAAGTATTAACGAAAGAAAAGATGAAAATGAAATACGAGGTGATATGGATGGAGACGAAGTAGAGATTTCTCTTCTAGAAAATCAAGAAGAACAAAACATTGACGTATCTGGGAAAACTGTAGCAGAAAACATCCAATCGCCAGAAACAACAATGATTCCAGAAAAACAAGAAGAGAAAACAAATGGAAATGATGTCTTACACAATCAATTGATGATATTGACACAGCAAATATAAATGACAGACTTATCTAAAAAGATGAATAATATAAAAACTGAATTAAAAATGAACATCAATATTAAATTGCTACAATTAACGAAAGTTAATGATGAAAGGACCACAAATATAAACAAAGATTTGAGAAATTTGAAAAGAAAATTGAAAGCAAATTAGATAGCAAGTTTATAGAAACTAAACAAATCTATAATAACTTCAAGCTTACAATCGAACAAAATCAAAGTAATACCAAAGAGAGAGACAGAGAGATAAATAAACAAATAGAAAATTTACAGATGGAAATGAATTGGTCTAAAAACAAATTAAGACAGTAAATTGGAAATTCATGAAAAAAAATTTAATTCAGTAGAAAACGGTCATAAATGTATCAATATTAGGCAAGTTTAATTGAAACAGAGTTAATGTAAAATAAAAATAATGTTGACAAATTAATTGAAAACCACAAGTCTTCTAAACCAACTACAAAGTTTCAACACCTCTGTAAATCAAAGAAAAGAAATTCTAGAATATAAATGTTCCAACAAATAAGAAAAATTAAGAAGTAAAACAAATCCAAAATTCCCGAAACTTTAAACTTACAGAATATAAAACATGAAATAACAACAGAAAAACTAAATCTGATTTTAGAAAAAGTTAATAGGATTGATAATAAACAAAATAAAGCCAAAAATCAATGAGACATATAAGAAATAGAAGATATACCCCAAGCCTATAATAATGATGAAGCTATCTTTAATCAAACTAAAGAAGGCCTGGATGATCAAACAATACCACCATTTGTGAAGTGCACAAAATGGATTAAATAATAATAATAACCACATCATTCAGACAAATACCATAAACCAACTTGTCAAACTCAAAGTATTTAAAAGCCTTACAAATGAAGCATCAATCGAATACCTGAGATGCCTAAACCTATACTTTTTCAATCAATACCAACTTATCTGAGGGTGAAAAATTAAGTGGCATATAGTCATTACAAGGTGATGCATTATCGTGGTGGGAATCGTTATTCCAAGTACCGACCATGTTTAATGATTACCAAACATTATTGATTAAAAATTTTTGGAATAACGATCAGGAAGGCTTTACTGTATCAGATACTACAGGAAAAATATAAGAAGCGTCCCTTGAGAAACATTAACCAAATTTTTCAGAAGGCAAGTAGCCAAGTTTAAAACCCTGGACACATATCACCTCAGTCAGAACTATAAGAATTGTTAAACACAATCTAACTTTAAAGATGGAACCATCTTTATGTTGCATTAACACCTAAAGTATTGAACATATAGCAGATTTGCTAAACAATATTGATACAAATAACATGATAGATATATTTCCTGAAAAGAGAAGACAGGAAGTGTCAATTAATGCAATAAATTATAAAAGAAAAAAATAATAACAACCCTCACAATTGGAAGGGAAAATGAATTAAAAATGATGATGTCACCAATACTAGAATGGATGATAAATTCCATGATGACACAAACCCCATTGACATGGCCTCAAGTTTGGATACAATAAAGATGCACTCAAAATCATACCTAAAGTAAATTAACAAGGGATTTGAGATGTAGTTCCTCATCTCAAGGACCCCCATCAAAAAGAGGAACAAAATTAACGTGATAAATAAATAAATCGCCAACCTAAGTTGTTAATGGGAAGATGATGCATCTAACCATATGTTGCAAAGTTGCTCCATGATAAAAATATTTGAGGATTTACTAATTAAAGCTTTGTTAGACACTGGTAGCAAAATATTAGTAATTTCTGATACATTTTAAAAAATCTTAGATAAAAATCGAAATATTAAAACATTACCCCTTAAGTCAGTACATATTATCATGGCTAACAACAAAAAAGCAAAATTAATTCAAAAACAAATCTGGATCAATCAAACATATATCTATCATACCTTTCTTATCTTAAATGGCCTCATTCATAAAGTCATCTTAGGGGCAGACTTCCTACACATGAACCAGAGTAAACCAGTCGGGATAAGTAATGAGATTATAGAGATATTATTGCCGAATTATGATCTACATAAAATTGATTGCATGATTTCATATATCCCAGAAGCACTTTATAAAATAAAATAAAATTGCAGAATCGAATTTATCCATAGGCAATGATATAGAGAGGTTACGATCAGCAATCAATGAATATAGTATTATATACTCAGAAATACCAGGAGTGATAGAAGGATTCCAACAAAGAATTAAACTATTTGAAAACCAACCATTTCAATCCAAATCATATCCAATCTCATACCAATATCGGGCTGAACTAAACCAACATAAAAAAAAAATGATTAATTTGGGAATACTATCAAAATGCTCATCACTATATTGCAATCCTATTGTAAAGGTGAAAAAAAAAGACGGTTTAATGAGATTTTGTTTAGATGCTAAACAACTAAACAAAATGATTCCAGATAGGAATATACCATTACCCATACACAAATTATCCATAAGATTTGGATATAAAAAAAGATTATTTTCGACCTAACCTCAAGTTATTGTTAGATAGAACTCCATCCAAAAGATTGCCAATACATTGCATTCTGATATGAGGGATTTACTAGTTTAATAGGATGCCATTTGGATTAATTAACAGTGGTGCTGGTTTAATAAGATGCCTGGATAAAATTCTTTCTCCTGAGATTTAATAGATAGCAACTATCTATATAGATGATGTTATCATCACATCAACTACTATTGAAGAACATCAACATTTAAAAGTTTTTTTTTTCAAGAGTGCTATGATAAGGGTATAAAACGCAATTTCAAGAAGAGTACATTAGCATGCAATGAAATAGTTTTTTTATGTCATATTATTGGGTGTAATGGGATAAGACCTCATCCAGCTAAGATTAGTGCAATATAGAGTGAAGCCCATCATGAAAAAACTAAATTTCCTTTTTTTTCAATTAAAATATATATATATTATACCGGGTTCAAACCGTAGAAGATCCCACATACTCCACTCGCTAGGTTTAAACCTTATTTATAATAAATTTATAATCTTATATTATAAATATTACGTGAACGAACCGACCCGTTCGAGCAGAGCAGAGAATATTATTGATAGCAGAGCTGCCAACAATACCCATGATCAGACTGAGCTATGTAATGCATAACACGATCACATTTCCAGATCGTGGCTCACCTCGGCTGCTAGATTCAAACCCCTACTATCCAAAGACTTAATTTGTTTTGGAGTAAACCCCGGGCGCCAGCTAGTTTCAGAACTAACATGTTTGGACAGTAGGCCCATAATCCAGCACTTGAAAAATCCCTTAACTAGCTCAGTCTATTTTTAATTCAATAACAACTTATTCCTTAACTAGTGGCAAAAGAATTGACTGACAAAATTATGCTTTAAGTTTAAAAGACAATTTATTTTAATTAACATTTATTATACTAATTTTAAATACTTTTATAAATCATAACACTGGTATTTTTATATAATAATCACGCACATTCTTAATTCACAAACTAGAATATCATATAACAAATCATTAAATAATATTTGACATTTAAAAACACACACATTAATAGTTCGTCTATGTATGCTATAGAGTTCATATTACTTGACTCTGGGAAGCTTCAACTAATGCGATGGCTACTTTATAAATGAGAATAAGAAAAATGTTATTACCTAGGATTTTTGAACGTGGATTTAGAACTTTATTTTCTTCATGGTTGCTGCTTCAAGTAAGAATATTTCCAGTCGGCTGGGATGTTTTCTTGAGGAGTTTTATTATTATTCATTGGCACTATTCTTGGAGACAGTTACCAACACTTATACATTTACAATGTTATTTGTTTGTTGATACTAATCATTTTGTCATTTACTTGTTTTTTTTTTCAGTATATACAATTAAAAACTTCGATTGTTTTCTCATCCTTGGTGTTCGCCTTCAGATGTCGCTACTTCTAGGTAAATTCCTAGAAATATACCATTTCACCAGCCTTCACCCAACCAAAAAGGAATTTTTCTAAGTTATAAACACAGAAAAGTCCTCACGTTATGTTGGACGGCGGAGGTGACGGCGACAGAAGCCAACACAAAGAGACTTTCTATGATAAAACACAGAAAGAGTTCCCAATGGCTTCCGGTTATGGCTTTTTTTTCTATGCTAAAAGCAAAGAGAAAGAAATGCCTTGATCGGCTGCCGTAGTAGTCGATTTTGTTCATCATTTTCTCGTAATAGTAGAATATCTATTTTCCCTGTAGTTTCATGTGAGAGTGTGTGTCTTTGAAGCAGTCGTAGTTGTTTCGTGTGAGAGTGTGTGTCTTTGAAGCAGTCGTAGTTTTTTAAAATTTGATAAGACGTCTATTTTTTTTAATGTTTACTGTTGTAAGTTTAGTAATAATGTCCTGAAGATTCCATTACGAAGGGGTAACCCTCAAAAATTGCTTTTAAGGGTGCGAAAGGGAAAAAAAATTAACGGATCACGCGAAAAGTGCTGTTTTCGCGAGAATTCGTTCGTGACCAGTTACTTTCGCTATATATATACGCACAAACAAAAACAACCCACTGTCTAATTATTAGGAATTACTTGTCCGAAAAATAAAATTAGTCGGGTATTATTTTTTTGTTTTGTTTTGTTACATTTATTATTTCAAAATAAGATTAGTTTTTATATCTACACACTAACAAAAACAACCACCAGTTCCTGATTAATTAGTCTTTAAAAAAAAAAGCAAATTCAACGGGGTTTGATTTTTTCCAATGGAGTCTTTGAATTACGGTTTGTTTGTTTTTATATATACACAAGATTTACCAAAAAAAAGAAACCCACTTTCTGATTAATTACTGTCAAAAGAAACGCAAATTAGTCGGCTATCATTTTTAAATTTAGTATTTCAATAACGGTACCCTTTTTATATAGACAGACTTAACAAAAACAACTCACTTTCTGATTTATTACTGTCCCCCCCCCCCCCAAAAAAAAAAAACGGAAATTAAGTCGGGTATCATTTTTCAATCGAGTCTTTTAATGACGGTCCTTACTAATAGTAGTCAGGTATCAATTCTAAATTGTAGTATATAAATTACGTTACTTTTGATAGATTTAGAATTACCTCTTGCTTTTTTAATAAAATGATTGATTTACTCTTGACCAAAAATACCGTAACTTTAAAAAAAAAGAAAGTCCAAAAAAAAAAAAAAAATTCGAAAAAGCCCCGTAACTTTAAAGATACACACACAAACTTAAAAACAAGATAAGAATAATAAACATTTACTTATTACGTCTTGCTTTTGAATAAAATTATTGATTTACTCTTGCAAAAAAAAAAAAAAAAGACCGTAACTTTAAAACGACACACGTAAAGTAAAAAAAAAAAAATTAAAAAAACACCGTAACTTTAAAGACACACACACACAAACTCAAAAACAAGATAAGATTAATAAACATTGACAAAAAAGAAAAAAAAACTAACACCAGATAATAGTATTAGTTAGTAGAATATTTTATTACAAATCTAAGAAATCATATCTTTTTAGATCAAATCGATCATTTAGGTCCGGCCCGAAATCGTTATATGTATATGTTTTTGATTAGCGTCAACGCCATCTGAAGGCGTACACCAAGGATGAGAATACAACCTTTTTCTAGCATGAATAATCTTTTCTATCATTATAGAAATAAATCATAATAAAGAGAGGATTCCAAATCATTATCACATTATATAACATGAATCAATCTGCAAACATGTTGAAAACAAAGAATTATGGTTTACTAAATTAGCAAGCGAAGTATACATATAATAAGTTATAAAAAATTTTTGCATTGATATTGAATGACTACTTTTTGAGGTGGAAAAAGGGATTGGATTAATAAATATCAACCATACTGATCAAAGAATAATCATAGATATCTAAACGAATCAATTGCTATTGTTATATTTTCTCGTTGAATAAATTTGTTAAACATATGATTACTAATTAGACAGTCATTTGTGTTTTTCTTTATTCATTTATCAATTTATCATATGCTCAATGCAATACAGTGATATGAATATTCCCTGAAGTAGAATGTTAAGTGTATTCTCCATAAGCTCGAATTCTTGGGATAAATGGAATTTAGGAATGGAGGAGGATGAATGTACCTAAGATATGTTCATATGCAAGCATGTCATCTCGAATTGACATCAGGGTGGTTAGGAGTCTAAACATTCAGGAACTTTACATATGCTTTCTCATCCACTCCGAGGGTGTATCAAATATACTGCTAAGGCAGGACAGGACCTGTTCCGTTACTATATTTATTTAAAAAATCAAAAAGTTTTAATCCTAATGTGATATTCTTTGCATAATTTCTTTATTCTAGGACAAATTGCAAATATGGAAACACCAAATTCTTATTCCGTGGAAAGTAGTCTCTAATTTTTTGCTTTTAATTTCGGTCACTGATGAATATGCTAACTCACATAAATGTGAAATACAGAAAGGCAATAAAATTTTTAAGGCCTTTGGTAATAAATTTTGAAATTCAGATGAAATTTTTATCCAAAATGCTGGTACATTCATTTCAACAAATTCTCTTAAATTTCTATCATTTATTATTTCTATGTATTCTTCTGATATAGTTAAATTGATCAGGATTTTAATTAAGGATTTCTAATACAGTCATATTTGTGAACATTCAAAGATGGAAAATAATGCTGAATTTTTTTTCTTCTAATGTTGTAAGTATTTCAGTTATTAACTTTAAAATCTTATAATCATATTTAGTTTTTGACATTAGCAGAAACATATCTAGATTTGTCATGCATTCTTTTCCATATACCTAATTAATCATTAGTTATAAAATAAATAAGCAATTCTCTACGCAAGAGGAAATTTTCAGAATTTGCTTTTCTACATCATCCTCTAATAAGGTTTTCACCATGGGCTGACAAGCTAGTAAGATTAGATTTTTAGTGATAATGTGTATTTTTTTCTCTGTGATATTAATTCAGTAACTAAGAAACTACATTCTTGTATTTTGTCACAGATTTTGATAATATAACTGTGCTTGTTATCTTTTGACTTTAACAAATAATCAGAACTTCTAATAGGTATGGATATTTTGTAACTAAATGAAGTTGTAATTTTTTAAGAACCAAAAAAAACATTGAAAGTTTTTCATACAAACAACGTAAATTAGTGTAGGACAGTTTTTATCCTCTATCCATGAAAATCCCAAAGCTATATATTTTTCATATCTTTGCCTTATGATTCGCGCCTTTTTAGCAGAAGATGCCAGTTCGATACAGTCATTATCAGTTCCTTCATCTTTGCTTTTTGATCCTTTTCTATTTTAAAAATTATCCATTTTAATGTCTGTTGAATTTTGAAATAAATGTACTATTTTTTTTTATTTTTAGAAATTGTAAAAAATAAATGTTCACCTTATCAAACTACTGAATTTCACAATTTATAAATAAGAGACACATTGCATGTCTCTGATAACTTTATATATCTGTAATTAATAACACATAATAATGATAAAACTATTACTATAGGCCCAGAGAAGGAATGGTTAATCATACTTTATAACTTATGACTGCCATCGACAAATCGTTTATTACTGATTACTCTGTTGGAACGACTGTATTTTTAAGATGTGCGCTATGAATCAGGCATGAAATTAACATACTCTCATTGACTAATCTAACTTACAAATTAATAACAATCGCGTAGTAAACTTGTTCAAAGAAAATGCAGTAAAAGAGCATGCATTTTTCAAATTATTGTGACTTGTCAGAATTTTTCTAGATTTTATATACTTTTAACCTATTAAGCTTGTATTAATTTTTTATTATAAATTTTGATATTTTGCCAACACACCTGAAAAACTCTTGGACACACACATTGGCAATATTGCATCAGACTATCAAGATGATCCATGAGCATCTCTCCTGTCTTACACATGAATGTCTGAATTTTGAAAAATTTATTTATACAGCTAAAAGTCTCATAATTTCTGTGCTGTTTTGTAATTGTTGTATTTTCATAACTTTTTTTTTGGTTTTGTATCCCTTGTCATCTCACTTTTACTATCTTCCTTAAGTTCTTTTATCGTTTCTATAAACCAATTTTGTGTAATTTCCTTCAACCTTGCATAATCCATTTTTATGTTATATATGATACCAATTATTTCTGAGTTTTCTGCATATCTTGAGTGTCTACAAGTTTTTCTTTAAACAAATAAATTTTGCATTTGATCATCATCTCTCTTCACTTCCAGCTTTTCTATCTTTCTACTATATTTTGAAACTTGCCTGGAATTCATTTTCACTAGACTTAATAGATTTTTGAATCATTTCCACAAAATTTATGTAATATTTTTTCTATACACTCCATTTTCTGTTGTATTTGCTCTTGCATTTCTCCTGCTATTTCCAGCTTCAAGTTGTTTATAATTTCTAGTGCAACTCCAAAGTTTTATTTCTTAATGCATTTCTTTAAGTTCATTATCTCTTTTTTGTTGTTTTTCTTCAAGTTTTAAATGCATTTTTTTAAAGTTTTATACTGTACATAATATGTACCATATTATTAGGAAAATGTATTGTAGTACAAGAAGCAACAAATACAAAAAAAAGTCGTGAAATACTTTCATTAAATGAGAAAAAAAAAAACGCATTAATTTAATATGGAAAAATTAAAAATAGGCTGTATATTTCAAATAAGTCATCGCTCAGAAAAAAAAGAAGCAGATTCTTGCCACTATAGCTTGTGTCCTTGGTTAAAATGGAAAAAGCCTTAAATCTATGGTTAAATAATATGAATTGTAAAAATGTATAGTTAATGTTCTTGTAATAATTTAGCTGAGAATCTGGATCATATTATTCCAAGTTATTCACTGCAAATGGATGGTTGAATAATTCTAAAACCATTAACATTTTAAAAATATTAAAATAACTGATGAAGTTGTCTTTACTGATTGCAAAACTGCAGACACATTTTCATTGGAATTTAAAAAAATTATTGGAAAGAAAAGTCCGGAACTTGTATTTAATTCTGATAAAACAGAATTCTGAATGATTGAACTCAGACACAGTATTGTAAATGTTTAAATAAATGTGCTTTCTCAATTAATTATTAATAACATCATTTTTTAATAATTTTGTTTAGATAATTTATTATGTACACTATATATATTGTAATGGTATTCATATGCCATTACATTATTTTAAAATTAAAATAAATAGGAAATAATCATAAGTAAAAATGATTTTTTTAAAAAAAAAGCATAAATGGAAAATTAGAATATTTATTTAACATATATATTATCACACAGATGGAAAACTTTAAAAAAACAAAAGTATTCAAAAGTAAGTTAATGTAAAAAAAATAAAGATCTGAAGATAGACTAATATTTTTGTTAAAAGTAATGTAAAAGAAAATAGAAAAATGTTGATTAATTTCTATTTAAAAATCAAGTCAAAATTTTAGCAAATGGAAATGATTGTTCTATAATTGAATGTAAAGCAAACTAGCCCTTGGGGCACTTAAATGATTGTAAAGTCAGATAAGAGAAAAATTAAAGATTGTGTTCCCCACTTTGAAGCAGATTGACCAATACAAACAGCAACAAGGGCATGGGCCAAAAAGGGAAACATCAGGAGTAATAAGATCAGTGACGTCATGTTCGAGCGATCCATAGAATTTGTAATAAGGGAGGCCAGAAATTATAAAAGATGAAATAATGAATTCATTAATTAATCTGAATATCAATCTATGTATGACAGGTAGCTATAGTAGCAAACTTCATGATATACGAGTCTGACACGAGATTTAGTTTCCTGATATTTGCACCAGCTGAGGCGGTCTCCTGATGATAGTTCCGGCCAGAATAAATGGCAAGTAACAGCTTAGTTTCCAGGAACAATCTACAAAATGTGATCACCAGAATGAACTTCCAAAAATCTGCAGAAATCCGCGGGATTTATAAAGACTTATCACGGAAAGTAGGAATTGATATTCAATATAAACTTTTAGATATTTTAAACAAACTTTCAACTAGCAACCTAATAGTAACTTTTAATGAACTCTTATCTGAGACTATCAAAAGAATTCTAAGTCCGTTATTAATATTTTTTTATGTATAACGTTTGCTTTAATCACTTCCATTTTTTTTATTTAACTAAATTTTATTAAATTTAAGTTGGGTGTAGATGGCTGCATAGATTCGTTAAAGTTTGTTAAAGGGGTTTAATTTCAGACTATTTGTTTCGTTGTTGAGTCGATGCTGGTGGAGGGATGTATAGGTGTTTATATGAGTGTAATGTGAAGCATGTTAGCATACAGGGCACCAATCCCAAATTAATGCATGGCCCAGAGGTTAGCCATCGCGTTGAAATGGACGTGGATGTATTTCCCATGCTATTGATTTCCTTTCGCTCTATGGATATGGACTATAAGACGACAAGGACCGCTCTCCTCCATACGAAGCATTTCTTTTTAATGTTTTATACATATGATTCCTTCGCCAGACAGACATATATTCCTGTACTGGATGAGGATCATTTCTTTTAAATAATATCATGCTGTAGACACACATTCCTGTCAGCGTGGATATATGCTAACATCTTCATATTGCATTGGTTGCATCTGTATATCAGGAAGCGAGCGTTTGTTTAACTGTGAGCTTTTAGCCTGGGGTTGAATGTTGTTAAAAAGTTTTTGATTGCATAATCTATGTAGCCTATCTATGCACAACATTCTAAAATAAAATTATATAAACTGTCAATCTGTGCGGACTTACTAAAGTTTAAAATAATTTCAATAACAAATTAAAGAATTTATTCCTCAAATTTATATATGTGCGTAAATAAATGTTTGTGTGATTATAACTGGCAGTGGCTTATTTTATTTATTTTTTCTTTATCAACAATACTTTAAGAATTTATATGTATAAATCTCAGCTACTCCTTGAGCTTAGTGACTAGGGCATATCGGTCGAATAAAAAATGGAATCTAACAAGATCTGCCTACATTATAAATTTTCTAGGTTCAAATAGCCTAGTGGCACCCTATACGGTAGTTAGAGTCTTGAGTACCTGACCGTTATAATATATATAAAGCTTTTGTTATACATAATTTATTAAGTGCACTATACATATAAAGCATCTATTATATGTGTGTTGAAAAGAACTGTACTATACACTTAATACTACAAATTGTACTTTAGCTTCACCATTAACGCGTTCCAACACACTTAGACATATTACAATAGAATAAACAATACCTATCAACAAAACGTGAACTATGGTACATTATATATATTATTTGAAAAGGGACTTGGAACAAAATATAGCATAGTTCACAGCTCCACTGTTGCTTTTAATAATTATAAAAATAAGCAATAAAAAATATTGAATTTCTTTTAAAATAAATTTAATAAAAGTTTAAGTCAGTTATAAAAAGTTTTTAAAAATCTTTCTTTTCTTTTTAAAAAATAATCAACATTTAGTAAATTTAAAGAATACAAACAGAACTTTAATTATTTTAAATTTAAAATATTATAGAAGACAAAACAATATAAATTGAAATAAGTAATGAATGATTTAATAATAAAATAAACTGTAAGTTAATATATGTAATATTTACATATTGTGACATATTTGCACATGTATATTAAATGTTTGTAATTTTATAGAAATTAATATAAGGTGTGTATTTATATATGTAATTAAAAATAATAAAATTAAATTTCTACATGTTCATGTAAAGAAATAAAATAATCCAATTGTTTTTTGGATCAGAAGCTTGCTAAGCAGTCAAAACTATTACAGAGGAATTAAATAAAGCATTGTGAAAATAGCATTATTAGGACTGTAATCTTTTTAACTATTGTATTTATTAATCAACTGCTATGATATAAAAATATTTTATTAATAAAATATTAAAATTAATATTTATATTATTTAATATTTATTAAACAGGGAGAAAAACTAATAAATAATTTCCTTTATCTCAATAGTATATAACAAACATTTGTAAATATATATCGATCCTGACAGATACAGTCACCCATTCAAATGATTAATCCTGCCAAATAATGCATCATTATATAATAAAATCCTGTAGATATCTCTGCAAAAACCAAAGAATGTTTAACAGCTACATTTTTCCAAGCAAATGGTATTTCACAAAAAAATATATGAACGAAGAATATGACGTATGGTATGAATATGCATCTACAAGATACTACTACTCAAAGAAAGTTGCTGAGGACGAGTGACAAGACAACACAAATGATATCATACTCATTTATGAACAAACAATATATATAAACAAAGCATATTACTACTCAAGGTAAGTTATTGAAAACAAGTGACCGGACAACACAAATGGTATCACAATCAATTATGAATAATAAAACTTTATATACACAAAACAGAATTTTAGCTTAAGTAAATTTAATATACCCAATTACCCTTTCCGTGCTAACTTATTTCCAAACCTGGAGGAAACTATAAACCTTTAACTATTAAAACAAATAATCTTATGTAATTTACTTAATCTCTCCATGCAGTTGTTTTATTCAATCCAAAGATCAATAATCTGCCTTATTCATGTTAATGATTAAACTATTATTTTTACAATTTAAGGCTGGTGGAAATGACTCTTATTTTTTTTTTAAAATATTAAGTTTTTAAAAGAATGGTGAGTGTTTGCAATAATAAGCTAGTTCTTTTATAAAAATACTTTTTTTAAGTTTACACCTACTGAACTGTAGTGTGACTAATAAAGTAGCAATCAATTGCCATCCTAATTCCTAAACAAATCTATTTCTATGTAAAATTAATGATAATAATTTATAAAATATTTTCAGCATAAATTGAATGCAGGAGATAAAATACCTAATATTAGTAATAGGCAGTCGTAATAATATATTCAAGGTTCATATACATTACCCTTTTCATCACTAAGAGTTCAAGTTCTGACTTCAAGTATTGGTAGACTTTTAGCAGATTGATCTTAATGACAGCAATTGTTTACATTAATACACATTTATTTTCTTGTTCAACGGATGGCCACTGACTTTTTTTCATTGATGGTTGGTTTAATCCCAAAGCCATAGACACTATTGAAGTGCAACAATATATAGTTTGCATATAAACTGGACACAATGTTCTTTGAGAAGGTTCTATATGATTTGATGGCTTCTCAGCAATTCATGGTGGACTTATGGCTTGCATCCGTCCAGCTTGGCCAGAGTGAAACAGATGACTGCTTTTCTACTCTGCCATATTTCAACACAAAGCACAATAAACATCACATGATCACCATTTCTTTTTTTTTTTGCTTGCTTATAACTGTTATTAAAACAGGCAAAACTCTCCATACAGTATTGCCATTCAGTGCAAGCCAGAGTAATCAATGGATTTGGTCTTCGTCAGTGAGAAGCCATGGATCTGAGAGCATTGCACTTAGATCTTAGGATCCTAAGATCTAGGTGCAGTGCTATCAGATCCATGACTCCTCAATGACGAAGGTCATAAGCCAGAAACTAGTCTGGGGATATTGGATGAATATGCACTAGATGGGGATTTTATGCACAAGCCTTCTGGCATCCATTGATTAACCTGGCTTGCACTGAGTGGCAATACTGTATGGAGAGTTTTGCCTGTTTTAATAACAAAGCACAATAATTATCATAATCACAGCATTAAATAATTAAAGCATAATAAATGATCTTCTGAGAGATCCTATTTATAGTTTAGTGAGTTGTCTTATCAGCAATATCAGTTTCCATTGTGGGTCATTTCCATCTATTGGTTAGAGATAAGTCCTAAACTTCGTTATAATCTGCACCTTATTTGTCCAATTACAGCATTTATAAAATTTTAACTTTGAAAAAAAATTATACCAAAATAACATGTTTAATTAGCCTATCTGTTTATCTAAAATTTAATAACATTTTATATAATAATGTCATTTCTACCCTCTCTAATTACGAAATACCTTTACAATTTTTAATCAATGATATATTTTGCTTTAACTTACTTTTAAAATAAACCTAAAATTAATAATATTGTATACATTTATCTGTGCATATACTTATATATATATATGTATAATTGTTGAAAACCTTTAAATTTCCTATATAATTTTCAAATTATATATGTGATATGTAAATATTGCTTCAAAAGAGATTTTATTTAGCACTGACTTTAAATGTTTCACTGCCTTTTAATCAGGATCATATAAAGGTGTTAATACATGACGAATCTCGTTAACTAAAAGTGATTCTATCTGAAATGAAATCTGCTCAATTATCAAATACTATACGTTCAGGGTATCCAGTAAGCATCACATGATCCTATCTCTTATACTAGCACATAATTGTTTATAAGCTATTGAGCTTAGATTGAAAATATTTTTGTGTTTTCAATTTCATTCTCATAGTTTTGTAGTTAAGTAGAGATAAAAGGTGGGTGCTGGAGGGTTGCATTAGATCCTAAGACCTAGGTGCAGTGCTTTCAGATCCAAAGCTCCTCACTGACGATGGCTACAAGCCAGAAACTAGTCTGGGGATATTGGATGAGTAGGCATTAGATAGGGATTTTATGCACAAGCCTTCTGGCATTCATTGATTACTCTGGTTGGCACAGAGTGGCATTACTGTATGGAGAGTTTTGCTTTGTTTTATAATTTCAGGATATCTGTGACATGCAAATAATTCATTTAAAGTTTTAATGGTATTTCCACATTAGTGTTTTAACCATTTGGTATTCAGTCCATTTAGAATAAGAGCCAAATGCAATCAGGAAAATATAAACTGTTGAAAGGTCCAGCATAATCCATGTATAGAATCTGCCAAGGTTGAATGGCTTGTGGCCAAAATTCTAACTTTTTTGAAAATAATTTTGTTGTGGGTTGACATTCTCACCTGCTTGTTTGTTCAATCTCATGACTCATACTGAACCACCATATAAATGATCGTGCCAATTCTTTCATTCTAATGATCCCCGAAAGTCACACTTACTTCTTGCCTTCAGTTGGAATTAATATATGATTCATCAATAAGATACATGTTAGACAAGCTTTCATACATGTTCCATAGAAGTTGTACAATATAACTAGATTGACTTCTATGCCATCTATCTTTAATCCATTTTTTAAATATTTGGTAACCAGATTCTGGGTTAATCCACTTGGCTACTATAGCACTATTTAGCATGTTCATATCTCTATGATTTCAAGCTTGAACCCACACATATCCAGTAATCTTGACTGTGAGCCTTACATGATCAATTTCTTTATCCAGCCTATAGGTAAGTTTGAAATCATATGATGCTAATATATTAATATATTGGTTCATTCTTTGATCAGGAGACTTCTTTAATTTTCAAAAATTCCCAACAGAGGTTGATTGTCTGTGTAGATCTTGAATCCATGTCTATATACATATTGATGAAAATTTTTTCACAGCAAAAATGATCACCAAAGTTTTCTAATCTGGCAAACTGTATTTCTTTGCTGCCATTGTTAATGTTCTTGGTGGATAGGCGATTGGATGTAACCGCGCCCACTCAATATTCACAAGGAGTTGGCTTGAGGTTGGTCTTTAGCATTATTGAATGCTTTATCATGCTCAAATCCCCACTTACATCATTGTTTTTTCTTTAACAATTGATATTATGCTGTCACTACATGTGATTTGCTTTTCAAGAAACTTGAAGAAATTTAATAATTCCAAAAATGCTTGTAAATCCATAATGTTTTTTTGGTTTAGCAGCATCCTTTATGGCTTTCACCTTTTCTCATGTTGGATATTTTTCTTTACTGTTTATTATGTATCCCAAAAACTTGATTTCAATGGTCATCCAAATACACTTCAAAGCATTTACCTTTGCACCAATTTTTTCTAGTTTAGCACAAAATTTATACATTGTCAATTTGCTCTATTTCTGCAGCTGTCAAGGTAAGGAATAATTCCTTTTCAGTCCAGCACCAAACTACCCATTTTCACTTGTATATTTGGCACTATAATTACCCCGTATGGCAATTTGTTATTCTTATATAATCCCAAGCGAGTGCTGATGGTTATGGTCATTATGGGAATTTGATGAAATGCAAACTATAAATTGATTTTGGTAAAAATACGATGCTTCCTACAATAATGCTAAGACCTCAAATCAAGAACACTGGGTACAGGATGTTGTTACACGGTAATCTCTGCAAAAAAGTCACATTTGGCTTTAATATTACCACTACAGGTGTTGCGACGATGATTCTTCACAAGGTAATAGAATATTTCCTTTAACCAAATTATGAACTATATCTTCAATTCTAGATTTATAAGAGGTCTACATGAACTTACTCCGAGCTTCTTTCATTAGCTTTATAACAATTCATGTGTGTATAACTGTGATGGGCCAGACTTAAATAACCATGAAAACTTTTCGTAGACCTCCAAATGCAATTATTTTTTTATTATCTTAATCGAGATCCTTAAAGGTTAAAGCCAATTTTTACCCAATTTTGAGCTTAAAGCTCTTTTCACTGTATACAGAAATAGATTTTTAAATTCTCGAATTTTCACAGGTAATTGCGATCCCATGTATTTCTATTGTTTCTATTAATGTTTGTCATTATTGCATTAGTCTTCTCTACTGTTGTTCCTTTTATTATTCCTGATAATATTTGTCCAGTCATTTTGTAACATTAGAGACATGCCTACTCCGCTGTTGATTTCCATCGTCACTTTTGGTCCACGAAAGTCCAACATAATAAAGTTATTATCCATATCTTTCATTTTTTAGTATTAATTTCTTTTGCGATCCCTCTTCTTGATTTATAGACAAGTATCTTTCTTTTGTTTTCTCTTTGTTAAAACAGACACGTGATAAATGTCCTATATTATTCTTTTTTAAATTTAAAGTTCTTCAAATGGCCTTCCTCACCACATATTCAGGCATTATCCATATTCATATGGCTCAAACTCTCGGCTTCTGTTTTACTTACAGCCATTTGGAGTTTCTTAGTGTCTATAGTACTTTGAAATTCTGCTGCATTTTTCAGCACAATCTCATGAGTAAAAACATTTTTCCATCATGTGTTTGTATGTTAAATGACGTTCACTCCGAACTGGTCTTAGGTTATTGTCATTCTTTCCCAATATCTGGTCAAGAAGTACATTGTTTAGATGGTATTGGAGTTGCATTCTTAGGTAGTGTATGCAATCCCACATCATAACCTTGAATTTTCTCATGTAATGCCTGGCTTCGGTTTATGAATTGGAGATGTACCAGCAGTTTCGATGATGTAGATTTAAAATACATGCTTAATTTCTCTTTTATCTCTTGATAAAATACTTCCTTGGGAACTTTAGGATTGCAGAGTCAGTTTGTATTTTGTATCTCTTTACTGGACATTCACACTATATTGTTGATAAGCATATATCTCTCTGCACGTTCAATATAAATTTTCCAATTTGCTGTGTTATAATTATCAAATTCACTAATGGGACTATTATACAGTGCCATTTTTTCTTCTTTAAAGACTGGCTATGGCATTCTGTTAATACAAATTTTATGAATTTTTGAAATGAGCTAATCTGCTATGCCTAAACAACTTTCCACTATTGTCCTATTTTTTCTTGGGAAGTTAATTGCATCAATCTGCTAAATACTCAGGGATATTATTGACAATACCAGCTAAGCACCGATGAATTTTATTATAAATAAAGCAACATAAAATTTGAAATTTAACACCCTGAGTTTATTAACTAGAGACAAAATAATTAAATGTAAATATGAAGTTAAGTACAATTACTAATTTACTTGGATAATAAACAATTTTTATGTACAGATTTATTCTGCAAATGCTTGTTTTCTTATGAATGGGAATCACATACATGCTATGAGCACATTGTCAATACTTGTGTGTTCTTTCTCCTCTTCTTTTCTCATAGACTTCTGCAGTTTTTATATTCCTAGAATAATCTGCATAAATCTACATACCTTACTTTAATGTAAATTCAAATGCATGTTTGCATAGGTTAATTTTCTGATAAAATTTGGTGCATTTTTATTCACTTCCTGCCTGACTATAATTACAATAAATTGAACTTTATTTACACATAATATATATGTGTGTGTGTGTGTGTACACACACAGTGCTAGATATAGTCTCAGTATAAATTTTGAATATATTACATATAAAGGTAGTTATATAAGTTATATTATTTAGAAAAAAATTGGAATTTAAGCTTCTAATCTTATAAGATATAATAAAATAATTATGAAAAAACTTTATAATATAATTGTAGTTTGAAATTTAGAAGGAAAAAAGTAATTTCAAGCTAAATAATTTTTTTTTTGCATGTTCATTTTTTTAAGTTAAATCTGTATTTAAGAAAGAGTGTAAATGAGAGCTTAATTGACTGGAAAATAATATATTGGTTAAGTAATAAACATATTTTTTGGAAAATAAATTGCTTTTAAGTTTAAGGAACACAGACTGATACATGGAAGAACCATGGTAATACAATGGACACAAAATAACACTAGAATCAAATGCCGTTATTAATGAAGAATGATCAAAAGAAAACTAGTTGTGACATTAAATTTCCAAGAAATAGCAGAAATGACTGCCATAAGATTGAGACTGATATCAAATTTACTGGCGGAACAAATGAAAACCATAATGTTTCAATTCTGCTATGATAACGTTATATGATGTGTGTTTAATGATAATTTATTCAAATGAGCATCACATTCATTCGGCTGTAATCGAGTCTTTCTTATGAAAATACTTTTTTATTATAATACAGTATAATTTTCTTTCTCTCTTATACAAGAATAATTTACTGAATATTTAATAATAAAATTTTTGCAAAATCTTGACTTCTGAGAAAGTACAATTTCCATTTCTGACACAACTCAAATTTTATGTCTTTTATTTTAGTTATTTAAATTAAGTATATACAAGTGCACAGGGTCAGAATAAAGATCCATGTGGTTTCTGGTTACCATAAAATTTGAGGTCCTTAGCACAAAATAGCTTTGGGAGAAAGTGGGAAAGATCTAGTATTAAGAGATGCTATACAAGACTGAATAATTTTGTCAACACTGATAATTCTTCATAACATGCATCAAACTGTGTCCAATATTATGCCATAGCTGCAATCATGTCATAAACTTTAAATATTTGAGACAACAGTTAGATCAAACTTGAATCAATACAAGTACAATCTATAAGAACCTATATAGTATTTGTAAATTATTAATTGCAATATTTTTTGTTTGGCGACACAAAGCAACATTAAGTTTTAAGAAATTAAACAATTTACTGATAAATGAATTTTCAATAATGTAATGTATAAAAAGATGCTTATTAAACACAAACAATTGAAATAATGAAAAATCTAAATTTTAAAATGCTTTTTTTTTTTTAATTTGCAAAATATTTGGGATGCCTTTAAAATTTCATTCTCGATATTAAATGTACATTCGCTCAATATTTCTCAAAACACCTTTAATTAATTTCATTTTAATAAAGATCTCTGCTAGCAATAGAAATCAAGCAAAGATGTAAACGCAGGCAAAAGCTGACATTAGGAAGAAACCGTACTAAGCTATTAAATAATGATAAATGAAGTATAAATTCAACATTCGAAACAAAGTTCTAAACAGGGCCTGCTCGTATGTTTATTACATACGTATAAAATACATAAACCGCACCGGTAAATATAATGCTGTAGCAGGAATATGTCAATGAATACATTAAATTTTAAAGTGTCATCTTTTTGATAGAAATGTTTATTTTAAATATTTATACATGGAGTTGTTTGCATATCATAAATATTAAAAAGTGAAAATTTAACGTTATTAATTATGAAATAAACTTATGACGACGTGAACCATTGAATGTAAATGTATAATAAAATGTGTACAGAATAATGACTGTTTTTTTTTTAAAATGCTTACAGTACATATTGTGAATGAATGAACACTAAAATTTATTTATTTTTATAAGTTATAAAACCTACTTTCCGTTTCAGAAGCATCTTTCGTAATTCCTAAAACTTCGTATAAATTCTTCGTTTCAAAAAGATTTTCGCAAATTTCCAGAAAAGTAGACATCTTAAGATTACTAATAAGTTGATAAGAACAAATGTTAATTAAATTTGAGATAAAAATAAAACCAAAATTTCAAAAACTTAGCCCACAATTAATCCAAAGTGGCGCCTTTCAAATATCTCGTAATAAATATCGTTATCGCCATCTGTCAACAAGAACAGAAAGTAATGTAATTAAAATAATTTTGATTTTTTTGTGGCATTTTTGATTTCTTCCATACGGTTGTTACCGATTTAATGTAATATTTTAGGGTTGTTCAATTCCTTAAAAATCAATCGTTTTAGTTTAATAATCTATTTGTTTATTTTGTTCTATTTTATCGATATAATTTACCTCCGATTTATTTAATTATTCATTTGTTCAAACTTTTTTTTTTTTTTACATCTAATTTACTTCAGTCTGGTATGGCATTCAGGCTACCGACGGAGTCCGAAAGTATCGATTAATGGATTGAATATATCAGAAATAACTGCGAATAATCATTAAGTAGTATATTCTTTTCCTGCCATGTAGAATAAAATATTAGTTCATCAAAGACTAAATACTGTTTCCGAGACAAACAGTTTGAATTCTTTCACTCATTGCCTTTAGTCATTTAAATTAGTATAGGACGCATTTACTTCTGAGTCTGTCTTCCTATTGGTCATTCCCAACACTAATTATGAGAATGAACGTCCTTTATCTGCATATAGCAATTCTGACTCCAAACATTTTGTGCCCAAATTCTTGGCATGGAGAAAACAATTTCGGATCACTCACTAAAGTGCTATAAACAATTGTAAAATCATCAACAAGAGGTAGCGATAGTAATAATATAAATATTACAACTTCTTAATAAATATAGATGAATTCTTTAAGATCTAATCTGCATAGACAGTACTTGTTACTAAAAAGCTATCAAAATCGATAGATTACCTCAGTGAAAATTATTTTCCAGAGTAGGGAAATTTAATCGAAGAGATTTCAAGGGATTTTTTTTCTTCCATATGTCATAGCATCGGCCGGGATGCGAACCTGCAACCAACTGCTTTCTTGCAAGGCGGCTGCGCTGATCTCTCGGCTAATATTAGAACTTTTGGATGCTTTAAACTTTGGATTCAGAGAAATTTACAAAAAGAAAGTTTTTATTCTTTACTTGATATTATTATTACGTAAATAATAATACTAAACGATTTTTTTCGGAGACTATTGCATATGATGGCAGAAATAGGGGTACAAAGTTATTAGAAATAATGATATAGTTGCTGTAAACTCAAAAGATCTGCTGTTATTAAATATTTGCTCAGCACATAGATTGACGCACTATTTAGGCAGAAAAAATGCTATATAAGAACTGAGAAGCATCCATTCTCTAATGATATCAAATAAATTACATTGTAGCTAGGGATCAGAATACAAAAGAAATTCATATAACATTAATACTTCAAAATGCAGATTATTGAACAAATAGACTAATACAGTAGTCAGAAATTTGGGAGTCTCAAGACAAATTTGGCTCTTTGATCCCAATCTCATGGCTTTTTATCATGGTAAATATAAGCAGCTTTTTTTTTTCCTTTTATAATTTGTAAATAAATATTTTGATGACTCTAAGAGAGAAGAAATGCACATTTCAATGTTATTTCTTGAATTCAACCTTATTCTGACGAATATTTAAATATTGGAAATTTGTTAATAAATCAAACTGTCAAAGTAATTTTTTGTTTTTATTTATTTTACTTTTAAGAGAATTTTTTATTTTCGTTAGGCTATATACAGATTCTATTATAATCTTTTACTGAACTTAATGTTTAAATATATCCACAGTCGTTCAGAAATTAGCATTTTTTATGATATTATTTTTTCATCTTTCCTTGCGGCTCTTTAACTCGGGGGGGGGGGCTCTCCTTAAAACTTTAATAGGGGGGGTTAAACAAAATGATTCTTCGTGATAAAAAATTTGCTGACCCCTGGATATTACTGAAGTATAATTTTTTTTAAGGAGTATGTTTTGAATATAAGTAAGTCTAATTTTTAGATTTACTAATTAGAAGAATTTTGACTGTCTTTTTTAAACGATTCTATTATTAGTGACTTGGTAAAAGGAAACGTGGTATTCTCTGCTTGACATAGTTTCATAAGTAATATAGGACAACTAGCAAGAATAAAATAGTAGCAACTTTTCCCACTTAATAGTGCAAGCTATAGTAATCAATAAATGCTAGAATGTTGTGCATTTTAATACCAATCTAGCGGCCAATTCATCCAATATTCCCAGTCAGTTTCTAGCTTATAGCTTTCATGAGTGAGGAGCTTTGGACCTGAGAGCAATGCATCTAGTATCATTGGATTTAGTGTACTTCTCTAGCCCCTGCCTTTTATTTTTTTAGTTAACTATAAAGCTATGAGCCCAAATTAAAAACCTCAATAATGTTTTCAATCCCAGCTAATTCACTTGTAGTCACACAGATCTGAATTCAGTTCATTATCTATATATTTTTGGTGCCTTTGATTTTTTAATAATCATAGCAATATTCTTTGGTTATGATTGGTATCCTTACTATTAAAACATCACATCATGTGATGTTTTAATAGTAAGGATACTAATGGTTATTAAAAAAACTAAAGACAACAAAATATATAGCTACTGAACTGGATTGAAATCTATATGATTATACAAGTAAATTAGCTTAGATTAAAAATATTGGTTTTTAATTTGGGCTCATAACTTTATAGTTAAATAGAAAGATAAAAGATAGGTACTAGAGTGGCACATTTGCTCTCAAATTCAAAACTCCTTACTGATGAAAGCTAGAAACTAGTCTGGGGATATTAATAGGGATTAAAATGCAAGCCTTTTAGAATCTATTGATTACTATAACTTGCACTAGGTGGCACTATTGTGTGGAAAAGTTCTGGGTAGAAAACACTTGTTTATCGATCGCCATTAACAGAAAAAAAAAGCTTTTCTCCTTTTGTATAAAGAGGTTTGAAGTAGAGAAAGCATAAAGTTAAATTTAGATTAGGGGACTTGGAAAAATAAGAAATATGGATTGCATTTGTATCCCACAATGTATATATAATGATCAGAAAGAAATTAGGCATGCTGTAATAGAGTGTACCATATGCGATGAGGTTTATCATTTGAAATGCTTAAATAAGACTAGGAAGGATGTAACAGGTGTATGGTTATGTAGACCATGCGTAAATGTTATGCAAAAAAATGGTTTAAGTGCAGATAGTTTGAAGAGAAAGGAGAAATGGAGTAAAATGTAGTTGAGGGGGATAGAATAGAGTATGTTTTTAGTGGCATGACAAGAGATATGGATGACAAAATAAGTAGTGCAATGGAGATGGTTAGTCAAATAATAAGTAAGACAGAGGAAGAGGTAAACGATGTAGAAGCAGAATTAAAATAGAGACAAAGTGTGAGCAGATAAAGGAATTATTGAATAGAAATGATACAGAAGAAGTATATAAGGAAGTCTAGAAGATGGAAGAGAATGTTACAGATGAAGGACGGAAAGTAAACTATGAGACTATTGATAAGAGATTCGCTAATTAGAAGATGTTCATATGTAATTGCAAGGGAAAATGGAAACAGGTGTGTAAGAATATGTTTGACTAGAGCTAGAATTAGGGGTGTTACAGATAAGGTAAAGAAACAAGGGAGTAGAGATGTGTATGTTACAATAGAGACAAATAATTTGTCAGAGCCATCGGAGAGAGTAATGGATGAGTACATAAAAGTGATTAGTAATTTGAGTAAGATTAAAGATAGAGTAGGAATGGTTGAATTATTATCAAGATTTGACAATAGATCTATGTTAGATAGGGCATGTTCTATAAATGAGAGATTGAAGAAATTGTGTGAGAAAATAATGTTTGTGGATTGTGGGATTTTTTTATTAGTAAGAGGGAGTTATATAGTAAAAGTTGGATTGCACTTAGCAAAACAAGGAAGTGAAGTTATAAGGAGTTTGATTTATAAAGAATATTATAGTTCAGGAAACTTATAATGGGGGTTAAATTGCAGTATTATCAAAAAAAGATGAATGGATGAGATGTAAGAAATAAAGGGTAGCTGATTTGTATATTAATGTTGATGTGGAGAGGGAATGGGAATTAATGATAAGCATGCTAGTTACAAATGTAATGGGGAAGAAAGAGTCAAAAAGAATTTATAAAAGAGTAGTTAGGAAAGAAGAAATTGAATATGCAAGGGGGTAGGAGACAAGAAAAGTGGCTGGAATTAAAGCAGATAAAAGTGAAGAGCTTGAGGTTCTAGCAGAAGAAGAACATATACTAGAAGACTTGGTATGGCCAGGTAGAAAATAAAATGAAAAAAGGGATTGTGACATAGGAGTTATGTCAAAAAAATATTTAAAGACTTAAATATCAAGAACATCTGTGGTTTGAGATAAGATTAAGAAGACAAGAATGGATGGCGGTTATAGTGTATATAGCCACTGGAGACAGTCAAACTATAATGGAGTGGAACAATGGCATATATGAATGTCGAGTTAAGGATATATAGAGTTTCATAAAAGAGGGGAAGAAAAGAATGGTTATAGGGGATATGAATGGGCATATTGAAGAAATTGATGTTGTAGATAACAAGAATGGACAGCTTTTGAAGAATTTTTGTCAGAGAATGAATTTGGGGGATTGGAAATTTATCAAATATTTATGAGGGACAATACACATGGTCTAGAAATAATATTTTTCAAACTATAGGTTATGTATTAGTAGAGAAAGAGGAAATAATAAAGTACAGAAAATTAAAATTTTTGATAATGAAGAGAGAATATGTAATCACAATTTTTCTATATCAGAAATGGTTAGTAATGTGATGGCAAAAAATAAAAGTGGAAAACATGGGAGTAAAAAAATTTGAAAATACATTAAAAGAGGGAAGGTAGGGAGGAGAGAAATTGTATTACTAGATGATGAGGGAATAGAGTGTACACTCTAGAGAAGAATTAGAGACAATCTTAAATAATTATGTAATAGATATGATGGTCAGAGTGATAACAAATATGAAAGCATATAGTAATGGAAATATTAAGTTTACAGAAAATGAATGAGGCAGGGAAGAAAGTATAAATGCAAGAGGTTTAGATGGATGGGCAGAGATGCTAATGAATTTTGGAAATAGGGCAAAATTTTACCCTACTATCATGTTTTAATAAGATGGCATAAAAGAGAGAATTTCCACATAGTTGGAATAATGCAAGAATAAGGCTACTATTTAAAGAAAAGGATAAGGATCATAGAAAGTTAAACAATTATAGACCAATAGCAGCAACATCAATGTTATATAGTTTTATTATATATGATGGCTGTAGAAGTAGCAAAATGGATGGAAGAAAATAATATAGTAGGAAAAATGCAAGGAGCATATATGAGATAGTTTATTTGTACTTACACAAATTATAGATATAAATAAAAATACAGGTAGACAGTTATATATGATTTTTATAGATATAGAAAAATCATATGATAGAGTAAATAGAAATAGATTATGGATAAGTTTAGTAAATTTGGGAAAGGAAGCTTCAGTAGATCTTATTAAGAGATTGTATGAAAATAATTACTATACATATCAATTAGGAAATACAGAATCAGTCAAAATTAAAAAATGGGGTGGGATTAAGACAATGATGCCCTATGTCACCTATTTGAGAGTAATGGAGAGAGAGAATAGAAAAACTGAGAAGATAGGTAGAGATACCATTAATAGGTGGCAAGAGAGTATATACATTATCGGATCTTTTATTTGCAAATGATGTCTTCTTATGCACAGAAAATAGCAAAGATATAGAAGTTATGCTGGAGACATGCACAAGAATGGATAAAGAGATGGGGATTAAATTTGGTTAAGAAAAATCCAAAGTAATGATGATTAGTACTTGGGAAAGAGAAGAGAAAGAATTTTTATTGGGATATAAAGTTAAGTGTGGTGAATAATAATTTGAGAATCATCTTAAGTAATCAGAGAAATTGCTTGGATGAATGGGAGAAAAAATTGGTAAATGAAGCAATGAAAAGAAAGATACTGATAAAGAAATTAACAGTTTTCACATACTATATTAAATATGATATAACTAGAATTGTATGGAAGTGATTGGAAATAGCAGCATTAATGTATGGTAATGGTGCATTATATGTTAATAAAGGGGTATTAGATTACTTAGAAAAAGTACAAAGAGAAGTAGGAAGATGCATTAGATGCAGATGTGTGGACAGCAAAGGAGCCAATTCAAGGAGAGAGGGGATGGTCAAGTTTTTACATCAGCGATGCAAAAAGCAAAATAAAAATGTTTGATACATTGGAATTTTAGATAATAAGAAAATAGCCCAAATAGTATTTAATTGGGTTATGATGAGCAACAAGATGGACAAGAAAGGTAGTATGGTATGCAGAAAATTTGGATAAAGAATTTATGTCATTATACTTATACAAAAGATGAGATGATTGTGTTGAGAATTATTGAGTGTTATAGTGGCAAGGTATGGGATGGAATAATAGATGCATTAATAAAAAATAGGGAGTGGAGAAATGGAGAACTAGTTTGGAGAGTAAATAGAGTTTAAATATGTATATAAGTAAACAGAATATTGAGTACGGATCTTTAACAACAAAGGAATATACACATAAATGGAAAAATATAGGTGATTTACTCTACAAGTTATGTAGGGAAGTCATAGAAAATATTAGACATCTGTTAATTGAATGTAAATGCCTGCCACAAGTGAAAGAATAAATATAAACAAAGTGATTATACAAAAAGTAGGCTCTTGGTTTTTATGCTGGGTTTGGGAAAAGATAATGGGATTCAGATATAAAGGCCATGAAGCTGACAAAGTTATGTTGTGGAAATGGGATAGAGCAGGATAGAGAAGAACATGGAAAAACTTAGGGTGGGGAATGGAAAGAGAATATAAGGTGACCAACAGATTTCTCTGGGCATAGTGACTGAGAGATTCCTGACTCTAAAAAAGAAGCCACAGTGCATCACATCACTATTGTTTTAATATCAGTAATTATAAGAAAATGTGATCATGTGATGTTTTAGTGATTTAACTACTGACTACCAAGAATGGAATACTATCTAATGAGTGACTAGGTAGCATTTGGCAATCATTGAGATGTTGGTTAGTCTTCTCAACTTTGTGGTATAGCCAATAGATTGATATTTTTGTACAGACAATAATACCACAAAAAAAATGTTGGAAGCATATGCAAGTTGAGTCTAATTAAGAAGTTAAAATACTTCAGTTCTAGTGCCCATTTTTTAAACCAACAGAGGTGATGGTTATATATTCCAAGCATGCATGGGGGAGAGGTAATTCTTGCGAGGGTCTGACAGAGCAGGTTATATGTTGCCCAGTAAGTATACTTGGAATTATAGGAGATTCATATGGTTGGTGGTACCTAGAATTGAATGAATAAAATCTGTGAGATAGGTGTTGAAGGAGGAGGCTTATCTGTAGGGGTTATTTTCAGCAGGCATTGGAGGTTTTGGAACCAGTTGGTAATAGCTGCTATTAAATTAATGGCTTTTTGTGTATAGAACACCTGAATGCTGTGCAAGGCTAGACCACTGTACAGGTTTGGCAGTTGAGATGTTTCATGGATATTGATACAGTCTTGCAACCCAAAACAATTTATTCCACATGAATTTGATGGCAGAAATGAACATCTTTGAAAATTTGATAATAGGTGCATAGTATGTGATTTTTGTTATAGCAAGTGTATTGAACAGGTGTATCTTGGCATAAATTGATAGATATGCCTGAGAAAGTGAGTTGGTAATTTGCAGTACTAATGTGTAATAAGAAATATGAAGTATTGAATAGCTTCATGCTCTCAGATCGGACCATTTCAGCGTCACCTATTTAAATAGAAAGTAGGTTGAAGTAAAGAAGGGTTCCCCTCTGTAGTTTAAGACCTGTAGAGATCCCTACTATCGCATTTTATATGCATGTGCTTGAGGCTACATCCTTAATGAATATTACTTAAGTACAGAATCTTGTAACTTGGTTTGTATTGTGAGTTTCATACAAAATAGTCTTTGTAAAAGGGAAAGCCTAAAAATGGAGTGGGTTTTCCTTTGACAACTTGGGAACATGTTTTCTTTGTGGATAGAGTCCATACATAGTTTTTTCGATTAAAGTGCAGTTTTTAGGCTGCTGTGTAGTTATTAAAAATGGTTTGCAATATAAGGAGTTGTTTCTAAGAAGGCAGGAAGAAAGTGATGTCATCCATATAATTAGGTAGGGAATGTATTGTTGAGTGCATGGAATTTGGATTCTGATAATTTTATTCTGTGTTTATTATAAAAGTGGATTTATGGAGAGTGTAAAAAGTAATGAGCATAATGGCAATCCTTGTGAGATTGGCTGCGTGGGATTCCTACCATTAAGAGTGATCTGCAACTCTTGATTCAGAAGAAAGTTGGTGATTAGATATAAAAGAGTAGGTAGAAGCTGGTGTTAGTGAGTATTTGAATAAGTAGGTTAATTGAAACAGAATTAAAAGCTGCTGGTATGTCAAGTGACTGCAATGGGTCTGTGTTTTTATTTTTTTGAACTGACCTTATAATTGACATAAATATGAGTGCTGCTTGGCTGGTGGAGGAATTATTTTGTCAAACTGTAGATATGATAATAATGGAAGAATGAGTGCCTCAATTTGGTCCTTGATTGCTTTTTCAAGTATTTTAATGGTTAGTGGATCCATGGAAATAGGACAGAGTTTGGTTAGATCAGATGTTGCTTCAATGAGTTTTTGTGAAAGTCACTATTGCATTTGACACAAACCTTTTACACTATATATCCTCTGGAATAGGACATTTGCCAGATCATGAATATGCAGTGTAGTTAAATGACTAAGAAGACTCAAGATGAATGCAGGATGATGATGATGATGATTCAAATCAAACTTTATTGGTCATAAAGAATTACATTGTTAGAAATACATTGTTGGAAACTAGATAACTTTAGAACAAACAAATAGATATTATTGGTATAGTCTAAATAAATCATTAGGCAGATGATTGATAAATGTAGACTTGTGAACTGTGTATATGTCTATCAAATTATTCTATTTTCATTGTCTGAGGATTTAGTTCATCTGTTAAAAAAATACTTTGTTTGATTGAATTCCTTTGAATTATTCAATGATGTAGTGTTCAAAAGATTGTTGAAAATGAGATATGTAACAAGAAAAACGGTTCTTGTTACAACAAAAGTCATTTTTTTGTTTGAGGTTATGTTCTGGCTCAAGTTTTTAAAAATGAACATTTTGCCATCTCTGGCTTTTAGTTGTTCAAGTTTATTGGAGAAGGTGGTTGTGTGCCTTTTGGTGTTGTTTTCAAAGCAGAAAGTACATCTGGTGCACCACAAAGTATATAAACAAAATGTTGGAATTAAGCCTTAGTTGAGTATCTCGATTAGATTATTAAGTGTGATGTTATTTTGTCTATACATAGTAATTATAATCTCTCGGGTATTTTTTAGAGTTATGCAGGCGAAGAATATGTGCTGTTGTGTTTCTTCTTCCATGTAACATAAGGAACCAAAAACATCAAAACAAGCTAGGTAGACATGAAGATTTAGCCTTAAGAGAGAGCCAGAAAGTTTGGGTTTCAATGACCATTTTTTGAATCACTACATCAACTGACTGTTGTTCATATTTAGCATTGGTGAATGTAAATCAATAGATAAGTCCAGGTACAGCACATTATAAATGCTCCAATAGATGTGTATGCTAATACCCAAAAAGATACCTGATCATAAATGCTTCAAAGTTGGTTTATGAAAAAATATCCATGTCAAGATGGCAGTCAGTCTGTTGGCATTATTTGAAGGATGCATTCAAGAGATGGAAAACTTCTTATCAGTGAAGCCAGGAGATGAATATTTTGTGTATGAAAATGCTTTAAAAGGGTATATCTTGGATATAAAGAGACCTGTGCCAGCAGAAGGGGAGTTGGATAATATGAAAAACATTGAGAAACCTCTATTAAGAAGGTAATTGGATGTATCTATCTGTGATGCATTGTATATTTTATTTTCTGTTAACTATATCAATCCATTTTGACAGTTGAAAGATTTTACTGGAGTGGTTGAGACCCCTAACATTAAATGCATCATACTTAAAAATCATAAAGAATATAAAGTTAGTATATATCTAGTCAAGGCAATTTTCCTGGTTATTTTATATCCAGACTTGATTTTGAGTCATTATAGCTAGAAAGCTATCTCAGCTCATGATCCCCAGTTATTACATAAAGATTAGAGTTTATGCTAGATATGACCATATCTTCATTAACAACTTCTTCATCTTCAGATGTGAGATCAAAAATCATATATGTCTGTGCTGTTAGGGATAGTTTTAATTTTCTTATTTATATTAACTCACTATATTGTTTATCTTCTTTTGCCCCCACCTTTTACATGTCAAAAAAAAAAAGTAGAAATCAATACATAGGAAAAAGAAGAAGAAGAAGAAAATTACCTTTTACATGATGGGTGGCCTGGTTTTCTTATAAAGGTGGTGTCATTACTAGCAGAAATGGATATCTGTGGAACTGGGATAAATGAGGTGATTAAAATATTTGTAGAGGTTTTATTACTTGGAATATTATGAGGGATGAAGAGGCCTATAGTATCTGTTAATGTTTGGTGACTTATATTGGTAACAATATTTATTGAATTTTGTTGCAACTTTTTATTTTTAATAGAACATACAGCAAGTATATAAATTGTTTTGTTTAATTATTATCAACCTTGGAATTAGTGTTTACCAATGTCTCATCTGTTACATTTTGTATGTCATGTGTGTTTGCTCTTGTCTTAGAGCATTGATTTGAAGCAGTTTCAATCAAGCCACAATGTAAGCATATAAAACTTGGGCAGGAATTTACAATATGCTTTATCTACTTCTAGTGAAAACATTGTGACTTCAACCCCTGAATTATTAACAACAGCATGGCCTGAAATTTATATTCTTATATTATTAGAATCAATTCCTTTGTGAAGCTTGACTTTGAATTGAAAATTATTGCCTTATTACATAATTTCGGCCTTGATTTGAACCAGAATCTGAGTTAACGTGATTAATTTGTATCGTAAATTAGACGTAAACTTTATTGATAAGTAATATACCTCCCAGCTAGTTTGATTGCACTCCTTTTACTAATTTCTTGACATATATTTCGGCATAAATCTCTGCATAACTTTGTATAATATTTACTCATCCCTATGTAATTAAAGGAAAAATGGCAAGGTAAAGGTTAATTAGCTACTGTAATGTTTTGTTTTATCGTATAAGCTAAAATTCTAATCATCTATAAAATAACATTCACCTGTGTGTGAATCATTTATATACTTGAGTTTTAATGTAGCTACTCTGTATCATGAATGTATATTATTTTCCCTTCATATAAATTTCGATTATTAACCTGTTAATCATATATACCTTCATGTGTGTGTGGTAGATTATGTACATTTGGTTTTATTAATTATGAATTTATATATTAAATTTTTTAAAATATATCACCTCTCAGTCTCAATCCTTGCTCATAGTCTTTATGAATCACTAGTTAAGTCATTTAGTATTAGTTAGGGAGGATAAGTCTCATGTTCTATCGATTTGCTAGTAACGGAATGTGATCAAGAAAGTATTGAGTGTAGCCTCAGGCAGGTCATTCATTAGTGTGGGATTTGGAAGCACATGTGAGAGAATTGAGGTATGATCAGATGTAGGGTGTCACCATTCTGACTTGGTCAGCCTGTTTCTCTTTCATCTGGACTCTCAGTCTGTTGAGAAAATATACAAACCTGACCATTACAATAGCAAATTTTCATACTTTAATGGACAGACTTCAATCTACTCCAACTCTTCAGCCATCCATACCATTGAAAATCTGATGACGGAATGCCCAAATCCCATGCTGATGCTAATATTATTGCTATATACCATGTTGACCTCAAGTCACTCTGACCCCTCATGTATAAGACCTTATCCATTTAAATACAAATAAGAAGGCGGGCAGGATACAGGCTTAATATGTAATATTTGAAATACAGGCATTCTTCATATACCTGGAGCATAATTGCATGGGATTTGGGCATTCCATCATCAGGTTTTCAATGGTGTGGATAGCTGAAAAGTTGGAGTAGATTGAAGCTTATCCATTAAAGTATGAAGTTTTGCTATCTTAATATAAACTGAGTACTGATTATATATATGTGTGGGAGATGATGATTTAGACCAATTGATGAATGCTGGTTCAGCATGAAATACATATATTGGTGATTATTTCTCTTTTCTACATGTGTGTGGCCATATGTGTCAGTGGAAAAAGATAAATATGGATAGTTAAAAGATGATTGAAAGTCGGTGTTCAAATCCTGTATATTTACAATTAAGCTTCAGGTATATGACGAATGCCTGTATTTCAAATATTACACATTAAGTCCTGCATTCTGCCCATCCCTCTTCTGTGCATTTAAATGGATAAAGCCCTATGCATGAGGGATCAAAGGGTCTTGAGGTCAACATAGGCATAACAATAATATTGGTATCAGCATGAGATTTGGGCATTCCATCATCATATTTTCAATGGTATGGATGACTGAAGGGTTGGAGGTTGGAATAGATGAAAGTCTGTCCATTAAAGTATGAAGATAGCAAAAAATATAAACTGAGCACTGATTATATATGTGTGTGTTGGAGATGATGATCTGGACCAACTGATGAGTGCTGGTTCAGTATGAAATACGTATTGGTGATTACTTATCTTTTCTACATGTGTGTGATCATGTGTATCAGTGATATAAGATAGTGTGGATAGTTGAAGAGTTCTTGAAAGTCTGTGTTCAAATCCCATATATTTACAATTAAGATCCAGGTATATGAAGAATGTCTGTATTTCAAATATTATTAATAACGTGTAATGAAATTGTTTGTTTTGGAGTTCCAGTAAATAAGTTTTGTGCTGTATTATTTATCTTTTATTTTGAAATGATAGAAGTAAAATTATTAGTACTATAAGAAAATTCAAAGAATTATATCTTGTTAAGAAAAAGTGACTAATGTTATGCATATGCTTACCTGAACAAATTGCTATCACACAGAGAATGCTAATCTAACTTTTGATAGCTAAGATGCACATTAGCAGGTGAAAGAATAAATATATAATTTGAAAAAGTGATTCTAATAAGATGAATAAGTTCAGTAATATTCCTAGAATATATTTTTAGTATCCATAAATTTGTTATTTTGTGGTGAATATAGACAAATGAAGTAATTTTACATTTATTAGAGTCGATATCTAATTATGATCTATTACTTAAATAATACTTAGAAAGTATAAAAAAACATCAATTAAAAAAAAGAAGAGTTTAGGCATATTATTTTACTTTGCCAATTATAAAATAAATTATTTCTATTTGCAGCCAATATAGTCTATATGCTCACCAATTAATATTTTGACATTTGATTGAAAATGTTTTTTGTATGCAAAAACTCTATATCAGAAAATTAAATTATTTAAGACATTAATTGAATTTTTTTTTACTTTTATCAGAAAACAAATGAAAATGTCAAAAAAAAATACTTGAATGGAATTTTATACCATTTAAAAAATTTGAGTATTGATATAAATAGTAGTGATAACAATGCTTGGAAAATAAACGGCATTGTAAAAGTATTTATCGATAAAGGGGCTAAAACTAGTATTCAATATCATTGTTCTATGCATTCTTTTAATGTAGCAGATATAAATACTATCATATGTTATTCTAATACCCTTTATTTTTTATTTTTTTTGTGGAAATGTAGAATATTAATTTACAGTTTACAACAGCAACACAAATAGATGAAAAGATCTAATTAAGAAAAAAAAACTAAGGTGGATTGTACTAATAAATCTTAAAACCTCTTTATAGCATTTTAGAAATTGTAATGGTTTTTATCAAATAAAGTGTATTCTGAAGCAAATAATTTTTATTTATTTAAGGCAATCCTTTTTGCAGTATTTGGGAGGGGGGAGCAGAATATTTGCCAATATTGATGAGTATAATAAAATGTTACAATCTCATTTCATTTCAATCAAATGAATTTTCATCTAAATTTCAGAATCAGCTTTTTTTTTTACTGTAAAAACAACAAACTTAGTAAATGTTATTAAGCATAAAATCAGAATTTTATCATCAAAATCTTAAGAAAAAGCTGATAAAAATTGAGTCATTATGAAAAAATATGTACCTATACTTGAAAAAAAACACAATTAAATTAATTCACAATATTCTATACATTTTCTACCATGTATTTTTAAGAACAAATTTCTCTTTAAAAATTATTCTTAACTTTCTATTTAAATATCATGTCTGCAAATTTGTTACTAGTAAAGTTTGATTATATTCATAGTCAAGTATACATATACACAACATTAAACCATTAAATGCAATACTATAAACAAATCTCAATCAATGGAGACAGTTTTTGTTCACATTATAGTACACAATGGAATATTATATATCATAATTTGAGAAATATATATATATATAGAAATTAAATAATGTGCTAGTAAAACAGATGTAATCAATTTTCTGCACACATTTTCTATTATGCGCTCCGTATTCTCATTAGTTAACCCACTGAAAAAGGTATAAAACTGATTTCTTTCATTATTTTTCAGAACAAATGAATTAGAAGTTAAATATGAGTTTTTCCACCAGAAAAAATTCCCAAACTCTTTATTTAATTGATTAATTTATTGTGTTCCTGAATTGCACTCCATAGTGTCATAAACTATCAATACAATGTCAAAAATAATAGACTGACTTCTCTCACTATAAATACATTTCTTGGATAGTCTCCAATGATCTTAATGCGATAGTGTTTGAAAGTTTGTGATAATAGTACTTTATTTGTAATTATATGGTTGACTATTTCCATCATCAACAATATCTTAGAAAAATTTAAACTTTATTTAAGCCTCTCAAATGCATTCAGTTGCTAATAATGGTACAATGTTTGAAATAGTATTATTCTCTTTTCTTCTTCAGGGTTTGCTGGCCTGACCAATGGTAATACTAGAATTGGAATTGAACCAGGGACCTTTATATCTGTGAATATTCAATTTAAGATGGCGCTCTAGACAATTAAGCTATTTTGTCAAAGGCAACAATAAGCAACAATTTTATAGATTTATCTATCTATGAGAATCCTCCTGATTTTGCCACATAAGTTATGTAAAATTTCTATTTGCTGTTATTCATCAACTTGTCCTTAAGAAAAAAGGAGAACAAACCTCGGATCATTAAAATACTTAAAACATTTAATAGATAAGTATATAAAATTCCTGTTGACTTTAATAGAGTATCACTTTAAATTCACTATTCAAAATCTAAGGGCCCCTGGTTCAATTCCCATATTAATACAGTCATTGGCAAAACTAACAACACCTGAAAAAGAGAGAATAATATCACTGGAAATATTTTTTAAGTCATTTAACAATTAATATTAAATAATGGAAATAACCCAACACATAATTACAACTTTTAATGCAATATTCTGAACATTTCTCAGTGAGTGGAGACAATCTTTTCACATTATAACACTAATAGAATATTGTTCATCATATTTTGAGGAATATGTATGTAATAATTAAATACTATGCTGGTAAAGCAACTGTAGCTAATCAAATTAATTCACAGCTTTTTTGATAGGTGATGCATATTCTCATAAAATATCAGCCTAGAAAAAAATGTCACACAGACCTTTCTCACTGTACATGTATTTCTCAAAACAATCTTTGATCATCAAATGAGGTAGAGATTTAAACACTTGAATCTTCCTTCCAGATATGATAGCCTAGCTATTTATTTAATTATCATGATTGTAAATTGTTGGTAATAAAGCATGAATACATTCACACTCAAATGTACATATACATGATATTAAACTGTTTAATGCCGTAACATAAATAATTTCCAATTTATGGAGACAACTTTTGGCCACATTATAACAAACAATAGAATATTATACATCACACTTTAAAATATATGTACATAAATAATAATTAATTACTCTGCTGGAAAAATAAATGTAACCAATCAAATTAATTCACAGCTTTTCTAATATGAATTCTACACTCATAAGTGATCGGTCTAATGAAAAAGTTATTAGACTGACTTATCTCATCATACACATATTTTTTTTAGAACAAACCTTGAATCATTAAAAAACTTAAGAGTTTAAAACATTTAATTTACTTCATCAGATATCATAACCTAACTTTTTATTCAATTTCCTCATTAATTCAGAAGAATATTGATTTGATTCCAAAATCTAATAAATTTACTGAACTAATGACAATGATACCAGACAGATTTCTCTCATTATAAATATATTTTTAAAATAACCTCCAATTATGAGGTGGGCTTGACATTTACACATCTGAACTTTTCTCCAAAAACAATAGCCCGACTTTCTATTTAAAAAAAGTGATTGCATACTATTTGGTTTTAAAACTTGAATATGTTCATAATTATATATTTTGCACAGAACAAGATGGTTCATACATGTAAATCACATGATAACAGCCTGAGCTTATCCACATCACACATCTTTAATCCTTTGTCAAAGGCAACTTTTATAGCAAAAGGTGAAATGCATCTTTTACTTATTGAAGTTGCCGCAACAATAGATTGAAAATTTATGGTGTAGATAAGTTTGGGCTGTTATCATGTGATATGTATAAAGTATTTTTTGGATTAAACTGTGCATTATTTTCTTTAAATTCCCGATGTTTTGAAGAAAGACCATTCATCATTATTAAGGTTATATATATATATATATATATATATATATATATATATATATATATATATATATATATATATATATATATATATGATATTGAAACTTTTAATGTAACACTATAAATTTATCACAATGGATGGAGATGATTACTGTCATACATTAGAACCCTTAGTGGAATATTACACAATATGTATGTGTATTTGATTGCAAATATATTCAAGTTTTAATAAAAATAAACCCCCAATAATGGCATTTAAATAGAAAGTCAGATTATTGTATCATGTGGAGAAATTCAGATGTTTATGCTTCTAGTTCTTATGAAGATTAGTAGTTAGTTGTGAAAAATACATGTATACAGTATATCTTTTTCATTAGATTAACAGCTTATGAAAGTGTGGATCTCATCCAGGAATGTAGTGAATTAATTTTTTTGTTTACATTAAATGTGTTCTCCCTTTTTCTCAATTTAATTTCCACTTTATTTTTTAGAGTATATTTATTTTTCCAATTATATTGTTTCAAAATATAAATGAATTAGAAATTTTAAATTCAAATAAAATTTTAATTAGTAAATTTTATCAACGTTAATAGAAAATAAAATTCTTTTATGAATAAGATTCACAAAGCAACATTTTAAAACTTAAACCTGATTCTTTATTAACTGCAATTTACGATTATAAGATACGTTTTTATTTCAGATGCCAAGAGTGAAACAACATTCAGTTAACTTCTTATAAAAGTTTTTTTTTTTAACATTAGCAACATAACTAGTCAAATCCATAAATTAAGAAAAATTAAAGAATTTGCTAATATCAGGATTAGGTTAGAAAATAAATACTTGTAAATAATTAAATACTTATCATATATAAAGTAATTCTTAAATTTATATTTTTCCATTTTGTTGCATTGATTTGTCCTGTGTACTTGTTGATTTATAACATTTCTGTTAATATTCATCAGGTATACATAATAATTGTTTTATTTTTTGTAAAATTTTGTTTGATTCATTAATTTATAATTATTATCTATAAATTTATTTTTTTATAACATACATATATAATGAATATAATAAACTAAATATATGCACCAATTCATAATTAAAATCATTAGCCAAAATTAGCAGGCTTCTCTAGTGCAAAATAACACAAAACAAATATATACTATTCTATCTTACCATAATTCCAATTCACATTACAATTGCCTTTAATATCAAAATTACTTTTAAATAAGTTAAATAAGTCTTTTGCTATTAAAGGCAATTAAAATGTGAACTTGGAATTATGGGAAGATAGAATAGTATCTGTTTACTAGGCATTTGTGTTAATTTGCACTTGAGAAGTCTCTTTGGTTAAAAAAAAACAAAAACTGTAGGAGTGAATTCATAATTTACTTTTGGTTAGTGATTTAATTGAGAATTGGTATAATTAATATAATATCGAATGAATGTAAACTGCTTCCACATAATAAGAGTATTTATTTCTTTATTTTAAAAAGTACATGAGAAGGATTTTAACTGCTAAGTGATTATCCCTCCAAATATTTCAGGCCCATGACTATATTTTCAATATTGTCACTTAATGAAAATCTTAAGTTTTGATCAAGGAGAATATGCAAAATACTATCATTTAGAAAAGATATCAATAAATTTCTTAAGAACAGTTAATTAAAGATAGAAGCATTTTTAAAAACATATTTACAACATGAAGTTAAAAATAAAAATTTTAACAATGACAATGCAAAAAAAAAAATTAATCTTCATGTTATAAGATACGTTTTTTTTTTTTCAAATTTTAATTGCTTTGCTGCCAAGTTAATGGCTGACAATTAGTTTCTGCTTTGGAAATAATTACAACATATTTTACAATAACTATGAAAAAAAGCTGTCTTGCATTGGTGGTCGAGAGGTCAGCACGACTGCCTTACAAGCAGTTGCTCGGGTTGTGGGTTCGCGTCCGGGCTGATGCTATGACACCTGAGAAAAAAAAAGCTGATGGAGGCCATTCTTTGTTCTAATAACTTTTTATTTATTTTTCTATTCTGCAGTAGGTTTTTAAGCTCTGTGAGTAATTAGATCAGGGGTTTTACCCCATATTTTTAAAAATTAGAGTTTTTTTGTTTTGGCATGCCACAAATTTTGATACTTCCCAAGTGCATTTTATCAAGTATGAAATTTAAAACTGGGACTTGAATCTATAAAAATGGATAAAGTAAGAACTCTATTATATTAGCAGAAATATTATCAAAAATCAACATGTTAGTGAAAAACAAACAAAGAGTTACAAACTCATCAAAATTTTAAAAGGTATAAAATTACTGTATAAATATATAAGAAAATAGGATATATCAGTATACATGATGATTAATAAGAATAATGAAAATAATAATAATTATATAATACATATAGAAGAAGAAAATGCATATGACTTGAAAATGATCAATTTGTAAAAAAGAAAGGAAAAATATTTGCATAAGTTTAACAATTGTGACCATAAAAAGTAATTATAATCATCTCAAAACCATTAAAGACATGACCTTGAGTCTAACATACAGATAGACTATGAAAGGTTATTATCCTCTTTATAATGGTAAGATTGTTAAAATAAATGTTGATAAAGTGACAAAACAGTTAGTGGGTATTTAGACACTAACAAAATTGACAGCATATTCAACAATTGACACAGGATAGATTTATTGCTGAGAAGTTGTAGAAATAACATTTGATGATCAGCTTTATGCTAGCTATTTGAAAAAAAATCTTATGGTTTTGAAAGATTTTCCTATTGTCTGAAAAAAATTTTAAGTCCACCTAGACTTAAACTCCAGATCATGAACATAGTAAAAAAATACTGTAATCACTATACCATGATGCACCTCTGTTAAACAATGCTGAATTTATGGTGGTTAATTAATTGAAATATATTGCCTAATATTATTTTTAAAATTATGACACTTCAAATCCAATCACATTTTTTCACCTAACATTGGTTTCATCATACGCTTTATGTAGCATTTTTTTATTTTTTATTTGATTTTAGTCACGTTTGCTTATTGTCAACTACAGATTAAAGAAAAATAAAGCTTCCTATTTCTTTATCATAAAGTCTGGTGTTTTTAAATAGTATGAATACTATTTTATATAGTCTTGTGAATTTATCACTTTTAAATGCACAAAATATCGACTGTCTAAATAGTAGAATGGGAGATTTTAAAAACAATGTTTACAGAATCAATTCTCAAATGAGTAAAACAAAAAAATTTTTTTAATATTAACGATAATAATAACATTTCTGTTTGATCAGTTACAGGAAATTTGAGTTCAATCTGCCATTTGGATGCTCAATGTCGCATGAACTCTTGAGCCATTAACCATACAATTATTATCAATATACAAGTTAAAGATTTCAGTAACAAATTTTCTATTGATTGTGTGACATTTTATTGTTTTTATACAAGATATTGTTATGATATTGACAAAGAATGCATAATTGAGGAGAGAATAAGTTTCCAATTAAATTAAAAACATTATTTTTTAATAATTATTTTTCATATATATATATAACTATTAAAAAATATATTTCTAAGTCGTATATTTTTTGGCTACAATCATTAATAGACTAAGAGATTATTTCTAGAAATTGTACTGTTTTCTTTATGAACTTAGAATAAATAAATAATAAAAGAATAACAACACAGTTAAATTCCTATTGAAGCATATAATCCTTTTTTTTAAAAAAAAAAAAGATGCAATTTTTAATCATTTTAAAATAACGCCCCCCCCCCCCCCGCCAATAAAAACTTTTTTGAATAATTCTTTTTTCAAATGATTCTCAACTTTTTTTAATTAAGGCATATTTGAAGACTGTTAATAAATTATTATCAAATCAATGGAACAAAAATTATGTTTATTAATAATCAACGTGCAATTATATTAACGTTTCTTACCTTGAGAAAATATCAAGAACATTAAATATAACTTTATTTTTTTTATTTTTATTGCAGAATTCTTTTCTGGGGTGTTTTTTTTTCTCTTTTTTCTTTCTTTCTTTTTTGTTTTGTTTTTGGAATTGGAATGATTATATCATTTACGAGTGATTGTTTATTATTAATAATTCTATTTCAATATAGAGTTTTTCTAGGTTTTTACAAATTATATTTATTATAAAAATAGTTTAATTAATCTTTTTTTGGTTGTATTTTTATGGACAAAGATGCCGCTCGATGGCGTATCACGCTAAAACTATAAAATATGAACATTCTCAGGCCATTGATTTTAATCATTTTGCTGTGTTTTTTGTTATGCGAAAAAAAAAATACAAAAATTGTGTATTTTTAAACTTATTTTTATTAACATAAAGAAATTAAATAATAACAATAAATGTAAAATAAAATCAAAAAATTTCAATTTAATTCGTGCTTTTTTTTTTTTTTTTGCTTTATTAGAAAAAACAATTTTCAATCTGATTTTTTTTTTTTTTTTGGTCTTATGCCTTTTTTGTTGTTGTTGTTGTTTAAAAATTCATAATCGGAACAAAAAGTGAAAGTTCTTAGTCTTCGTTTTACATTTTAATTTTTACAGAGAAACAGATATTATTGTGTTACCACTATTTTTTACTTTCTTAGTCTTCGTTTTACATTTTAATTTTTACAGAGAAACAGATATTATTGTGTTGCCGCTATTTTTTACTTTAAATAGAATGACAACAAAAAGTAAAAGTTGTTAGGGTTATGGTTGGATTTAGGGTTAGGTTTAGGGTTAGGGTTAGGTTTAGGGTTCTATTGTTTGTAAATCACAGAATCAAACCAGATGTGCAATTTCCTGTGCCATTTTGTTGGTCTCATGGATTGTTATGAACAGTACGTTACTTGATGTGTTACCTGATTCCAACTGCTTTTACACATCTATCTGGACAAGATTTTGCCACTTAAAACTTCAATACAGAATGGTGTAAAGAGTCGGATAATTATTACTTAAGAAAATCGGAATATTTCAAAACTTTCTAAAAAAATCAATAAAAAATACATTTCCATCAAATTCAAATACACACACCCTCTCACCAAGACATAACAATTGTATAAACTGTATGAATTGCACAAAATTTATTTGCTGCGATATGACGAAGTGGCCTGTATTCTGTAACACAACACTAATGTATGGGTTTGCATACATGCTGTATTGCGACACGACAAAGCGGCCTGCAATCTGTAACACAACAAAAAAATTGTATTATAGTAAATGCGAGTTCAAAAATGTCTACTGCAGAAACGACATTTTTATGTGCTTTAGCACATAAATGGTGCCATTGAGTGGCATCTTTGTCCATAAAACTACAACCCTTTTTTCTAAGATACTTCAATATGGTATTATTATATTGGTGACATCAAATATTTGAAGTGAAATATATTCAGCATTTATTAGTAAAAATTACATTAAAAAAAAATGCAGTTGTCATACTAGAAAAAAATATATACAGTATATATGTATATTTAATTTATTTATCATATTCCTACCTCTCTTAAATACATTGCAAGCCACGAGTTACTTCTATTTCTATATGTTAATGTTATATTCTATTCTTTTTGTAGATGCTCTTTTTTTGTATTTGTTCTTAAAATATATACACTGAAACTTATTGTTTTCTAGATTTTTTTTCTACATATCTTCATTTCTTTATACAAAGATTATCTTCAGTTTTTCTTTTATGTATTGAGAGAGAATATATACAATCTCTGTTCATCAATTTGAAAATTGGCAAAAGGAAGCAAGGTTGTATATATATTGTAACTGGATGTATGACCAACCTCATTCTTTATTGGTTTTATTTTTCGATGAGCATATTGCAGGAAGAAACTATCGATTGGCATTCCCCAATGCAGATGTCATCTCACCTACAACAATATTTCCTGCTCATCAGAGAATGTAGCACCATAGAGACTGGAATCATCTAGAAATTTATGTATTTGGTTTCCCGAATGGCGCCACTAGAGTTCCATCTCACTACAACCTTACTTACCATTATCTGGTTATGCCGAACATAGCTTAGGAGGCATGAGATTCTTGTGAGCAAGATGCAATGAATGACTAGTGATGCAAAATAGGATTGAACAATTAAATTAATTTAAATTTGCCACATCAAAATAATGTGAGATTTTTATAAGAATTGATATTTTTAAATTTTAAAGAAAAAAATTAAAACACGCATTTGAAAATTAAATTGTATAAACATTACATATATATATAATATAAATTAACATCTGATTGGCTGTCACATAAGTATTTTATAGGTGCATCTGTCGAAGGTTTTAGCCTTTCGTGTTATTATTATATCATCTGCTTGCACTTAATAAATTTAACATATTTATTGTTATTATAGTATATTAGGATACATTAGCTTATAAGGGAAGTGTATGTCTCCTAGAGTCTACCATGACATCGGTCATTTATTTGGCAACACAATGCAACAGTATGCTTTCTAAAAATTAACAAGAAGAACTCTGAGATCATTATTCATTATATTATTAATCATTAATCAATTCATTTATACTATAACTCTGTTGGTGATAGAAGAAATTCTTTATTATTTATTGTACTATTAGAAAAGTACATTGCATTTATACTCTACAAGAGTAGAGTAGATTAAATCATGCTATTAAATACTTTGGTGATTAATATTAATATTTGCTATTTAGGATATTTTAAATGGACATGAAGATTTTTTTAGAAGATGTTACTTTAAGTGCAAATTATTTATTGTTCAGAGAATATATATTGATAGGGGGAATTTATATTTTAAAAGTGTTGTATAGTTAAGAGTAAGTTTTTCCTCTTCCAGTTATTCATTTATTCCATAATTATGCATATTATTATTGCGTAGAAATTTTATTTTATCTTAATAGATGTCTCTGTAAAAAAAAGCGATCGAGAGCTAACCGCCACTGAGCTTAGCTCAAATAGATTATTCGTTTTCATCATCAGTCTCATCGTCATCGTCTTTATTTATATTTTAACTAATTTTTCGTTGGTTAGAATATATATATATCTTTATTTTAGCAAGTAAAAAAAAATTTTGGGATATTGAAGAAAAAAATTTTATAATTTGAAATTATAATAATCTATTTTTATTATTGTTATTTAGTTTAACATAATAGTAGAGAGATAGATTCATATGCCAAAGATCCCTAGATCAATGTTCCAGCATGAAAACTCGGCTTAGTTAATTGTATGGAAGTGTTAAGTTCAATTTGTGTTAGTCACATGATTTCATAAGCAACTAAATATATGACTGTTGGCCTGAAAGTTAATCACAATCTGTAATGTAACTTTAAAATTGAAAAAAATATATATTCTGTCAAAACGTTGCCAAGCAACTAAATTTTCACCACTGATGGTCAAATATTTCCACTTAATCAGGATTTTCTGTTACCTAGTTAATCCAACTTATTATCAGTTAGAAAACTTGAAATACTTAAAAGAGCTTATTATCAATTAATGTTTTATTTTTTTAAAATATAATCTTTATTTATTAACTTGATAATATCATACTATTCAATCAACAACATATACAATAATTTGACAGAACCAAGCAACAGTTTCTAAAAAAAATCAAAAGAACGAGGCAAAAAGTACTTTCATATAAAGTAATTTGATTCTAACTAATCTTTCTTATTGCATTGCCAATTGTATATAATATTAAAGCATTGTGAAACAGTGATAATGTGCGTAGATGATTTAATATTATATTATATAATTTGATTCAATAGCTCTGCAGAAATAATGCTTAAAATAGTAGCAGACACAAAGTTGTTGTTATATATAAGAATTTAAGACATCTTGTATTTGTTAGAATTATGAATTTTGAAAAAGAGTAAATAATGGATTTTATGTAGACTTATTCAAGAGCTAAAGACGTTCTCAACCTTTTCAAAAATTGAAACACTATCTCCATATTGATAGAATTAAAACAAGTAATGAATGAAAAAAAATCACTTCTAAAATTTATTCACACATTCTTAAATTAATGTATCTGCAAAGATAATTAACGGACGTTCAAGTCAAATTACTATGTTCTAATATAGTTTAAAATCATTGATGCAAAACAAATAATATTACTCTGCTTTTGCAATGTCTGACTAAAAATTGTTTATGTTTGTGTATATAATACTCAGATAGGAAGTAAATAAAGAAAAACTCTAAATAAAGTTAATTCTAGAAAACTAGTAAAGCATAATACCTATTACTTAAAAGTATGCTAATAAGTAAATTATGCATATTTGGACTAATTATGCAGATCAAACAAATTATGTAAATTAAAAATAATTATGTAAGCAATAAAAACTATAGAATTAGTCATATGGATGTGCAGTAATAGTGAAATTGTTTTAGTACCCATTGAGAAGCCATACAAGATATGGTAGTTAGAGTCTGTAAGATCATTTATTATTTTGTAATTGCTTTTGAGTTTGAACTTTGAATAGGCAAAAAATTAGTTGATATAATGAAGTTATATATTTTACTAGTTGTTAAGTTTTCTTTTGGTGTTATTTATTTATTTTTAATAACATTTTAGATAGCTATACAACTGGGGAATGTCAATGCTGCTTTTGTGTATTCATGAATGACATAATTCAACAGTTTGTGAATCCCATATACATTTAGCAGGCTGGCTATGATAACACTAAGAAATTAACATATAAAATGAATATGGCAATGCACAATAACTTGATAGCTGAATTTGACATTAACAATGCTGTGGGATAGTAATTATAAGTTGCCCATACAAAGATATATATGTTTATTAACAATATAGTAGATAATAAAATGAAAATTATGACATTGATGTGGATGGCTGTTAAAGAAATATTACAGACCACAAACCGATTGTGTGACCCAAAAGCTTCTGAGAATATTCTATATGAAGAGTTGATAGAGAGGTTAAATACACATTTTAAGCCTACAGGATCTAAACATATCATTCTACTATACTTCAGAAATAAAATTCAATCAGCACATGAGAACATGAAAGATTACAATATGAAGTTGCATATATTCATGGTGGAATGTGACTTTAGATCACATCTGGAAAATATACTTTTAGGTCAATTATTGAGGGATGCAAGTGACAGTAAGCTCTCACAAGTACTTCTGAGTGAAACTAAATTAACATACACCAAAGCTACAAAAATAGGAATGGCTTAGGAAACCATTCTAGAAAATACAACTGAATTTCAAAATATTGTGTCAGTAAAGATAATGTTAAAAAAGTGTGTAAATATAAAAATGACAAATACTATAATTGCAAGTTAAAATACATAAATCATGAACTTGTTCCAATGAGCAGGAAAAGAATAAATATAATTTATGATTGAACTGTAAATCAAATGGAGGAATCTGTAAAAGATAAATCAACATCAAAAAGATAAATGAAACTGACTTAAACTAAAATATTCTGGGTGTAAAAATTTGTGAGAAAAAATCAAAATGGAAATATACAGTGGTACAGGTGTGTCACTTATTTCAAAAAGAGATTGGGTTGTTATCACAAGAAAGTGTAAGACTAAAATGTTTTTAAATATAACCAATTTAGTAGCTACTGATGTAAATGAAAATCAGATTGACATCCCAGAAATGGTAACAATATCAGTACATGTAAACACAAAATTAAAAAATTACTCCTATACATTATATCAAGAAATTTAAGGCCTATTTTATGTCAAAAATGGCCTAACCTTTAGAAATAAGGATAAAAATAATAAAAAGAATCCAGATAGAATCTTAAGTTCATGTTAAATTTCCATAGCTGTTTAAGTCAGATCTAGTGAAATTAAGAGATGTAATTGCACTTGTTGAAGAGTTAGTTTGTGCAACACCCATCATAAAAATTTAAAAACCTAATGGAACAGTTTGTTTATGCAGTGACTACCACATAACTCTAAAAAGATATATAAACAAAGGTGCATCCCTTATACCAAGTGCTTGAGAGGATTTTACCATTATTATACAAAAAGCTTTATATTTTGCTAAAATTGTTCATTAGTCAACATTCCACCAGATTCCAGTCATGCATTTCGGTCTATTTAAAATATAACAAATTATCATATGGAATAAGAATAGCTCCAAATGTGTTTCAAGACAAAACAGATGGTCTTAGGGGAATGATAGGAATTATTCATTACTTGGATGACAGTTTAATAACTGCAAAAATAGAAAATGAGTTCCATGCAAGCATAAATATAGTGTGAAAAGGTGGAAAATTTGCAGCATGATTGTTGCATATGGTCTACTAAAAAAACTAAGTTGTTAGGACATATTATTACTGATAAAGATAAATATCCAAATCTGAAAAAAGTAAGAGATATGAAAAATGCAGCTAAACCAAAAAATATCAGAGATTTGCAAGCATTCTTAGGATTATTGAATTTCTTTGAGAGTTTCCTGAAGGAAAAGCTCATGTTATGATTCTGTTTTAGAAATTTATTTAAGCACACCTTTTATTATGTAAGTAATATTTACTAAGGCTGTAACCTCAAGGATGGGTGAAAAAAAACAATAATGTAAGTGGAGGGCTGAACAAGACAGTTCAAAAAATAAAAGAGTTGTTAATATCAAGTCAACTTCTGATGCATTAGCACAAAACCAAGAAGAAATTATAACTACAGATACTTTGGAGTATGGAGTATATGCTATCATTTTATAGAGTTTGTGAAAATGAACACCCTATCATGTATGTATCTGACAGCAGCCAAAAAAAAATTATTGCCAGCTAAATAAAGAAGCTTTAGCAATAATATTCAGGGTGAATAAATTCCACCAATATATGTATGGAAGTACATTCAAGATCTATACAGACCATAGACCTACATTGAAAAAGCTTGAAAGGACTCTGGATTATGTTAGTCAAAAAATGATCCAATGAATTAATGTTAAGCATTGAAAACAAATTATTCATGCTGATGCTTTATTGAGAATGCATAAAGTGAATAGGAGACACAATTTACTTAAATTTATTAGATTGACTCAATGAAGTTGGAAGTATTGAACAGTGCAGTTGTGGCCAAGTGGACAAAAGACATACAACTTCAACAACAACCAAACTATGTGATTAAGCCTATATGAAATGTCCATGATGAATCACATGTTGATTCTGACAGAGGGGAGAAAATGTATATTCGATTTATTACACAAAGAACAGCCAGGAATTGTCAGAATGAAGAAACTGGATAAATCATATATATGGTGGCCTTGAATGAACAACAATATAGAACTAGCAGTCTAAGGATCTACTGTATGTCAATCAACAATGAGGCTATTTTAAAAAACTGTAACAGCAGCCATAGGTCACTAAACTGAGGAACCATATGAATTAAGCTGGATATTTCAATGGACATATATATATATTATTGACACATTCAAAATGTGCTGAATACAGAACAATAAAAAATAAAAATACAGAGAATGCAAAAAAGTGTTAAGTGAATTGTTCACTTGTCGTGATAATTTAGAAATAATCATTTCTAACAACAGCATTGTATTTGTGTCAATGGCATTAAAAGATTGTTTAACTAGCAAAAGGATATGCCATATTTTAATACCCTAAGTTGAATGGATTAGCTGGGGGAAAAATGTAATAGTTGAAGCTGACATTAAAAAAAAAAGCAATATCAAGATATTAACAAAGTTTTGATGGCAGCCATGTTTTATCAGCATTTCATGTCAAGTATAGCTACTAGAAAAACACACATGGAAATGTTGATGAAATGGAAATTCAGAACATGCCTCAATGTTGATTCATAATAAGAATGAGAAAAGGGCAACAAATTTAGAAAATGTGAAGTTCAATATTTGAGAGACTGTTTAGATATGTGAGGTATTAAGAAAAAAGAGACAAATAGAAATCACATCAAATAAGTTATCTAAACAAATATGTGTGGTACAGTTGACTAGTGTTAAAGAAGTCAGAAGACATGCCCAATCATATTAGAAGCCATTTAAATAAATCTTTTGATCAAGTGAATAGAATTATAAGTTCCCTGCAGCTAATGTGATAGATCTGGTGAACGACAACAATAATGAAGGAGCATTAGTGGGTATTCAAATAGAAGAGATTTTCAATACTGAATTGATCGAAGAAGTAGATTATTCAAAAATGAATTCTTCTATGCTTATGGATTTACCCAAGGACTGATTGAGAAAAAGTGATTGATTCCATCTCGAGCTAGAGAGTGAAGACAGCCAAAGAAATTTAAAGTATATATATGAAGTTAAACCTTGAACTATTTTCTAGAGTAAAAGGATGTGCAATGTTTGACTAAATACGTATATATTTCGAAAGTAGTGTAAATAAAATCTTTATTTTATGTTTGTGTATCTAATAGTCAGTCAGAAAGTAAATAAAGAAAAACCCTAAATAAAGTTATCCTCTAGAAAATTAGTAATGCACAAATGCTGCTAGTACTCAAATATGTTAATAAGTAAATTATATATATTGAGATTAATTAAGTAGATCAGACAAATTATGCAAATTAAAAATAATTAGGCAGAGCAATAAAAACTGCAAAATTATCTATGCGTATGAGCAGTATAGTGGAATTGTCTAGTTATACAGAAAGATAGGCAGATTAGAGAATGCTAGAAGATTTATAATTGTTTTTAAGTTAGAATAACCAGCAAGTTAGCTAGTTGTTATACTGGAAATATATATTTTAGTTATACATGCATAGAGATAACATTTTAGATGGTTATACAGTTGGTAAACGTCAACATTGCCCCTAAATATTCGAGTTATTAATTGATCGTTAATTTATTTTTAAAAAATTGATTAATTAATAGTTATTTTTGTACACAAATTATGTATATATTGCAAGTTTGTTTATAGCTAGTAATGAATGAGTGTCTATTTTTTAGAATATGAATGGATGTTGAACTCGTTGTATTCAAAACAATTGAAATTCAGATATTATCCAATTTCATATCACCTTCATACGGACCTAATATATTCATAAAGTTAGATGTTGCCATGAAGAAAAATATAGATAAGATCATTCTGCGCTTTTTATATCGCAGTTTAAACTTTTAGGTAAAAACTTTATTCCATAACGAAAAGATGTGAACTTAAACACACGCGCTCACACAATTTTATATCGATACAACAGCACAAAATACAATTCTTTATAAAAAACCTTGTCTACGTCTATTTTTTTTTTACAATGCAAATTTATATCATTTTATTTTTTCATTAATAAAATAACTTAAATGGCCAGTCAGACATATAATCGGACAGTAAATCATATTAGCTTAATTAAATTGGCTCAATTAAATATTACAAGTGATTTGTGTTCGTCAGACAATTTACCTTCAAATTTATTTAATTTTTGTAATTATAGCACAATTATTTTTTAAAAGTTTTTGTTTATTGATCGTTTAATTTTTTTTTCCTCTATCTTTCCACAAATTCTTTAATCTTATTCATTTCAATTTTTCTCTTTTTCTTCACGTATTATTTTCCATAACTGGCTGAAATAGATTGTCAAGCAATCAAGAATAAAATTAATTCAATTACTTTCACACTAGGGGGTGACGTGGCGTCCTGTTCGAAATTATCAAATCATTTCCTTTCCACTCCAATAAATAAATTCTTTTTCACTGATCATTAGAACAACTTGTCATTAAAAGCACCCGTTCTTTCTAAAAATATTTGTATATTTTATGGTCTTTTTTTCTAATTACTGCTATGTTTGGCTCCACTGGAAGATAGGCTTCGTCGTCTCCCTAGCCCTGACTTAATTGCTTCATCAGAACTTTTAACCTTACATCAGTTTAATGGGATTTTGGTGATTAACTGTATGTAAACGGTAATTTAATTATTTAAAAATTCAAATAAGAAATCCAATCCAGTTAAATTATCAACTCATGGAAATCTGTAATAATATAAATGAACGATCTCTTAAATATTTTTAAAAATAGATTTTTATTTTTATAACCTAAACAAAAAGTTCCCAAATTTAAATTTGTATTTTTTTTCAAATAAAATTCTAGAACCCAGAATTGATTCAAAGTATAGTTTGCTGTTAAATGAAAGGAGGCCCTTTGATTCTAATTTGAGGCGTTTAAGAGACGAGCAGTATAAATTCTTATTGTCATTTCCATATCTTTTTGTCGCTGCAGTTATTATGTGGTAAATGAATGTGGATGATTCTGTTCACTAGCATATACCAACCAGTATGATAAATTATCTGATAGTTTTAACTGAAATATCAATTGGGTTTACTTGAAGACATGGTAAATGTGTGTGTGTGTGTGAATGATTTTTTTTTTTTAATTTGATAATCATGACTGACAAACCTAAATCATGACCCATATTCACAAGAGATAGTAAAATTATCATTCAATGTAGTAATTAATGGTTGAAGAGGAAAGGTGCTAAAAATCTCCTGACTACAGACCTAAGCTGCTCTTCGATGAAAACCTTTTAACTGCAGATTACTTTCAAGCCAAAGAAGATTACCTAAATTGGAAGGAAGAATGCCTACTTTTAAATGGGATGTTGACAGAAGGAAAAGTGAAAAGATAATTGATTTGACAAGTTAACATGCACTTCACTATAAAGGCATAAGCATTGGAAGCACAAGTGGAGTGAAATTTTATTATAAATAAAAAGTGAACGAGTAATAATTATAAATAAAAAGTGGAAGAAAACATTGTACAAATTGATGGTATACCAGATAGAGTGGCAAGATTAGTTATTCATTTTAATAGAAGATAGAAAATGCAGATAATTCTGGTTTATGTTCTAAAAACTTCACATTGTAATGAAGAAATAGAGGATGAATATAGATTTATAAAATCTTTTCACTGAACTAAATAACATTTAAAAATTTTATGGGAGACTTTAATAGTAGAATTTCAAAACAATTGAAAATAAAAATGCTATAGATAAATTTGGCGATGGTATCAAAAATGGTGCTCTCAAATCCAAGGCTCCTCACTGATGAAAGAGCCACAAGTTAGAAACTAGACTGGAGATATTGGATGAATAGGCACTAGATAGGGATTTTATGCATAAGCCTTCTGGCGTTCATTGATTACACTGGCTTGCACTGAGTGGCACTACTGTATGGAAAGTTTTGATTATGAAAGTTGCCAGAAAAATAATATATTATGAATTCTTTCTTTGAAAAAAAGTTAAACAAAAATGAACATGAAAATACAGCACAACTGGAGTACATTTTGATCAACATAAAAAATATATTTCAGGATTGGAATGTTCTTAATAGATTCAACAATGGACATGATTAATGAGATGACAATATATGTTAATGCAAAATTGAGACGTGAAAATTATTTTTAAAAAACTATACTGACAATTGATATTCCCAATTTTCAGAAATACTCCAGTGAACTTGGTAATTATTTTAAAATATTGATAACATTTGAAGATGATTCAAATGTATCTGAAATCAATAAAAAGATAATTTTTATTCTATTAAGAACTGCACCAATGATGGTGATACAAAAAAAGCAGCAATTCACTAGAAAATTTTCAACTGAGATTCAAGAATGTATAAAGAAATATGAAAATATTTTTAAATAATCCATTAAGAAGAACTAAATGTCTGAAGTTGTGTAAAGAAGTCCAACAAAATTGATATATTACTGAGGATTGGCAAAGAAAGCTATAAAAGAGAATAAAAGTTTCAGAAGTATAAAACACATTGGTATTGGAAAAAAAAAGTTATTTGGCTAACAAGAAGAAAAGGTGAAACTATTAGCAAAAAAACAAAAAGAATGTCATGAAATATACAGAAGAGTTCCACAAAAAAAAAAAAAACAATAAGGAAACAAAATAAATACTATAATTACTACATCTTCTAAATTGTCAAGTATTTTAAATTAAGCCTTAAGATATGGAATTAAATCTAAGAAGAAAGGAAAAGACACAGGCAATGATGAAGTAATTATTCATGTCTTTAAAAAGCAGGTGACAAAATTATATACCAAATAATTAAATGATAAAGATATTACAGGTGATTCAAGGAATGTTGTAGTAATACTGATATCTGTAAAAAGGTTATAAAGAAGATATTAGAAATTTCTATCCTATTTTTCTTCTATCAGTTTTATACAAAACTTTACCAAAATAATTACATCCCATCTACAGTGAAGTTGGAATACAAACCAATCCCAAATCAAGCTGAATTTTAAATTTGTTTTAGCACAGTGAATCACATTCACATATTGAAAGAAATTATAGAAAAGACCAATGAATATATGAATTGTCATTATGCTTTGGATTCATAGATTATGAAAAAGCATTTAAATTTTTTTAATATTTCCACAGTGATTACAATTTTACACCATCAAGATATAGACCCAGGATATTGTCATATTCTAAAGAATATTTAACAAAATGATTAGATTATATGATGATTCTAAGAAGATTAATATTGATAAGAATGTACAATAGAATTATTTCATATTTCCAAAACTTTTTACAGCATTTTTACAAGATTTTTTGGATTAAAATAGGAAACTAAGAGAATAAATATATATGATATTATTTAAATCAGTGGTCTTCAACCACTGGGCCGTGGATCGGCATTGGGCCACAGAATTTTTTTGCCGGTCCATGCTAGACTGGCAAAAAAGTTTGTAATAACAAAATAATAAGGTTTTAAACTTTTAATTAATATAAACAATTTTTATTTATTTTTTCATGCACTTTTACCTGATTAAAAAAAAAGAAACAGAACAAAAACAAAATCTAATCAATCATACATAAATTAATTTGTTTTTCTAGTTATCACGATGTTTATGGGGGGGGGGGGATAGAATTAAATTTTTTATTACTTTTCTAAAAAAGTTCAAAATTTAAAAAAAAAAGTTTTTTATTATACAAACTCCATATATATATAACTTCATCTAAGGCTAAGCTGTTTACATCTTTAAGAAAATTTATCTATAGACTTCTGCTGGTCCGCGAAACCTTATCCTTATTTTTACCGGTCGGCAGGTGTGAAAAGGTTGAAGACCACTGATTTAAATCACCTAGATTTTATAGATTTTATGGCTTTTGCAAATAACATTTCAGAGTTTTAAGAAGGTAGCAAGATTTATCAGATGACAATAAAGGAATAAGACTAGACATAAATATAAAAAGATAAAGTAATGTTCGGTGATTTTTTCACAGAAGATAATAAAGATTGATAATGATGAATAATTAATTTCATGCATCCTGGCCAGATTATTAATACATATGGAAACATAATGAATGAAATTGATCACAGAATTAAACATGGATGGAGCCCTTTTGGTAGAAATAATTTAATATTTAAAGGAAATATGCCTGTGTGTTTGAAAAGGAAGATTTTAATAGATGTGTTTCACCAAATCTTACTTATGGATATGAGATTTGGATACTTAATAGAAGAGCTCTACAGAAACTTCAGAATCATTCAACAAAGTATTTAGAAATATATATTGGGACTATCAAGCAAGAAAAGATCATAAGCAAAAAATTTCAGTGAGAAAATAAACAGATATTATTGATATCATTGAAAAAATTAAAAGACTGAAATAAAGTTGAATTGGATATATTGCGAGAAGAGAGGATAACAGATAGATAGTTGGAGACTTAAACTGGTTCCCTAAATATTGTAAAAAATCTATAAAAAGACCACATGAGATGGATAGATGAAAAAATTTTTGATATGATGTGGAGAAAAAAGCCTTTAGATTGAAGAACTGATCCTGCAGTAGATTGATAATGGTTGAAAATGATGATTAAATATCATTTCATCATTATCATTTTACATGATAACGTTATAAAGTTATACTGATTATCAACTTTTTTTAAATATAATGATATACAACTTGAAAGGAAAGAGTATTTTGTAATATCTAACATTTAATTAAAATGTTTTATCTGTGAATTTAGAAAATTAAATAATCCAACGCTAATGTTTTCTAATTCAATTTCAGTTTTAAAAAGATACTAACAGATATTTATATATATATTCATATGTCAAATGCATTGTCTGTGAAGTGAACCCTGGCCAGTTGCTTGGAAGGTAGCTATGCTAACCACTAGGCTACCAATGCTTGTATGTAAATTACAATATTGATAATAGTCTAATAGCAAACATTTGTTTAATTATAAGAACTAATGCAATTTGCAAATATTATTATACAGTATATTTATATCCTGGACAGCAAACTCAATTGGTTAAGCAAAATGTGTTATAAACCAAAATTTCATAGAGAAAATAAGCAATTATAATGAATTCCTATGGGGGGGATTAATTTGTTACTATAAATTTAAAATATATAAAAACCTGAATTGAAAATCATGCTAATTAATGATTAAACATCTTATTATGGAGATTATTTTTAAAAAAATACTAATCTGTGGGTAAATATACTGTTTAAAAACACTTCAATAACTATAATTTTTTTAATTTTTTTTTTCATTGACAATCTATCATTTTACTTGTTATGTGGCCAAAGAATATTTCATGTATCACAATTCATTAAATTAACATGGAGAGAGAAAAAAGATTAACTAAGCACAATATTGATTGATTTTAAATTTATTTATGTTTTTGGTGTACTTTATGTTCTATTATCAAAGTTTTTATTTTATTTTTGTAATATCTAACCAATAAAACTAAATGTTTTTGCAGTACTGTTAGTTGCTTTTTAAGTAGCATTTCACAAAGTTATTCATCTTTCATCAATACAGTCAAAATTAAATAAAAACTAGATAAAGAAATCTTTTTTTTTTTTTGCTGATACTGTATTTTTTAAAGTTTATGATAAGAGCATTATTATTTTGTATATCATCGAAGCAAATTACAAGATTATTAGTTTAAAATTGAGCATATAAATGATATTTTAAACCTATATTTAGTAAACATTAGTCATATAAAATTGATTACAGTTGAATAATTATGAAATTTTTTTTTTCAAAATAACTTACAATAATGATTATCTTGTATTTTACAATTATAATGATCATATTTTTACCATGAGCAAATGAATTCTAATTATAAAATTGATTGAATAAATATATATTTAGCTAATATATTTAAAAATTTTAAATTAATATATTTTTGTACATATTTTGATTACTTATTGAACTGGATGAAGCTACCATTTTTTTTTTTGCTTTTGTAGTCATTTACAATGAAACCCTTCTTTACTTTGGATATGTCAAAAATAAAATCATTGATTGTCTTGCAAGACACTAGATGAAAATTAGATAAAATATTAATCATATTTTAATTCTCTAATCAAACATTGTATATGTATAATGAATGTACTCTGTGCTCTACTGTATACTTTTAATATAATGAGCCTGCTGATAGCTGTAAACAAGCTATTAGTATGCTCATTATATTATATTTGTTAATACAAGCTTATTAAGTGAAGGCATTTGATGTATGACTTGATTTTATTACTATTATAGTTTTGCTTTTAAGGTTTTGGTGATGCTATATTGCTAAGGCTATTAATATATGGCGTAGCTGAAAATTATTCAGAGCCATATAGCTATTTATGTTAAATAGCTGGATTTGAAGACCTATAGGTGTCTGAAAATTTCATATTTTCTATTTAATAGTTAAGTATTAGATAAGTGCTGGCCTTGAGTTGGTATTTTAGATCTACTGTCTGAATATCCTAGCACTTCACTGACAAGAGCCATTGGTTCAAAAACAGTTTGGAGATAGGGATAATTCTAGAAAGAGATTTTAAATGCTTTCTCTTGCAGAATTTATTGGAAAAGCTTGTTTAGAGCTATTAGCATATTAGATTTGTAATACAAGCTTATTAAGACAAATCATATGATATGTGACTTGATTTTATTACTATTGTATACTTTTAGTGCAAATGTCATCAATTTATTTTTGGATGATTATAGCTTTAATGAAATCACTATTTTGTGATATCATCAATGGTGGTTGATTTTAAAAAAGCTTTGAATTTTTTGAAAGATCGTAATAGCAAAAAATTGATTGAAGATTAAAATAGTGGTACAAATTGATGATGATTATTATGGTGAATTTTCACATAAAGATTCATTGCTAACTGATGTATAGGTATATTTATTATTGTGATTTCAAAGTTTTGATTGTTTGTATAAATTGGAATGATGTACTTTAAAACTGGAAGTATTGAATATATATATATTAAGTGTTTGTTTGTTTTTTTTATATAAATATTCCTTTAATTTCCCAACTTGTATAAATTTTTTGTTGATATAATCTGCTTTCTGGAAGTTGTTCACATTGTGACTTTTGAAACCAGGTGTTTTATACTAAAATATTAATTTATATACAATCAAAGAAAAATATTATTTTTACTTACATAAAAAGATTTTTTCACTTAGAAATTGAAACATTGTGCAAAACAAATATAAATATATAAATAAAATATATAAATAATCAAAATTGGTATAAGGTGCAAGAAATACAAGGGCAAACAAAGGAATTCAAGGGAATTATATTGTACACTATACTTCATGGTAAAGTAGTGGTTTAGAGTTACTATAATATATTCCAAAACCAAAGATACCTAATAAATCTCAATGCCAATTCCATTAGCAATTGAATGTTGTTTAGAGGTTTATATATAGTTACAACCATTTATAATGAAAGATGAAAGCATTTGACAAAAATAGATAAAGCACCATCGATATCAGGGACTGATGCTGCTAGGCAAATATCACTCATATAAAATGTTATCTGCAGACAAGCTATTGCATAGACTAATCAATGATTTGTGACAATGATGATATTTTTATTATAAGTTGGACAAAATATCAGATTGGCTGAAGAAGGTTTGGTTATTCTAGAAGTTTTTACAATGAAGCCAAGCTACCAAAAATCAATGTCATTCAGAAGATAATGGAATTTCATATCAATCACATTTATAATGATTTTATCTAGTCATCAATAATAATCAAATCTAAACCTAATTATACTCATTCAGTATAATAAATATGCTTGCATTTTCATCAGATATAATCATGTGGTCCACTATTCAGAAGGCAATGTGACATTTGGGTTACAAAGTGATAGGTTGAGTGTATCAATTCATCCAATTGATCAAACCTTGATGGGGAATCAGTACAGAGTCATTTAATTTTTGTGTCTACTATTCTGTGACTGCATTATTAATAGCTTGCCAATATATAGTGTGACCTTCTAAATAGACACAAGGAACAAATTTTAAGTAAATAACATTGTGTCAGTAGTAACCAATTACATTTAACTAAAAAAAAGTGAAATAACATGAAAATTTTAAATAGATTTACTTTAAAGATCCATAACCTTGTTTGGAGAAGTTGCTTGCAGATGCTATTTAGAAGTTTTAGAAACATTTAGTATTTCTTGATGAATATTTGATGATAGAAGAAGGGTGGCTTTTCCCAGGAACTGTTAGTGTGTAGGTTGAGTTAATACAGATTCATTTTATTTGTCCATGAGACAGTGGTTGATATTTTCTTAGTGATTTGCTGGTTTATTTATTCATTAATACTTCAGTCCATAGCATGGTTACTATGGTATATTTGAATGGTGATCTTATAACCTTCTATTTGATCAGATTGGTTTAGTGTTTATATTGTGGCATATGTGTATGCATGTGTGTTTGTGCCATCCTATAGTTTCACCTTTCATTCATGTATTTAATTATGGTACCAAATACTATATTGTACAGTGAAAGACATAAATTTATAATCAACATGTCTGATAACCAATTCGAATGCATTTTAAGTGATTAATGGGTTGATGGATCAGTGGATTGTTAGGCAGACCAAATACACTATCAACTACTTTATTTGTTAAATAATTATTTTTTATTATTATTTAAGAGTGTAGAGAGTTTTTTTATTGACTTAATTTGATTAATATTATTTAGAAATCAGAATGATTTTTCTTTTTCAAAAGAAAAAAAGTTATTGAATATCACCAACTAATTATCTTAGTGCAAAGGGTGGGATTGAGACCTTCTTGAGGTTGATCTTTGGGACAAGTGACCTCTTGATTGGTGAAGGAAAGTAGTTGGTAAAAAAAAAAAGAGAAATTTTTTTTTCTTCCTCTCTACATGGTAGTTGCAATCTCCATCTTCTGGAAGTCTAGCCTGTTGATATTCAATTTAAATTTTAAAGTATAACTTTCTTTAAGTATTTTTTTTGTATAAAACTAGTATCTAAAAAAAATTTTTTTTTAATAAAAAAAAAATGAGACATAGTTGACTTCAAGCAAGGAATATCACACTATCTTCCAATCAACTAACTTTTAGATTTAATATTATTTAAAATGTATATGTATGTCTATCACTTAGAGTTAACTTAAATATCCTCAATCTTTAGTATTAATAATGAAATGGAATTGGGTGAAATTTGCTATTTTATGGGAAAAGTTATGTAGAACTTTGTAATAAAACATTTCATAGAATCTAGATTAAAAATTCTTCTAGCTGTATAAAAATAAAACTCAGAGGAAAGGATGCATACCTAATTTAGTATATCATGCTATAAATTATTGTCAGGTGAGAATTATATCTAACCATTAATATCTTATAGAATTAAGGAATTGAATGTGCAGCTTATATAGAACTAACAAATAACTAATGTCTACTAAATGTGCATATAACTTACCTTGAGTGGAAGAGCATGAATACTATATGTGTATATTTTACTCATTGTTTCACTCGCTTATACTCAACCTATTAAAAATATTGTCATTTAAGGAATTGTGTATACTTAGATGAATGTCATAAATGGATAAACTATTCACTTAATGGGTGGTCTTTGACAAGTTATTATGAACACCTGGATAAATACAATTGTAATTAATGTTAATTTGTGGAAAACTAGTGTTCCCTGCAGAAATTTATAAAATTTGTTGCTGAGTCATAAATTGCTTAATTACCAATGAATTAACATTATTAGAAATCTGCAGCAGTAAACGTTAATTTATCACTATCAAAAAAAAAAAGGAAAGGAAAAGAAAAGAAAAGAAATACCACATGATCACATTTCCTATACTAGCACATTAATTGTTGATAAACAGAGCAAAACTCTCCATACAGTATTGCCACCTGTGCTAACAGAGTAATCAATGGATGCCAGAAGGCTTGTGCATAAAATCCCTATCTAATGCCTACTCATCCAATATCCCCAGACTAGTTTCTGGCTTGTGGCCTTCGTCAGTGAAAAGCTTTGGATCTGAGAGCACTGCATCTAGATCTTAGGATCTAATGCAACCCTCTAGCAAACACCTTTTATCTCCACTTAACTACAAAACTATGAGAATGAAATTGAAAACACAAAAAATATTTTCAATCTAAGCTCAATAGCTTATATAGTCATATGGGTCTGAACTCAGTTCAGCACCCATACATTTTGGTGTCTTTGGCTCTTTTACAACCATAGCCACCACTATCCTATTAGGCAGGATTGGTGTTAAACCATTAAGCATCACATGATCACATTTCCTATACTAGCACATTAATTGTTGATAAACAGAGCAAAACTCTCCATACAGTATTGCCACCTGTGCTAAATATTTTTTGTGTTTTCAATTTCATTCTCATAGTTTTGTAGTTAAGTGGAGATAAAAGGTGGTTGCTAGAGGGTTGCATTAGATCCTAAGATCTAGATGCAGTGCTCTCAGATCCAAAGCTCCTCACTGACGAAGGCCACAAGCCAGAAACTAGTCTGGGGATATTGGATGAGTAGGCATTAGATAGGGATTTTATGCACAAGCCTTCTGGCATCCATTGATTACTCTGTTTAGCACAGGTGGCAATACTGTATGGAGAGTTTTGCTCTGTTTATTAAATATTGAATACTTCGCATTGTCAGCAATCTCAACTAGCTGTTGCTAAGAACTTTTGAAATTGTCCCTCATTTGGATCCAAAATATGTATAGTTCATCCTGTGGAAATTCATCTATATGTCTACTAGTATTTATTTGTTTTATAATTATTGCCATTATCTTCGTATATGCCTAAGAAGCTTTATTTATAGGCTGTATGAATGAACTATTTTCTCATTAAAGATTTAATCATTTCTTTTACTGTCAGTGTAGGGTAGATAGGTAGATTAATTTATTTATCTTATATGTTGTTTCTTTGCTTCAAGATTGTCTCAGATACGTATAATATGAAAGTCTTGTACTGGGTAATTGATTATCATTTAGATGTAATTTCTTTTATACATGTTTTCTATATGCTTATGTTAGCGGTAGAAGTGTTTACTTACTATCACAAAGCTAACAATGAATTTAAAGAGGGGTAAATACACAAAAGTGTTGTTTTATCTTTGCATTGTCAGAGATGATGAGGTCTGTATAGATGATGTCTGTATAATAATAATCATTATACTTCAAATTTAAAATATTTATAGTTTCTCCTAAATTAAAATTTTACTTTAGATTTATTAATATGTCTTGAACATGATTTAAAATTATTTTGTGCATTGTTATTTATGGGTGTGTGTGTGCCTATTTGTGCGACTCATTGTATATAACTATTGAACTTATGGTCATTTGTCTTGTATTTTCCTGGTCGGTTTCGGATGATGTAATATGCCAAAAGAGATGAAAGAATTAGGAATCTATACAAATGAATTTTTTTTTAATGTTTAGAATGAAATATGTTAAGTAGCTATGAGGAAAAAAAATTGTTAAGAATATATATTATATTGTCAGGGATTGAAAGAACTCTCCCTTAATTTATTTAGATATTTACCATGAACAGATTATATTTTCTAGATTATGTATTTGTGCATTATGATGATGATATTATACAAAGTGAAGCAATGTATTTCCCTTGTTTTTGGTGATGGTACTCAATCCACACCAGTATTGAATCTCTGAGTAAGGTTAGGGTATCACTATATTTTGTCGTTTAGATTATTAGATTTAAGGTTTTCTTGTCCCTTATGTGTCCATTTAGGAATTTTTTTTGTTTTATCACATTACACATAGCTATGTGCAATATAGTTTGTCAATCAAAATAAAGATAGGATTATCTTATTTTATGGAATATCCACATCCGAAGTAGTACTATAGTTGTTGGCTGGTCTATGGCATCATCTGTATTATGATATTTTACTTCTTAATTTCATAAGCAAATCAGCAGGATGTAATTGTGTTAGTTATATCATAGTGTGTAGCATAATATAGAAGCACACATGAAATGCTATTGATTCTGAAGATATGGAAAAGTTTTATCACCGGATTTGCAAGTTTTGGGTAAATATTTCAAATCATATCACACTAATCATCAAATGCTCAGAATGAATCATCCCTATTTTAAATGAGTAAACAAAAAAAAGTAGCTAGTTAATAGAATGGTCTAATTGACTCATTAAAGAGTTATTCTCTGGATGGTCAGAGTTGTTTAACTTTCATGCTATTGTAGGATAGGGTGACTCCTTTAACTTACATGTTGGCTCCCTATTGCATTGTTTAATTACTCCAATGTTAGTTTGTTCAATAAAGAATATTAGAATTAGCTGATAGCATGGATATATGTGAAGTAAAAGTAGAAAAAAAGTTTATTTTAATTGCATAATGTAATAAATGTTTCATTTATTTTAAACTTTGTTGAGAATTATTCTTTTATAGACATTCACATTCTGAATTTCCACACTTACATATACAATATGATATAATTGCACTTTTTCATGAATTGATGAGGAACATGTTAAGATCTGATATTATTTTCTCACCCTAGACATTTTATAAAATGCTTAATTATTTGATGAACTTATAGGAAGTTATGTACTCAATTATTATATGGATAATGATTTGAAATGAAAAGGTACCCCATTTCTTTCATTATCTCGTTGCTACTTTATTAGAATAATACTCAATTTTATATTGTTACCATTCATGGTGGAAATTATTAGATATTATATAATATGAATTTTTAAATAAGTATATAATAAAACCCTGAGATATCCCATTAGCATTTCCAAGTAAATATTAATTTAGTCATTTAATTTAAACTTATTATATAGTAAAAGCTGATTAGTGTTATATTCTTCTTCTGACTTCTTAAAATATTACCGTGGTTAGTCAAAAGTGTATTTGGATGATGGGAAAAGTTAAGCTTGAGCTATAACTTATTAGTTTGAATTGATGGGACTTTGTCAATTTCAACCCTTTATTCATTATGAAATAGACTAGATATTTTATTCTTAGTGATTTATAATATTTTCCTTCATCTTATTTACATTTTACATATCATAGTATTCTTTAACCCCACCACTGAGCTAAGCTATAGTTGGACATTATTAAAAGAGTCCCGATAGTAACTCAAATGGAGTCTGGGTATTAACTTATTTTATTGTTAATAGAATTGGTGCCCTGGGTATTTATTGATAAATAATGTAAGATTGGTGTAAGAGAGGGGTTACAATACTAATAGTGAATGAATTTTTACAACTAATTTTAATATTCTTCCTGAATAATAATTCTTCAAAGATTTTTAGCTTAATAAAGCATGGCTAAATCTTTTGAAATTGTTTATAAGAAACTCATACTTTCATAGACATATTGATCACTGAAATTCTCACCCACCAACCATTATTGCATAATTATGACTATGCATATTGTTGAATCCCTAGCAGAATTAGGAGATTACATAAACATATAATGGTTATACATATTCTAATATATTACTAGACATCTCTATCAATGTATGCCATGTGTTACATCTGATTGTGAGTAGCTATACAGGATACTAATTGCTAAAGTATTGCTATAGTTCTTTGACCATCACATTATTGCTTTAGAAATTAATATACTAATTATGAAGTTCTCATGGGTATGATGAATTTCAGTGTATTTGAAACATTTCCCATGATTGGAACATTTTTTTCTATCTTGCATCTTACACCTTGTAATTGAATCATAATATATTTGGATGAAACTATTGAAACTGATATATCTTTATAAAACCAAATTAAATTGACTTACTTGGAATAATATATATACAGTATATAGTTTTTCAGTTTAACTGTGTGTTATTTTTGCTTATGTTCCCAACATTTCGACAAAATAACATCTGCCATTGACAAGTTTCACTTTTCAAAGAAAAACCATTAGATCTCAAATAGTAATGAGATTGAGTGTGAGGTAAAGAATGAGATTGAGCATGAAGTAGTTGAGCATTCAGAATATATGATGTTTATTTTTTTCAGATTCACCATTATTTATTTTCAAGCTTATATTAAAAGAATGAGATAAAGTAAATGGTCTCCATAAGGCTAGATTATGTTGTGCTTCATCAGCTATATTTAAACCAGTTGTTCTTTTTAATATTTCAAGTGATTCTCTCATGGTTCTCAAATTGTACTTTTCCAAGTTAGCAAGTGTTTTTGCATTATCAAAATCAAGTTTGTAAACAATTTCTAAAAAATATGAAGTAAAAGCTGATGTATTTAACTTCTGATTAAAGGCATTTTTATGTTCATTAATTCTGATATTAATTTGTCTATTAGACTGATCTACATAGTTTTTTGAGCACTGTGAACATGAGATTTCATAAATCTGTGGTATTCCAAAAGTACTCTCTCTTTAGGTTTATGGAAAAAAATCATATTATTTTTTTTTTTTTGCTAGTGGAAAAAATAATCTTTATGTTAAAATTAGATATTTTTCTACTGATTTTATCAGTGACTCCTTTAATATAAGATTAAAACCACTCTATAACTAGCTGAATTTTCAATTTTGTCCTCTTTCTTTTTTTAGCATCCATGCTATGTAATACCTTATATATGATGTTTTTATTGTAACTTAGAAAGTAGAATATTTTTTGTTAATTCTATTTCTTGAGAAAAATGATCTTCATCTGACAACCTACAAACTCTCATCAAAAGGTTTTTTGCTGCAGGAAATATTTGCACAGGTTGATGATGGGAATTAAAATTAAGATATCTGTTTGTATGGGTGGATTTTCTGTGAATCGATATTAATAAGGAGTCATTACATTTTGTTGCAATCAAAACATCTAGAAAAAAAAGTGATTTGTTATGTTCAACTTCCATAGTGAATTTAATATTAGAATGCCAATCTTTAAGAAAACATGAAAAAAAATTCAAACATCATAATATCATGAGGCCATATAACAAATGTATCATCCACATATCTGAATCAAATAGAAGATTTTTTAGTAGCTGCATTTAACTTGATTTTCAAAATTATTCATAAAGATATCAGCAATTACAAATGTCAATGGAGATTTGTTTATACGTTTGAAAATCATGAATAAAAAAAATATTTTTGAGGCAATGTTATTATTTGAGATCTAACGGTTTTTCTTTGAAAAGTTAACCTTGACAATGGCATATGCTTCATAGAAACGTTGGGAAGTAAGCAAAAAATAACACGGTTTAATACAAAAACTACTTTATTTACATCATATAACAATGAGATATTATTTTATATAGCGCTATGTTTTTTTTTATGTAATAGTAATATTAGCGATTAAGCCAATGCACATGCGCTTTAAAGCATTAAATATAATCTTATTAATCTTTATGGGGAGAAAATGTTTTATCGTTTAAAATTGTTATATGATTTTATATTTCTAATTCGTTGTAGAAATAATGAAGTAATTCCAAAATGCTGCAAATTAAAATTTCATTCCAATTTTTATAAAATAAACAAGATTCTACAGATAGTGAGTAAGAAAATTTTGATTTCTTTTGTTCATGATATCAGAAAGAGATTAAGTTAAATTGATTGTTTTTTTGCTAAAAGAACTAACGTTAGGCAGTATTATTCACCCAGTTGTCTGGTCTATTTTTGATAATATTGTTTATTTCCGATCTATCAAAGATTCAGAATTTAAAACTTAAACAAAAAAAGAAATTAGCTTTATTGATAGAAAAATCAATTTACTAAACATACTTCGATTGATTTAAATCTTGTAAAAAATCTGTCTAATCGTCAACTTTCCTAAATTGAAATTTCCCTATTGGATGTGATGTGATGCACTGTGACTTCTCCTTATAAGAGTCAGGAAACTCTCAGCAACTATGCCTAGAGAAACCTGTTAGCCGATAAAGATTTCAATTATGTGCTGCCTCCTAAACTATTCCAGTTGAAAATATTATTTGCAATATAGTCTTTTTTAAAAAAATATAGACTTACACACTGCTGATCTTATTAGATTTAAAATTTGTGATGTCTTAAAAAATATGAATTAATCAAAAAATAATATATCTAAAGATGAATTTGTTGCAAATATTCCAGCAGATAAAAGTAATTGCTTAATCATTTCGATTATAATAAAATTTTAAATTTATTAAATGATGGCACTTACAAAAAGATTGTTAGAGATTCTCTGACATATTTAGAAAAAAGACAAAATGTCTTATAAAATATTGCAGTGTAGATGAGGATATGAAAATTAATATTTCTCTATGAGAAAGCTCTTCATTATATTATAAATTCTATGGTTTGCCTAAATTCATAAACCTGAGGTACCATTGCAGCCTATTGTGTGTACTATAGGTTCTTCCACAGATGCTTTAGCTATATATTTAGCCCAGTGGTTGCAATCATTAAAATAATATTCCATATAGAATTAAGAATTCAACTCATTTTATTTCTGTAATTTAAAAACTTAAAATTTAACTTAAATTGATTTTTTGATTAGTTTTGATATTTCTTCTATGTGTTGAAGAAGCTTTATTTATGGTAGCTCAATACAATAATTTGCCTGATTTTATTTTTCTATTAGCAAAACATTGTCGTGCAAATACATTTTTATTCATGATTTTTAAAAGTATAAACAAATTAAAAGACTTTCTATGGGATCTCCACTGTCACCTGTGTTGCTGATCTCTTCATGTATAATTTTGAAAGTCATGTATTAAATGCAGCTATTAAGAAACCTATTTGATTCAGATATGTGGATGATACATTTGTTATATAGCCTCATAGTATTGATGCTTTGAACTCTTTTTTTGTTTTTTTTTAATGATTGGCATCTTAATATTAAGTTTATTATGGAAGTTGAAAATAACAAATCACTTTCTTTTGTAGATGTTTTGACTGCAAGAATATAAGTGGTTTACAGAAAATCCACTCATACAAACAGATATCTTAATTTAATTCTCATCATCCTATGCAAATATTTTCTGTAACAAAAAATCTTTTGATGAGAGCTTGTAGTTTGTTGGTTTATCTTACTCAAGAAATAGAACTAACAAAAAGTATTCTACTTTCTAATGGTTACAATATATATATATCTTGTAATGGTAAGAATTGTCTCTCCACGTAACAAAATCTAGAACACAGGCAAAATACACTAAAGTTGATCGAATCCTGATGCTGGGATCCAGAATCCGACCAACATTTAATCCTTTCACTTCTGCTCAACAATCTAATACCTTATGGATGAAATTTCTCAACTTACACAGACATTAAATTTAACCTTGGTCCAGCAGTCACTCAGCATAAAACAAGACTCATAAATTAGCTAATTTAGCACTGATTTGGCCAGATATACACACATATGGCTAAGTGATTAATTAATATATCAATGATTGATTATGAAATTTAACAGAATGATCTACATATAGATATAATAATGTATGTGCAAATTAAATCTAGAGTTGGATAAAATGAACCCACGGACAATAAAAATATGAAAATGAGTTATAATTTTAAATATTATTAAAACAAATAGTAAATAAAAATATACACAATTATGTAATGTGAAGGATTATACACGCAAAGTTGCATAGCTAATGAGATTAATGTTACATATCTCATTATAAGTGTTTAATAAAATATAGTGCAGTATGGGAGTTTATGTCCATATTAATATGCCAAATTTCTAGCTCTTTTGTAGTCTGCTAAATCATACGAAACTTTATAGCCAAAGTTATATAACTAACTTTAATAGTGCTCCTATGGTGTCTATCTATACAAAGTTAAATCAAGCACATAATTAGGCTCAGAGATACGCAGGTTCGTGTGTTAACCTAGATTACCACATACACTGATGCTAGATAAGCATTTAATATAAAAGAAGAGAAAACTGGTTTATAATAGGTTTTCCTATATACTCTATGGCACATATCAAAATATTAATAAAGCTCAAAGGTGCGAACAGGTCATTATTCATGAGCTTCAGTCTCAAAGACTCAGTTGTCCTAAAACTGCTCAACTTGCTACAAATAGGAACATTGGTAGTTCAGGGAGTCGGATAAGCATTAATTATGAATAATCTAGGTCCTTGTGCCCTAGTTCTAAAAGTATGTGCTTTACCCAAACTAAGTGGATAAGTGTGGCCTCCACCATCAACTCATCAAGAATCATGCAGCAAGCAGAAAATTGTACATTGTGTACTTAGTAAGGACACATCCGCAATTTATACATATATATAATGCAAATATGTAAAATTATATTATCATGCCTTAAAATTAGATAGCATCTATTTGCATATCTATACAACCTAGTTCTAAAATTTAGTATTTCAAATATACTATTTAGGGACTAAATTAATCAGTAACCTAGTTTAATATTATCACCTGCGTCTCAGCATATATAAATGTAAGGAGGACAAAGCATATTTGTGGGGTAATTACGAATAAAACATTAAAATATGCTTTGAGAATATCCCTGTGGCTAGTTCCTATGGTGTACGAGTTACATATATAAATAGTTATAATTCATAACTAGAATTAAGCAAACTACAATTTTAACTAGAGAATGACTGATTATTGTAATATTAATACCAAAAATTAATCAGTAAAATAATAATATTATCTCAAAACAGCGAGTGAGAAAATAATAATTTAATTATTTAATATTTATTATAGCGAAGATTTGAAATTATCTTCGCAGATGGATAAGCTTAAATTATACTTATAAATATGGTTTCGAGTTTATTTGGCATATTAAATACATATATCAAAATGGTAAAATTATAGAATAAATTGAGTAGATTATGAATAGGCATAAAAGACCACAGGAAATTATACATTTAGTTTAAAATAGATTATTAGAGTTTGACATTTTAACAGAGAATTCAGTATCACAAGTTTTACAATCAGACTAGATTTAAATATTAGCATTTAAGTTTTTTTTTGCAGATTTTAGGAAAGTTGTTTGGTAAAGGCAGATTTAATAAATAGCTAGCTTTTAAAAGAAAGAATTGAAAGTCACAGTTTATGAACAGAGCTCTGAGAGAAAATTTATCAATTTACCAGTCAGCTGTTTTCATTGCAGTTAGTTCTGAGCACTTGAGACGATAATAAGTTGACACTTTTGGCGATGATTTAAAGTTAATGGAGGTTTTTCCATGGGCTACTTTTGCTGAAGTATGGCATTATTGTCGACTACCCCACCATTTTGAAGATCAAATGAATGTGGATTATGTTTACAATTCACTTATTATATATATGATCCATCCTAGGAAACAAAACTTTAAATATTTATATTTTTCTAACCTTGGCCACCTGTTTAGTTTTATGAGATTGTCCGTAGCTGAAAAGTCCATTTATTTATTTTAGAAAAATATATTTAATAGCTAAAACTAGTAGAAAAACCCATTACTTCATTTTACAAAAACATTTTTAATTATGACAACTAATTTAGATTTTGTTTTTCTGCTTGTTTCCTCCTGTTTGTTGCAATGATGCTATAAAATTCTGCCAAAATTGTTATTAACATTTTAGATCAAGTTCACGCTATTGCATGGCCTAATTTAAAAGTTGTTTACAAAATCAAAAGTTATTTTGGAAAAGTTACTTTGATAATTAATAGAAAACTAATTTTATTACCATGCAGAATAACACCGGAAATGGCTTATAAACATATGCGATTTCAAAAAACACAACAATAAAATTGGTTAAATAATTTAAACAAAAATATGTCTTAAATTAGAAATAATTATAAAATGGATACATATCTGTAATATATACCAATGACATAACAATAAAATTGGCTAAATAATTTAAACTAAAATATTTCTTGAACTAGAAATATTTATAAAATGGATACATATCTGTAATTTATATGTATACTATTAAATTACAGACTTACCGTTCGCATATATATATATACGTGATTTTTCATATATAGTAATTTAAGGTTGTTTAAATGGGTACTCTGAGGGGGTTTAAACCTGGCATATGGATAGGTGTATGGGTAAAATATGTGAAACAGGCAGGTGGATAAAACTGACTGTTTCAATATATATATATAAAAAGGTGTTACATAGCATTGATACTAAAAAGAAGAACAAGAACAAAATTGATAATTCAACTAAGTATAGAGTGGTTTTATTTTATATTAATTTAGAACAAAATTGATAATTCAACTAAGTATAGAGGGGTTTTATTTTATATTAATTAAAGGAGTCACTGATAAAATCAATAAACAACTATCTAACTTTAACATAAAGACTGCTTTTTCCACTAGCAAAAAAGTTGGTGATTTTTCCATAAACCTAAAGACAGAGTACTTTTGGAATACCAGGGGTTTATGAAATTCCATGTTTACATTGCACAAAAAGCTATATAGGTCAGTCTAATAGACAAATTAATGTCAGAACTAATGAACATAACAATGCCTTTAATCAGAAGTTAAATACAACAGTTTTTACTTTACATTTTTTTAAAATTGATCACAAACCTGATTTTGATAATACAAAAATACTTGCTAATTTGGAAAAGTATGAATTGAGAACCATGAAGGAGTCAATTGAAAATATTAAAAAAACTAACTGGTTTAAATAAAGCTGATGAAACACAATGTATGCCAGTCTTATGGATACCATTTATTTTACCTCTTCTAATATAAATTTGAAAATAATTAATAGTGAAACTAAAGAAAATAAACTATTTCTTAATCCACACATTCTGAATGCTCAACTATATCATGCTCAATCTCATTCTTCACTTCAGATTCAATCTGATTACTATTTGAGATCTAACAGCTTTTCTTTGATAAGTTAACCTTGATGTCATTTCATTGAAACATTGGAAATTAATCAATACTAACACATGAATTAATCCAAAAACTACTTCATTTACATCATATAACCATTAAAACAAATATACATAGAAATGTAGAGAATTGGATATTGAAGGGAAATAATTAAAGTCAATAACGATTATTTATATGAAAGGATAAAAAATGAATTAAATTGATGAGAGAAAAGTGTAGTGAAGTTTAAATAAAAAAGAAAAAGAGTCAAATATTAATTCATTATGTAAGGATAGAATAAATTCAGATATAGATTGTTGTAATAAATTGTAGTACAACTAATAAATGCATCTATCAAATATGGTAATTTAAAAAAAGTCTTAGTTGATTTTATAAATCTATAATATAATTATATTATTTTTAATCAACAGTAAGTAAAAATGGTAAATGGTAATCAACTTTCAAAAGTCTAAAAAGAACTAATAGAAGTATGAAGCAAATTAACAAGAAGAGAGGATTATCCAAGACATCTAAAAGAAGAGGAGTGAAAATCATAGAAAAGAAAGAAATATAATTAAAGAATATAAAAGAAACAATAAGTCACTTAAAACATAATTATTATTATTTTTTAGCATTATTAATTAACTGAATGATAAAATTTACTCCAGTTCTTCCAATACACAGCCTTTCTTTTCCACAAAATTCCTACAACTTCCTTGCCTCATCCATCGTATATGTGGTCAATTTTTAGGTCTCTTCAAATCTTTTGTGATCAAGTGTGGAAAGTATAAGTATTCAATCTACTGTCATTATTCATATATTTAAATTAGCTCTATTTCAGTTACTAATCAGCTTCATTATAGTCTTTTATCTGAATAATGACAATATTTAATTTGTTTGTGTTTTATTTAATATGTGTGTGTGTTAATGATATCCCTGGTATTCTTTCACAATAGATGGTTCTAAAGTAGAATAAAATGTTAGAAAAAAACAATGATAATTATTATGTAAACATAAAAATGTTGAAGAAACAACATTTTCAAAGTATGATTGAGTTTTGGAATAAATAGAAAGGGGTAAGTAGGACTATTGGGATTGTCAAGATTTCATAGTAGGATAAAATTATAAAAATTATAAGAATAAAAAATTTTACAGAGAACTTTTGAGAATAGCTATAAGAAAAGAATATTTACAAGGCAAAAGGATATTAATATTAAACTTGCTTTTCTAAATATATATAAAAAATAAACATATAAATAAATAAAGAATTAGAGATTTTTATTATAGAAAAATTAGATTTATTGGCAGTGATAGAGATACATTTTAAGGATGAAAAACTGCATCTTCAAAAATGAGAATGGAATAGGCTAAAAAGATGTTAAGATAATAAAAATGAAGAAATATAAAGTTTATTATCAAAAACAATGTCTCAAAAAAATTGTAAAGAACGTATTTGGGTTAGATTGAAATTTGATAAAGAAAAGTGATTATGTGGTATAATATATTTAAATATTAAAATTGGGAAAATATAAAAGGATGAAATGAGTATATATGCATAGGAACATAAAAAGTTTAGAAAGAATAATTGTAAAATATTGATTATAAGACATATAAATGGCCATATTGACAAAATAATGGAATAAAAAATATCATGTGAGAAAGATGATTTAAAAATTAAGAATTTACATAGTCCAAGTAGAATCCAAAGTATACGATAATGTTTAATAAAAAAGAAATGTGTGTAGTTGGATCATAATATTATGTTGGTAGAACTAGAAGTATCTGAAAAAATAAATAATAAAATTAATAAACAAATTAATAGGCATGAATTGGAAGTGGTGAAGTTAAATTGAGTAGATGCTATCTAAGAAAGAATTATGAATAATCTTATAAATATGAGCTGACAGAATAGCCTAGTAAGTTATAGTATCACCTTAAATTCTATATCCATAAATCTAAAGGTCCAGATTTGATTTCCATGCTAATACTGTTGCTGGTAAGGCCAGCACCTCAATTAGTGAGGAGAAAATGTTATATATTAATCTGTGTGTTATTACTAACAGTTGAATGCATTTGAAAAGTTTAAATAAACTTTGAATTTTTTTAAAGACGTTCAACATTTTACATTAAATGAGGAAATAATCCAACATATAAATACTACTAAAATACTATCATCACAAACTTTCAGACAAACATGTTTTCTTCTTGTTGCTTAATTAATTTTTCTCACAATATAAAGATGCTGATTTATACTTTTTAAAACTTTTATTCTCTTCTATAGCTTTCTTGTCAATTCATGGTTGAATATGAAGACACCTAAAAACAATCCTGACAAGGAAAGCTATAGAAGAGAACAAAAGTCTTAAAAATATTTTTTTAAAAAAAGCATCTTGATATTGTGAGCAAAATTGTTTGAGCAATAAAAAGAAAATATGTTTGTCTGAAAGTTTAGGTGATTTTAGTATTTATATAATAGGTTACTCCCATTATTTCTTGTAAATTTATTAGTGGATTGCCACTTTTTGTGACAACTGTCTTTGGCATTATTTTGTTAATATTTTGAAATCATTTGCAAGTTTTAATTTAAATTCATTGAAATATTTCTAAAGATTAGAAATATAACTATTAACAATATCTTTGCTTCTTCAGTTTTGCATTTAATATATATCTTACATCTTATTAATCAATGATCATTTCTTTTATAAATACAATTTATCTAAACGACTTCAAATACTTTTTAGTAAAACTCTTTATTTGTACATATATACAAACACCTATATTTTGACTGTCTTGCAACCATAATATAATGAACCAAATAAAAAAATAAAATACACCTGGGTCTTTTTTTACGCGGACTTACTTAACATGATTTTGAAGTTACACGATTCGTGTTTCACTGGAAGTCGATTTCCGATAATGCGCTATTACTTTAAATAATAAATTTCGTGCATTTATGTTATATTGAAAGTAATAGCACATTATTGGAATTCGACTTTCATCTTAGTAATTTCAATATTTTCAGTGCTTTATAATAGTAAGATTTTATGCAATAATGAAATTAAAATCATGATTTCCACATTTTATGTATACACATATTAAATTTTACAAGACTATAATGTAAATTTGTTCAAACATTGTGCGTGTTAATTTTGCATTTTAAATCACATTCTGTTTTTGCTTTTTAAAAAAGAACGTAATTATTTTTTTTATTAATGACACTAATCATTAATGTACTCTTAAATTCTAATGAGAGCTAAATGGTTGTATGTCTGGATATCGCGAGCTTCGTAAACAATTAATAAAATCATCGTCTCAAAGATTAATTACTAATTACGTTGTCACCAGAAAATCATAATAATTAAACCGTGTATAAAAAAATGTAAATTACTGTACTGTAAATTATGCATAAAAATATATTATTTTGAATAAAATTAAATATTATAATTAAAAAAAGTTTGTCTTGTATCAATTTTTTTCAAATTTGAAATTTTTTATTAGTCATATTTTATTTCCTTATATATTTTTTTTGCGTGAATTTTAAAGTAATTTTACATTGGTGCTTTGCTTTTATGTGAATTTTGAAAAATCACAGACCGCATCCCCCCTTTTTCAATGTAAGTTACATCTATTTTTGCACGATTTTGTTTGTGCATGTTTTCTGAGGAACCTATCTATCGCGTAAAACAAGACCCAGGTGTATATAAATAATAAAATAATCCAGTCAATATAAAATAAAATACACAATTGTAATGGTATATAATATGTCGTTACATTATTTTACATTAAAATAAAAAGATTATAAATAAAAATTGATTTATTAAAAAGAAAAAAAAAACTTAACTTAAAAACTGAAAATTAAAAGTTGTTTAATGTATATAATATATTCACACAGATGGAATGAAAACTTTAAAAGTATTATTTTCTTTTTAAAATAGAGAAAAAAAAGAAGATATTTGAACATACTTTTTTATAATAAAAGTACAAGATCTAAAGATAAAATATTTTTGTTAAAAGATTCTTATGTAATCTCAGTAAATGGAAATGATTGTTTTATAAATGAAATGAAAAGCAAACTAGCCCTTGGGGCTCTTATATAAAAAATCCAGATGAAATATATAGATAAGAGAACAAAAAAATTAGGTGGCCAATAGAAGCAGAAAACAAATGCCCGGACCTTAATGAAAATGATTGGAACAGGAAACTATGTTCAATGAATCCAGATGATTACTATAAAAAGAAAAATATCCAAATTAAGAACAGTTCCAGCTTGATTTATGAGAAGGGCAATAAGATACACTTGTCACCCTCTCTCACTTATTTCAAATGAAATGACTGTAATACCAGGATTGAACCAGCTAAGGCCACCTTCAGATAGACCGGTCTTCAAATAAAGACTTTGTGGGAATTGACACCAGGAACCGGGAGCTCTTCTACTGTAAGATATAAACTGAAAAAAATTTTTAAAAAATAATAATTAAGAACTTTGAAGATTTGACAAGCTAAACCTAATTTTTTTAAAATGAACTTTAATCTGACTTTTCAAATCAATTATTATCATTAATTTTTTCATACATTTGAGTTTGTTCATTCTAATCATTTCCATTTTTTTTATATTAATATTTATTGAATAAAGTATTTAAATGCATTAAATTTAAGTTGGATATAGATGACTGCGTAGATTTGTTAATGTTTAATTGTTTTTACTCTCATTTTTGATTAAAATATAAAGACATTCGGTAAATATGATACCTTATGTTGAGTATCTAAAAATGTATTTATTCGGGTGTCTTTTAATTTATTGGTGTCAATGCGGCATCTTATGATGAATGCCATTGGGTTTCTTGTAAATTTCCCTCTGCAATTCCATCAATGACTTTATATTTTGATCGTTTATGTTTATTTTGAAATGTTTTTAACTGAGTAATCTATGTAGTCTATCTATACTCAACATTATAAAACAAACTTTTATAAAATTCATCTGTGCAAACTTATATAAATGTTAAATTTAAGTTGGGCATGAATGGCTGCATAGATTTGTAAAGTTATATTATTTTAATTAAGGGAGGGTAAATCTTAGGTTATTTGTTTCATAGTTAAATTGGATTAGTCGGTTGGATATATTGGTGCAATTAGTAAATGTAGCATGAGATTCGCTATGTGCAGTATCCTATTATACACTGCACTTGGGCAAAATAAGTCCCACCTCTCACTGACTTTCAGAAGCAGATGGTATTCCCTGCTCCTTGGATCCCTCTTAGCCTATGGAATGGGATAGTAAGACGGAAAATGCAGTCCCTTCCTATGGAGTTTTTTATTGTTCTTCTCACCAGACAGATGTAGTATTCCTGTATTGGATGAGAGTCAATGTTTTCTATAGCCATGCTGTTCAGATGTACATTCCTGACAGTATGGTATTTGTGCTGTCGTATTCATGCTGCATTGAATACATCGATGTATCAGATGGATTGACGTCGATTTGACTGTGAACTTTTGGCCTAAGGTAAATAAGGGATAGAATATTTTCTTTTCAAATGCAATCTATGTAGTTTATCGACACTCTTTAAAAATATTATTAAATTCATCTGTGCGGATGGTTTAAAATTGAAAATAATAATTTAAATTTAAAAATTAATAACCAATCTAAAATAATAAATGTTATTCCTCAAATTTTAAATAATTATATATGTGTGTTAATAAATGTTGTTTGTGTGTTAATTACTGGCAGTGGCTTCTTTATTTTTATTTTTTTTTAATATTGAAGATATATTTTAAATAATTTATATTTTATAAATCTCTGCATCTCACAGAGTTAGTGGCTTGGGCTGATGGTTGGAATAAACCATATATATGTAAAAGTTTGATTTTAACAGTGCGTATCTGCCTACTCTATACATTTTCTAGGTTTGAGTAACCTAGTGGCGCCCTGATACGATAAGACTCCTCTTCATTCCGACTGTTATACAATATAAATAAAAAATAAATATAAATTATGCATATATATTCCTAACTATATACATATATATTCAAGAACAATTATTAATTCAAATATATTACTCATTTTTATTATTTTTAATAATCTCTGAATTCTATTCCTTATAAACTTAAACTTTATGGTTATTAACTTCATCTCAATAAAATACTTAATATTTATTCATATAATTGTCAGTTCAACAGTAATTAATTTATTAATATTCTTTTAATTTTTAAATTATACAATATCTATTATTTCCCTACTCATTCTTCTGTTAAAAATAATATTTTATATTTATCATTATTTTTTTAATATCTAAAACCTATAAACATTATAATCTTTGAATTTACCCAATTTACTTTAATCTCTTAAAAAATTGTTTTTCATATGTGATGATGTGATGTGATGTATTGTGGCTTCTCCTTAAACAAAGTCAAGAATATCTCAGCAATTATGCCCAGATAAACCTGTTAGCCACTTTATTTTCCATTCCCCACTCTAAATTTTCCCATATTCGGCTCCATCCCATTTCCACAACATAATCTTTGTCAACTTTATAACCTTTATATCTAAATCCCCTTTATCTTTTCCCAAACCCAGTATAAAAACCAATAATTCACTTTCTGTATAATCACTTTTTTCATATTTATTCTTTCATAATTTCATTATATGTACCCTTTCTGTTTTCAAGCATTTACATTCAATTAACAAATGCCTAATATGTCTATTCCTTCCTTACATAATTTACAAAATAAATCACCCATTTTTTCCCATTTACATGTATATTCTCTTGTAGCTAAAGATCCCATTCGAGCCTTAAATAATAAACTACTTTCCTTATTATTATCATATATTAACTCACACCTAATATTCTGTTTATTTCTATACATATTTAAACTCTTTTTACTCTCCATACTATTTCTCCATCTCTCTAACTCCCTATTCTTTATTAATAAATCTATTCTTTTATCCCATTCCTTACTACTACAACATTCAGCAATCCTCTTAACACAATCATTCCATCTTTTGTACAAATATACTGATATAAATTCTTTATCCAAATCTTTTGCATATCGCATTACCTTTCTCACCAACTTGTTACCTGCCCTTTACTCATAACCCAATTAAATACTATTTTAGCTATTCTTTTATTATCCATAAACTGCAATCTACCAAATATTTTCATTTTACTTTTTGCATCTCTCATATGAAAACTTGACCATCCCATTTCTCCTTTTGCTGCCCATACATCTGCAACCAATGCATGTCTTCCTACTTCCCTTTGAACTTTTTTAAAGTAATTTAATACCTCTTTACTAACATATAATGCATCATTGCCATATGTTAACCCTGCTACTGCAACTTCTTTCCATATAATTCTAACTACATCATATTTATTATATAAAAACACTGTTAATTTCTTTATCAATCCCTTTCTTTTCTTTGCTTCATTTATCAATTTTTTCTTCTATTCATCCAAATAATTTTTCTGATTACTTATAATAATTCCCAAATAACTATATCAATTCACCACACTTAATATCTCCCAATAAAAATTCTACATCTTCTTTTCCCCCAGTATTAACCATCATTATATTTGATTTTTCTTCACTAAATTTAATCCCCATCTCTTAACCAACCCTTACACATGTCCTCAACATAACTTCCATATCTTCTCTTCTTTCTGCACACAAAAATATATCCACAAAAAAAAAGACCTGACAAAATATATACTCCCTTACTACCTATTAACGGAATCTCTATCCCTCTTTTTAATCTTTCTATTGCTCTTTCCATTTCACTCAAATACAACACAAACAAAATAGGTGACATAGGCATCCTTGCCTTAGCTCCACCACATTTTTAACTTTAACTGATTCTATATTCCCTAATTGATATATATATATATATATATATATATATATATATATATATATATATATATATATATATATATATATATATATATATATATATATATATATATATATTTTCATATAATTTCTTAATAATATCTATTAAAGCTTCATCCATTCCCAAATTTGCTAAACTTATCCATAATCTATTTTATTTAATCTATCATATTCCTTCTCTATATCTATAAAACTCATATATAACTGTTTACCTAAATTCCTACTCATATCCATAAGTTGTATAACTACAAATAAACTATCTCCTATATGTCTGTCTAATCTAAAACCTCCTTGCATTTCCCCCACTACATTATTCCCTTCCATCCATTTTACAACTCTTCTAGCCACCATATATGAAAAAACTTTATATGAAACTGACGTTACTGCTATTGGTCTATAATTATTCAACTTTCTATGATCCTTATCCTTTCCTTTGTACTATGCCAACTACTTGTGAAAACTCTATTCTGTGCCATTTTATTAAAACAAGATAATAACTTTACTTTTGCCCTATATCCTAAATTTATTACCATCTCTCCTACCCATACATCTAAACCTCTTGCCTTTCCACTTTTCAATTTCTTCTCTACATCATTCAGTTCATTTTCTGAAAATCTAATATTCCCATTGCCATATGCTTTCATGTTTTCTATCACTCTATCATTCATATCTAACATGTTTTCTATATTCATTACATATCTATTTAAGATTATCTCTAAATCTTCTCTAGAGCTACACTCTATTCCCTCATCATCTAGTAATACTATCTCTCTATCCCCTACATTCCTCCTTTTAATGTAATTCCAAAATTTTTTACTACTATCTCTTCCACTTTTATTAATATCCTCTAACAATTTACTATTCAATTTCATTCTCTCTATATAATTATCTATTTTAGCTAACTTCTTTTCTAAATACTTTCCCCATTTAGCATTAATATCTTTTTCACTTTCCTTATTCTTAATAGCACACATATTCTCTACATGCTTTTCCCCTCTCTTTTACACTTTCACTAATTCTCATTTTTTTATTCTTCTGAATATTCTCACCTAAAACCCTATTTGCCACTTTTTCTACTTCTTTACACCAGTCATTATATTCATCCCCAATCCACTCTTCCATAATTTCTTCAACTTGTATTTTATACTCTTCCAACTTATTCTTATCATTCACTCTCCATCCACATCTTTCACTATTATTTCTACTTTTATTTCTATTCTCCATCACATTACTAACCATTTCAATTACAATGAAGTTATGATCACTAGTGCATACTTTTTCTTCATTATCAAATACCTTAATTTTTCTTATTTTATTTATTCCCTCTTTCTCTACCTTGTATGAAATATATTATTTCTAAACCATGTGTATTGTCCCTCATAAATGTTTAATAAATTTCCAATACTCAAATTCACTTTCTGACAAAATTCCTTCAAAAGCGGTCCATTTTTATTATCTACATCATCAATTTCTTCAATATGTTCATTCATATCCCCTATAACCATTATTTTCTTTCCCTTTTCTTTAAAACTTTGTATATCTTTAACTAGACATTCATAAATATTACTATTCCATTCCATTATAATTTGTCTATCTCTAGTAGCTATATAAACTATAGCCACCATCCATTCTTGACTACCCAACCTTATTTTAAACCACAAATGTTCTTGACATTTAACAATATTTAAATATTTTTTTGATATAACCCCTATACATAGCTTCCTCTATTACATGTTATTTAAACTATATACACCTGGGTCTCTTTTTACGCGGATTTATTTAACGCGATTTTGAAGTTATGTGATTCACGTTTCTCCGGAAGTCGAACTTCGATAATGCGCTATTACTTTAAATAATAAATTTTGCGCACTTATGTCATATTGAAAGTAGGTGCACATTATTGGAATTCGACTTTCATCTTAGTAATTTCAATATTTTCAGTGCTTTATAATAGTAAAATTTTATGCAATAATGAAATTAAAATCATGATTTCCACATTTTATGTATACACACATGAAATTTTACAAGATTTTAATGTAAATATGTTCAAACATTGTGCGTGATAATTTTGCATTTTAAATCACATTCTGTTTTTGCTTTTTAAAAAAGAACGTAATCAATTATTAATCATTTACTCTCCGCAAGTTTATTTTTAAAAGGTGAGTAATAACAGTGGGCACAATTAAAATTGAAAATTAAAAAATTAAAGACAAAAATAAGAATTTAATTTTTAGTTGTTAGATTAATTACTAATTACGTTGTCACCAGAAAACCATTAACACAACATGAGAGTGACATTGGCGCTAGTTGTATTTCCTCTTGTGAAGAATCTGATTTTTTACCAGTTTGCAAACGAACCTGTTTATCGGCAAATAACGATAATAATTAAAATGTGTATAAAAAAATGTAAATTACTGTAAATTATGCATAAAAATATATTCTTTTGAATAAAATTAAATATTATAGTTAAAAAAAGTTTATCTTGTATTAATTTTTATCAAATTTGAAATTTTTTATTAGTCATATTTTATTTCCTTATTTTTTTTTTGCGCGAATTTTAAAGTAATTTTACATTGGTGCTTTGCTTTTATGCGATTTTTGAAAAATCACAGTCTGCATACCCTCTTTTTCAAGGTAAGTTATGTCTATTTTTGCACGATTTCATTTGCGCATGTTTTCTGAGGAACCTATCTATCGCGTAAAACGAGACCCAGGTATATATACCCTACAACTCTTTTTATATATATATTAAACACTTTAACTTTTATTATTATTATTTAATTCTCTTATAAATTTATATTATACTTCTTTATATGTAAATATTATACTGTTTTTTCTAATATGTAACATCTATAACTATTCTCATGTTTATACTCCTATTTAACTTAATCCTTTTTTACACTTCCTAATTTATTTATAAACAATTTTCTCTATATATATTTACCTCTATATATCTTATTTAATAACTATATCTATACCAATCTCATTCTAATCCCAGAATCCCTATTAAATTTTTGTTTTATCTTTCTTATTAGTATTGCTTCTTTTATTTTCCTTACTTTAAAGTTTTCTGTATGTAACCTCATTTTTATTGAACTTTGTGTAAATATGTGTCCTGCTTCCTTCATATATATATATCAGTGATTTATTATCTGACATTTGTTTTTATTTCTATATATCTATTTTCACTTTTCTTTTTTTCCTTCACTCTTTTCATTTTTATTTATCTTATATTCTATTTTTTTCAATACTTCTTTTAATTATGTGTACAGGAAAACCAATCTTTTTTAACTCATTGCCTTCCTTTCTTGAACAATACATTGTAATCCTGTATATTCATTTTTTGTTCAAAGATAGTTTTGCTTTTTTTTTGTTGTTGTTGTTTTCCAATTCTAGCATTAAAGTCTCCTATGACAATTTTAAAGTATTGCTTGTTGTGATCAACAGTACTTTCTACGTGTATATAAAAATTCTCTACTTTGTCATCACAATGAGAATTTGTTGAGTCATAAATCTGAATTATCTGCCACTCCTTCTAATATACCACCAATTTCTATAATGTTGTTCTTTCATTTTTTTAAATATTTATAATGAATTCCAAACCCCTTTGGGCTTCTAATATTTATGCCTTTCAATAAAGTATATGTCTACTTTGCAAATTAATTGTCTGTCCACCTTTTTTCTATCTTCAAGAAAACTCAACTGATGTTTCAATAAAAATTATCACATAAGTGAAAAGATAGACCATAGTATTTCATATTCTGAAACCCAGAAGTAAAAAGCCAGTAAGTTCATCATGCTGGATGGATATATTGATGAGAAACTCAAATAAGTATGGGTTGAATGTTAGGAATTTGCCCAGCTCAATTCCTTAAGATTTTAAAAGGAATCAAACTGTCTCTTTTTAATTAACAACAAACTTTTCTTCAGTCTTATTTTATACTATATATAAATCTCTTCTAAGTTATCTTTTATAATAATCTGTATTTTACAAAATTTCAACATTTTATTAAATATATCATATAGTTATTATTGCTTTACAAAATAAAAATTTATATAATTAATAGAATACTAAAAATTCTAAATCCTTGTAATTAATAATGTAATCAACATAATGTTAAGTGCATATTGGAGTCCGAATTACTGTTGGGTACAAAATATTTTTTTATTTGGGAATTAAGTCATTGTGAGATCTTATACATGCACATTGTAATTTTACTTTATTACAAAACGAAGATTAGCAAGTAAACAACTCATTATTCATTCACATAATTTTATTTAATAAGGTTAGAAGCTATCAAGAAAATTGCATTAACAAATCAAACAATAAGTTACTTATATCACTGCTCATCCAATTTTTATCTCATTTAAAATCGGGATTATTACTGCATGATGAATCTTGAACATAAGATGTTAAAGTAATTTTTGTAAAAAAATTGTGGAAAATAATGGCAAGTTTCAACAGATTCTGGGCAAATGTTTTTATTACTTGATCACAATCCACTTTTCAGAAAGGTTTTTTGAAGTTATAAATGTGCTTTTCAGGCAATTACTTAACATAAATGCATGCATATAGTGTTAATAAAAACTCTTCTGACACGCCCATAACACAAAGTTTGAATACAAATTGGGCCAATCTAAAAAAAAAAAATGTTTAACGCTCCAAATAATCTTATGACTTTTTTTTCTCCAGGATTCTAACCCATAGCAAATTCAAACTATGTATCCATTAGTAAATGAATATCTAGTTATTTTAACGTAAAAGATATAACAAGAATGAGATTCTCACAATTAAAAATGTCATGCTGCTGATCAGAGCTTTCTTCACTATTCTTTTTTTGGGAAGTATTTAAATAGGATTCTGTCTTGAAAGTCGTTTTTTTTATTCAGAATTATAAGAAAAATATTTTGCTCACTTTTTCTTTATTTATATAAAGAGTAGAAATAGACAAAGTAATATATTTCTCTCTTAATAACTCGATATTAGTTTTAAAGTGGAGAGAACGAAATTGTAGTAAATGCAACTCTGACGTTTAATATCAGGATAACATTGAAATACATCATTTATAATTCATGCTTTTAAATAACTAAATTATGTATACCGATTAATCGCTTTAATCATTATGCCTAACATATAATACATCCAAATTGATAGACATGTGGATATAGAGAAATAAACGCATCTATCCAGTCTAAAAGTAAGATATTAAAAGAAATTGTTAAGAATAAGACAAGCACTGACAAATTATCATGACGATGATTAAACGTTATCACTTGATAAATTTATCTTCATTTCAAAGACACATTTATTTAACTTACATATTTTATTTATGAAAATTGCATATTTCATTAATTTTAGTACATTGTAATGCTAACTTGATATTTATTATGCAATACATATGTATATGAGCGTATAATATTGATGTGTAGCATATAATAATTATTCGGCTGACGATTTATATATAATAATTGATGAAATAAATATTGTTCTGCTATACATACAGAACACTGAAATCTCAAAAGAAAAAGAAAAAAGTGTCTATCGCCCTTCCCTTTCCAATTTTTGTATATTCACTGAAATATGACTATTTTGTTTCTTACAATCGCGTGTCCCTGGTGTTTTTTTTAAAGAACTAAATGCATGAATACTAGATAAATATCTTGATTTTTTTTTAAAAAAAGGAAGATAGATTTAATCAATATTTTAATTATAGTAAAATAATTAAAAGTAATAAAACTAACACCACGAGAGCATGGTGTTGATAATAAATATTTAACAAGAGATATTAAATCCCTAGCCAGTTGGGATGAATTCGAGTGAAATAATAGTTACGGCGCAATTTTGTTTTAATAAAAAATATTTTTTCGACAAAAAAAAAAGTCAAATGTGTTTACAGCATTACTCATTTTGGTTACCCGCAGTGTCGGTCTTACTATGTCTCACTTACGACAGGAGCGCTAACCTGTTCTGTATTCTCGTTTAATTGGGTAGCAATCTAAAAGAGTTTTTCCTCCTCGCTCATACGCTATTAACCTGCACTATCCTGTTAAGTGGATTTTGGATAAATCGCTATGGCTTTTATAAAGATTGTTCATTTAAAGAAGAAAAGAGTTCAATGTCATAAAAGACCCGCTCTTCTGTGAGTCGAGTTTTAATTGCTCATTTTTTCTTTACAAATTACTGCCTTCTGTCGGCTAGTTTTAAGCGGGAGCTAAAGGCAAACCATGAGATTGAGGGCTATACCTCGTAAGAATAGTTAAAAGTTTTCTGAAATCAGTCAACCGATCATAATGTTTAAGTTCTCAGTAAAATCTTAACGGTTTCTATAGCTATAGTGAACTGCAAACAAAGTTCTTACAGAACAAAGCACGAAACTTGGGTTTAACGAAATATTTATTGAAAAAGTGAACGTGGTAATTAAATAAAAACCGACGTTAAAAGATATAAAGATGGAATAATTTAAAATAAAAGACGCGATAATGACGGATTGAAAGAATTTAAGCCAACTTTGATTAAAAAACTCTTCTTTCTTTCACAAAACAAATTGTAATAACAATAAGAAAGTTGTTGGTGGCCAATCGACGCTTTGTCGGTACTTAAAAGCAAGAAGCGCCGGACACTTCCTAATTAAAAAATAAGTAGGACTAAGTAAAATATTTTTGAGACTGATAAAAATCCTGCCTGCGCTTTGAAATGATCTTAATATCTTCTCAATTGCCGTTGTTTTTTAATATAATCAAAAATTCCCTTATTTAAACTTGCAAAGATCTATTTGTTAATAGTTGAAACAATGGTTGTGGAAGAATTTTAGTAAAATTTTGTTGTTTTGGCTAGTGTTGTAATGTTATATGAATTTCTATTTTATTTAAAGTAATATCCTGATTTAATTTAAAAAGACGAATAAATAAATATTGCATCGCATACTCCCGAAAATATCTAACACCAAGTTCCTTTTTCAAGTCGTTAAATAATCTAATGAATGGTTTTATTGCTTAGAAGAAGTTTGAGCGCCGAAATAACAGAAGTGAGCGCTATCCGTAGACTTTGAAGTCTAGAGACTGCCATTCTACCCCCCCCCCCCCCAATTTATTAGTAATATAGAAACCAACGTAAACGGTTTGGAAAATTGATATCAAAAATGCAACAAGTAGCAGTATATTTTTAAAATTGTTCAATTATTTAAGATGTTTTAAATTTAAAATCAGCGTTCGAAAAAAAAAAGTATAAATATTTTTACAATCTTTGTATTCAAAGTTTTTTTACATTGATGCTCTCGACTTAAGATAAACACAATGTCCTACTTTCGGTAGGTATGCATGCGTCCCAATTGCTATATTTTTGCATAATTGGTGTAAACTGAAGGCATAAATATGACTTAAAATGCGAACAATCATTTGAATTTACCACACTAAAAGTATTGCCATTTGCCAATACAAATATGCAAGTGATGGAATGTGAGTGAATAGGTACCTGGCATTGACTCTCCTTTCTATTATTTTTGATGCTCAAATGTCACATTCTCCCGATTGATGGAGCATTCGATTATTATTACTAATGCTAAATTATTACTAAGTTTACTTAAATAAACGTATTGAGTATTTTCATTAAAATGCATACATTGATTTTTTTTTTATTATAGATTTTTAAAAAAGAAAAGCCTTGGCTTAAAATAACATACCAGCTTTAAATAACCCACTAATGCGAAAAGATTTGTAGAATAACCTCTACACAAATGAACAATGTGTGTGTGTTGGTACAACTGTAAGCATGATTTAAAATCATGGTTACCTTTTGGTAAACTCATATAAAATTTTACATAGCTATTCTGAAATGGTTTCTCACTTCTAGTTAAAATCTAACATAGTTCAGGATAATTCAAATATCAAAGTGCAGTATCTAATGAGATGTCATTTAGCACTGAAACAAAATTGTTATTATTTTTTAGATATTTGCCATGGCTGTTACAACTCCAAATATAAATACAATTTATCCAAACTTCAAACACTTTTTAGCAAAACATTATTTGTACATACACCTACGTTTCGACTGACCTGCAGTCTTCTTCAGAGCTATAATATAATGAACAAAATAAAAAAACATAACTATATAATAACACCATAAAAAAATTTTAAACAATAAAAAACTAAAAACAACATAAAATATATATATATTAAAAAACTGAAATAAATAATCAAATCCAAATAAAACAATTAATATAAAATAAAATGTACTACATAAATAAAAAATAATTATAAATTATACATGTGTATTCTTAACTTTATACATATATACATTCAAGGACAACTATTAATCTAAAATCTATTTTATTATTATTAACAATCTACTAATTATCTGTATTCTTCATAAACTTAAACTTTATGATTAGTAACTAAAATTCTTTTAATTTTAAATCATAATATTTATTATTTTCTTACTCATTCTTCTTTTAAAATTAATATTTTATATTTATTATTATTGCTGAATATTTAAAACCTATAAACTTTATAATCTTTACACTTACCAAGGTTATTGTGATCTACTAAATAAAAAACCAGAATTTAATAGAGATTCTGGGATTAGGATGAGATTGGTATAGTTATAGTTATTAAATAACATATATAGAGGTAAAAATGTAAAGAGATAATTGTTTATAAATAAGTTGGGGATGATAAAAAATGGTTAGGTTAAATAGGAGTATAAATTTGGGTATATTTATAGATATTAAAAAATAATAAATAAATAAATTAATAAACTTAGCATAATATTTACATATAAAACAGTATAATAAAAATTTATAAGAATTATATAAAAATAATGATAAAAGTTAAAGTATATAAATAAAAAAATATATATGTAAATAAAGTTGTAGGGAATATATATATAAACATATAAAGAAGTATAATATAAATTTATGAGTATTATATAATAATAATAAAAGTTAAAGTGTAAAAAATAAAATAAATAAATATATAAATAGAGTTGTAGGGGATATATATTTAGTTTAAATAATATGTAATAGAGGGAGCTAGGGTATAAGATAATTTTTTTGAAAAAAAAAACGATTTTTCATTTTTTTATTTAGTAGATCACAATAACCTTGGTAAGTGTAAAGATTATAAAGTTTATAGGTTTTAAATATTCAGCTATAATAATAAATATAAAATATTAATTTTAAAAGAAGAATGAGTAAGAAAATAATAAATATTATGATTTAAAATTAAAAGAATTTTAGTTACTAATCATAAAGTTTAAGTTTATGAAGAATACAGATAATTAGTAGATTGTTAATAATAATAAAATAGATTTTAGATTAATAGTTGTCCTTGAATGTATATATGTATAAAATTAAGAATACACATGTATAATTTATATTTATTTTTTATTTATGTAGTACATTTTATTTTATATTAATTGTTTTATTTGGATTTGATTATTTATTTCAGTTTTTTAATATATATATATTTTATGTTGTTTTTAGTTTTTTATTGTTTAAAATTTTTTTATGGTGTTATTATATAGTTATGTTTTTTTTTAAATTTTGTTCATTATATCATAGCTCTGAAGAAGACTGCAGGTCAGTCGAAATGTAGGTGTATGTACAAATAAAGTTTTGCTAAAAAGTGTTTGAAGTTTGGATAAATTGTATTTATATGATATTATGGCAAACATAAAGAAAAGTGTGATTTTGGTAACTCCAAATATATTGAGACAGAAACTGGATAATATGATCATAATCATAATGCAAGATTTTACTTTATAAAGATAAGAGGGACCCTCTTATTTCTAACCTATTTTTTTAATTATATAGACAAATCTAAAGTCAAATCTTGCATTATGATTGTAGAGGTCTCTCTTGCTAAAATTAAGCACTCAAGGCACATGTACTAAGGTTTTAGCCTTATATAAGTATTACGTGCTGACATCGCGCTTAATAAAAATTAATATTTGCAACTTTAAATTGATTCAAAATATTTTTAAATTTAATATCTGAATATTGACTCGTAAATCGAAAGATTTCACAAATGTTAATGTTTAATAGAAATAGTGGACTTAATCAGTGAAGAATTTATTAGCTTCATGCTCCCAAATCAAAATGCTTTAGATTTGCCTATATAATTAAGAAAAATAGGTTAAAGATAAGATGGTTCCTCTTATCTTTATAAAGTTGAATCTTGCGTTATGATTTGTAGAGGTCTCTCTTGCTAAAATTAAGCACTCAAGGTGCATGCAATAAGGTTTTAGCCTTATATAAGTATTACGTGCTGACATTGCACTTAATAAGAATTAATATCTAGATATTAATGTAAAATAATACTCATACAGAGTTTAAACTCTGTATGAGTGTATACATATATTGTAACCTAGTGTTATTGACACTTGGTTTATTTGGCATTATTTCCACAGGAAAACAATGCTATCCTTTTTTAGAAAATAAAAAAATAAAATAATAATAATATTAAGTGATTAATAAAATATGCTATTTACTCACTTTAACGTGTTTTAAGCAAATAACTAACAAATTTAGTAATTCAATGTCATTTTGAAGAAGAGCATGAATAATTTAATTAAAATATTAACAATAAGAGCAATTTAATATAGTATAAAAGCACATATCATAAACAGTAATTGATTTTTGGATGGGTAGAGGGGAGAGTGGATGAGTGTCTTATCATAAAGCACAATAACTTCTGGTAAATTTTTTATATATAATGTTTAAAGAATTATACATCAATGATTGTTAATTTAATGTATTTATTATTTTTTTTATATTGTCAAATTACTTTGTAATCCAGGTAAATAATACGAAAGCTATATGATTGTAATGGGTTTTTTTTTTCCTTTCTTTTATTTATGGTATAATTAAATGATTATTTTTCTGTAAGAGGTCGCTAAAACAAGACCGCCAATTTTCTTTTTTTTTGAAGAAAGATTGTCTGACATTAGTTTTTCAAGGAAGGAGCCGTGCTGAAATTCGGTAACAAATTTTTTTTCATTTTTAATTGCAGAAATAAATATAAGTCAAGTAAAATTTTAATAATATCATGTGTGGCTAATCCTTTTTGGTGGGACATCCTGATCCTCTGTTGCTATCTACCTATTTAAAGCTTTTTATACGCAAAAATATACTATCTTGTGCTAAAGTTCAAAATGACCATATTAACTACAGCAATCACGGAAAATGTCATTATATTTAAATTAAGTAATATAAGTAATTTCCAGGAAATAATCAATTATTTGTTAACTTTACCTTATTTAATGATCTTTTCATGGTATAAAAGAAAAATTATAATTAAAAGACATATTATAAAAGCCAAGGAAAGTTAACTAGAAAAATTTCGCGCTCTTTATAAAAGAAATTGTCTGCCTTTGAAAATAATGTAAGTTCCCCACGTTAAAATATGTTTTATTCACTGAAAATTATCTAGAAATAATATTAATGATAAATGATATGTACTTATGCACCTGTATATTTTAAAATATATATATATATATATAAATTTTCTCAAGGCAAATATCGGAAAATTTGTATGTGTGCATTTTACGGAGAATTCCCTATTAAAGAAAAATTACAATTCCCAGAGTAGGAACAAAAACTAAAAACATTAGTGACTTAATTATAACCATAATATAATATGTTATATTATACATCAATTGGAGTCATTAAAACTTCATATCCACGTAAATCAGACGCAGTCATTATAATAATAGTATCTTGGAAAATTCGCGCATTATTTTTTTTTATTCATAAGCCAGCTAGCTAAAAATGGTACGTATCATCAATAATAGAAAAGGAAAAGAATTGTGTGTGTTATCGTTTAGAATAAAATATTCGTCTACGTTAGAATATGTATTGTTTTCTTGGATCCCAAAATTATAGCAGTTTAATTCAAGGAAGAGTTAACATCCAACGCTGCTATGTTTTTTTTTCTTTGCCTAATTTATTAAGTGCACCAGAATGGAGGCAACTTTTATATAAATGAAATAATAAAATGTGTTTCTTATTTTAAATTTGCTTCGTGAACTATGACTGGATCAAGTTCTTCATCTGGATAAATTGCCCAACGGAAAACATTTTTCTAGTGAGATAATAAGCACTTGTTAAGTAATGATTTTTTTTTACTAATTTGTAAAATTATACGTATTTTTTTTTTGTATTAGATCAACATAGGTTAAAGTTTGTATGGTCAAGTAATATTTAATAACCTTGTAACGTCAAAGGTATGTTTTAATATAATTATTCTAGGTTAATTTTATATTTTATATTTAACGCGAAAAAAAAAAAAATCTATAAAATATGTTTACTTATGATATGCAATTATGGGTATAAATTTATATGTTAGATGCGTAAAAGAAGAAAAATATTAGAGACTTAATAGGTAAAATATATATTTAAAATTATCAGAAGTAATTAAAGAGAAGTGCTATACAAGATATTACTTATTTAAAGTTTGAAACAAATTTATACTATGTTAATTGAGGAACTTATTCCCAATTATTCTTTATTAATGCATTCTCTTGATTTAGTTCAAGATACTATGCTACCAATTACTTGTTGAATGTTTCTTTGGCAAAGGTAAAAATTATTATGGTTTTATTCTGTGATATCCATTGATTTCAGACGTTGATCTAAGTATACCCCGGAACATAAATTTAGTGTAATTAGTGTATTTGCTTGTCTTGCCCCGATATAGCATTGGTATATGCTTAATATTTGCATAAGTAATAATTGTAATGTATTTATTTTGTGGGATGGAAAATGATCTCCCCAAAAGCTTTATTTTCCATGAGGGGAATAGATAAATCTAATATTCGGGTATGTTTATAGCCCAAGTGATCGCTTCTCAGAGTTAGGACGATCAAGAATTTATATCGTATTTAGTGTATTTCATTCGTTAAAATCCCAGGAGAGGATTATATTTGGTGTGTGTTCCTATTATGCCCAAGTAAGAGGCAAGGAACCACCAAAATATTTTAATGTAGTAGTTAACTCTACAGACCTTCAGTGTTATTCCATGTTCCTCATGAGAGAATAGAGATAATTCCACCAAGGAAGGTGTTGATTATTGTGTTTTGTTTAGAAAGTTATGGCAAGATAACGGGTATATTGGAGGTTAATTCCTCAAGATCCATTTAGTATAAATAGCATGCTAGTATCTATGATCAATATCTGGATTGTGCGGCAGAATAGTGCTGGTAATTCACACGTAAGTCAATGGAGAGAGTAAGTTTAAAATTGCGTGATTTAGAAATTTTATTTGCCAATGGAGGATTCAAATACTAGGTTTAATTCGGGTTAATGATTAAGTAGCACTCACAATATAACTTATACTGAGGAATACAGTGTGTATAACAACTTCAGTTGTTATTAAGGTAAACAGTAAAATAATAAGTGTAACTTCTGATAAATAACCCATAAATTATAATAAGTTATCTAAATAAAAACTATCATTTAATTAAAGATATGATAATAAAAATCGTTTGTACGTATTGCCTAGAATCAGATTGTTTTTGTTTTAAAACAGATCGTTAGTTAATAAAGTTAAGTAGCCGTTCATATAAGATACACTAAATGGATGAGTTGATGTATCGATAATAATATGTATTATTTTTTTTTATTCAATTTGCATAAATGTAAAAAGAAGATGAAGAAGTAATTCGAATCCAGGTCTAAAAGTATAGACAAATTAATGTTAGGTATATTTTGTTTTATCCATATGGGATCGAATAAATTATATATGTTTGTTTATTATGTTAATAATAAAGGATAGTTTTGTTAAACTGTAATAATAAATTATAATCTTGTTAAAATTTAATAATAAATTATAGTCTTGTTACAAGTTGTTTTGAGTCATTTTTCTTGTGTGTTAAATAAAAGTGTATTTGCATAATACTTGCAATACTTTCCTTGAGTCCGAAATCATTAAACTCCTAAAACTCAATACACCAGACAGATAAATTTAAGCAGATTGGAATATTTCATTATATTTTAGTTTAATAAGAATTATTTATGGGATTGAAAACTTCAGACCAAGACATTTTATTTTATGTGTGTGTAAAAATGACTTTGTTCCCAAACTACTAGCTTTGGTTGCACATTGTTTCGTACACATTTAAGTGAAGTGTCTAAGTGATAAATCTTAGTTAAATTATTGTATTGTCATGGATGATGGAAGGACACAAAAGCACCCTTGTCTTTTCATCATTCCGACTGAGATTCTGGATAAAAAGGGCTGTATTATTCAAAATTATGCGTTGTTATTGAATCTGGTTATCATCTCTTTAAATATTATAATAGTTGATATGGGGATGAGGATACCCGGAATTTAAATAAGGTAAATGTTTCCTATAGCCGACCAGAATGTCAGTCATATGCGACAACACAATACTGCCGAGCATTTTCTTAAATATAACAGAGAACCCTGAGATTAATGTCATTATTATAAGTGCTCTTAAATTAAGGAGTGATCAATTATGATCAATATTACAAGTGTGGCATGGCTTAAGAGATTGAAACTTCTAATTGTATAATAACAAAATATTGAGATCATATTGGCAATTTAATGAATGTTTTGTTTTAGTCAGTAATATTAACAATGACATGAAAAAATCATCATCATTGTCGAACAGTGCAAGTACTTACAGCTCAGAGAAGGTGTTTTGGATAGAGAGAGAATGGTAGTTTATTCTAAATTTTCTTTTTAAATTTATTTTATTAATGATAATTTTTTTTTAAAATTCTATCTCTGTCTTGACTGCATATCGCTGTAGCTGAATTATTATAACTAACCAAACGTCGAGCTATTAGGTAAAATATGGTTTGTTACCGTTCTATACGGGTGAAGATCTTCATATACGAATCGTTATATTTCCGAATTCTTTAATTGAATTTAAATTAGGTTAGAATATATATATACAGAGACTGATCCCAAACTAAATTGACCTTTTTTTTTATTGGTTCAATAAGTAAATTTTTCTGTGAAATGGAAAATGTACTGAATGCTTAAATACTGAGAGAAGAAGTTGATAATAGGAAAAAAAGAGTCAAAATTGACACAATTATAGTACAACTACTGTAATCGCTGAAGTATTACTTTGGTCAATTTAATGTAATAGTAGATCTATAAATGCCTGTATTGAAGTTCACTTATAATATTTCCAAAGCTCTAATATTATATGACCTCCAGAGCAATGAATCATTTAATTTTTATTATTAATACTAAAGTATTATTAAGCATACTTAAATAAAACATTTAATATTGATCTTTTTATTTACATTTCATTTTATAGATTTTAAAAGATGGGAAAATCTTATTTAACTCTCTTACATTATGATAGTTTCTATTGTTGCATCAGGTGAGAGTTTTTGAAAAAGCTCAACATTTCTCTTTTTATAAAATTGGATTTGATTTTCTTTTAATTTCACTTTATAAGTGAATAATATTCTTAAAAAATCATATTTGATCATTTTAAATATTTAAAAAGTGACCTATAAATGTAATGATGTTCTATAAATATCAACACAGATATTTATATAAACAGTAGTATTAAAAATTAATGAATTTGTTTTTTTTTAAGTTTTTTAATATGATTTATGATAATTCTATCAAATTTTGCTTAAAAATGGATATTTTCTTACAAAATTTTAATTTTTTTTAACACCAAATCAATTTTGACAGATAATAACATAATAGATAGTGTCATGTTTTTTTAATAGATATTATGGTTAAGTTTATTAAATTTTATTTCTAAAAATAAGGCAAATGAAGTTTACCTGCATATATCTTTATAATAATTAACCAATTAACATGTAAAAATAATCAAAAATACTTTATAAGCAAGCAAAAAATTATTTTACAATATACTTCAAAACCTTTTAATGAAAACTAGACCAAAAGGACACAAACATCTTCTGAACATTTTCTTCTATTAAAAAAACAAACCAAAAAGTATTTTGATTTTAGTTGTAATCTGTAAGATGCTAACCTCTTCAATTTTTTTTCCAACTTTAACATTAATAAAAGTATTAAACTAAAACCTACTTTTTTGAAGAAAATTAAGGATCATTATCACTTAGGATAATGTTAATACTGCAATCTAAAGTTATGGGACAATAGCATTTGTTTTGAGGAAACTTTAAACAATATTCAACAATGAGTGTTTACAAGTTAAAATAACAATTTTAAATAACTGAAAGACAAAAATCTCTATAGTGGTATTTAAAATCATAAATAGTAGAATATTATATAAAATATACATTTTAAACATATATATTCAGCATAGATATTATAAACACACATTTATATTGTACCAGTCAGATTTTTATGTTTATATAACAAGACCTAGACTCTGAGCAAAGATACCTCAAATCCAATCATGCTAAAGATACATATGTTTGGAGCACTCATGAACCCTGCGCTGTTTGCACATCTTCCAGATCTATCAACTTATGAGCAACATTTTCAATGATATCCAATTCATTTTAATCATTCCTGGCTGGCTACACACAGTGGAAAAGCAAAAAGACTAATTAAACAATGGCACCATGGCAAAAACATTTAATACAATTTTGTTTACGTTACTTCCATGTATAGATAACCCTAAGGTCTACTTTATCATGCAATATGTATATAATTGTGAGATCTTACAAATTAGCAATATATATTTTATAAATTAAACAAAAGAAAATCTCTGAATCAATTATTGAATATTCGCATAAATAAAAGGCAATGATTCGAAACACTTGACTGAATTCAAAAGATTATTTAATAATAAGAATTATATATTAATTTCAATTCACATTTACATATTGGTTTACTATATGTTATTATAAGCCTCATTTTGCACTCTATTTTATTTAAGGAGATCATTAATTTATACTTAGATGTGAGTACATACATATGTTTTCAAATACATTATTTTGGTGCGGTTAATTTGTATGCCAATAGCAGACAATATCAACAATATTGTTCATGTTGTTATATAAAGGTGCACACCAGGTAGATAATACTCTTGGTGCTGTTATATAGAAAGACACATAGGTAGACAATATTATTAGTGCTGTTATATACAGGGGCACACAACATCGGATGACCAGCTTTGAATATTTATTAATGGCAACACTTGATTGTTTTAAACATCGAGGACATTTTATTTTGTGAATTATCGAGTGAGTTTTATTTTAATTCATTACGTATTTGAACATCAAATAATTCACAATTTTTAATGTATAAAAGAAATAATAATGGATGTGGAAAGTGTTTATTATAAATATAGGTTGAATAGGGTCGACGAACGATGCCAAAATTAAAAATAAGGGAATGGGTTCAGTGATGATCATAACATTATGTCTTATAGATATTCATAGGTTTTATACTTAAATAGAAAAATGATAATAATGGTACCAGCATAATAGCAATCCAAAATTTTTTTTATCTGACGAAAGGCTTCATCATTTTATAAAAAAATAATAATTATCAACTGATTTTGTTTTCATATTTATAGTGGAATTAGCTAATTTGAAGAGGAACCTGGATGAAGATGCTATGGGCTGGCTGTCCCAGGATCATCCCATGCAGAGTTACCATGATGCAGGCAAAGAGTTACAGGGTAGGCTTGCATCCTTGTTCTAGTAACTTGATGTGAAGAGATGGTGGGCTTGGCTTTCTGATACACCCACATGACAAAGCAAGATCTTTTTACAATATGGATAATAAAGCCTATGCTGGCAATGCTTATACTAATAGTTATTAATGACATTAATGGAATTATAACCTATAATATCATGTGTAATGGTATGACCTAGTTACTGAACAGCGATGAAAGTTTTAATTTAAATAATCTAAAGTCTAAATTAAGTTAGCCAAGATCCCTTTTTATATTTCTTAACACCTATAACTTCCACACACATTGAATAAAGCTATAATATTATGATCAGAGGTGTGCTTTAAGAGGTTTAGAATAACATTTTATCTTATATACAATCAACAGGCAGTGGTTATTGAAATCAAATAAAGGTAATGAATTTAACTTAAATAACTACTCACCCTTCATTTTAGAATTTTAAATAGCATTAACAATTTAATAATGGTAATATAAATTATGATTCATGATAGTATTTATATGAAAGAGTGGATTCCTTTTCCACCCTGTCATTAATATATAATGAGAACATATTTTCAAAATCTCCCCAACCTGGCACGCATTTACAATTAAAATATCATTAATTGATTAGTGCTTCCCTTTAATGATGAGTAGTTGAATTGAAATAAAAGTACTTGTGAGGTTTGGATATTATTGGCATACTAACTTTTAATTTGAGATAATACAAAAAATATACATATAATATTAAATAAGAAAATAATTACTGCACCAAAGTAGAAAAAATCAGATTAAACTATAAAGCGTAATATATAAATTAGTTTATGTGCTTATAGAAAGTCAAAAATATAGTTTAACAAATATAACATTATGATAAGTTATAATTAACAGCCTAAGCACAAGCTTTAAATTAATTTATATATTGTAAGTAGTTGACAGATTTACATTTAAAGGAATTTTTTAGATTAAGAGAAACCTTATACAGTCTTTGATGGGGCATTGCACTATTATCTTCTCTTTTGCTGAGTTCCTTGTTGATTGACTGGTCCACTCCAATGCAGCTCATCTTAGGGCCTAACTGTATTTTATTTTCTTCTTTGCAGGTCAGATAGCATTGTTCCAATATTCATTCCTTAAGCATAGTATAATAGTTCATGGGTTAATAAGCATCATGCAGCCTCCTTGTGGAAGATGGTTCTGGAATGACCGAGAAAGGTGCATTTCTTCTCTCTACTCAGCAAACATTTTATTGAAAATTTAACTGGCATTGATTAGTTAAGTAACTCAATCAAAAATATAATACTGAATTCCTATGCTTTAAATTTCAATTATTTATACTTCTAGCAATGTTTCAGGAATGCTTTTGACCAACATAACCTGAGATGTTATAAAATACAACCACTATCATATGTTTACAAACAGGATACACACTTTTGTTTTTAATAGTAAGAAGAATGCAATCCGGTCGATAAATTCTTGATCGATTGTTTTAAAATCTATTTCTAGCTTTCAGAAATAGATTCAAAATGGATAAAATTTCCATTAATAATTTACACATTGTTTTTTTCTTTTTTAATCTGACTAATGGATTTTTATATTAAATTATTTTAAATTTATTTGAGAATATTCGAACAGATTGCATCATCTCTTTTCTCCCATTACAAAATATATACATTAAACATATAGAAAAAAAAAGATTAATATTATCATAATAAAGATTAATGAATAATGTTATTTTGAACAATATTTACACTCCCCTAATGCAGATATATATTTCCTGTACATACATGACTTTTTAAATAACCACCATATTGTACAGTTGTTGCATCTATTAACTGGGTTATTTATTTGTTTTTTTTTCTATTTTAAATGATTCTATATGAAAAAATAAAATAATAAGCAAAAATTTCTTTTAGGGATGGTATAAGTGTGTGTATATGCATGGAAGATCAGGTTTGAATACTGTCTGGTAGTGAGATATTGGATGGGACCTTGAAGGTCAATCCAACTTTCAGATTGACCACTTCAATATATATTGTGATGATCTCACATACTGCGATCACACATTATATATTTAATATTAAACAATATTAAATATTGTAGTTTTCTTTTTGAAAGAGAAATAAATAAATAAATAAATAAATAAAGGAATCTAACCATTGAAGAAAGATAAGGTTGTAATTTATTACTGTAATGAAATGAAAGAGAGGAAAATGGAATCAAACAAGATTTATATCTTTTACCCTCCAAAGTGTATATTTCAAAAATATAAGAGGTAAAGTTAGAAATATTGAAATCGTATATTTGGCTTAAAATAAAAAGTGAGAAAGGAAATATGAATGAAATAGGAACTAAAAAATGACTTATAGAAAAAAAGGAAAAATTTGAGGGGTTTAAATAAGATTAAAATAGAATTTAAACATGACAAAGATAAAGATCTATTCCATAAAAGTACACATTTTGATGAAAAAACGAAATGCATGTGTGAAAGTATGTTTAAAGACAGCAATGTTTAATGCATGTCAAATGAAAATAATTGTATTAAAAATTGATTTTATTAAAAGGAAAATAAAATAAATAAGAAATAAATGTAAAATATTGCTACGAAATTGTATGAAAAGGTAAATTTGTATAAGTTGCTGAAGTGTCTTAGAGTGAAAGGTGTGAATAGAAAGCAACAAATAAAAAGATCAAGATAATGAAAGAATTTGAGAAAAGATAATGAAAGAATTTGAGAAAAGACATTAATTAATTAATTCAAGAGAGTTCAAGTAGAGACTTTGGTGAGGACACTGCTCTGATAATAAGCAGATTAGAATAAAGTAGAAAACAGACATGAAAATCCTTTAAATTTTTAAAAGGAAAAACCCAGAAGCTGAGTGGAAGGATGTCGACATAGAAACTGAACACTGTATGAATAGGAAACTGATTTACAACATAAGTGAAGCTTTAAGAATGTGTTGCTAAGGGCCATCATGATCGCTGGTCGATTCAGACCATACTCAAATGGTCACCTTCACCATGTAACATCTGCCAATGTAGCACCTGCCTGATGATCCACCTGCCATGCCCTTGATGACCTAGTATGGAGAAGTCACTACGAATAAGAAGAAATTCCACAAACCAAATCCAATCTAAGAGTGACCGTTCCCTGCTAAAGAAGTGGAGGAATTCCACATGACGGTCAGCAGTACTTTAACTCACATCGAAGACGAAAGAAAAACTTAGGTAAATTACATATCACACCTATATAGAACATATGTGCACATACTTTTGATTTAAAACAATTGCAAATTCCAGATATTAATGATATAGACAATAATTAAACTCTTTCTAATATTTGGAATGACGAATGTAAATGGATAATTTATTTTCATAGATTATAATCATTTGTAGGATTTAAACCATACATTTAATCGTAGCATTATATCCAATGATTTTTTTTATTGTATGTAAATATTTCAATTGATTTCTTTTTTGTTGTTTATTTATTATATTAAATATCCCTTAATTATTTTATCTGTTTCATCTTGTTCTTCACCATTCCAGACAGTTAATATATCTGGAGAGGTTTGGGTTATAATTATCACTCCATTTTGAGCTCTAAGTAATACGTGAGGATAGTTGTACAGTATTACTGATCCCATTTAATTTATAAATTATCCAAGCACTGTAATTCTTTAATGATTACAGCCATCGAGAGATGTTTGACCGGGAAAAATAATCTGGGGCAATATCCGTATGGTCACAGGTTCAGTCAAGTATGGATATAGATTCGTTTATGTCCGTATGTTCTCTTTGCTTGTGGTAATGGAAGGTGGATGATTTTGAATTTAAGAATCCGTATTATATATAAATAAAAGGGAAGTGCCTTTGATCGTCATGTTTCCTTTACAATATGTTAACACTTTTATTGTTATAAAGAGGTTGTTTTGACAACAGTTTGTAATTGTTAATTATTATCTATATTAGGATTGCCAAAGTTGGATTTTCGCTAATTGGGACAACTGATATATTAATTTTTTGCTTTTTAACTATTGCTGAATGCTGTGCTAAGAAAGAATTTCTGAGCTAATTGCTAATAAAAAAAGTGAAAAATAATGGCATTGTCAATTCAGAATGCAGAAAAAATACTCTTTGAGAAATCTTTTTAAAAAATATGCAGTGCTAAACCAATCCAAAGATGAACTCCAGAGCTTGAAATTGTGCCTTCAAGAACATCCTAATTGCCTAGTTTAAAACTGATCTTAAAGATTGCCTTTGTACACCACAGACAGGAGTCTGGAGACCAAAAATCATCAGAATGAACTCTAGATAGAGATAAACTTTGCATACACTGATGGAAAAAATCAGCTGGACTGAACATTAATGCCTTGAAGATAAGTTAACTTTTTTAAATCTTAAACCAGGGCTTAAATCACATTGTTTAAATCTCTTTGCTTAAGTCTCAGCTTAATACAAAAGAAATATGGACCTATAATAAATTATTCATAATCATTTAAAATATTATTAATTACTTCAAAAACATATTTTTTTATTATATGTACTAGAGAATTAGCTTAAAATTTTCTATTTAAAATTTCTTGGTTGGAAAGTGTATTGTGCATTTATATTCTATACACAGTTTATTTCTTTATTATTATTATGAATGTATTTGACATAGTTTTCTTTTCAACTCACCTGTTTTTTATTTTTTGTTGTAATTAATCTCTGTTTGCTTTTCCTGCAGACCGTAAATCTTTTGGCTAGTGATTTATCGATTATATAATTCTGTTTTCTTAAATTGCAGAGATTTTGTTTTCTTCTATTTAAGATTATGTAAAATCTTAATCTTTTCTTTTTGCTTGTTGGAGTTAACCTTAAGAGTCATATTTGTTATGATCTTCTTGTGAGTGTTTGCAGGCATATGACTTCTTTATTATATTCCAATGTTTACCAGGTTTTAGAGAAAGATTGCACTGTTCATTGACTTCCATACAAGTTTGTTTTTCTTAAAATCTCATATAAAGGAAAGTGGTGTTTGTTTAGATAAATCACTGGTAGGAAAAAATTATCATTCCCTTTAAGCTTAGGTGAGAAACCAAAATTATCTGCTAAAGTGTTTATTGCTTCAATATTCATTTGCACTCTCGGACCAATAAGCTTGCGGAATTGCGTCAAATGTTTATATTTTTCCTTGACCAATATTTATTTTAAACTAATATTTCTTGAATTTAATAAACTTTACAAATTTAATACTTAGTTTACTTGTTGGCTAACATTTATTTCTGTATCCTGTCCCTCAATTGTCTGAACAATGTTAAAGATCTCTTTATCTACCTGGGTCTCACTGGTAACATTTATCATTATCAACTTTTTGATCACTGTAAATTAAATTTTCTAGGTTGACAGTAGTCTAGTGGCACCCTTAGTAATGAAAAGAAATGAAGGAGTGATCAATACATTAAATAAACAACTCTGATGTGTAATTGCACTCTTTCATTGATATATATATATATGAATAATATATGTGTGTATCGGAATAAATGGGTTGCGTGCATGAATATTAAGATATGTATATGCATGTATAAAGCTTAGAATTAAATGATAACTAGCATAGTAACTTATAGCTTAGTTTTGTTATAACTTCTGGGCTGGGTAATATAATTTATAAAAAAATAAATTATCATATGGTATACGTAGATATATAAGACATAGTCGGGAATTGTCTTTGCTTTGTTTTCTAATTAGACCATGTTCCCCAGAACTTGAGAGATAGAGCTAGTCTGGATGTGCTACCCTATATATATATATATATATATATATAGGTATAATTCTTATCAAAGTGTAAGATTGGCGCTTGAGATGGAATTTAACCCATGCTCATAAATATACTTACTCAAAGCTGCGGGAAAGATCGTAAACACGTATGAATTATAGAATAATATTACGGGTAGATGCTTACAATAAAATCACCTCACATGGTTAAGAAATCCAGTATCGCCCTCTGTGAACTAATATATAAATACATTAGAGATTGTATTTTAAAATAACTAGCTCAAAATGATACCACATTGAACTGTACCCTATTAGATCTTAAATATTGAAATACAAACTAATTCAAACAAAGAACTTGAAATTTTAACAAGCAACAATCTTAACTTTCAGCTACAAACATGTTTTACTATTATTATATAAAGACAAATTAAACATTAGTAATTTTAATCTTTAAACCACCTATCACAAATGTATATATATATATATCTGCAACCATATGATACAACCTAATTTTAAAATTATACACAATTAGACATCAACAATATATAGTAAATTTATAAAAAAAAAGACAGTATATAGTATATTGAGAAAGAGAGAGAGAGAAAATATTTAATTATATATATTTTATATTCAAAACTAGATAAATATGTATATAAATATATTCACTTAATCACTTTCAAAATAATAAATAATAAAACTTATTATTTTTTTAGTAAAAAAAAAAATCAAAGTCATATATCACATGACTCAATTTTTAAGCTTGTAAATAAAAAATAAAGAGCTCTGCTAATTTGCTCTAACAAGCTTTATTGATAAATACCAGCTAAACAAAGCACTTAAAAATCTCTATCTTGAAAACCACTCCTTAGCCTCAGCCCAATGGTTTCATGCTATGGCACTCCTTAGTGAGATGCTAGGGTAGTTTCAGACACTAGATCTAAAAATATCAAGCCATAGCCAGTATTTATCTAAAAGTTAGCTATTAAGTAGAAAATCTGAAATTTTTAGACACCAAAATATCTTCAAACCCAGCCATCTAACATAAATAGCTATATGGGATTGAGAGAACTTCAGCCAAACTATATATTAATAGCCTTAGCAATATAACATTGCTTAAGACTTTAAAGCAAAGACTATCAATAGTCAACAAAAAATCAAAGTCATATATCACATGACTCAATTTTTAAACTTGTAAATAAAAAATGAAGAGCTCTGCTAATTTGCTTTAACAGGCTTTATTTATAAATGCCAGCTAAACAAAACATTTAAAAATCTCTATCTTGAAGTCTTAGGCAATGTTATATTGCTAAGGCTATTAATATATGATTTGGATGAAGATCTCTCAGCCCTGTATAGCTATTTAAGTTAGATAGTTGGGTTTGAAGACATTTAGGTGTCTAAAAATTTTAGATTTTCTACTTAATAGCTAACTTTTAGTTAAATACTAGCTTTGGCTTGGTATTTTTTATCTAGTATCTGAAACTACTCTAGAGCCTCAATGAGGAGTGCCAAAGCATAAAACCATTGGTCTGAGGCTAAGGAGTGGTTTTCAAGATGGAGATGTTTAAACGCTTTGTTTAGCTGGCATTTATCAATAAAGCTTGTTAGAGCAAATTAGCAGAGCTCTTTATATATATATTCTTATGATGAAAGTTGACAGTAATAAAAACATCACATACACACATCTTTTGCAATTCATCAGTAAATAGATTGGCATTACTTTTTCAGTGTATCCTTTACTTAAGTCTTTATAGAGATTCAGCATTTCTTGATGATACAATATATTGCATTTAATGCTATTATTTATCAAAATATCATTTTTGTTAAAATCTTTGTATAGATTGGATGCTTTTTGATATAACACATTATGTTACTGTTTATTGAAACCCAAATTTAATGATTTTTTAAATTTTGCAATCAGTAATCATTGGATAGTCTGAATGTAACTTTAGCAGTTTCAGAAACCCAAGTAATAATAGCAGGATTTACTAAGTGTTTTTATTCATTATTCTGAATCTTATGAAAAACATTTCCTAATTTTGTTTTAAATTTCTTTATGACAGTAATCACAAACTATGGAGTAGATAATTCATTTTATTAATTAGGAAAGCAAAAATTCTGTTTTCCAAAAGAAAAAAAAAGTGCATTATCTAATACAGCTTTTAATACTAGCCAGATAGTGTAGCTTGATCTATGCCTTACATTTAGAATCTTTTTTTATTTTGTAAAAGGTGAAGTATATCATTTTTGAAAATTATTAGTAAAATATTATTCTCAAAGATAATATATCACAGAAATCGAATTGGCAGAATTGCAAAATGTTGTAAAAATATAGTTTTATAAAAAATGAAAATTATGAAAATTCATGCATTTTTTAATAATTATTCATCAACATACAAACTTCACACATTTTCATCTTTTAAATGAGCTTCACATTATGCTAAATTTATTATTAAATTTGTATATATAAATATACTTTTATATATATAACAAAAATTATTTTTATTATTTCTTGTAAAATTTGAAATAAATTAAGCATAGTATAAAAACAGACTTTATATGCTACAGGCATGATAGCATGCATATTTCTGAAGCAAAATGATGTAGTCATATATGCAATAAAATAATACGGTGAACATAATAAAAATATATTTTCCTATTTGTTTATTTTCAATTTATATTTTTTATCCTAGTGTGTGCATGTGCATTATTTAATTATTTGGTATATAACATCAAACCTCCACTCTTTTACACTTTTAGCAAAATATATTTATTAATTTGATAACAGTTTCGACTGTTATATACTATATAAAGAAAGCGAAACTAAGGAAGAAGAAGAGGAGGAAGAGTCTAAAGGATTATATTTAATTATTTGCTGTGAAAATTCTTCATGTACAATTTCAATACAGATCTGTTGGGGGGGGGGGTCTGGGAATGCAAAATTATCTCTAATTAAAAAATAATTAAATTATTTATTAATATAATGCAAAATAAAAGTCAATAATGTTATCTGTCCATCTGATTTGCTTAGAAATAACAAATCAAAAAAATGTTAACACATAAATTTTGTTGCATCTTTAAAAGGCTGCCAAACACAAAAAGCTTTGCAGCATATTAAATCTGAGAATAGAAAATGGAAAGTAGAAAAGAATTTCCCATCTACATTCATTTTATATTGTAAAATAGTTTTATATTGGAAGCCTGCTACAAAAAAAATCCTCATGTTGTCCATGAACTTAACTAATTTGTCTTTTATGCGAAAAAATTCAAATCCATGTTCCTATTCTTTATTTATGAAATTTTTTGTTGGTAATATTATATATACATATATTCATAATTTTATTGTATTTAAATACCATTTGTAAATGAAGTCAAATTTTCAAAAAACTAATTTCTTTCATATTAAATCATTTTCTGCAATTTTATTTATTTTTGCTTGCAGACTGATTTAACATTCAGAAAAGAATTTATAAACAATTATAAAAAAATTTAATAAAATAATATGGATTCCTAAATTAAATCATATTCAAACTAGTATTATTTTTAAAACTTAATTTAAATCTACTATTACTAAGCATTGAAAATCTGTAATTGTGCAGAAGGAAATTAATATCCAATCATGCATTGTTTAATAACTATTATAAGCTTATAGCATATTCATATATACACCAACCCTTACTGACCATGCTTATATTAGGATTTAAATCTATTGTATATCTGATATTGTAATCAACAATCGAATTGTACAAATTTAGTTAATCTATCACAGGAGAAAGTCAGAGTCTCATTTTTAACCACCTGCAATTAGATGTATATAAATTATGAATAAATGTAAATCTACTATTACTAAGTTCTGAAAATTTGTAATTGTGTAGAAGAAAATTAACCTCCAATCATGCATTCTTTTCTTTTAGTGTCAATGCTATGTAAATCTTTATATATTATGTTTTTATTGTAACCATTAAAAAGGGGAATCTTTAGTTTATTCTATTTCTTGAGCAAGATGATCTTTATCAGACAAACTATATAATCTCATCAAAAGATTTTTTGCATAAAACAATATATGAGTAGGATGATGATGAGAATTAAAATTAAAATAAGTTGTATCATAGGTATGTGCATATACAAGTTAAAAAAAGGCTTGTGTATGTTAAAGTACTGTACACATATGTGATAATATAATATATAGTGCAATAGCAAAAGGTGAGCTAATACTCACTAATTTTTACAATTCACTATTAGTTCACCAGATATAGCAAACACCGTAGCTCCACTGTCCATTCATCTGAACATATATTTTTATGTAATCAAAATAAATACATAAATAAATTATTAATCTTTTTCATCATTTTTCCCCTACATGATATCTATTTTTTAAATTTGCAGGTAGATTTTTCTATAAACAGATATTGTCATCAGATTTTAAAGTAATTAAAACATCTAGAAAAGAATGTGTTTTGCCTTTTCAACTACTATGATAAAGGTAATGTCAGGGTGCCTTCCATCATGAAAAACAAAAAAAGAATTCAATGTATCAATATCATGAGGCCATACAACAACTATATTATCCACACATCTGATCCAAATAGACAGTTTCTTACTAACTGCATTTAATATTTAATTTTCAAATTTATTCATAAAGATAGAAGTGACACTAAAAGACTCATAGAAAGTCCTTTAAATTGTTTAAACATTTGAAAGTCATAAATAAAAATGTTTTTCAAGTCAATGTTTTGCTAATGGAATAATAAAATCAGATAAATTATTGTAATGAGCTATTATAAATAAAGCTTTTTTAGCTTTTAGCAGGAATACTGATAAACATAGAAAAGACATCAAAACTGATCAATAAATCACTTTTAGCTAGCTTTAAATTTTTAATAATAAAAATAAAATGAGTTGCATTTTTAATCTATTAATGATCGTGAGCATTGAGCTAAATACCGAGCCAAAGAATGCACGTAAGACCTATAGCACACACAATAGGTGTCAACAGTAATCTTAGGTTTATGGATTTTAGGTAAATCATAACATTTTGGACATAATGAAGAATCCAAATTTTAAGAGATCATTTGGTTTATACTTGTGCAAAATTTACTTTATGACTTATTTAGATACATTTAAAAATTATATAATAATTTGGACTGCTCCTTTTACTAAATACAAAAAGTGTTACATATATTTTAAGGTAATAATAAATGCAGGTGTGCTTAGAATGATTATATTGAATATTAATATGTGCCAACAAAGTTATTGTTTGATTCATGAAATGCTCATTTTGTGTTGTTTAAAAATCTGTTCAATTAAATTATTCGTTTTGTTAATGTTTAAAGTTTTCATACTTTTTATTCTCAATTCTATTCACTATTTGAGTTGTACAATGTTGTGTGAGATATGTTATAATCAGATATTAAATGTTGTCATTCAATTTCAGATATGGAAATTAGTTACCATCATAATATAAAACTAGAATTATAGGAAATAGTTGGAATTAAGTAGTTTTGTTATGCAATAATCATAGTCATAAGACATAGTTTATAAGTAATGTTTATGTGGTATTATCGATAATAAATTAAAGCCACCATCATGACATTACTCTAAGAATGATTAGTCAAAATATGCTGTAAAAATTTAACTTTTTCAGAGTGTATAATTAAAGAATAATGTATTTGTCATTTAGATATATAAAACTATAGTTAAGATCACCTAACAAGCTTATAAATTCTCATCATTTACCCAATATATATCATTTAATTGTTTCATCAGGATAACTTATTATTTGACTTAAAAAGAAATTAGCCATATGCATCTCAAATTTTAATTCTTATATTCTGTTTGTTATAGAAGAATTTACTTATGTATGTATTTATTTATTTCTCTATCAAGTCATCTTTCCAAACTGTTACATATATACATATATTGTACCAGTCGATGACCACATGGCACCAAATTCAAACATGAGATTACTGTCATGCATCAGAATACAGCATCAAAATAAACTCAGTATTAAATTCCAAAATGAATGAATTAATACTATTTAATTGAAGTTATTTTGAGAGAGACCAAATCAAAGCTGGTTATAGATCCTGATCTCTCCCTCATCAAAACTCTATTGCCATGCTAATTGATATCTTATGGTTGCCATGGCATATCTTTGAAAGACAGAATTTTATTTGCCTTTACACGCCATTTTTGGAAAGAAAAAATTCTTATCAGAAAGGATATACCACTACCAACAATATATACAAAACAAAACAAAAAATATAAAGAACATATATCAGCATGTCAACAAACTTTTAATAATCCTGGTAAAGTATCATCCCATAGGCTTTTGCTCAATCAACTCCAGATCTCAGGTACATAGTGGATTACGATATTATTTTAAAAATGTGTATAATTTTGTTGAAGAGAATTATAAAACATTTACAACTGAATAATTTAAGAGAATAAATATTTATTTTTTTCTAATAAGCCCACCACCATTACACATGAATAAAACATATTTTATTAAAATAAGCATTGTAATAAAAGAAAAATCAATAAGTAAACCGATTTAATTTCAATATGGAACTTCATCCTATTTTCTCTATCTAAATATCCTTCAATAACGTGGTCTGAGTTTTTACCTATGTACACAAATTCAATATTTTGATATGCATATAAACGAAAAAAAACAAGAACAACAACAAAAAAACAATTTCAAAAAATATAAATTTCCTTTTTGTGTATAACTGTGTTAAAAGCATACAACAACACACACACACATATATATATATAGTTGTAATAAAAAATCAGATGACACATCACATATATATTGCTTATATATATAACATGCTCTTAATTTATATACATACACATATCAAGTAAAGGAAGATTGCAAGAATTAGAAGAAGAACTGTCGTATATTAAATGGGATATTATTAGACTTTGTGAAGTTAGAAGAAAAGGTGAAGAGACAATTGATTTAAACAGTGGACATGTACTCTATTATAAAGGCACAAATATTGGAAATACAAGTGGAGTGGGATTCATTATAAATAAAAAGTGGAAGAACAACATTGTTGAGATTGATGGTGTATCAGACAGAGTGGCAAAATTAGTTATACAACTTAATAGCAGATACCAAATGCAGATAATTCAGGTTTATGCCCCAACATAGTGACGAAGTAGTAGAAGATTTTTATATGGATGTACAAAAGGTTTTTGATCAGAGTAAACATTTTAAAATTGTTATGGGAGACTTTAATGCTAGAATTGGTAAACAAATGAAAGATGAAAGTGCTGTAGGTAATTTTGGTTATGGTAATAGAAGTGAGAGAGGACATAAACTTGTGGAGTTTGCAGAAAAAGAAAAACTTTATATTATGAATTCTTTTTTTTGAGAAAAATGTTAAAAGGAAATGGACATGGAAGCTTCCAAATGAAGGTACAGCAGAATTGGATTATATTTTGACTAACAGAAAATACATATTTCAAGATTGTAATGTTCTTAATAAATTTAACACAGAAAGTGATCATCGATTAGTAAGATGTAAGATATGTGTTAATGCAAAGCTAGAGATACAAAAATTATTACGAAAAACAATATTTACAATTGATATTCCTAATCTTCAGAAACATTCTAATGAATTTAAATTAGAACTTACAAATCGGTTTCAAGCATTAGTAGATTTTGAACATGATTCAGATTTAAATGAAATTAATATGAAAATAACTGATATACTTTTGAAAACTGCAACAAAGATAGCTGATAGAAAAAAGCAGCAATTGACCAATAAAATTTCTACTGAGACTAGAGAATTTATGAAGAAAAGAAGGAATATGAAGATATATAAAAATGATGCATTTAAAAAGGATTGAATATCTTGAATTTTTGTAAAATGGTACGGAAAAGAGTTGAAAATGATATAAGAAAGTATAACTGTGAAATAGCAAGGAAAGGTATAAAAGAGAATAAAAGTCTCAAGAGTGTAAAACAACATTTTGGTATTGGTAGGACATTTATATCTGCAATAAGAAAAAAAGATGGAATTATTACTAAAAAGAGAGATTACATTATGAAAAAACAAGTACCTCCTATATCTATTACATCTTCCGAATTGCCCAGAATTTTAAATGAAGAAGTGAGACATGCAATTAAATGTATGAAGAAAGGAAATGCTCTAAGTAATGATGGAATTATAATTGATATATTAAAAGAAGCAGGTGAAGAAATAGAATTTTTTTTAGCAAAGTTATATACCAAATATCTAAATGATAAAGATGTACCAGATGATTGGAAGAATGCAGTATTAATATTAATATTTAAAAAAGGTGATAAAGAAGATATTAGAAATTACAGACCCATCAGCCTTTTATCAGTTTTATACAAAATTTTTACCAAGATAATTATAACTCATCTACAGAGAACATTGGATTTCCACCAACCAAGAGAACAAGCTGGATTTAAAAGTGGTTTTAGTACAGTAGATCATATCCAGGTATTGAGAGAAGTTATAGAAAGGATAAATGAATATGAGTTGCCATTATGCTTTGGATTTGTAGATTATGAAAAGGCATTTGATTCTATAAACATTTCTTCAGTGATTAAAGCATTGGATCATCAAGGTATAGATCCAGGATATTGCCATATTTTAAAGAATATTTATAAAAATGCAATAGCAACAATTAGATTACATAATGCTACTGGGAAAGTTGACATTGAAAAGGATGTAGGACAAGGTGACTCTATATCTCCAAAACTTTTTACAGCAGTGCTGCAAGAAGTATTTTGGGGATTAAAATGGAAAGCTAAAGGAGTGAAAGTAAATGGAGATTATTTAAGTCATTTAGATTTTGCAGATGATGTAGTTGTTTTTGAAAATAATGCTTTAGAGCTGCAGGAAATGTTTCAGGAGTTATCAGATGAAAGTAGGAAAGTAGGACTAAAGATAAATGTTAAAAAGACTAAAGTAATGTTTAATGGATTTTCTCAAAGTATGAAAATTAAGATTGATTATGATGAGTTAGAAAAAGATAACAGCTACAAATACCTTGGTCACATTATTAATACAGATGAAAACATAATGAATGAAATTAATCATAGAATTAAACTTGGTTGGAGTGCTTTTGGTAGAAATAACTTGATACTAAAAGGAAATATGCCTATGTGTTTGAAAAGGAACGTTTTTAATAAATGTGTTTTACCAGTTCTTACTTATGGATCTGAGACTTGGACACTTAATACAAGAGCAATACAGAGACTTCAGACCACTCAAAGAAGTATGGAGAGATGCATGTTGGGAGTAACAAGAAGAGATCGAAAACGCAATATATGGGTAAGAGAACAAACAGATGTTACTGACCTCATTGAAAAAATTAAAAGACTGAAGTGGAGTTGGGCTAGACATATTGCTAGAAGAGATGATAATAGAAGGACAACTGAAATCTTAAACTGGATTCCAAGAGATTGTAAAAGACCCAGAAAGAAACCACATGTGAGGTGAATGGATGAAATAAACAAATGTGCAGGGATGATGTGGAGAAGAGAAGATAAAGATTGAAGGAGATGGATTGAACTTGGAGGGACCTTCATTCTGCAGTGGATTGATAATGGATGATGATCCACCTACAAAGCTTTTTCCAAAAATTTCTATGGTAAAATTGTTCAAAGTATTCAACTCAAAATATTTTATGGAGAAACTAGCCAAAATATATGTATTACAAGGAAAATATAAAACAGAAATATATAAATGAATAAAATTCATAGCATTAAGGCATGCATGCTGACAATAATAAAATAAAACAAAAAAAATTATACCATCCGGCTTCTTTCTGGTTTCTTCATATTGACCATCTCTGGACTTCAGAATTTCTGAGTGTGCTATAAAACATGGCAACAAGGCAGCGAGGACTTCCCTTCTTTGCAGCAGAATGTAGGCTTTGAGGTGTTCATCAATATCAAGTGGCATTGGTAGCTACATGGTGGTAGCATAGAAAGTGCTGGGCTGATGCACTGATGTGGGGAGTTTACTCCATTGGCATCTTAATGATCAATTTAAGTATTTTTATGTTTCTCAGCTTTCTCTCAAAAATCTTTTTAATAATGGTGGTGTCCATCCAAGGATCGATCTCACCACTCTGAAGAAAGTATAATTTGAAGCTTGTAGCAGCTCTCCCTCCTTTCATAAAGTTCTATATGGTTTTTTGCCTATAATATTTCTCCAGTTCAAAAACACTGGATCACCTGGATACTTCATGGCAGAACTTGCACAACAAAACAAAAATGAATAGTAGCAAGGTCAACAAAATATATCAGAGAAGAGACTCCCCCTTGCCTCTGTTGAACACTTTTTATAGCATTCTTCACACCATACAAATTGAGTATCCCCTCTATCACTATTGGATCAGCCAACTCTAAATTCTTAGCTAATTTGTTGCAATTGGTACAACTTTTTACACCTTTATTTCTCTCTTTCATTTCTATCTTTAATTTTCCACTCAGACCCACTTACTTTATCAAGGAGTTCAGCATACATCCATTTAATAGAATGGAAAAGCTTTTTCACTTTCTCATCCATTACAAAAAATTAAAAATAAAATAAAAAACAATTGTAAAATCACTCTAGATTTTCTCTGCTGATATTGGCATTAAATTACTTTACATTTTTGTTTTTAAAATAAAATACTAAGCACAGGGTGACCATTTCAATTCATACAATAACAATCTGCATTTGTTTTAATTTATGAACAGAAAAAAAAAGATGAAAAAAAAAAACTAGACATGCAGAATATTTTAAACTGACCACCCCTTTTTCTATATATATTGCACATAAACAATTTAAAATGCAAATTCATGATAATTGAAAATAAAAAAATAACTATATATCAAAGTTATAAATCATAACGCTTACGTACTTTATTTACTCCTGTGGGTAAGTAAATATATTGGCACATACCAACATCATTCATTCAATAGTATGCTTATATCATTTTGGTACTTGAGTACTAAACTTGCAACACAGAGCATGTATTATATCTTTATGTGCCTGTTCACATTTGTATCAATCTGCTGTTTGTGGTATGACCAAAATAATGTGTACATGGATCTTTCTTTGGCAAAAAAACAAAACATGTACATGGATCTTTTTTTGGCAAAAGTCAACAATTACAAAGTTATTGGAAGATTGATATGAATGTCAGCAGCCACAATAGGTCTAATACATGCTCCATGTTGCAGGACTAAAAATAAGTGAATAAATATACGCCAAACGAACAGTAAATGACTTTAAAATACATTATAAAATGTGATATAGTTTAAATATACACCAAATGAACAATCAATGATTTTGATTTGTATATAATTTGTATAAAAATATATTAAGTACCTTACCAACAAAATGGAAATCTGCAGTAAAAATTTTTGCTCCAAAAATAAAACCACTAGATTGCAAAGGATGCTGGGATTTTCATAAAACTGCGAACAAATGTCAAATTTTTTAATAAAAAAATTAGAGCAAAAACTACAAAAAAGACATATTAATTAATACACATATACCAAATGAACAATAAATGATTTTGACTTTTAAACATCTTTTTTTTTATAAAGAATATTACACATACAACAAACGAACAGCAAAAATCCTAAAAAAAAGACATATTAATTATTGAACATATACCAAATAAACAGTAAATTATTTTGACTTTAAAGTAATTTTGCACAAGTTTTAAAAATTAAAAAAAATTTTTTAAGAATGAAGTCATTAATAAAAAAAAATAGTTATTTAAATATACACAAAACAAACAGTAAATGATTATGATTTTGAATTAATTTTGATAAAAATACATTAACTATATTTCTATGACACTTACCATGTAATATATACCACACAAAATGGAGATCTGCAGAAAAAATTTTCACTCCAAAAATGAAACCACTTGATTGCAAAGTTTGTGGGGTTTTTCATAAAACTGCTATGTTTTTTTATAAAGAAATTAACCCAAAAATTACAAAATAAAAGACATATTGCTTAATACATTTTTATCAAATTTTTATTTATTCAGGCAGGGACATTTTTTCATGTCTTTTAGTATTGCTAAGAATACAATAACTGAAAAATGTCCAAGATCATGTCAACTGTGACATCACCATTGTAGGACTATTTCTTTCAATATGATGTCATCGCGATATGACACATTGATTGTCGGTGTGAAAAGATCCTATCTCCCCTAGCCTTCCTATGTTGCAGGTTTAGTACTCAAGTACTATAATGTTGTACTTTATTTATTAATATAACTTAGATAAAATATAAATCTATATACATATAATTGGTTGTAGCTTTAGCTAGCACCATCTTGTGCATGACCACTCTTAGAGTGCCTGTCACAATATATATTTAAATGAATGTGTGAACCAATAAAAATTAACAATGTTTGTAAAATGCTATTGGAGGATAAAATATTTTTTTAAACTTCTCAACCAATGCAATTTGAAAATGAGGAAAAAATAACAAAAGAAAAAATAACAATTTTAATCTCATCACATACATTTTTATTATTTGAGAAAGAAGAATATATGAGGAAAGTACTTGTTATAGTACTGAAACATCAGCTATTTAGCTATTATATTTTTATTACTCAGAAGTTTCCAGAAATAATACTATAAATTTATACAGACATATATATTGTAATGAAATTTTATATATGAATAGAGAATAATAATCATAGTTTTAAAAAAAATTATTGGCTTATCAATATTGCAATTATTCTTTGTTCTTAATATAATTATTATTATTGCTGCAAATAATATTAAAATTATTAATATTATCTTATAAAATTTTTTATATTTAGTTATAGAAACTTTCATGCACATAAATCTAACTTAATGCATAAAATTAACTACATAGGAATAAATTATTCAAAATAGTATTAATGTAGTAATACTTTTATTATTTTTTATATACAATTAAAATTACACTTAATAGTAGTAGAAAAATTTAACGTAATATTTAAATACATGTGTGTGTGCATGAATGTTCATATTTATCAGATGAATTTAAATTTAGAAGAATATAGTCACAAAATGTTTAGGTAAATTTGTTTATTATTATTGATAGTAATATTAAATTATGGTGAGAATATAAATAAATAATAAAAAAAAATCTTTATTTAAATATTTACAATAGGAATATTTTGTTTGTAATATGACAATATATATCTCATTTTAATAATTAGTATAATATGGATTTAAATATTTAAAAAATATTATTTTGTCATTTTAAAATTATTTCATTGAAATTTGGTGCTAAAATTTCTTGAAGTTTTAAGAAATTATCTGATGCCTGTTGTATTCCAGCAACAATGATGAACTTTTTTCATAAAAAGTCAAAAAAGTGATGAATTTTCAGCAAAGATGATGATCTAAAATAATCATATCTACAAATAGATCTGCTGGTTAATTTTTTTTCTTCTTTGCTAACTAACTGTAGGAGAACTGTAAAGAGAATAAATTTAAAATGAACCATCTTGGCATCTTGAAGCCAATAACCATGGAGTAGACAACTAAACAAACATTTGCCTCTGAATGGCAAATATACCATGACACTATCCTAAATGAAGAATTAAAATAATTAACATTGTTCATTATCTGGTACTAAAAGAGAGAACATTTTAAAAAATTTACTGCAATATTAAAATCTTAAATTCATTTTAGAATGCTATTCAATTTTTTTTTATGCCAGCCATTGTATCGACTTACTTCTCTAAAATTTGCCTGAGTTTACATTTGCTATAGTTGACCTAAAGTTTTTTAGACAAATGTCTGTGTATTAGATAATGATTGTAAGAATGAATTTTAATTAATGGATTTTATCTTTGTAAAACTTGAGAAAGAAGTATTATAATTAAGGAATGCCAATGATCAACAAATTATTTATTTGTTCATCCATTAAGATTTTATAATACAAAATGCATAAGAATTATATACTATACCAAGGAAATGAAGAGAACTTATTGTATTTAAAACTTATTGTTGTTACTATTGAATTTTGTTTAAGAAGTTCAAATGTCGTTTATTATTAACTACTCTATTATAAGGAAGAAGTTTTTATTTATTCATCCATTGGAATTTTATGATATTAAAATGTGTAAGGGCTATATCCTACACAGAGAAAAAAACAACTTAGCTTTGAAAGCGCTAAGCTTTAAATAAATTATTAATAAATATAACTTCTTTAATGTGCGATAAAAGCGCATAATTATTGATATTATTGTAGTTGTGGGGAATATTTGAAACATTATTATTGAATGACATATGAAAAGCTCAAACATCATTATTAATTATGCTACTATAAGAAACAATTTTGTTTATCCATCGATTGATATTTTTAAAATGTAAAAATGCCTAAAGATTTAATGATTTCAAAATTTTTTAAAAATTGCACCAGGATAAACATTTCTTGACTATTAAAAGACTGTTAATGAACTTTAAATTACAAGGATATATTATATTTATTGAATAAGCTTAATTATTATAATATTTAAGTATGCATTTAATAAATTTTCACTAGAAGAAAGGTATAACAAAAGAAAAAACAGTTTGTATATTTAAATTTTATAATTACAATTTAGTGTAAGTGTTATTACTTTGTGTATCATAGAAATTGGTTGTTAAATAGTTAAAGTAATTAATAATTATTTATATTTAAATATAATATTTAAAATGTTCACATGTTTTTGATCTCTTAATTTAATCATGTGTTTCCATAATTAAAGGTATCTAAGATATATGCAGAAATAAAAGTATTATATAGTTGAAATATTTTATAATTATTGTCTTCTTATTTTATCCACATAAGTACAAGGATTTTCTAGTGACTATATATTATCATTAATGGTATTTATGGTACTGATATATTTTTATTGATATTATTTATTTAGTTGAGTTAAACTCTTGACAATATTGCATTACAGTTATAGTATGAGCTTATTAAGCATTTTGTGTATTGCCACTTTTATCTATTAAAATGATAGTGAAATAAGATTATAAATAAGTTCATCATCTGGATGCCTATAAAAAGTGAATCTTATTATTTGGCAAGTGATTTAATAAACATTCTTCTTTTCTATTTAGTGTTTATCTTCTAGTTTACTCAACAATTTTCCCCAATAAGTTGATTTTCATTTTGCATCACATTAAGACACTACACATTTATTTATTCATAAATTAGCTTCCTAATATGAATGTCATGAGAATACTAATAGCTTTAAATTACTATATTGCATACTAATACTAATAGCTTTGTTTGAGAATTTTATTATTATAAATATGATTTAAATAATATTTTTTGTTCATTTGTTAATAAATAGATTTTATATTTTGTTAATTACCTAGTCTTTGTCTTTAATCATTTTAAATGCTCATCATCTATTACTTTAATAAATAAGTATGCCACATTATTTTAGTATATGCATAATTTTAAAGGTATATTGTTTTAAAGACACACAGTTCTTTTATTTTGAGGCTCTCATATAAATATTCATAATAATAGTTAGTTGGTTAAGATATTGATTGAATACAATAAAATATCCTTTGCTATTTAATCATATCATTAATAATATTTAAACCTAAAAATATGCGTGTGTAATAATAAGTTAAAATTAAAGATTCACATTTCAAGAATAGTATTTATCATATTTCATCTTTTAACATTGAGATTATTTCATCTTGGACTCAAAGATTTTGAATTTAATTATCTATTGATTCAAATCCTGTTTTGTAAAAGTAATAAGTTTTAATAACCAAGAAGAGATATTTGGCACAACGCAAACCTTAATACAAGAGTGATGCAGTATTCTGTATTGTATAAAAAGAGCAAACCAACCAGTCTTTTACAATCATGAAAGAGGACACAGCCATAGTTTCGATCCAAGTTATGTTAAAATAATATGTGAAGAGTGAAACAATTGAAAATAAAAAATCAAAGAGATATGGTTCATTACAAAAAATAAATATGTAATGAACCAGAAAACAAATAGTATTCAAATCAGCAGAAAATGTTTTTTTCTCAGCAGAGTAACCATGTATATGATGTGAAAGCATCTAAAAGTATACTTGGTGCTAATAATTAAATAAACATATATAAACCCTGATTTAGTATTTCTTTTATATTAGTATTAATAAGGCAGAGTATCAAGATATATATATATATTGTGACCGGGACTAAGATTTGAACCCTGTCATGAAACTTGAAATATGTTAATATAAATAAACTTTAGACAAAAAAGATAAAAAGGATTTAAAATAATTATGGCTGTGTCTATGTATTGAAATGTGTGTAAATGCATAATATAAATTATATTTAATAAACAGTGCAAAACTCTCCATACAGTATTGCCACCTGTGCTAAACAGAGTAATCAGTGGATGCCATATGACTATATAAGCTATTGAGCTTAGATTGAAAATATTTTTTGTGTTTTCAATTTCATTCTCATAGTTTTGTAGTTAAGTAGAGATAAAAGGTGTTTGCTAGAGGGTGGCATTATATCCTAAGATCTAGATGCAGTGCTCTCAGATCCAAAACTCCTCACTGATGAAGGCCACAAGCCAGAAATTAGTCTGGGGATATTGGATGAGTAGGCATTAGATAGGGATTTTATGCACAAGCCTTCTGGCATCCATTGATTACTCTGTTTAGCACAGGTGGCAATACTGTATGGAGATTTTTACTCTGTTTATCAACAATTAATGTGCTAGTATAGGAAATGTGATCATGTGATGCTTAATGGTTTAACACCAATCCTGCCTAATAGGATAGTGGTGGCTATGGTTGTAAAAGAGCCAAAGATACCAAAATGTATGGGTGCTGAACTGAGTTCAGACCCATATGACTATATAAGCTATTGAGCTTAGATTGAAAATATTTTTTGTGTTTTCAATTTCATTCTCATAGTTTTGTAGTTAAGTAGAGATAAAAGGTGGTTGCTAGAGGGTGGCATTAGATCCTAAGATCTAGATGCAGTGCTCTCAAATCCAAAGCTCCTCACTGATGAAGGCCAGAAGCCAGAAACTAGTCTGGGGATATTGGATGAGTAGGCATTAGATAGGGATTTTATGCACAAGCCTTCTGGCATCCATTGATTACTCTGTTTAGCACAGGTGGCAATACTGTATGGAGAGTTTTGCTCTGTTTATCAACAATTAATGTGCTAATATAGGAAATGTGATCATGTGATGCTTAATAGTTTAAATAAATTATATTTATTGCCTTGTTGCTTTGTTATATTGTGATATAAAAATTTCTATTTTAAGATTAAGATTTATTTTATTTAAACATAAAATATTAAGAAAAGAATGTCACTAATTCGTGGACTAAGTATAATTGCCTCAGTATTTCATTAATTAGTATTTGATAATTACATAAGACTTTTGTTAAGTGGTATGTGGAATGTAACTAATGATAAAAAAGGTTTTTATTTTTTTAAAGAAAAGGGAAAGATATGTGGATATCCTATAATGGATTAGTTAATAAGATTTTTTTATCTTATTGATGTTAAAGGAATCTTATACTGATTCAACTTATAAGATTGTTGTTTTATTTGTGGTTGAATCAGGTGATTGAGCCTTATTAAAAATGTGTAATTATATGCTATTTAAATATTTTAGTGGAAAGAAAATGGAAACTTTTTGTTTCTGGTATTTTTTGCAAGATAAAAAAGACAAAAAAAATGTTACGACTGACCATCAGAATAATGAGTCAGCATTTTTTTTATGTGTAAAGGAAATAAAAAAAAAGAAAAACTTTTTTTTAGAGAGAGAGAGGTAGTGAAATCTTAAATTATCCAGAACATGATAGAATTAATTGGAACTCTTTGATAGAAGGGAATAAAAAATGTATACAATTAGTGAAAATAATTGTTCTGTGCCGGTAAAAATATATATCATGGAAGAGATATATAGTCTTAAGTACCAAGTAATAAAGATAACTGAGTAGAAAAATCATAAGTATACCAGATCTGTCATTCATCTCAACCATGTGATTGTGTTATTTGTCACCATCTGGCCAATTTCTGATGATCAATTTGCCAAAAATAGAGTCCAACATAAACAACCAATGGTAAAGATGCTAAATGTTTATGTGAACTGAAAACATATGGATTGCTTGTTAACAAAGACCAACCTAGAGCCCACTGAAGAAAATAAAGAAGAAAATAAATTATTTTTAATCCAGAAAGATATGAACATTCTATGAGTAAATGAGAAAGTGTAAGCTTACAGTTTCTTGTTGTTATAGCCCTGGAAAATAATGTGAAAATTTATATATATTGTGTGTGTGTTGGTGTTATTAATCTCCTACCTAACTGTAAAATTTAATTTTTGTTTTTGTTTCTTTTTCTTTATTATTGTATGAAGCAAAGAAGAAGGGAAGGGAAACTTGTATATAGATGTGCGAATGTATGCCATTCTACAGTCATGTTTATATATGTATGAAATACAAGAATAAGAATAAACCCAGAGATTCTCCAAGCAGGGGAAAAAAGCAACCAAGGTGGTAAAGAAAAAGAAGAGTTTAGAAAATTTTCATACTGGAACAAGGGTTTTTGTGTGGAATGGGGGGGAGGTATCGTGCTTTATATAAATATGTTTATGAAAATTTAAGTATAAGTTTTGTACTTCTGAAAAGTAAGGAAAATATATTAGAGAAATGTATTTTAGATTGCTAAGTGATAAGGATTTAATTAGTGATTAAATTTATGTATTTGTAATAAGAAAATTGTGTTTGATAATTGCCAAGAAATATTTGTTAATTACAAATATTTGTTGGTACAATAGAAATTGAAAATACTAACTTAAATTGCTAATAAAAAAATACAAAACTGATAACAGTCAAGAATGAAGCCTGGATTTCCAAAAGGCAGATATAAATATATTGAACAACTAGGTGCATTGTTCTCAATTCCAGTGAATTTACCAAGTGAATGGGTGCTGAGAGATTTTAAGTGACAACAACTGGAAAAAGCTCAGATGGTGCAGCACTCTAGTGCAAAGTCAACATGTTTGTAAGCAGCAGCAGAACTGGGTCAAAGAGTTTGGGAGCCCATGCAGAAAGCAGACAGTTGTGAAGTGCATCATGGAAATGGAATCAAAAGTGAACTATATATTGTATTCATGTATAGTGACTTTTCAGTAGTTAATTACTTTTCATCATTTATTTGTGGTTATTATATATTGTTTTAATTATTAGTATTCTGAATGCTTGCATTTTGAATACACAACAAGTTGATGCAGTCACCATCTCAAACCAGTAAATAGTGAATAAGTTAAAAAGTTAATAATCTAAGGAATAGGGAAAATGTCACTAGGTCAGTCAGTAATAATGGAATTTGAAATGACTAATGCAAGTCAGTGGCCATGGTACATCACACAGTTGGAAAATTTCTTATTATTTAGAATCAAAAATAATAAGAGAAAGATAACTGTTTTAATGTGCATGTCAGGATTAAGTGTTATTGACATTATAAGCAAGTATTTTGACATACCCATAGCAAATGGATTTGTATATGAAGAAATAATCAACAAGCTGAGCAAAAATTTTAATCCCAGACTATCCAAAAATATTGCTAGATTAGCTTTAAAAAACAGGAGGCAATGGAAGGGCAAATCATAAAATAGTATGGAATTACATTAAAAGAACTATTTAAAGAGTAGAGATATAGCAAGTTTATAGATGAAATTCTTTTAGATCAATTATTCTAGGGCATGTCAGAGGACAGACTCTGACAAAACCTGCTTGCTGATGCAGAATTAAAGTTCGAAGAAACCATTAAAAAGGGAGTAGCCTATGAATTTATTGTGGAACAAGCAGGGTTTTCAGTAATGGAAATTACAGCAAAACAACAGTATATGAGACAGAATGTGAAACAAACATTAAAAATAGTTTTAGTGTGAACAAAGGTTTTAGAAAAAAAAAATGTTTTTGCTGTAAAAAACCAGGGCACTTCAAAAAGAACTGTTAGTTTAAAGATGAATGTTGTCATATCTATAAACAGAAAGGCCACCTAGCATGAACAAGTAGAGAATCACCAGAAAGTAATAGTCAAGAAAGACAATCTAACCCAAGCACAAATTATAGAACTTACACATTAATTATATATCAACTAAGGGGTAAAGCATTACCATGAGGGATAGACCAATTCGCAAGGATGATACCCCAAACATATAATCAGAAAACAATAATGTTAAATGTCAAATAGAGGTGACTAAATTACAAGCAGAAAATAAGAATTTAAAGAAAACTGTGAATAATTGTCAGATACTGTTACAATGCCAAACCATCATGTGAATGATTTGACCTGTAACATGAGTATCATTACAGACCAAACTGCAAGAGTTGGAATCAATGGTGAATCTACAAGAAAAAAAATCAGAAGTCTTAGAATCCAGAAATAGTGAATTATATAATGAGCTAGAGCAGAAAAAGTAGAATAATAATCAGCTGCTTAAAGAAGCAGAAGAATGGAAGGAAAAAGTAAGAGAATTATCTGAGCAGGTAGGGTTTTGGCAGCTATATAAAATGGAGCTACAAGAAAAGAAGGCCAAGAGTGAAAATGAAATGGACAACTTTCAAAATTTTTTTAGAAGAATGGCAATCTTTAGACAGTGAGTTGCCAGACATAAAAACTAAAGATCAAGAAATAACCCAGAATTTCTTCAAGTTGGAGAAAAAAGCACCCAAGGTGACAAAAATTAAAGATCAAGAAATAACCCAGAGTTTCTTCAAGTTGGAGAAAAAAGCACCCAAGGTGGCAAAGAAAAAGAAGAGTTTAGATAATTTTCAAGGTTACATTGATTAATCAGAACAAGGATACTTTCTGAAGTGGGATGAGATGTGATGCTTTGTATAAATATGTTTATGAAAATTTAAGTATAAGTTTTATACTCCAGAAAAAATAAGCTAAATATATTTAAAAAATATATTTTAGATTGCTAATTGATAAGAAGATAATTAATTAGTGATTAAATTTAAGTATTTGTGATAAGAAAATTGTGTTTGATAATTGCCAAGAAATATTTGTAATCACAAATATTTGTTGATACAATGGAAATTGAAAATACTAATTAAAAACATTAATAGAAAATACAAGACTGATATCAGTCAAGAATGAAGCCTGGATTGTCAAAAGACATATATAAATAGTTTGAACAACTAAGAGTGTCATTTTCAATTCCAGTGAATTTACCAAGTGAATGGGTACTCAGAAATTTTAAGTGACAATAGCTGAAAGAAGCTGAAGTGATGGTGCAGTTCTCTAGTGTGAAGCTGTATTCATGAGAAACAGCAGAATTAGGCTAATGAGTTTGGAAAACCATGCAGAAAGCATACTGTTGTGAAGTGCATCATGGAAATGGAACCAAAAATGAACTATATATATTGTGTTTGTGTGTAGTGATAACTTTTCACTATTAATTACTTTTCATCATTTATTTGTGGTTATTATTTGTTTTAATTTTTGGTATTCTCAGTGCTTGCATTTTGAATACACAACAGTCATATTTTGTTATTCATTGTTTATTTATTAAATAGATTTTAATAAAAAAAGATATACAAGTAGTTGGGTGGCCAATCTTTTCCATAATTTGTATAGTATCTAAAACGAACTTTAAGTTCGATGGCATGTTTTCTGATACAAGCGTTTCTCTATGAATCATAAGTGAACCTATGTTACATTATGTGAGACTTCTTTGATTCGGGATAGGAGTCCTCTGTGTTTTCCAACCATGGCATGAGCTTCATCACTGCACACCCCCATACAATTTTTCCAAGAAATATTGTCTCCCATGATATAAGAATACTTTAAATATTTCCTCTCCCGTATTTCTTTGTAGTTCCTTGCAAAAAAGAAAGGTTTCTTCAATTTCATTTTTATATTCATATTTTGCAAAACAAATTAGTTGTGCAGCGTTTTGGTGGATTCATCCAACTGAAGACTCAATGAGGTGTTTGTGTTTTTAAATGACAATAATAAAGATAAAAAATTTATACACTTTTTAACTGATGAAAAATGGCTATGTAGGTTAGCTTACTTAAGTGATATTTTTCTCAAATTGAACGAGTTGAATTTAAGTCTTCAAGATGAACAATTAAATATATTTATGGCCAATGATAAAATCAAAGCCTTTTCAAAAAAAATAGATTTGTAATGCTTGTACTGCAAGGAGATAAATTTTGCAACATTTCCTACTTTAGAAAGTTTTATCATAGAAAACAAACTAAAAGTTATTCAATCAGTTATTAAAGATATAACAACTCATTTAACATATCTTAAATATCAATTTAATACTTATTTTTTTGTAAGATTTTTCTGACTCTAAATAGATTCGAAATCCCTTTCGGTGTGTATTACCCAAAAATTTATCATTTCATTTAAGCAAAAAACTGAGTTATCATCTGATGGAGAATTAAAATTTGTTTTCAAAGAGCTTGAATAGAGTAATTTTTGGCTTAAAGTTCAAAATGAATATACAGAACTGTCTGATGCAGTTCTAAATGTATTATTACCATTTGCTTTGTCTTATATGTGTGAGATGGGATTTTCCCAATTTCTCTACCTAAAATCTAAATACCGTAACAAATTTGCAATAAAACCACCTTTAAGACTCAAATTGAGCAAAATAGAGCCAGAAATATCATTACTTGTAAACAAGAAACAGGCTCATAGATGTCATTAAATATTTTCTTTTTGTAGTTTTTTTAAACTGAATTTTTTTGAGCTCCTACGTGTTATACGCCATATTTTAATTTAATTAGTTATAAATGATTAATACTAATCGATTTTTCAATCTAATATTTTGGTAACTACAGAATTGATTTTCAGTTTATTGTATTTGTATTGACACATGTTTTTTTTTAACATCTTTCTAATTTTTAATATTACCTAGTCCTAGTTTTTGAGCAATTAGAATTAGATTATTGATTTTTTAAATTTGGGGTCAGCATGTTACCTCGATGTCCCATGTGGGGTTGTACTGCTAAAATGTTTGAATACCTTGTCATTACTTATAACCTCTATGCAGTATATTTTACAATTTCACTGTTTATAGTGTCATCAAACAATTTGGAGTCAGCTTACCTTTTTCATCCAATCATATGCAACTTTTTTGCCAGATGAAAACAAAGGGAAAACTTCGATGATTATCAACTTGAAAGGAAAAACCAATTTAAATATCATGGAAGCATTTTAAATTGAAAGGCAGACATATATATGCAGGTTTAGCACAAACATCAAGGAACTGCAGCTTTTAATGAGTTAAATGATAAGGCATTTTATTACAATGATTTTGCTTCTGCAACTAAATTTGTTTAAATTGATAAAAAATCAAGTCATATGACCTAATTTTAATAAAGCTCCTATTTACAAATGTTATATATAGATTAAGTTAAAAATAAACTCTTATGAAGCTTCAAAAATACCCTCAACCTCAGACCGCGGTTTCTGCCTCTAGCGTCATCAGTGAGGTGCTAGGGAATAAAAATACTAGAACTAGTCCAGCATTTTATCAATGCCTAACTATTGAGAAGAAAATCTGAAACTTTCAGACATTTAAATGTCCAAAAATCCAGCTATCTAACTCAAATAGCCATATGGGACTGAACTAAGTTCAGATACACCATATATTAATAGCTCTAGCAATATAAAATCGCCAAAGCATTAATAGCAAAAAACTAAAATTAAATTGATAAAAAATCAAGTCATATGACCTAATTTTAATAAAGCTCCTATTTACAAATGTTATATATAGAGTAAGTTAAAAACAAACTCTTATGAAGCTTCAAAAATACCCTCAACCTCAGACCGCGGTTTCTGCCTCTAGCATCATCAGCGAGGTGCTAGGGAATAAAAATACTAGAACTAGTCCAGCATTTTATCAATGCCTAACTATTGAGAAGAAAATCTGAAACTTTCAGACATTTAAATGTCCAAAAATCCAGCTATCTAACTCAAATAGCCATATGGGACTGAACTAAGTTCAGATACACCATATATTAATAGCTCTAGCAATATAAAATCGCCAAAGCATTAATAGCAAAAAACTAAAATTAAATTGATAAAAAATCAAGTCATATGACCTAATTTTAATAAAGCTCCTATTTACAAATATTATATATAGTGTAAGTTAAAAACAAACTCTTATGAAGCTTCAAAAATACCCTCAACCTCAGACCGCGGTTTCTGCCTCTAGCGTCATCAGTGAGGTGCTAGGGAATAAAAATACTAGAACTAGTCCAGCATTTTATCAATGCCTAACTATTGAGAAGAAAATCTGAAACTTTCAGACATTTAAATGTCCAAAAATCCAGCTATCTAACTCAAATAGCCATATGGGACTGAACTAAGTTCAGATACACCATATATTAATAGCTCTAGCAATATAAAATCGCCAAAGCATTAATAGCAAAAAACTAAAATTAAATTGATAAAAAATCAAGTCATATGACCTAATTTTAATAAAGCTCCTATTTACAAATGTTATATATAGAGTAAGTTAAAAACAAACTCTTATGAAGCTTCAAAAATACCCTCAACCTCAGACCGCGGTTTCTGCCTCTAGCGTCATCAGTGAGGTGCTAGGGAATAAAAATACTAGAACTAGTCCAGCATTTTATCAATGCCTAACTATTGAGAAGAAAATCTGAAACTTTCAGACATTTAAATGTCCAAAAATCCAGCTATCTAACTCAAATAGCCATATGGGACTGAACTAAGTTCAGATACACCATATATTAATAGCTCTAGCAATATAAAATCGCCAAAGCATTAATAGCAAAAAACTAAAATTAAATTGATAAAAAATCAAGTCATATGACCTAATTTTAATAAAGCTCATATGGCTATTTGAGTTAGATAGCTGGATTTTTGGACATTTAAATGTCTGAAAGTTTCAGATTTTCTTCTCAATAGTTAGGCATTGATAAAATGCTGGACTAGTTCTAGTATTTTTATTCCCTAGCACCTCACTGATGACGCTAGAGGCAGAAACCGCGGTCTGAGGTTGAGGGTATTTTTGAAGCTTCATAAGAGTTTGTTTTTAACTTACTCTATATATAACTAAATTTGTTGTATATAGAACTGTTATTCTGTCCAATTCATTGTATAAAGTGAAATTTGCATCACCTTTGGAGGCAAAATTAAGGCATAAGAAAAATTTGTCTTCCAAAAATTTACATAATTTTCATTTGCATAATTTTTTTTATAACTTTGACAAATAAAATATTAAAAATATATCACCTAGGTCATCAAAGAATAATGCCCCAAATTTCTACATAAATTGTGAAAATTTTTCCAAAAGTCAACTCCAATATATTGTGTTATAATTTTTAATATGGAGGAAAAAGTAACCAATAAGTTAATGATGATTTAATCTGAGTCATTTAAGTACAATATGATTTAACTACATGATTCATTTGAAATAATCTTATTTTTATAAGGTAATGCAGTTTCTTTAACTTCTAATTAATCTAATACATTTGCAATCTTGACATCTATGGTTTTTAGTAATTATTATGTACACAATAATAATAATAAAATAATTGAAAGGAGTTTGGCTTCAGAAGTAACAGAGCTGGACCATGATTAATAGACATTAAGCTCCAAAATTTGTCACTCCAGCCACCACATCATTTTTTTTAAAGTGCTTAGTTTAGTAGTAATAGTAGTAGACTCAACGATAAAATATTCTTATATCAATTTCCAGTTAAGAAATCAATGCTTCATCAATTGAATAAAAATATTATGTTAAGCTTTTTTAAAAAAAGATTAGGGATCACTGAGATTATTATTTTTAGTTATCATATGCTTCAGACTATTTCTTAGTTATATCAGAGTTAATCATTTTTCAAATTATTGATTTAATCTGAATCATTTAAGTACAATATGATTTAACTACATGATTCATTTGAAATAATCTTATATTTATAAGGTAATGCAATATTTTGAATCAGTGCCCTGTGGTACACTGGCAGAATGTCAAACTCAAGAGTTACAGGTTCCTGCATCAAAATTCAATTTATTATTTGCAATGTGCAACATTTGATGATATTTCAAATGATTAATAATTTGATTACTTTTTAATTTTTTTAATCATCATTCAAATTATGCATTAAATCAATAAATATTTCATTACAATTTAAAAAATTTAATCTTTCAAGTGAGTTGTCTTAGATTAGATGAGACTTTAGATAAAATCATTTTACATATTATCATTACCTTAAACATGGACATATCTTTCTTTTTTCCTTAGCTGTTTTGGCTTTTTGATTTGATTTTTTCTATTGCTTAAATGATTCCAAAGTTTTCATTTGGGTTATAAATTTTTGATTATTCAGAGTTCTGTTCATTCAAAAATAATCCTAAAGTGATGATAGTGCAATAAATAGAGTGATAGATTTGAGAACTGTTTAAGAGCTCATTCTGTCATTTCAAGTGCTTAAACATCATGTTATTTTAAAACACCACATGATGACCTTTTCTTAAACTTTCATAGCTGTTAAAACAGGGTAAGTTGTGTAAGCATTACAGAAGGTGATCATATTATGTGTTAATAGTTTAATACCAATTCTAGCCAAAGGATATTGATGACTATAGTTATTAAAAAGCCCAAGACACCAAAATATAAAGATATTGAACTGAATTCAGATCTGAATTAGCTTGGATTGAAAAGATTATTGTGTTTTAAATTTGAACTCATAGCATTATAGTTAACTAAAAAGACAAAAGATAGGAACTGGAGGAGTGCATTAGATTTAAAGATCTAGGTTTACTGCTACCAGATTTAAAGCTCCTCACTGATGATAGCCACAAGCTATAAACTAGTATAGGGATTTTGGATGAATATGCATTAGATAGGGATTAAAATGAACAATTTTCTAGAATCTATTGATTACTATAACTAGCACTAGATAGCACTGTTGTAAAAAAAGTTGCTATGATATATAAGCCTTAAACTCCAGAATGTTCCACTTTACGTCAGCATTAAACCAGGCAAGGTAAATAATAAACTGAAAACAAACAACTCGAACTTTGTCACATTTAGTATACACACAAACGCACTTACATATACACTTATGGGTGAGGCTTTTAAATTTTTAGTAATTATTTCTAGTTTAGTCGTTTTATTTCTGACATTATTTAAAAATTAGAGAACAGCTTTAATTTTTCCACTTGAGATGGCTTTATTAATCTTCGATTAATTAAATTTTGGTAATTAAGTTCTTTCTGATATTAATTTTTAAATACCAACTTCGTATTTTTTGCGTCTTGAACTCTGTAATTAATGTCAAATGTCATGTAATTTCAATATGACCATTAAAATTCGACTGAACTTTGACTTTGGTATACCAAAAAGAACAAGAATTCTGGGAACTGTAATAAACTCAGTTCAAAGGTCATTATTTATACCATGTTTCCAATTAATCATGGGGAGAAAAAAAAGAAAATGCAAGCAGGCATATAACTAACCAAAACTGGAGTAGATTTCACTTTCAAATTATTAAATAGGAAGTCAATTTACTTTACTTTAATAGACTAATAGCAGAAAATAGCAAAAAGTTAGAATTAAACATTTCCAAAATAAATGTTTATAGGATGTTTAGAGAAAAAAGTATAAATTTTATTTTTAATTGAAATTAATAATTTTTATTTGCGATGCCTGCCCACTCCCAAGAAATAGATTATAACTATTATGAGCTTTGATGATTTTATTTGAAATAAAAAAGCTTTGTGATTTGAGCGATCACGTCTCAGTTATGGAATTTTTAAACAATATCTTGTAGATTAATTTTGACTGATTTTTTGGACTAAAAATTGATTTTTTTAAAAAATTAATTTATAAATCAAGCTTGCTGCTCCTAAACTGTGTCTAAGCAATGATTTCTATACTTATAATAAGAAAGCGCTTAATTGTTGTCCCAATATTTTATCATTGGTTTTATCTGGAATAGTTCAATAATTATTCCATTTAGATAACAATCAAGTACATGTTGAATTGGAAAGTATCTCACAATCTCAAGTTTTAATATAGTTTTTGCAAGAATGAATAATATGGGTATACACCATCTTTTATTCAAACTAATATAAATTTACCATGTATATAAAAAAATGAATAACAAGAGTTATCTTTACATTAAACATAATTATAAATGCAAATATTTGAGTCAATATGTTTAAGTGCTTATATATATGCTTTATTACAAACCATTTAGAGAATTTCTTGATGTTTAAACATTAAATACAAACACTTTTTAGTTAATTTTTTAACAATTCAACTTCTTTGATGAATGCATAGTAATTTCAAAGTTCTCTAAGAATAGAAAAATTTGAATTTGTGAAATTTTGAATAATGATGTTTAATCTGTATTTTACTTTTAGAAACTAAATACACTAGTCCCATAATATACATGGCAGCAGGGTCACCATGAATGCATAGTTAATACTAAGATATATAATATTTGCTGTATGCACATATCAAAAATTATATGTTTATTAAGACATCAGCTTGTTTTCTGGAGAAACGCATACTGTCTTTCAGGTTTGACAGATATTCTCTGGCTTGCCTCAAAAAGGCTGACTATTTATTGCCAGATCCCCTTCCTTACTGGCAGCAATCAAATTCAGAGAACTGCGTAATCGATGGTACATTTTATAGACATGTTTACACATTGGCCATACTTATGTTTCACCCTTTGGCCATGTTCATACATTGGTTATCCACATGTTTACACATTGGTTAGTGGCAATGTGTGCTCAATCCGATCAGATAAGGAAGGAATCTGGACTAGTCCACTTCTGAAGGCAAGATTAGATATGACTTCAGCAAAAATAACTTATACAAAAATTAGAATAATGTTATTATAAAAAATACTAAAATCGTAAGTAGGAAAAAAGTGCAATCATATATTTGACTGATTTTGCACTGAAGACATATAAAAAGCTCAGAATGAGACATAGTCAATTCAGAGGTAAAAGATATACAACTTTATTTGGCTGTTCATAAGAAATTCTAACCAGATCTGCAAGCACCAGAATTGATCTTTGGGTCTCCCAATCTCAAGTTAGCCATTTTACCAATTGCACCAAGCTGTGCAGGGTATTTAGAAATGATTCATAGGTATAAGATAGGCATATATGAAATTTATGAATAATACATAAATTTCTTTTAATTTTATATATATACTATGGTTACTGAAACTGCAGGTGATGATAACCCAGATTTGGTGGGACTACTATGCATTGTTTTTTGAAAGTTTTGCTAAATTAAATTTATGGTCTAATTATCAATCTTACATTTTTTTATAAAATTTTAATATATTTGAAAGGCTTTCATGAAAGGAATCTATTACTGGAAGTCATTATTTTTTTATTTTACTTCTAAAATTGAATTTCTATTCAAAACGTTGGGTAACTGTAATAATAAGAGTGAAAAAATATTTGTATATAATTTAGAATTCACATACCTATTTAGTTATACAGTGAAACTGTAAGATTTGTACTCAAATCTTAGTTTCACCTTAGTTCTGTCATCATTCTACCTCTCACCCCTTTTTGTATGGGTTTACATGAATTCTGACCTTGAATATCGGATTAATGCATAATAATATACAATATCTGTAAAGTGTTTAAATAAATAATTAAATGTTATATATGCGCACATACTCCGATAAGCTTATTTAAAAATAACGCATTGCAAGGTATTATTAAATTGCCGTGCGCAAGTTGTATAAAGTTAAATAATCCTATTAATTATTCTGATAGGTTTAAATAATATTTTAAATTATAAAAAAAATCAATAATTATATTTTAAAATGTAAACATATTATTATTTAGGTCAGGTCCAGGTAATACCTAAATTATGAAAATAAATAATTCTCAATGCTTTTAAAATTCCCCTGCTAATTAAAGGCAAGTCATAGCGGGAGGGGGGAAAAGATGACAGAGCTAAAAAGGTATTTTAAAACGTACAGAAACAAAGAAAAAGGTTTGTTAAAAATGACTTTTATAAATTACGTCATATAAAAGGTAAAATTTAAAAAGTGATCAGATTGAAATTCCAACCTGTATGACTATAGCATCCGTGACCTAAAGGGATGTATAGCACAGACCCAAGAGACAGCTGCATGGATGACGTATTGCTCGATGGATCCCAAAGATAAGAAAAAAGAGAATAAAACGACAACTGATTGTTAAAATTAAAAAAAAGTGAAATGAAAGGTTAGAACCAGAAATGTTAATTCTAATTATGCTGTTGATTATATTTCTTGCGATCCAAATTTTATATCTAGCAATGTGCCAAGAGTAGGCACCGTGCTATGCTCTTCCAGACTGATGGCTATACAATATTAAAATTCCCACGAAAATGTGATAAACCTAGAATTCTTCTACTTCTGTCGAATAAATCTTCTCCTAAATGTAACTGCCATTGAACCAGGAAACCCGGACTCTCCAAACAGTGTGCACACTTAAATGAACTAAAGGTAACATGATACTCAAGATTAAAATTTGTTTTGGAACTCTAATTGAACTCTATATTTTTAAAATATTAATTTCATTTTAATTTCTACTATTATGTAATCCTAAAATTAAATCTATTTTCTGTAATAATACTATTTTACTTGGGTATCCAATTTTATTGTATTCGTTAAGATTATATTTCATGCCCACGTGGTTTCCGAGCTGATGTTTTTTATATAATTCGTGGAAGGCTACCCTCTTCTGTGACTTAATATCATAACAGTAAAATCATATCGGTTAATAAATTTCAGCTCGGGAATCATATAATATTTTTAATATGTTTTATAAATACGAGATCTATATTATTAGTTAATGTATTTGTTAATGAGCTATCATTCATGTTAGGTTAGTTAAATCTTAAATAAAGCCATAATGTTAAGAAGAAAGGGGGGGGGTTAATGATAGTAAATTAAATACTAGTCATGTGGAGATTGGGGATAGATTTGTATAAATAAATGCATTTGCATTAGAGTTATGAACTGCGCTAGTTATTGATACATGAATTTTTATATCGCAGAAATGTAAAAGAGATGCTGTAAACATTTTGTTCTCACATTTAAGGAGCATACAAAAATATAATAGCACGGAACCTTGTCACGCGGTCGGGGATGGAAAGGCTATGACCTCATACCGACACCACACTCGTGACCACTCCTAAGGTCTCCGACCTGATGTTTGACCGACCCTCTTCATATTTCACTAGTAATTACCTTGTCATGTGGTCGGGGATGGAAAGGCTATGACCCCATACCAATACCACGCTCATGACAGACCTACAGGGCTCCGATTCGACGTTTGATCATCCCACCAGCCTCCAACATTTCTTCTGTGATTATCCTTTTTGAAAGCCGATTCTCTTATAGCTCAGCAGTATCCATGCTACCGCAGGTCACTTTAATAATAATTATAAAGTTTATGCTGGGTCTAGCTCCCCTCCTTCACATATGTTAATCTTGAGTAAATTATTAGAATAAATATTAATATTATAAAGTAAATAGGATGATAGCTTTGTGAACGAATGCACTCCTCATTAAGACATCGTAACGTGTCTCGTAACATTCGCCATTTGAAACGTGAGGCATGGAGTGTAATTTATATTGATATCCAGGTAGCATAATATGTTTACCTATGTAAATTAACTGCAATTAAATATTTAAATTATCTATATCCATGTCTGTGTCTGCTTAATTTAATAATAATTAGTATCATATCAATGAATAGTAGAATATAGTAGTAGTCCGTAAGGTGAAACCATTAGTTAGAGTCTCTTGTTTACCTGACCACCGGGCCTGGAAAATAATGCTATTGTTAGGGTAGATGCGTTGTCATGTGGGTTTTGTTGTGAATAAAACTACTAGGTTTGAATATGGTATCACAGGCCCTGGACCCACATGTTATGCCACCATTCAAATGTGGTAGTGGAATTTTGCAACATGTTAACAAGGCATACGAAATCTTATCGTTACAACAGCAATATTTGTTTATGTTGATTTTGCTGAAAGAATTGTGAGTGATTTTATGCTCTCTAAAATGGATGACTTTAATTAAAGAAGATCCACATAGTTTTGTGAAATGACAGAATGGCAGAATCTAGAGTGTAGGATTGGTGGATCATAGTTCCAGCAATGTCCCTTCTCTGCTCAAACATTTTATAAACTCTTGAACAATAAACAATTCAACTTTTAATTTCCATCTGCCTACTATTAATTTGAAATTAATGTTGTTGATGTTTTTTTTCATTCATTTAAATGAAACTATTATTAGTAGTAGTTAATAGGTTAGCATTGGGCAGTTGCAGGATACTTCAAGATAACAAGTATATGAAGAAATAAACAGAAATAAAATAAGTAACTATAAGATGAATATACCATTAAAAAATGGAATAAAATCAGAATATTCTGGGTTTATATTAAAAAGAATATTTATAAGTTTAGCATTTAGTTGTTGATTTTATTGTAAACATATTTGAATTTGTGCAATATATGTATAAGTTATATATAAAGAATTCAATTATAAAATTTGTGTATAATAAAAGATGAATAGAAAAAATCATTTACTTAATGATTTATGCATTAGGGTGTATGTATTGGAGTTGAGATACTTAAATATGGTTGAATCATAGCAAAATATGTATTTCTTAAAATTAAGGTTGCAATTTTATTCTAAAATAAGAAATCCTAATAGGAAGATCTATGTTTGTTTTGTTGTCTTGGTGAACTATATGAATTTATAACTTTTTGTATTTTTATTAATAAACACAATTTATCAAAATTAAAAGGTTGGATAGTTTTTCATTGATTTTAATTAACTTAAGTTTTATGGTTGCTTTATATACATAAATATCTTTCTGATAAATTTAACAAAAATAAATAGTCTAAATGAAAAAAATGACTTGTGCTACTCATCTTTTACTATTAGTTATTTTTTATGCGATGTATGAAAAACATAATAATCTACTCAATTGGCATGAAAGAGTACGACTTAATAACCAGTATAAACTTATGAGAGAGAGAGCAATTCTTATAGATTAAAACAAAAGGAAAACTTACAACTTGTTATTTTAATAAATTAAATGCAATACTAAGAATACTTTGTATTCAGGGAAAACGTTGAAAATATTAAATACAATCTTAATGTATTTATATTTAATATTTTTAATGTCTTTATTCCAATAACATATCCTTTAAATTATTACATTTCACTGAGAAAGTTATCTTAATTATTTACAACTTATTACTTTATAGAAATATAAAAGATTTAATTAAAGATTTCTGCTTAAATGCTAATTTCTGTTATTATAATATAACAACGAATAATTTAGAAGTTAAATTATCTAAAATAAACTAATTATCATGTTATTTATAACCAGATATTGATATAAGTAAAATTATATACAGAAGTCTCCTGCATCATTAGAATCACCATCCACAAATTCAGTAACTCACAGTTTAAAATAAATAAAAAATAGAAAAGTAAAAATTCATAAATGTTTTTTTTTATATAAAATATAGACTGTTTTATTCAGAAATTTGTTTACAGCACATGCTAAAAATTAAACATAGAATATATTACATGGTAATGAGGGGGATGAAAGTTCAGTATTGATATCTTGCTTGACACTGGCTAAAAGGACTAACATGAAGCATATTGCCAAGGAACGAGTTCGAGATTTAGTATCTTGGTGATAGGTGACCATGCTTGAATGTCTTATAATGTTCAATGATAGACCTAATCCTTTGTCCATGCTTTGAATGGTTAAATTGACCCTTCATATTGGAGGTCAATTCCATAAAACTCAGGGTCTGGGCAATAATCATGAGGAGCAAGATAAGTCATCACAAAGGGATGCATGCAATTCAGCCTTAAATCACTTTTCAGGGTAGGAGCTTTCTATTCAGGAATGAAAGGGATCAGCTTTTGGGGGTCAAATCAATAACCTCCATGTAGAATTGTTCTCACTCTCTTGTATGGGCAGCAACATGAATCTTTCTCACTTCAATCATTTTCTCATCTAATGCGATCTCTTCTGTTTAAATTATTATTATACTTTCATTTTTATAACTACATTATTTTATTTTTTTGTATTAATAATTTTTAAATTGATTTGTATTATATATGAGTACATATGTTTGAAACATTATATCGATTCACTATTATAATGGCTATCTAAATAAGTGGCCACTGTGGCAATTATTATTTTTGTTTGAATATGGGAAAGTAGAAGTCTTAATCAATTAAATATTATGATATATTGGAAGATCTTAAAAGATTAGAATTGTAAAAAAAACTAAACATTATGAAAAAAAAAACTTTAGAAGAACTCCCTTCCCCTTCACTTCCTTTTAGAAAGATATATTTTTCTTTTATTTGTAGATTATTATTAAATAATTTAATATTTTTATTATTTTAAATAATTTCAAAAAACCTATAGCATTGATAGAAGAGGAATTGCATCTTGCCACATTATTTTGCAAAGAACATGCGATGCACTATGGCTTCTTCATCAAAGTCAAAAATTTCTTAGCCACTATGCCCAGAGAAACCAGCTTACCATCTTATCTTCGCTTTTCATTCCCCACCCTAAGTTTTTCAATCTAAAAAACTTCAATCCTGCCCCCCTCCCCTTCATACATACAATTAATCTAGAAATAAATAAAAAAAGTTTCACAATAGAATGTAGAAGAAAAAATTAAAAAGTCTATGGGGCAGGGTATATTAAAAAAAATAGATGAAATTGAAAATAGTAAAAAAAAAAAAAAAAGATAAAATAAAAAGAGAGATTAAAGAAATTTTAAAAAAATTAAAAGATCTCATGTTTATTTTAAAACAAGAAGTGAAGCAATAACATATACTACAATATGAAGAAATATATTAACAATATGTGGCCGGAATTTATGGAAGTACTATACAAAATTATATTTGAAAACAAAAAACATAAATATTAAAACAACTTCAAAATAAAATGGTACAAGAAATACAGGAGTATGAAAAAACTTTAATTGCAAAGAAAATTTTAAACAATGTAGTAATTATAGCAGAAGTAATATACTATACTCATACATCAGAACCACTTACTTAGTGTTCAACAGAAGAAGAATTATGTAGGCTATTCTATGAAAGAAATGAAAAGAAATTCATGCCGCATTAAAAATGTACAAAAGCATAAAAATGGTGTACGAAAAATGTTTAAAAATATATTGAGTATAGATAGTTTCAAGAAAAATAAATAATAAAGTTGGAATGAAGATTTGCCAAGTAAAATTGAAGAACTTACTTTAAAACAAATTAAATTAGAAGCAGAATCACGTGAAATAGGCATTTTAGTTTAAGAATAGGAGGAAATACTTATTAATTTTTACATCAGTTTGTGGGGGAAAAAAAACAGTTTTAATATCTGTGCTAGATAAAAAAAATTACTATTGAAAATAACATAGATATGGTTATACAGACTGTGTCCAATACAAAAATTGCTAAAAGATGTATAAAGATTAAAATGTTTATAGATGAAAAATGTAAAAATATGATAAAATATAATTCTTGGAATCATGGCTACCAAAAAGAAAGAAAGATAGCTGTTGCTAGAAATCTTCTAATTTAGATAGTTAAAGGTTGGTAGAAAGATTTTAAAACAATAATTTAAAGAAACAAGTATAGTCATGACAGCTTTTTTTTTTTAACAAAATAAAAAATAAATCATTTTATATCTCATGTAATAAATTATTTGTGTCAACAATGGCTTAGCAATGAAGTTAAGAATAAGTAGAATGATAGAAACCAATTATAAATGTTCCTAGCATTTAAAAAACTACAGTTTAATTATATCTGTGACAGGAAAAAAATCTTAACAGTTTTTATTGAGTTTCAAAATTTCTATTTTTACCAATCATTAACGTTTTCTATTTTTAGCCCAAAATGTCTTATACAATAACTGTTTACTGAAATATATTTCTCTAATATTTTAATTACTTAGTATAAGTATAAATAAAAACTTATAAGTAAAGTTTTAATAAAGAAGTAGTAAGTAATTATAATACAAATAGGCTGAACGTTTTTGAGATACATGCCTCATAATCATAGCCTTCTTAAAAATATATAAAATATATGCAAAGATATTTAAAATAGTGCATGTTACATAGTCCATTTCTTTGATATATCAAAGCAAGTGTCTTTTCTACTTATAGCATTAATATTTCCATTAATATAGAATACTTCTTTTATTTTTCTCTTATGATCATTAGATTCTGTGCATAAAATTAAAGGATTAGCAGGTGTAAAATTGTGTCCAGATTTTATGGTATGCTCCAAAAATACAGAAGATATATTGTTGTTTTTCTGAGCTCTATTCTAAGTATATAGATATTGAGCAAGTCTAGTATTGATAGTAGCTTTGGTTTCACCATAATAAACAGCTTGGCATCCTTCTTTTAGGGCATGATATGGAATATACTACATGTGGGATGAATGATCGATCAATATGATCTTTTGAGTTGTTGATCAATCTGTTAGAATTAGGTGGAGTTCTGAATCCTATTTTAAATTTATTGATTAATGCTTTAGTTAGTTTGTTAGATATTTTGGAAATATAAGGAATAGTAATTCTAGGGAGATCAATACGTGGTACAATATTGTTTATTTTATTATGTAATTTTGTAATTTTATTTTTAATAAATTTAAATTTAAAACCCGCTGCCATTAAATCTTTAATGAAGTTATTTATATTTTTTTCCCTATCTGCTTCATATTTGCAGAGATGCAAATTTCTAAATAAGAAAGTATTTAAGCCAGCAAATTTATGCGATGCAGGTGAGTTAGATTTAGGATGAATGCAGCTTCTAATTTCAAAAGGCTTAATTATCATTTTATAATCTATCATTTTATTATTTCTTGATAATAAAAGGTCAAGATATTTGAATATTTGTGGTTATTTTCATATACAATGCTAAGTGATAAATTAGATAAATTTTGAAGTTCTTGTCGTATGTTTAAAATATTATCAATAGAGGCAATAATAAATATATCATCTACATAATGGATATATGTAAAGTCTTGGATAGTATTATAATATTTAGATATTCTAGAATGCTCAAATTGATTTAAGTAGACACTCAATAAAATGCCACTGACAGGTAAACCCAGTGGTCATCCACCTTTTATAGTATACCATTTGTTCTCAAAGAGTGTAAAAATGTTCAAATTAAGCCAAGAAAGGAACAAAAAAAATTTAACTCTTTCAATAGGGCAATTTGTTCACAAAAGTTTTTCATGCACTATTTGGATGGATACTTTTCTATTAATGGATCCATATAATTCTTTCACATCCATTATGATTATGAGGTATGGATCCTCAAAAACATTCAGCCTATTTGTATTATAATTATTTATTACTTTTTTATTAAAACTTTACTTATAAGTTTTTATTTATATATAACAGGAAGTAAACTATTTTAGTATAAGTATGTAAAGAAAAATAACAATGTCATATGTTTTAAATCAAAATCTTATTTCATCTACAGGATGTTTTCCCATTGTGATTAAACTACATAGATGATTCATTAATATTAACTGACTTAGGAGTATTGGATAATAAGTAAAAGTACTTTCATAATGCTACCATTTTATTTTTACAGAACTGTTACCAAAAGAGTATAATCAAAGTATCAATAAATAAAAATTATAAATTAAACAAAGATATTTTACTGTGTAATAAAAAGTGTGGAATGTTCTAAATTCCAAAGACAATTTAAAAATTTGTTGTGTACATATCATCTTCATATGCTTTTATTTAAGTTATATTCTTTGTCTGTTTTTTGTTGTTTATAAGTTTTTAGTAAAATTAGAAAAAAAATTTCAAATAGAGATGTAGTAGATTTTAATTTGGTAGAATTGGTTCAAATTTTGTACATAAGAAAGAAATACCAGGCAAAGAAAAATAGAACTAATTTTTTAGGTAGATTTTTGAATATTTTGATATTGAATTTAAAAATTATTCTTAGAACTTTAATGTGTTTCAAATAATTTTTGCAAGAGAGAATATAATGATTTTTTTTAGTTTTAATTTAAAGTTAAAATAACATTTTAAAAACAAGGTTTAATAGATTTAAATTCAATATAATTTGTTGATATTTTGTATATCTTTTTTGATTAGTACTAAAGTGATGAGGAACTATAATATTTAAGCAGATGACCTAGTTTCTTAGATATGGGAAAGAAAGTAGAAAAAATTGATATCAAATTTAAAAATTGTTCTTAGAACTTCAGTATGTGTTAAATAATGTATGTTATTTTCTTGGTTTTGCATAAGTTAGGATAAAAAAGTTAGTTTAAAATATAGTTTTGTTATATACTTTTTTTTCAATTTTTTTTTTAAAATAAAAAGGGTCAAATACTTTTCAACAAAAAAATAAGTTATTTAATGCTTTATTATATATATATATAATTATGTACACATACTAAATATGATATATACATAAGGAGTAATCATATTAACTTATTGCAGACATATCTATTGATATATGTAAGTATCAAATTGTTTTACAGTAAAATTCTACATATTAAGTGAAGTTCATTTATAATATAGTTTTAATAAGCTTTTTTTTTTTTAAAAAAAAAATCCAATCAAAAGCAAAAATGTCAAACACTTTTTATTTAAAAAGATATTTTTATATTTTTGGTCACTTAATGATTTATTATACACATATACATATAACTTATAACAAATATTAGTGATATATATAAACAATAAATGTCAAATTGATTTCAAGTACAATATAGTTTTACATTTTTATTTACTGTGCCAATACTAAAACATTAAAAATAAATAAAGAAATTTTTTTTTGCATTAAATGCTTTTATTTGCTATGTGTTAAAAGTTAAAAAACAAAACAAAGCAAAAACAATTGTTTCTTCAATCACAACTGGGATTTTTACATTTAACTTGAAATAAAAGGGGGGGGGGAGATAGGAAATCCAGAAATTAATTGAATCAATTCTTATTTTTCATAACAGGAGATTGATTTAATTAATTTCTGACCCATCCTTTGCTTTTATTTCATGTTAAATCTAAAAATCCCAATAATAGTTGAAGAAACTTTTTTTTTTGCTTTTAGAGGATGATAAATAAAGGCATTTAATATAAAAAAAATTGTCTCTATTTATTAAAAATGTATTTTATTAATCTAATATGCTTCAGTTCAATATTCATTGAGGTCACAGTGGAATTTATTAAAAACATGCTTTCAAGTTGTTCATAATTAGTGCCTGCATGTGCTATTGTCCCTCAAAAATCTAATTAACTAGTGACATTAGATGTCAATTATTTTATATTATTTGCTCAGAAAAATTAAATTATTTATTTAATAATAATAATTTAGAAATAAAAGAAAATTTAACTGTATTAGTATAACATTTAAATTGCACAATAAGGTGATAAAGAATTTACCATTAAAATACTTTTTTGTTGTTGTTGCCTAAAACATTAAAATTTTAATTACTATACATAAAGCTACAGTAAAACCAAAATATCTCAGAATAAAAATAGCAAGAACTATGTGAAATAAGAGTCTATACCATAGTTTAATAAAGTCATATATATATATATCTTTAAATTCTTTATTTTGTAAATATGTAGAACATATAAAACAGATTAGTCAACTACAGTGATAATTAATTATAGTTGCAGGAATTTACAAACTTCCTTGATTAAAAAAATTGCTCCTTTTCCCCCTTAAAATTCTTTTTCACATTTTAATGTATTTTTAACACATATACATTAATATATTATCATCATCATCATTTCCAACCATTATCGATCCACTGAAAGATGGTCTCTCCAAGTTCAGTCCAACTTGTACAATCTCTAGCCCCTCCTCTCCACATAACCCCAGCCCCATTCATGTGGTTTATTTCTACGTCTTTACAATTTCTTGAAATCCAGTTTAATATTTCATTTGGAAAATTTTTATAATCTCTTCTAGCAATATGTCCAGCCCAACTCTACTTCAGTCTCTTAATTCTTTCAATGATATCTGTTTTTACACTTATTTCTTCTCTCGAACACATATTTTATTTTTGATCTCTTTTGTTACTTCTAACATGCATCTCTCTATACTTCTTTGATTGGTTTGAAGTCTTTGTATTGCTCAGATCCATAAGTAAGAATTAATAAAACACATTTATTAAAAACTTTTTCAAAAACATAGCATATTTCCTTTTAATATTAAGCTATTTCTACAAAAAGCACTCCAACCAAGTTTAATTGTATGATTAATTTCATCCATTATGTTTCCATCTGTAATAATAATTTGACCAAGATATTTGTAGTTGTTAACTTCTTCTAATTCATCATTATTAGTCTTTATTTTTCCCTTTTTTAAGAAAATCTATTAAATATTACTTTAGTACTTTTAACACTTAACCTTTAATCCTACTTTCTTGTTTTCAACTGAAAACTCTTGCAACATTTCTTAAAGCTTGAAAACATTAGTTGTAAAAACAATTACATTATCTGCAAAATCTAAATAACTTAAATAATCACAATTTACTTTTAATCATTTAGCCTCCCATTTTAATCCATAAAATACTTTTTGCAAAACTGCTGTAAAAAGTTTTAGAGGTATGGAGTCACCTTGGCATACCCTCTTCTCAATGTTAATCTTCCTTGTATCATTATGGAATCTTATTGTTGCTAATGCATTTTTATAAATATTCTTTAGAATATGATTAATATTCTGTGTCTGTACTCTTATCTAATGCTTTAATCATTAAATAAATGCATATAGAATCAAATATTTTTTCTCAATCTACAAATCCAAAGCATAATGGCAACTCATATTTGTTGGTCTTTTCTATAATTTCTCTCAATATTGGGATATGATCCACTGTATTAAGAACACTTTTAGATCCAGTTTGTTGTTTTGGTTGGTTAAAATCCAATGTTTGTTGTAGATAAGTTGTAATTATCTTAGCAAAAATTTTATATAGAACTGATAAAAGACTGATAGATCTGTAATTTCAATATTTTATCACATTTTTTAAATATTAATATTAATACTGGATTCTTTCAATCATTTGGTACAGCTTTATCATTTAAACATTTGGTATATAACTTTGCCAAAATATTTTTTATTTCTTTCCGTGTTTCTTTTAAGATATCTATTATAATTCCATCATTAACTAGAGCTCTTCCTTTCTTAATAAATTTAATTGAATCTCTCATTTCTTCATTTAAAATTCTGGGCATTTCACAAGATATAGTAGTCATAGGAGATACTCTTTTTTTGTTTTTTATTGCTATATAATTCTTGATATAACTCTAAGCATTTAATGATGTTTTTTTTGTTTTTTTTTAGTAATAGTTCCATTTTTTTTCTTATTGCAGAAAAAAGTTTCCTACTAAAAACTGGCATGAAAGAAAACTGTTAGCTACAGATTTTTTGCCTCTTCTTTTCATTGATTTCTTCAGTTGATAGACTATACAAAAACTTTAAGAATCCCCACAATTATAATTTCTTTTTCTTTTTTTTTTTTTTTTTTAAAAAAAAAAACCTTGTTTAAATTAAACATTCAAATAGTCAATTAATAATCAACTAATGTTTATGTATTGGTTTTGTTGGAAGAATTGTGAGAGTCTTTTTGCTCTCTAAGATAAATGATATTAATTAAAACTGATCCAGTTACCTATTGTTAACTTGAATTTTATTACAATTTTTTATTTTATTTTAAATATAATTATTTATAATTAAAGGGATGAAGTTATACAGTTGCAGGATGTTTTGAATGAATAATATATAAGAGAAAAATACAGGGGTGAAAATGAATAAATGAGTACTTAATATTGACTATAAGAAAAATAAGAAAGAAATAATGTATGAAATGTAAATACTCCATGATGATCTTAAAAGAAAGATTTATAAAGTTTACCATTTAGTTATTGTGAATACTTCAGTGCATGTGTAATTTTGTACATACAATTAATTATGTATAAAGAGCTCTGATCATACATTTTATGTATAATACAAAGATAATAAAATAAATAATGAATTAAGTAAATCATTTACTTAACCTGATGCTTGTTTATATGAAGTTTTTGATCCAAAGGCAGGTAATAGAGCACTATAACAAAAAGGTAATACATAATCATTATCAATGGTAGTTGTTTTTAGTTTGCCATTTTAAAGTATTCTAGCATTTTAGTTTTAGAGCTACATCATAAACTAATGAACCTTATATTATTAAGATTTATAAATCATAGCATTTTAAATAATAATTATTAATATCACAATCCAGTTTATCATCATTATTATGGTAGCGAATTTGATTTGAAATACATTAAGTTTAATTAAATTATTAAAAAGTTTGTATTTTTAGAATTAAGTTTATAATTTTATTCTAAAATAACAAATCATGCTAAAAAGCTTTGATCTCTATTTTGTTATCTTAGTCCTCTATGGTAATTTATAAGCTTCGATTTTTTTAAATAAATATAATTTTTCAAAAATGAATTAACTGATAGACTTGTTTATATATTTTATATATTTTCAATAATAGTGTTTATATATATACAATATTTTAGATTAATTTAATAAACATAAATAAGGGAAAAAAACATCAATGCTCTTCATACTCATTTTTTATTAATCTTTCTTGCTACATTAGTATAATCTTTATCATTTAATAATTGGCAAAGATAATCTTTTTGGCATTTTATTTACAGTGAGATCTCAATTCTTATTTATGAAGAGGACAGAAAATAAAAATGACATATACAAAATATTTGAAAATGCATGCAAAATAATAAATTAAAACAATTATTACTATTTGCTAAAATAAAGTACAGCTCATATTTTAGAATTCAAAACATCCCATACTTATTCCTTGCAAAATATGTGATTGTGTATGTATATATAAATTATTTAAATTTCATAATAATTGCACATAATAATTAAAATATCATCCTAAAAACAATTATAAGGGGAAAGATCTTGAAAATTATGCTTTAGCATTTTCTATATCCTAAGAAAATTTTAAAAAACTACTTGTTAGAAAAAAAATATTTGATTGATATTTGTTCCTCTGCAATATTTGCACCTCAGTTCAAAATATTTTAAAGATGTAGATCATTGTATGAGAATTATCATCTTGTTGTTTGTCCTGTGTGCCATATGCAATGCATTATAATGTAGCTGAATCAGAAATCTTTTATTTTCAGGAATCTCAGAAAGTCTTGATACATCTTTAAGCTCCATATATTTCTGTTATTTGATAAAATAAATGCTGTGTTGTGTCAGAAATGAAAAAAGTTTAAGAATCAATATACAAATAAGAATAATAGATGAAATTGCATTACGATTATCGACACTCATTGTGATAAAATGGCAATTCAAAGAATGGTGAAGCTGGGGGAAAATAATCTTATTTATATGAAACTAATTCTGGTACAAAAAAGAAGACAAAATATATGGAAAAAATAAAGATAATGGTAATGATGCAGAAATATTTCACTGTATTTTTTATATATCAATTATGTTCAGAAAGACAAGAAGTATCTGAATGCCAAAATGGTAGTAGTACATATACACTCCACCATTTGATGACACTATTTTTCATCCAATGCACATCAATATGTCGTTTATTGTGGCCTAACTTATGGCTAACACTAGTAGCCATAACAGGCCACTTGATGGTGATGTATTCTACGATTACGTAATGAAATACCATGCCCATTGAGTTGCAAAGTATTCCTCAAGTAAGTGCAATTGACCTATCACTATGGTATGATTTGATGTTAGCCATATTTTAAGTATGCAAAATTCTTACAATATTCATTATCGAATAATTGTGAGAAAGCTTAATCGAAGTAGTAGTACATACCCATCACACATGCTTCCCTATGATTTGTAACTGAACACAACTGTGAAAGGTTAGGTTGAAAAGCACAGTTTGGCCGAATTCATGTGAAAATGCATGTTTTTGCATGATTCTGTGTGAGAATAATAAAATGGTGACAGCAAGTGTAAAAAATTCATTAAAAGCTCAGTGAATTGCCGGCCACAGTTTTTGTTGTTTCTACACCAAAATCTTTATAACTTGTAAAAAGTTTAGTTTATTTTTTCAAATTATTTCATGGAAAATTGTTGTTATTTACATAATTGAAAAGAAAACTAAACCTGCTCTCCATTGAAAAACAAACTGTAGGTTTATTAAAAACGAAATGTTTAAGGATTTCTTAAAAAGCATAAAAATTAAGCAACAACTTCTCGAAGTATAAATGTTAAAAAAAATAAAATCTCCAAAAGTCCATAATTAAAAAGCAAACCAATCCCCTTTCCACCATCTAAAAATAAAGAACTTTTCAGTAGCATAAATGTTTAAAAAAAAAGTATATCAAAAAAAAAAAAGACGATAATTAAAAAGCAAACCAATCTAAAAACAAAGTATTTGTTTATTAAAAATGAAATTTTTAAGTTTTTAGTAAAAAAAACAACAACACACATACTATTTTCGAAAAGTATTAAAAAAACAAAAACAAAATATCATATATAAAAAAAAATAACATATAGAAATTTTTAAAAAATTAAAAAAGATCGTATATAAATGTCTAAAATTTACCGTATATTTTACCATATCATTGGCCCGTGAACATATATATTGATGTTCATCGGGTGAAAACCAGCATCATCAAGTGGTGGAGTGTATTATATGTACTAGTACCGACAAATTACTAGGTAGAGTGTATAATTTGCAATAATCTGATTCTGTCATAGAATCATTTATTCATCATTAATTTTTTTTATGAATTTTTACAAAATGTCTTTCCCTCCTTTTTTTTTTACCAGTATAATTTATTATATTTGAATCATCCTTTAATTATTTGAAATTTCCTGAATCAGTTTCTAAATTTTGATATCTTTCTCATGATCTTGATTTTTGACACACACACACATATATATATACATACTTACACGCTTTATTATTGGGTATTATATTTACTTAGCAAATTATCAAAGGCTTAATCATAAACACATTATTTTTAAAGAAGATGAGTTTATTATTATTTTGAATCATTGAATAATTGAGATTCAATAAGTGTTAGTTTTAGAGACAACTTTCAACTATTCTAAGACCTCTAATAATATGACTAACAACTTTTTAATAGATCTTCATGATTTTATAATAATTTATATTAAAAATTGAAAGCAGTGACAAGTTATTACTAATAAGAATCAAATATTTAATACTGAATAATAGATTTTTGCTTTTGAAAGATTATTTTAAAATAATACTTCTGTAGTGTAATTTTCACTACATCCCTTTTATGCAAAGTAGAGACTGGTTTCTATCCATTTTCAACACATTGTGGGAGATGTAACCATAAACATATGACCAAAGATATGTGAAAAAGATTTATGCCCCCAAAGATGCACATTTCATGCTAACCAGCACACTCAGTTCGCCCAGATCACAATCTCTTACACATATCTTTATCATTGTTGTATATATATATATCAAATCATTACAGGTTAATTGATAATTGTCAAACTTGCTTCACTCACAAATTTGATACAAACTATTTAATGGCAGTACATTATTAATAATTTTTATTAGTCATTCATTAGGCTAGAGATTATCCAATAATGAATACTACTTCTGCAGTGTAATTTTCACATTGTTCTCATGCAAGGTAGGGACTAGTTTCTACCCTCTTTTAACACCTTGTGAAGAGATGTAATCATAAATGTATGACTAAAGACATATGAAAAAAAGATGTATGATCCCCAAAATGCATATTTCATGCTGAACTTACAAAAATATTCTTATTGATAATCTCTAGTCTATTGAATGACTAATAAAAATTATTAATATACTTCATTTAAGTGGTTTGTGCCAAAGTTGTGAGGGCAGCTAGTTTGATACTTATAATTTTCTATCTATATATATTGAACAATAATAAAGATAACATGAAGAGATTGTGATCTCGGTCAACTGTTGAGTACTGGTTCAGCATGAAATGTGCATTATGGGGATCACACATTTTTTTCACATCTTTGGTCATATTCACAAGTTAATACAAACCAGTTCCTACCTTGTATGAAAGTGGTGTAATGAAAATTACACTACAGAAATATTATTTGTTATTATATAATCTCTAGTCTAATGAATGATTAATAAAAATCATTAATTATTTTATAATACATTCAAGATTTTAAAATTACTCAGTTGTTTTTGGATTTTAGAAATTTTTCCATGACAAAAAAAAAAAAAAAAAGAATCAACATTTCACACCTGAAAATTGAGATTAAAACTTATAATCTTTTATCAAAAGAGTAGTAGAAATTTGAAACACTTTAAACTAGATCGTGTATTATTTAATATTGTACATTTTTTACATTTTTAAATCTCATTAATATCAATTTCAAGATAATTGGGCTTTCTGATAGAGGATCTGAAAACAATTAATTAACTTTCATGACTCGTGATAAAATAAAACTTATAATAGTGCTTTTAATGAATTAACATATAATATAAAAAACTCTATTTTTCTTCTATTTTCCAATGGGATTGTATAAAAGTGTTCAGTAAATTTTTCCACCCGTTGACTAAATCCAAAATATAACGGAATCCACAGTGAGTGTTATTTATAATATTTGTAAATTATACATAATATGACGCAATTTTTACAACGAATAAACAATTCTTATGTACTTACATATTGGGTTATTTTCATCATCTAATATTAAATGTTAAATGTCTTTTCGCCGAACAATTTATATATGTACAGTCTCTCTGTTAAGAAATTTGATATTACTTAAATAAATATATGCCCAAAATCTTTTTTAAGTTTTAAGTTTATATATATAGCTTAATAGAAATTAATGTAGATATATATATGAAAGGTGCCGAACATTTTTTTTTTTTACGTATATATTTTTTGCCATTAAAGTCTTTTTCACTTTTTTTTTTAATAAAATTTAATTAGCAAATAATTAAAAAGTTGCTAATATTCAAATTTATTACATTTGCATAATTGATCAATTAAATTATCAAATTTATTCATTAATGAATTTTAAAAAAGTTTAAAAATTTAAATATTATTTTTGCGTCTCTCTTTAATAGACATCTATGATAATTTTTCCTCTAGAAATCAGATTTTAGGCCCCATGAAGTCTCAAACAATAAAGATGTCATTAATGTCATTAAAATTTTTTTTGCATTATTTCTTTTTAATTTATCCCATTGAAATTCGAATTAAAGTATCAATGTTTGTTTAGATAAAACTGCTTTGTAATAAATTAATCCTAGATTCTATAGTAAAGGTGATTAAAGCAATAGCACTTTTTTTTTACAGCATTTTAATTAATCCCAGTGCTTAGTTGATACATTTATATTTTTGCAAGTCATGTAATATATGCATAATAAGATGGAAGATTTTTGTGGGTATAGTGGTTACTAAATATGCACCCTGAGTCCATGAACTGGGATGTGAATCTATATGAAATTTGAATTTTTTTATTCAGACAGTCAAAGATTTTAAAAATAAACTTAAGATTTATTTTTATTCAAATAATCGTTTTATAGTATAGCTAGTCATACAACTAATGCTCATTTACTAAAGAATTGTCACCTAGAAGACAAAATAAAATCATAAAACCATTACCAAGCCATTCAATACTTTTTAAATCTCAGCGCATTAAAAAGTTTCTTTATAATTTTTTTCATTTTAAGCACTATTCACAAGACTGCATAGAAAAAGTAAATTTTATAGTACTATTTTTAAAATCTTCACCAATGAATACTATTATCCTCATGAAAAATGTCCTATACGTCATCACTTAGTGCGAGCCTGTATAGAGGCATGATAAAAAAAGTTTTTTAAGTTGAGAGCTATTTAAGACTTATTTTTCCTATTTTTTTTCTAATATTAAAACTTTCTATTTTGCATTTACATATTTGCAATTATGAGTCTATTTATAGAGAAAAAAAATATATTTTTTTTTATATGTGTATTTACCTATGGAAAATGTTGAAGCAGAGTAAAAATTCTATTGCTTATCTGTTAAATGAAGAAATTTTATTTTAATCATACAAAATAATGTCGTCATTAAGCCTAACAAAATGGAGATTTTAAGTTGTTGTTAATACTTTTTATTACTTACTCATTAGACTAGAGTTATCCACTTAATGAATAATATTTCTATTTCACTCATGCAAGGTAGGAACTGATTTGTATTCACTTTTAACACATTGTAAAGGAATGTAATTATAAACATATGACCAAAGCAATGTAAAAAAATGTATGTTTCCCAGAATGCACATTTTGTGCTGAGCTAGCACTCATCAGTCAGCCCAGATCACTGTCGCTTACACGTATCTTTATCATTTTTCAGTACATTATAATGGTATTTATTTCATGGCAAACCGGTTTGAATCCTGAACAAAGATATACAAATGACAATTTTTAATGCAAATTATTATTTATATGGTGAAAGTTAAATAATTAATAAAATTCAAATAAAATTATTCACTCCCAAATATATATAATATTAACCAATTAATGATGATGATAATTTATAACACAAGTCCAAGTTCTCCCAAAAGTATTTTATTTGTTTTTTAGTTTCAATAAAAAAAATTCTCAGGTACTAAATCTTCTAACTAGAAAGTTTACTTTTGGAAAACTTATTAATGACTGATCATCATCATTTATAAATTATTACTGCCATCTCTGCATGTCCTCCAATGGTTTGCATGATTTTTTCAGAGTTGTAGGTATTATTAACACATTGAATGTTAAAAACACAAAGTTTGGATTGAGTTAAATAAGCAAACACAAACTAAATGAATTACACATAATATATAAAACTATTGTGTCTACACTTTCATACAACTATTAATACATATTCAAAATATGAAATATAATAGTAATACAAGATATTTTTAATTTCAGTTTAAGTTTAAGGCCTTATAATATCTAAAATGATAAGATCTTACCACGACTTACAATTACAAACCATGACTTTCTGCAGATAACATTCTTGTAATAGATTTCCAGATATCTTCATTAATTCCTCCAAAGATGGTAATTCTTCTCCTTGGGCACTGGTGATGTTAGAGAGTAAAGACAACTGCATTGATGATGTTACATAGGATATAGTGTCAGTAGGTATTAGTTAGTTCTTATGGCACTGTTGATTTCTTTATTTGTGGCATTATTAAGGGAGGCATTGGCTGGTTTTGGTAATCTTCAGTGTTAGATTTTGAATCCAACTGTATTTTCTAGGTGTTTTGGCTGGTGTGGTTATTGGTTATCTAGACATTTATTGTAGATAGTTTTCTGCTAGATATTGAAAAATACTAGGAAATAGTCAGCAAGATACAGCTATCCAAGGTATGGTGATAAACAATTTTAACCAGCGGTTTCTCTCCTCAGCATAGAATCACTGCAATACCCTGCTTGAGATAACTCTTTAAATAAACTAAAATAGATTAGACTGCTTGGACTGGACCAAAATGCAATGCCTTAGTTTTTTGTTTCAGACCTATTTATACCTATTTGATGTTGTTTAACATATTTTTTCCAAACAAGAGGATACCAGCTCTAATTATTAAGATTTAATCTCTCTTTTTGACAACAATGTTTTTTGGAAAACATTTTCTTTATTTCCTTCACAACATGTTGTGGAAACAAATTTACAGATATTATATTATGATTTGATACATAAAAAAAAAATAGTTTTAGGTTTTTTCTCTATATTAGTTAGCTTATAGGAAGAAAGAAAAAATCATTGCTGACATTTAAACTTCAAATGATAACTTTTAAAATATTAATAATTCCACAATTTTAGTATCATATTTAGTTTTATCTCAAATTTATTTTAAGAATGTGAGAGATTTTATTTAAAATTCAGTTCAAAAAAGATAAACTGAAAAGAGTTCAATATGCTTTAGATTTTTTTTAGAATCTATGCAATTTAAAATGCTTATACATATCAAAACTACTTTTCTTTTGTCCTTTACGTTGCAATTTATCATTTTATTGTTATTCAATCATTACAAAGTAACTTTATAAAATGTTTAATAATCATCAATGCATAAACTGACTTTTCTTTTAATTTTTTAGACAGTTCATATATTTATTATTCAATTACAGTGACATAATTTTTTTATTAAACAATTTTTTTTATGCAGCTTTGCAATATAACTAATTCAATCTGCTATTGGATTGTTATAAATACAATATATAGATAGTAATATTGATTAAGGTTGTAACCTCAAGAATGTGCATGTAAAAATGCAATAGTAGGGACCTCTACAGGTCTTAACCACAAGCTTACGTTTTGGCAGAAAAGAGGGAAACCCCTTCTTTACTTCAACCTACTTTCTATATAAATACGTGAAGCTAAAGCGTTTAAATAAATTTATAATATATAGATAGGTAATTACTACAATTCATTTGATAAATGTCAAAATTACTGCTCTCAATTAACTTTGACACAAACCACTTAGATTAGAGATATTTACTCTGATGAATGGCTAATAAAAATTATTAACATACTTCCATCAAGTGGTTTGTGTCAAAGTTAACTGAGGGCAGTAAGTTTGATACATATCAAATAAACTAGTAATTGGCTATCAATTTATACTGAATAATGATAAAGATATGTGTAAGAGATTATGATCTGGCCCAAGTGATGAGTGCTGATTCAGCACAAAATGTGAATTTGGGGGATCATACATCTTTTCACATTTCTTTGATCATATGTTTATGATTACATCCCTTCACAAAGTGTTAAAAGATAGAAATCAGTCCCTACCTTGCATGAGAGTGGTGTAATGAGAATTACATTACAGAAATATTATTCATTATATAAGTTGTTGTTTTTTTAGTGTGTGTGTGTGTGTTTTTAAAAAGAAACTAGAATCTTTAACTCTTAAAATCAATGTGAAGAAGTTTTAATAAGTGTATTTAGATTATATACTTCTCAATCATATAAAGGTGTATTGAAATTTATGATGTAGCTATGTTGATATGCTAAAATGAAAGGCATTGATCAAAGACAAATTATTATCAGTAATAATCAAGTTGAACCACTAAACATTACATGATCACCATTTCTTATGCTTGCTCAAGCTGTTAAACAGGCAAAACTCACCGTACAGTAATGTCACTCAGTGCAAGCCAGAATAATCAATGGATGCCAGAAGGCTTGTGCATAAAATCCCTATCTAGTGCTTATTCATCCAATATTCCCAGACTAGTTTTTAGCTTGTGGCTTTCATCAGTGAAGAGCCTTGGATCTGAGAGCACTGCATCTAGATCTTAAAATCTAATGCAATCCTCCAGCAGCCATCTTTTATCTCTACTTAAGTACAAAACTATGAGTCTAAAATTGAAAACCTAATATTTTCAATCCATGGTCATTAGCTTATATAATCATATAGATCTGAACTCAGTTCAGTACCCATACATTTTGGTATCTTTGGTTCTTTAATAATCATAGCCTCACAAACTAGAAACTAATTTGGGGATATTGGATGAATATGCACTAGATAGGGATTTTATGCACAAGCCTTCTGGCATCCATTGTTTACTCTGGCTTGTACTGAGTGGTGCTACTGTATGGAGAGTTTTGCCAGTTTTAATAATCAAGTTATACTTCTTGATTATATTGCCTTATTGCTTCTGGAAGCATTATAATTTCTTTCCCACTTCTTTTCCTATTTTGACTTTACAGTGCAATTTATTCTTTTTTGCTTATATTTTAATGCATGTTTAAAACTATAATGAAATAGTTAAAATGATAGAAATAAATTAAATTATTAAAAAAGTTTAAAACAATAAAAATATGAAGAAATATATATTAAAAACATAAAACAATTTATATAAAAGAAATTAATAAAAAATAGGCAAAAAATAAAAGAGTAATATTAATTACAAATATAAGAATATATAGTTATGGGGATCGTTAAAAAATTATATTGTTATTTAAAAATCCATAATATAGGATATTGTTTATAATGTTTTTTATATATATCCAAATCAGTATTAATTGTATAGTTATATATATTTAAATGTTGTAGTTTTGATGATGACTACTATCAGCTGCAACAGTAAGCAAAAAATAATAAATTCTATTTTATATTAAATTGCAAAGTAAAGTGTTTATTAAGGAGTATATGGTGCATTATTGTTATTAATTTATCTTCAAACAAAGATCTTGGAAATATATACAGTAAAATAAATTCACATTAAACTAGTTAAAATTCAGTTTTTTTGGAGGAAAAAATATATGCACTTTACTAATATTAAAAATTCATTTTTATTACAGCATTGATTTTCAGTGCTTATTATTAATTCTTTTAAAATTTGGAGAATGAATTATATTCATCATCATCACTTTAAACCATTATCAGTTTACTACAGAATGAAGGTCGCTCAAAGTTTAATCCTGTTGTTATAATCTATAGCATCTCTTCTCCATATCATATCAACAAACTTTCTTAGTTCACCATTCATCTCACATGTGATCGCTTTCTATAACTCTTACAATTTCTTGTGATCCAATTTAAAACTTCAATTATTCATCTAATTATCTCTTCTAGCAATAAATATGTCCAAATACACTTTCATATTAGTCTGTTAATTCTTTCAATTATGTTAATAATATCTGTTTGTTCTCTCCTATATATTTCATTTTAATTTTTTTTTTTTGTTTTTTTATCATACATCTCTCTATACTTTGTTGAAGGGTTTAAAGATCTATTCTATATTACTTTTTGTTAAGTGTCAGTCTCAGATCCAGAAATAAGATCTGATAGCACATATCTATTTAAAAACCTTTGCTTTGAAATATATAGGTATATTTTCTTTAATAACTAAATTATTTTTACCAAAACTATCCCATCCAAGTTTAATTCTATGATTAATTTCAACCATAATGTTTCTATTTGTATTAATAATAAAAGTGTCTGTAGTTGTCAATTTCTGTTACATGATTATTAATCTTTATTTCCTTCTTTTGAGAAAATTCATTAGTCTTTTTAGTATTTATTTTTAGTTCTATTTTTTTTTACTCTCTTTTGATAACATTTGCAACACTTCCTGAAGTTCTGAAGCATTATTTGCAAAATCAATTAAATCATCTGCAAAATGTAATTGATTTAAATATCTCCATTTACTTTTAGTCACTCAGCTTTCCATTTTAATCCACAAATTAATTTTTATAAAGCTACTTTTAAATGATTTGGAGATTTTGAATCATACTGTTATACACTCTTCACAATATTAATTTTCTTAGTATCATGTAATATAATTGTTGCTGTTGTATTTTGCTAAATATTTTTCAGAATATGCAATATTGTGGGTCTATATCAGCATTTCCAAAACTTTTTTTTTAACAGAACACTTCTCAAATCCTGAAATTTTAATTAAATATCCTGGGGAAGAGGATTATAAGGTAGGGTAGATATTAATAATAATTAGATTAAGCAAATAAATATATGAGTTAAGAAAAAAAACAAGTATATTATTTCAAATATTTATTATAATAACTGAAATACAGGCTTATTATATACCTGTATCAGTGATATGAGATAGAATGGTCAATGATGGGTCATGTGAAAGTCTGTGCTCATATATCCTATATATTAAATATTTATAATGTAAAACAAAACCCATGAAAATAGTAAAATAAATTGGGATGTATATAGTAAAATTATATTCTCTATTTCTTCCATGTTTTTGGTCTTTGACTAATCTTTTTTTTTGATACTGTGCAAAGCTGAGTTCTTATATTCAGTATACTATTGAGTCTGTTCCTGTAATTTGATTTGGTTACAGCATAATGTGAAAATCTTGTCACATATAAATATATCATTGTAAAAAGATGCATACATGAATGCTAGTTTTAACACATTGGGGTACTTTTCTGTTAAATTTTTTCAGAAATTATTTAATGTCAGTTTATGATTTACTAATTAAATCAGTTAAATTTTCATAATCACTTATGCTAGAATCTACTGGTGTAACTATTATTTGAAGGGATTCAGAACTCAAAAATTGCCATACCAGATTATGGTAAATGGGTTAAGTGTATGTCATGCAAGTGTTCTAAAATTAGATTGGAAACTTCATTATCTATTTTAGAATTCATTTCAGTTAAAAATTTATGCACTATGGGAAAACAATCAAAATTATTCTATTCAACTGAAGAAATGCACAATTATAACTTTCTGTCAAAAAAGAGGAATTTTATCTCTTGCATTAATAATTGTTATATTCTTTGCTTGTAATGACAAGTTAATTTCATTGCACTTGGCAAAAACATCTGCCAAATGTGGAAAACTCATCCACCATAAAGGATTTGTTAAAAATTCAATGACATTTTTTTAAAAATTATTTGATATGAAAAAAACCCAATAATTCACAATGAAAGTCAAAGTCTCATTTTCTGGATAGCCACTTCACTTCAGTATATACTTATTTCATTGAATAAAATTTTAAATAATCTGGATTGAAATGGCTGAGATTTTATATAGTTGATTATTTTTATGGTTTCATCCAAATAATTTTTAAATATATCAAAACGTTTTTGTTACTAATGACTGCCTATAGAAATATAATGACTTTATATGGCCTTTGCATCTGTTTGCAGAATATGTGATATAATTCCCTTCATTCTTCCTACTGTTGTTTGAGCACTATCTAAAACAAATATCAATACATTTCTTCCAGTGGATATCGTGTTTTGTAATGCAATTGTTAATACACTTGAATATATCTTCTCTAGTAGCTTTCTTGTAGATGTTAACATATGAGTAAATCTTCTTCAGTAGTATTATCAAATACATACTAAAGATTAGTAATAGAGTGAGCTCTGTGATATCAACAGAAACATCCCTTTGAGATACATGTTCACTGCAAGCACTAAGTAGATCAATTAGTTCTTTCTTTTTATCAGCAGAAAGATTTTTTATGTGACTTGAAATAGTATTATTAGATAATTGTAATGTATCTATTTTTTAATAGATTCCTTATTTAGCATGCACAGTACAATGTCTTTCACTCAACATTTAGTGAGCAATTCTCTAATTGTATCACCTTCACCATTCAGTGTAATGTGGTAATTAATGTCAAACGATGCATCTGTTGCACTTTTATTTTCAATTTTAGTAATTATAATCATTTGAAGTTTAGATTTTTATAATGAATCACATAATCTTTTTTTAAAAAATGTATAGTATATATAAATGTGTGAAAGAGAACATGGGCATAGTTTCGATCCAAATAGTATTAAAATAATGTGTGAAGAATGAAACAATTGAAAATGAAACATCAAAGAGACATAATTCATTACATAAAATGAATATGTAATAAGCCAAAAAACAAATAGTATTCAAATCAGCACAATAACCATAAATATGATGCAAAAGCATCAAAAGTATATTTAATACTAATAATTTTCTAAACATATTTAAACTCTCTATATATTTTTAAACAGCATATTTCATTTCTAAAAGGTTCACAAAGTTTAGTTGCAGCTAATATACTAGTTGCTAGTATTTTATTACATAAAATACACAATGGATCAGAAGCATCTGTTTGCCAATACATGTAAATTTCCAATTTAAATAACCCATCATGTTTTCTATTTGGTATGCTCTTAGAGATCTCATCTACTTTTTAATATTAAATTTTTAAGAACCACAATCTATTCTTCAGCCATACTTGCCTCTCTTTGTTTTAAAGTTCTTCTCTTTAACCAAGAATTCGTGGATAATTTTTGAATAATATTTAAATTCTAATATTAATCAGAACTGTAATAGAAACAAAAAAATGTTATTATAAAAAAGCTTGCAACACACAAAAGTAAATGTGAAAGAAAAGTACTAAAAAGTGTCATTAATGTAAAAGCAATTGTAATAAAAAAGCTATTATGCCAAAATAAATAGTTGATGTAATTATAAAAAGAAATAATTTTTAATTATTATAAAAGAAAAATTGTAATAACAATAAAAAAATGTTCAGTCACAAAAATTACCTGAAGTCAATTCAAATCTATTATAATAAAACAATCAAAAGTGCTAATAAAGACTAATAATAATATATTTGTATATCTAAACAAAACAATGACAGGTTTAATAAACAAATACTGTTATGAATAATATCTGATCAGTTGGCAAAACAAACATTACTTACTTTGATAGATTTCTAACAATTGATGATATCACAGTCAGTGCTCGGTATGCACAGATCATCCTGCAGCATATTTCAAAATGTTCAAACATGTTTCACCTTGGTGCAATATTTAAAATCAAATGAGGTTTATATTAATTTTCATAGTTTTTCATGAAACACTTGTGACATTCCACAAAATGCCAGAGTTCTGTAGAATATAGTTTGGAAAAGCTGGTTTATATCATGATAATTCAAAGCATAATGGCAATTCATATTCACTGTTTTTTTCTATAACTTATCTCCAGTAACGTGAGAAATATTGGGTCCAAAGACAGAAATTCAAAAAGACTGCCATTTTAAAATTCAGGATTTTGATTTTTCATATATTCACAAATTTTTAATAATTTATTTTATACTATAAATATCATATAAGGTAATTTAATAAACATACTCACATTTGCTAAATCACTAATTAGTTCTTTAGACAAGTTTGGATGCTTCCTAAGCCTGGTTTGGCCATTTTAATTTCTTTTATAATCTTTTATTACTTTTAATTTACTAAAAGACCTTTCAACGCTAGTTACAGTTACCGGAATTATAAAAAATAATAAGAAAACTGTATATATTTCACTAAATTTACTTTCCAAATAACAGTATTTATTAATTAACAACAAATCTGAAAAATTCTTAATTGTCATTTTTTCTGTATGATCGTCTTTTAATAAAAAAAATCATTTAAATTAATTTTCTAGCAAGCTGTTCCCAAAAAATTTATGGATATTTTATTTTAAGATTTGAGTACCTAACACATCAGCATCTGTCATGTTGATAATTTTCTTAGGTTTAGAAAATTTAGAATGATAATGTAACCGATGAGAATTTTAAAAAGAGTCAAATAAATTAGTTTTTAAACAATGATTGTATGTGTTGTGAAGGGTATTTTGGATTTTTCAAAATAATTTTATGATTTCTTATATCATATAACAGTGAGGTATATTTAATAATTGTTTTCATGTGAATATATTTTAATTGCCTTGCTATTGATTTTCAAGTCTATCGGCCCATAGACTGCATGGGCATACAGGCATTGCCTTTCTCTGTGACTTAGTAGGTCCACCACTGCTTCTTTCAATACTTGGATTGTGATCCACTGCACTAAACTATTTTTAAATTCAGCCTTTTCTCTTGGTCAAAATAGATGTGTTAATACCTATCTTGATAAAGATTTTGTATAGAACTAATAAAAGACTTATAGGTCTCTAATATCTAATACCTTCTTCATCATCTTTCTTAAATATCAATATTACTATTACATTTTTTCAATTATCTCATACATTTTTATTATTTAGATATTTATGTATATAGTTTTTCCAGAAATGCCAATAATAATTCCATCATTTTCTGTACCTTTTTCATTTTTCATAAATTTAATTACATATCTCATCTTTTTATTTAAAATATTTGGCAATTCAGAAGATGAAATAAACATATGAGATACTTTAAATTTTCTAGTTCTTTATTATTATATTTTTTTTAATGGAAGTCTTTCACACATTTCATGATGTTTATTTGTTTTTTTTTTTTTTAAATAATAATTCCATCTTTTATTATTATCATTATTTAAAAGCAACATTTCTTCCAATACCTAAATATTGTTTTACACCTTTGGGATTTTTATATTCTTTTTGGTAGCTTTCTTTACCAATTCCAAATTATATTTTCTTAGATCATTATTATTATTTTTTTTGTACTAATTTTATAAAACTCTAAATATTCAATTATTCTTAATAGATTATTTTAAAAAGGTTTTACACCCCCCTTTTTTTCATAACCTGTCTTATTTCAATAGAAAATTTCTGGCGAATTGCTGCTTTTTTGTTCCAGCTATCTTTCATGCAGTTTTTAATAGAATAGCAGTTATCTTCTTATTGATTTCAATCATGTTTGAACCATTTTCAAAATCTATTAACATTTTAAAATGAATTGCAAGTTCTAATTGAAATTAATTAGAATATTTCTGAAGATTATGAATATCACTTGTTAATACTATCTGCCTTAGCAGGTTTTGTCTCTGTAGTTTTGCATTAACATGTATCTTAATCTCACTGATTAATGATTGCTTTCTATTCAAATCTATCAAAAACATTATAATCTATATTTTCTGTTTTTTCAAACATAATTCACTTGTGTTACATCTTTTTGATACTCTCATGTTCATTTTCATTTAGCATTTTTCTTAAAGAAAGAATTCATAGTATATAATTTTTATTTTTCAGCGAACTCCAAAAGTCAGCACAATCTCTCATTTCTACCACAATGACTAAATTTATCTACAGTACTTTCATCTTTTAATCATTTACCATTTCTAACTGAAGTTAAACATCTTAATAATAAGTTAATGGCTGATGTTGTAATCATTTCTTATTTAAACAAAGCTGGACATTTTGGTATTATGAAATGAGATGTATTTAGAGAAAAGATAGATAAAGATTTGAATAATGCTAAATATATTTATTTAGAAAAAGATCCTAGTAGCTTGATTAAAAATAAAAATATGAATTATAAAGAAAATGGATATCAGCTAAGATGTTTATGAATACATATAAAGAATGTTTTCCTCTAAGATTTACTTTTGATTTTACTCCTAGTGTTATTAAATAGATTTTTAGGTTTTTAATAATTTTTTAAAAGAGGTTGTCAATTTTGACATACTATTTTATCTTTTTTTTTAAAAAATGTTTGATAAAATTAGTAATTTTAAGGTGAAAACAAATTGATTATATGGTAATTTTGATATAGAGAATATGAAATGATATGTTAAAAGATTAAGTAGTACTGAGGTTCTTATTTCAGTCTTGAATAATTGTGGATCTTTGTCTGAAAATGAAATTTGAGTCATTAAAAATTTTGCTTTTGTTTTTGAAGGATTCTACGCATTATTTGTAAGATATATTTTATAAAATGAAAGAATGGTAGATAATAGGTTATATTATTTTACCTTTAATTTGTTCAGTTTATAATAATTATGTGAAAGAAAAAATTATTACTTAGGAATATATATGTTTATTTAAAGTTGTTTGTTAGTTATACTGAGGATTGTTTATTTGGAGTGAAACAGAATAAATTGGAAGAGTTATTAAATAAATTGAATAGTTTTGATACTTCTATAAAATATATTTTAAAAAGAGGGGATTTGTATTTTCAAATGAAATTTTTAGATTTATTAATGATAATAGACTGAAAAAAATCATATAGTATATAATCAATATATTAAAAGTAAGAAATTAAGATCTATTATCAGACTTAATAGCTATTAGTTCCTCATTCAAAAATTAGCTGCTTCAAAAAATTTTTGTTATAGAAATGAGAAATTAAATATGTTCTAAAAATATAACTTTGTTTCAAAAGAGAGAATTTTATAAAGTTTACCTTAGTTTTAGTTATTCTGACTAATTGATTAAGGGTATTTAATAAAATAATAATAATAATTTTAAAAAGTATTAATATTAAAAAATAGCTTTTATTGTTTTGTCTTTTAAATTATCTCTTTGTAAGATTAATTTGCTTAAATAGTCAAGCGTTGGTGGCCGATTGGTTAGCACAGGGTTCGCTTCCCGGCGACGCTTTGACACAAAAAAAATTTTTTTTTTTTGCCTAAATAAGAAAAATATAGGCTCAAATTGTTGAAACAAAAGAGTGAAAGTTTTTAAAAGTAAAAAATAACTATTGTCGTTTTACATTATATATTCATGGAAGAAACACTGACCATAAGATTATGTTTGAGCAGCTAAAGTTGTTTTTATTGAAAAGAATGAAACAAAAGAATTAAAGAATCTCTGTTGTTAAAATTTATTATACTAAAGCTATTAACTTCTTAGAGAGTTCTTTTGATATTAACAGTAATTGGAAAGTGAGATGAAATTATAGGAATATAGAATAGTATATATATTTTTGGTGTTGCATACTTTGCACTTGAAAAATATATTTTGGCAGCAAAAGAAACATTGGTAGGGAATTGTAATTAATTTTGGCTAGTGGTTTTATTATCAACTGGTATACTTAGACTTATATAAAAAAATTTATTTAAATCTAAGATCTTGATCTTTCCTGAGTCCAAAGAAATTATAAAATCCCATGTGGAGTTTGTGGAGCCTCTACGTAAATATGGATAATCATTATACCAGTGCTAATAGAGATAAATATACTAACATAATAAAGCACTACTCATCACAATCACTAGCATTCTCATTTCATAATATTAGATTTTTCAAATACCAAGATCCTATTCAGATGCTACATTCATCAGCAAAGAATAATCTGAGAAGTCATTGAGATTCTTAAGAAATCAGACTATATTGGAAACATGAAATATAACTAAGTCAACTTCCATTGGTAAAAACAATTTAAAACCTATTAATCAGATCATCTATTAATTCTATGTTCTTTTCTATTAATTCTATGTTCTTTTTCATTTTCATATAAAAATTTGTGTTCTAGTTTTTTTTATTAGATAGGCTTTTATACTAACGGCTTTTTTAAAAATAACATTTCTTACTTAATTGGCAGTGGTACTGTTCAACAGAAATGTTGATTACATGTGAATGAATGAACTCAGGCAATTTTTTTGACTGTTGCATGTGAAATTTCCCATTTTAATATATATAAATATGTAAATTTTTAGCACATTCCATTGCTTTTACAGGTTTTAAAGTTATAAATCATTGCCCATCATAAAATACCAGCCTTGCCAGGCATGCCAGAAGTCTTAAGCACCTGATAAATGTGTTACAATTTTATGCTTTACATATAAATATCTCAAAGCAAAGTTATTTTCAGGGTATAAATTTATTTACATTTGTATATCTGTATAATTGAGTTTGTTATTTGGTCTTGTGGTAAGCATGCTCATAATGACTTTTTTAATTTCTTAAATTTTTTTTACAACAACAGTAAATTTACTATGAAAATAGAAAATAATAACCAACTTTCATTCTTTGATGTTTTAATTGAAGGAAATAATGATGGTTCTTTATCTCATGGTATATATAGAAAGTAAACACCCACTCATAGATATTTACATTTTTCTTATCATCACCATCCATCACAATTAGTTTCAGCGGCAAAGACATTGTTAGATAGAAGTAAGAGATTTTCTGATAACCATTTTCACCAGGATATCTCTGCTATTAAAAAAATGCTTTTTCATAATGGTTTTGATCACAGGATTATTAATAGGGCTTTTTCATATAATAAGAAAAAAGATTTTGATACTTCAGAAGTTCTGCCATATATAAAGAGAGAAACTGATAAAATTGGTAACATTTAAAAAATATATCCACAGAGTTTACACTACATTTAAAAAAATTAATGAAATATTTTCACATTCTAAAGTGAAAATTTCTTTGGAATGTCATGGTGTATATAAAATTCCATATGGAGTTTGTTCACATTTATACATTGGACAGACCAATCATAGAATAAATATAAAAAAGGAAGAACACATTTTGACAGTTAGAGAAAATTTTAATTTATCAATCATTTATTCACACATAAAATTAACTAAGCATGAGGTCAATTTTAATAAACATATATACTGGCAAAAATTGAACAATATAACCAGAGACTGTTGAGGGAATCTATAAAAAATTTTCAAAAGTCCAACAGCAAAAATGATTAGTGTGAATTAAAAAAATTAAGAATATTTGGGAAAAGTTATTGGAAAATAAAATATTTTTAGAAACTTCTCAGCCAATAGGATTTGAGTATGAAGAGAAAATAATAAAAGAAAAAAAATATGATTTTAAATTTTACATCTTATGATTTGAGAAAGAAGAAGTTCTGGGTAAAGTACTAGTTATTGTACTATTTTTACTACATTGAATCTGCCAAACATAATACCCTGAAATTATCATTATTTATCATGAGAATATTAGAATATATATATATATATATATATATATATATATATATATATATATATATATATATATATATATATATATATATATATATATATATATATATATATATATATATATATTGTACCCTTACCAAAAGAGAAATCCTGAACAAAAAAATCTGGCTAACTAGGATATGACAATATTAAACTGCAATTGGATTACATAAACAATGACTATTAAAATAATACTGTTCTAACTAGCTCAAATTACATTACTAAAATACAATATGTAATAAAATAATATCTTTCAATAATTAAATATAAGAAATTTAATAGGTTAAATATAATAAAACTTATATTTACAATAAATAATGAGGGTTCTAACTAGAATACTCGATCCATTCATTTCAATAATAAATTTAACTTATAAACTTGCTCAATATTATAAATAAAATATGGTTCTATCAAAATAACAAATATAATTATGAAACTCTTAACATGAGATGTTCAGTAAGGTACACTGGCTTAAACATTGAGAATACATCCCTAAAGATACATTTCCAATGGCATAAGAATATTACCCCAACAAATTCACATAATAAAACTACCATGTAATACTCTCATGTTTTAGACACACACTCTAAAATATCTTTTATTAACTTACTACAGAAGTAACAAATTACTTGATATTCCTTTAATAAAATACTAATTGGACATTCAACATTAACTAATAATTTCTTACTTATCATTTTTCAATAGAAAATTTACAATTCTCCAAAAATAATAATAAGAATCTCAGATTCATTTCTAATAAACTAATAAAATAAATTCATTAATTAACACCTTGTACTTAAATATGATCAGGGATTTTACATGATATCTAACTACTCTTTCAAAATAATACAACAATAAGCAACAAAACTAACCTAATGACTCTCATCATTAAATCTATTTAATGATTAAAGTTTAGCAAAAAAACATAAATAATATAATAAAGTTTAATTAAAACATTGTACAATATCTCTTTGTTAATGAGGCATTCTTAAAAAATATAATATATTTGAATATTATGGCAATATCAAGTACAACTCTCATTGGTGTTGCATCAGTTTAAAATAATTACCAGTGATCATATCTTCTACGATAATAATAATATACTTGGTTACTCAATCAAATATAATATAAAAAATATCTAAGTAATTTTTAGGGATCATGTGCCAAATAAGTAATATTTCAAATTATTAATTTCTGTTAATAATTCATGTAGAATGAAAAATCAAATAAACAAAACAGATAAATCACAACTCGACTAGAATGTAAGTTTCAAAAACAGTTTATAAATTTATTTATAAATTAACAATATTATATTATTACAAAAAATTTATAACATAAAATATAAAATTTTTTTTTACAAAAATAATATAAAAATTGACATTATTTAACATTAAAAAAAATATTTACAGTATATTTTACCAGTAATGACATGTAAAAAATAGCCTTCACTCTGGCCATTTCAAAATAAAATAAAACAACAGTAATGATAATATATTATCCGCATTCAGTAAATATAATATTCTATTATTTTGTATTGGGAACAGTTACAATAAATTTTGCAATTTTTAAGAAAACTTAATATTACTCTTATACTACTGTAAAATATATTTCTTAAGATGTAATGCATCAATATAAGTTTATATTTAAAATATGCTTCTTAAAATTCAACAAACAAAATATTTTTTAAAAAATTATTAAAGACTTTCTTTGCAGTTTAGCGAAGTATCATCCTAATATTTGAATATCAGAAAATTTTAAATAAAAAATATAAATATTTCTCTCTATAAAAAATTAACTATTATGCAAAATATTTAAGAGATAATTTCATAAATTTTTGTAACTTAAATGGGTTTGAATTATTTATGATAAAATTTAAGGAACTATCCATAAATTATATCACTTGATGTTTGCATTTTTTATTTTTTTATTCTTGCATTCATCATATTCAAAATTATTTTCACTATTCTCATTCTCATTCCAATTTAAATATGCATCTGTTTAAGCTAAAGCGATCTCTAATACTTGTATGAATATCAATTATTATTCTTTTATGTTATATACTAGGACAATCATCAAACACATTTGCAAAAGAAATTTCTATATACTTCATCTTTCCCACTTACAAATTATCAACTTCAAATGGTTTAGTCATTACTTTACGAACTTATAAAACTATTCTCTATGATGATTCTTGTGGTGATAGATAGTGATTAAAGTTTGGGGTATGGAATAATAACAAGAATGACAAACTAGTAAGGTAATATCATCATGGATACACTGAAAAATCATAATAATGTCTGTAGTCATTGGGCACCTAAGATTCAAGTCATGGCTCTATTATAGCATTTACTGACAGTAAGAAAATGCAACTGTTCATGGAAAATGATATACAGCCCTATGTTATCTGTACATTTTAATAACTTCAAAGTATGAAAATGTAATTTATATATAACAGAGTTCAGCATATCACTAACACCTAGGATTTCATATGAATATTATTCTCCCGACTACCATCCTATATTTTCCACACTGAATAACTCACTCAATATCGTAAAATATAAAACCACATTCTAAAATAATTTCCAAACAACAATATTAAAGAAATGGCAAAGATCTAAATTCATTTCAAGATGTTTTTTTAAGTTTTCAAGCACAAATGATCTTTATAAAAAACAACAACATACATTCATACTATACATTTATTTATTTGTTATTATATAATTTAGAGATCAGTATTGTCTTCCTCTGTATTTCAACAGATAACATTCAAGATAGAACATTAATAAATTAAAGATGTTATCTAATGTATGCATATTCAAGCCTTCACATTAAATAAATACTTTAAATATCCTTGGATGTTTTCAAAACATTCATCTGAATTCATCAATTCTTTTATAAAAAATACACATGATGATAATTTCTATCAATGGCTTATTCCACTGTTTAATATTAAATTCAAGCAATATGAAATACTAATTTAAAATACTAATTAGAATATATCATTTTTAAAAAACAAAATTATTAAGCAAAATGTAATGTAAAAAATAAAATGAAATTACCAATGATCTCAAACATTATTAAGATCATTTATGGTGATCTGCTTTTTGGACCATTCATTCAAAAAAAGACAATTATGATTATAATTTACATTGTTTAGAAAATTATCTTCTGAATACCCTTTTTTAAAAATTTAACATAAGAATAAAGTTAATCTATTTTAAGATTAAATTTAAAATATAATAACAGATTAGTTTTTTAAAAATAAAAAAAATTGTAATATCATAAATATTAATGTTAAACTTAATATATATATATATATATATATATATATAAAGTTTTAAAGTTATGAAAAGATTTTTTTCTGTCCTCATGCTCGTAAACTGAATGCTTGCCAGGAATATTGCCCCATTGTCTAGTTATGGGTAGAAAGCTTTGTGAACAATCATACTTCTATCTTGGCACCATTTGAAGAAAAAAATGTACAAATGATAATAATAAAATCCAAGAAGAATATTGATTATCCTGAAAAATAAAATGTTTATTCTAATTCTTTCTGAGAATTTTATCCAGGCATGTAATATCTTCATAAAATAATAATTCAAGGATCCATTTTATGTGAAAATATTTGTTTTTCCTCTGTACACACTCTCCATTAAATTATGCCATTGTATATAGCAGAGATATTTCAGTAAATAATAGTAATATTCACATTTTTTATTGGTCAAAAACATTAATGAAAACATTATATAATATAAATTATTTATTTAATACATATATCAGCAGACATGTAGCTTATAAATTAAGATAAATATTTCTTTCTTTAAAAGATTTACAATTTTATCCTTTTAAACATATATTTTCAGTAGATATTTTTCTTTTCCCGGTAAAATGACAGCGATATCATTCAAAACATTTACTATCTGACATGATTTCAATATTTTAAAAAGACATATCAGAGTTCATTTATTCCAAATAAAATTATTTTTAAAGCATATAATTTATTTATTGATTAATAGCAAGTCCTTTTAAAAGCATAAAAGACATTTAAAAGTCATCTTTAATTTGTTTTTAAATACATCATTATTAAATGTAAATTATTACTATCAATTATATAATAAACAGTCATACTATCATACCATAAAACATTTTAAATTTAATTTTCAAACTTATATGCAGTCTTAACTTTCTTTTCTTTCTTTCAAACTTAATACTATGATAATGATTTCTGATAAATAACTGGTCTGATTCCTCTTATTGCAAATAAATATTCACTCACTTCAGGCATACTATTCATAAAAATTTCAAAGTTCTTACATAAATCTTCTCTTGTCTTATTGTAGCATATTCCTTGACATTTGATGGTCATTGCCCCAATATTTAAGTAACTACTATCATGTTCTATAGAATTATTGTGGTCCTAAACTAAGTTTCAAGAAGAATAGTCTGACAGGGAAATTTTGTTTTAGTGAACCATTATTTAAATAGTTCTTCCAATTATATTTTTCAAAATACTTTTAAGTAAAATAATAATTTAAAAAAAATTACTACTGTTACAATATAAAAAATATATAGTTATAAATTTCAAACTAAATCTGTCTTAATCTGAATCTGTAAATCACTAAGAATCTGTGAAAATCTGTCTAGACTGGCCTCATCCTCTGTTTTTATACTGATTTTAATCCAATGATTTCATTGGTCAATATTGCTTGTAAAAAATCTACTCATTTGCATAATTACATCAATATCATTTTTAAAACTAAGTTTTAAAACTATGAGTCATCAATTATTAAATAGTACCAAAAACATTTAATACCTTAAAAATTAAATATTTTTATCTAAAAAATTAAATATCCTTATTAAAACAATTTTTAATATTTTAATAACCTAAAATTGATTTAAAAATAAAATACTACACCTAAATAAAATAATAATTTTTAATTATTACTTTTCTAATACTATCTCTAGACTTAATATTTGTTACACTTTATTATATAGCAAACTTTTGTTAACAAGCTAAAATTAAAGTTTTCTTTCCCTAACTTTTGAATGCTTACATATTCATACAATTACCTCTAACCATGTGATACTTTCCGCACATTCTAAACTAATATTAAATTAACTATCTATTAAATAATATTTAAAGAAACAATAATTACTTTTAACTTATAATATAAAATATTTATTGTTATAATTACACTATATAAATTATTTATTGTTTTAATTAAGCCATTCTATCTCTGTAGTATCTTTTTAAATATAATAAATTATAAGTAATACTAATTTTTAAACAACTTATTGTATTATTTTATATTTAATTCATCTCAAAATGAGTTCAAATTATCTAATATATCATTATAAGCTCTTATCTACTGAGTTTGAAATTCTACTACCTATAATATCCAAATTATATGCTAGAAAATAGCCTAATTTAAAATTTTTTAATATAGTTACTTATTAAAACCTACCTGAACTGTATGTACCAATTGTAAAGGGTACAATATATATAAAATATTGGAATTGTTAAGATAATAGTAAATATCACCATGAAATGTAGACTTATGGATTCTTTTTTATGTGGACTATAAACATCATAAACCATTATCAATCCACAGCAGGATAAAGATCTCTCCAAGTTCAATCTATCTTTTCCTATCTTTAGTTTCTCTTCTCCACATCACCCATGCACACTTTCTTATTTTATTCATTCATCTCACATGTGGTCTCTTTCTGGGTCTTTTACAATCTCTTGGAATCCAGTTTGAAATTTCAATTGTCCATCTATTATCATCTCTTCTAACAATATGTCCAGCCCAACTCCACTTTTGTCTTTTAATTTTTTCAATGAGGTCAGTAACACCTGTTTGTTCTCTTACCCATACATTGCGTTTTCGATCTCTTCTTGTTACTCCCAACATGCATCTCTCCATACTTCTTTGAGTGGTCTGAAGTCTCTGTATTGCTCTTCTATTAAGTGTCCAAGTCTCAGATCCATAAGTAAGAACTGGCAAAACACATTTATTAAAAACCTTCCTTTTCAAACACATAGGCATATTTCCTTTTAGTATCAAGTTATTTCTACCAAAAGCACTCCAACCAAGTTTAATTCTATGATTAATTTCCTCCATTATGTTTCCATCTGTATTAATAATCTGACCAAGGTATTTGTAACTGTTAATTTCTTCTAACTCATCATAATCAATCTTTATTTTCATATTTTGAGAAAATCTATTAAACATTACTTTAGACTTATTAACATTTATCTTTAGTCCTACTTTCCTCTGATAACTCCTGCAACATTTTGTGTAGCTGTAAAGCATTATTTGCAAAAACAACTACATCATCTGCAAAATCTAAATGACTTAAATAATCTCCATTTACTTTCTCTCCTTTAGCTTCCCATTTTAATCTACAAAATATTTCTTGCAGCACTGCTGTAAAAAGTTTTGGAGATGTGGAGTCACCCTGTCTTATACCTTTTTCAATGTTGATTTTTCTACTATCATTATGTAATCTAATTGTTGCTGTTGCATTTTTATAAATATTCTTTAAAATATGACAATATCCTGGATCTACATCTTGATGATCCAATGCTTTAATCACTGAAGAAATGTTTATAGAAGCTAATGCCTTTTCATAGTCTACAAATCCTAAGCTGTCCTTTCTATAATTTCTCTCAATACCTGGATATAATCTACTGTACTAAAACCACTTTTAAATCCAGCTTGTTCTCTTGGTTGGTGGAAATCCAGTGTTTTCTGTAGATGAGTTGTAATTATCTTAGTAAAAATTTTGTATAAAACTGATAAAAGACTGATAGGTCTGAAATTTCTAATATCTTCTTTATCACCTTTTTTAAATATTAATATTAATACTGCATTCTTCCAATCATATGGTACATCTTTATCATTTAGTCATTTGGTATATAACTTTGCTAAAAAAATTTCTATTTCTTCACCTGCTCCTTTTAATATATCAATTATAATTCCATCATTACCTGGAGCTTTCCCTTTCTTCATAAATTTAATTGCATGTCTCACTTCATTTAAAATTCTGGGCAATTTGGAAGATATAATAAGTATAGGAGGCACTTGTTCTTTATTACTATATAATTCTTGATAGAAGTCTTCTACACATTTTATGATGTCATCTCTCTTTTTAGTAATAATGCCATCTTTTTTTCTTATTGCAGATATAAATTTCTAACCAATACCAAAATGTTGTTTTACACTCTTTAGATTTTTATCCTCTTCTTCAGCTTTTCTTGCTAGTTTACAATTATCCTTTCTTATATCACTTTCAACTCTTTTCCCACACCATTTTATAAAATTTGAGATATTCAATCTTTTTTAATGCATCATTGTTATATATTTTCATATTCCTTCTTTTCTTCATAAATTCTCTAGTCTCGGTAGTAATTTTATTGGTCAATTGCTGCTTTTTTCTACCAGCTATCTTTGTTACAGTTTTTAAAAGTGTATCGCTTATTTTCCTATTAATGTCATTCAAAACTGAATCATGTTCAAAATCTACTAATACTTGAAACCGATTTGTAAGTTCTAATTTAAATTCATTAGAATGTTTCTGAAGATTAGAAATATCAACTGTAAATATTGTTTTTTTTAATAATTTTTGTTTCTCTAGTTTTGCATTAATATGTATCTTACATCTTATTAATCGATGATCACTTCCTGTGTTAAATTTATTAAGAACATTACAATCTTGAAATATGTATTTTCTGTTAGTCAAAATATAATCCAAGTCTGCTGTACCTTCATTTGGATGCTTCCATGTCCATTTCCTTTTAACATTTTTCTCAAAAAAAAAAAAGAATTCATAATATAAAGTTTTTTTTTTCTGCAAACTCCACAAGTCTATGTCCTCTCTCATTTCTATTACCATAACCAAAATTATCTACAGCATTTTCATCTTTCATTTGTTTACCAATTCTAGCATTAAAATCTCCCATAACCATTTGAAAATGTTGTTTACTCTGATCAAAAGCCTTTTGTACATCCATATAAAAATCTTCTATAACTTCATCACTATGAGAACTTGTTGGGGCATAAACCTGAATTTTCTGCATTTGGTATCTGCTATTAAGTTGTAAAACTAATCTTGCCACTCTGTCTGATACACCATCAATCTCCACAATGTTATTCTTCCATTTTTTATTTATAATGAATCCTACTCCTCTTGTATTTCCAATATTTGTGCCTTTATAATAGAGTATATGTCCACTTTTTAAATCAATTGTTTCTTCACCTTTCCTTCTAACTTCACAAAATCCAATAATGTCCCATTTAATATTAGACAGTTCTTTTTCTAACTCTTGCAATCTTCCTTCACTTGAAAGTGATCTGCAGTTGTAAGTACCTAAATAAAAAGTTGTCCTCAAATGGCAGCCTGAGTCCGCAATCAGGGGATTTTTAGCACCCTCTGCCTTCCGCCCTTTACTGCTGCCTTGGTTGGTGACTTTATAGCCTCTTGGGAATAAGGGCCATGATTAATTTTTGTCTGTCATGATTGTATATATTAAAAAAATATTCTTAAACTCGGAGGTAAAAAGCCAATAAACTCACCACGCTGGCTAATGCGTGTTGGTGAGCAGCCCATCCATGTTCGTATTCTATATGAATAATCACATAGTAATAACAGCTGAAATGACAAGAACATATGTAGTGGACATTAGAAATTTGCCCTGCTTGATTCCTTTAAGGCCACCAAGAGGAATCAAAGGGTCTCCTTTCAGTTAATAGCAAACTCCTTTATGCAGCCACATTTAGATGGATATCAAATGATATTAAGCAACAAAATTTCTGGCTAAACAGGCAATATGGCCAATGAAGAATATATTTTTTTAATCTTCATTAACAGGTCTTGGCATCTCTAGTTTCAGATTAACCAATTCCAGGGAAATTGACTTTTGATCAGAAAAGACAATATTCATTTCTATAATAAATCAAATATTTAACAAAAAAGACTCATCTAAAGCAAGCAGATCCAGATTTTCTTAATGACTGTTTAAAGTATTGCTAGTGAATGACTTTTAAAAACAGTTCTTTAATTTTCCCAATATAAATTTTCTGATATCCTTTTTTAATTTTCTGCTATTTAGTTATGTTCAATTCAAGTTGTTTTTGCTAATATTTTTACGTAGTAATATTTTCAGGGATACATTAATATTATATAACATATAAATAAGCATTTAAATAATAGTTAAGCATTTACTTGCTTATATTTAGAATCAAATCAAGATGAAGCTTGTAATTTTTTTCAGATAATAAATCTTTTATGCAATTTTAGGATTTGTTTAAAGTTATTCTGGTCAAACCTATCTAACCATCCAACAATTTATTCAATAATTAAATAAATTGGTCATGGATTAGATATCTAGAAAAATACTATGCTTGCTGGAAGCATTGGCTTCATCTTGGGTAAACTGCAGGTCATAAACATGCAGGGGAATGCATTAAGAACTACATAAAAAGTGCTTATATGTCACATGGTATTAACATACCTGTAAAAATGTTGGTTGAGGGAAAATGTCAATTTAATGTAATTTTCTAATTAAAAATTCAAGAGAAAAAGTGAAGTACTATTTTTCAGATCGTTTATTGATTAATTTATTGATAATTAACATAACATCACTTGATTTTTTTAGTTATCAACAATAACAATCTTTCCCTCAAGCTTATAAAAGATGGTACTAAAGTATTAGAGAGAAAAATCATTGTTGATGAATTTACATGGCTACATGATTGTAATATGGTGCAATTTTTATAACTGGTAAATAAAATGATAACCATGTTGATTCCATGATTTATACTTTACATAAAATATGTAATTTTTTTTTTTGTTAGAATGAGAAATGATAGTCTCAGCTTCACTACTAAAACTCTAGAAATACGTGCTCAAATATATTATATATGTATTAAGTTCTCTATCTATCTGCAGATTGAGTCAGTTTGTAATTAGATCATGTAATAGTATTTAATCATTATCAATAATAGTTTGTCACTACTTGCCATCCTCTAAACATAATTTATTTTAAAATATCAATTTCAGAGTTAAACTCATAAACTTTATTGAGCCCAATGAAATTAACTGTGTTTAATATGGCAGTCAAAGCACTTTATATTTAACAACTTATTTAAACTAAGATATAATTTCAAATATATACTGAAAATGCATTTACCCACTGTAAATTTATTTTAGATGTTACACCAGTCAAATATTTGTCTAATTCTATGTAACAATTCACTTGCATAAAGTTCACAAATTTTGAAGATGAAATTCTCCTTTCATAAACATTTCTTTTCAACTTCAAGCACTATGTTGCATTATATTTTTAAAATATAAATTTGTTTGTATGTAAAGGCCTTTGGTAATGTTTGATCATTGTTAATATAGGTAGTTTTTGCTTATTATCTCACTAACCTTAATATATTTTTGTTTAGTGCACAGTTTAAATACATATTTGGCAACTTATTGAAATTCCAACACCTTATTTTTCTATTTAGTAATATTTCAGTTATTCAGACAGTTTTTGCTTCTGTTTTTAAGATAATAATTTTTATTTCTTTATATACAGATTTGATAGAAATTTTGGTCACAACTTTCATATCTTATAGATTATAAGCCAGATTTAATAATTATGAAAGAATATTTTTTAAAGGAGATGTAATTTATATTTTCCTCTCTTTTATTAATTCATAATTAATTAAAATTTATATCCATTTTTTTAGTAATTACTTGTGTCATTCTTTATAAAATAATTGAATGGTTTATTGCTCAGGAAGTCATGTGAAATTGGATCAGCAGAAGTGACAAATTGAACTTCGATCCATTACTTTAATTAGTAATGAGCTGTATAGGAGGGAATGACATTAGAATGGCTTTTTGAATTTCTCACTGAGTGAAACATTTGACAAAGGGTAAATATGCTTGAATTGTGGTATCCCGCATGTCTTTACTTTTTCATTACAATTCAGCTTAGAATAAATAGGTAAATATGTTCATACAGTATGTAAAATAGCATTCATGCTTATAAAATTCATATTAATGTTTTTGGTTTTTTAAACATAGTAAGCAACCTCAAAAATGCAACAAAACGAATCTAAAAAACCAAATATGGAATCACGTTATATATTTGTAATTTTCGAACCTTTAATTTAGTTAATTATTATAAAGTCAGTAGCATCTCACAAGTTTTAAAAATATTGCCAATTGAATCTTCAAGTAAATAAATCAATTAAATCATTTTTTTAAAAAAAAAAAGATCGCATGGATTTTTTTACACGTATAAAGCAATATAAATAAAATGTCCGTTAATTAGAACAAAATTATAATCATAATAAAAACAGTACATATAACGGTGGTAAACTATTATAAACAGTCTAATCGAAAATACTTCTGCGGATTGAAAGACTGTTTATAATAGTTTATTACCGTTATATTTATTATAAGTATAAAGTAGCACATAAATAATAATTTAAAATGATACACTAATTGAGAAATAATATTTTTATTTTTAAAAAATGATTTGAACAATCATTATGAATAGAATTAATTTATATACAATTATATAAAGTAATGTAGGGGCCTTTATGTTAGTCCAAAATTTGAAATACTAGAATAGATTATTTTAAGGAGTTGACAAAACAATAGCAAACAACCACCGATGATGATCAAGTATTACCACTTGCCTATAATATCAATTAACTAGTTACTTCAATTTGTTTCCGGGCTGATACTTTGCCTACAATTAAAAATCCGATTTATTGCCTTCATATATGTACGCGAGCCGTGTTGTGTTCGCAACTTACGTAAGATTTTCCCTTGATATGGAATAATCATATATTTTATATTAAATATCAGTTTTATTTTTAAAAGTGAACCATTCATTACATCAATCATAAATTTTATGAGGTCCGTATTGCTCTTCTAAATTTTGAGATTAAGGTCTTTCATTGTGTTACAATAATCTTTTTTTTAAAAAAAAAATCATAAAAATTTAAATATCCTCTCTGGTTGATCTTTGCTTCAAACACATTCCCGGTGCGTTTTTGTCTAGTCCGGATTTATTTGAATGCTACTATGTCATGATCTTGTAACCTGAATAATTCAGTGCTTTTTCACTGACACGCCCCACTCGTCTTCTTTTGGATTAAAAAGCCGACCCGGGTTGGGTCATCAAATGGACCTTAGTTTTCCATTGCAGGTGCTATAACTACCGCGTCATTAGCGAGGTTGTTTTCAAAATAAAATAAGAACGAGTTTTAAGATTGATTTGTTGATTTCACTGTCTTCTATTAGAGAACTTATGGCTCGAGGCAAAAAGCTCTTTTTAAATTCTGAGCTCATTTTTAAATTGCAATCATAAAATGTTCTAGTACGGTATTTTATACTGATTATCAAGTAGTAATCATGTGAAATTATCAAATTATTTCCTTTGTTTAAAAATATATATATACCATATTGTACTGTTTATACTTTTTTTTTTTTTAAATTCGGACACCGTTTCGAAAAACTTATTTTCAAACACATTGCCATACTATGTTTAATCCTATCAAAATATTCCACAATTTTATTACTTGAAAAAAAAAAGTAGATTGCTAAGAACTCCACAATTTTAAGTTTAATTTTAAAAAAAGTCAAAAATTTATGCTAGGCTGCGAAAGATTTGAAAATTCTCCATGACCGCATTATTTCATATGATTCATAAGTTTTAATTAAAATTCTTTATAAAATATCTTTATTTTATTGCTTTAATTTACGATTTTTTTTATACTTATTATAGTTTAATATTTTAAATTAAAAATTTTCCTATTGTTAACATAAACCATGTTTAAACACTTTTGAAATTCACAGTCTTATATTTTTGAAAGTTATCCTATTCCAAGATCTAATTTAAGAAACCCTAACTGAAGTTACTATACTGGATATCTTAAAAAAGAATATTAGAATACACACCTTTTCTTCATACTATGATAAGTTCAATAAATTCAAAATAACAGCTGTCAAAGAATCTATTCCTCCTGAATCAAAAATAATTTATTTCAGTTTGGAACAAAACCAATAATGTTTTTTATTGCCAATATTTGTTTCACAAAGAGTAAATTGCTGATAAAAGTTATAAAATCTTATAGTTGATATCAGAAAGAAAAAAAAAGATCAAGGGTTTGGGGGTTTAAAAAGATTTGTGCTTGTTTAGTTTTATATAAGCTCAGTGGTTGTAGAAGCACCTCTAAAAAAACTACTATTAATAAGACTGTTAATCTTATAGATTAAATTTCTAAGCTCAAAATTGATATAATGAGAACAGACCTGCAATAATCTCTTTCACAATGCTCCTTTAATACCAATCAATTAAAACCAATAAATATAGGCCAACTTGAACTTACTATAGGAAAGAATCCAGGAGCAAATAAAATATTTCTATAGTTTTTCAGAGCAACATTATTAATATAGAATTTATTCTAAATATTTGACATAAAAGCAAAACTATAAAAATATGACATTCATCTTGCAGTGGATCGATAGTGGTTGAAAATGATGGTGATCCTTTTAAAACCAAATAAAACAATTATCCACAAATTTATCATCCAATATTATTATGTATTCTCTATAAGTAGTTTGAAAAAAATTATATTAAAAAGAAATTTTGTAATAGTGTAGAAGCCATCTATTTATAGAACAGGCTGGATTTAGGCTAGGAAGAATTTGCTAAGAACAAATTTTTATCTATAAAACATTGAGAAAGGCATTCAAAATAAATTAAAAACTGGTATTATCTTTATTGATTTAAATTCAGGTCTATGACATTATTTGGAAAAATGATATTATATTAAAAATCTAAATTACTTAAATGTAGAAAAACAATTTATTAGACAAAGTGATTTCTAATAAAAAAAATCCAAGTAACATTAAGAGATGATTATAGTAGATAGAAAATTTTACAGAATGGTCTACAACAGAATTAAGTTCTATTTAATAAGTTCTTCAGAATCAAAATACAGGAAAATCATCTACATTGGTAACATTGCTTTGGCCTCATTAAAAAAGATCTATTCCAATAATAAAGATCTCTTAGGACAATATGCTCAAATTTTTATCTAAACAATAAAGAAACATTTCACATTTGACTATAATTTTTTACTATAATTGAATAAGCTCAGCCTATTCTAGGCTATTTAGGAATAACCTTGGACCTTAGTCTAACTTATTTTGCCTATCTGTTTAAGATTAGATCTAAAATAATATTTAGAAATAATCTTCTTAGAAAGTTACTAATGATGAAAGTACTTTACAATTACAACTTCCTTACCACTAATATATTTTACTGGTGACTAATATATCCCTATTTGGAAAAAAGTACCAATTCTAAATTTCTGATACTCAGTTAAATATCACTATTATTTGTTAATTTCGAGTCTACTCCTTTGCAATTTCTTGTTCTTTTAAATATTCCACCAGGCAGATATCAGAAAAAAAATTATCTCACAAAAATATATATATATATAAACTCATGTAGATCCGATTTGCCATTAAATTAATATATAGCTTTATTATTTTAAAATATATCTCAAATCAAGAATTTCTGTGTGGTTATTCAATCCAATAATCTAAATTCTTCAAACAATTGAAAATTTGCACCATAAAGAAATTAATTTCATATGATGTTCCAAATTAGTTTTTCTTTCCAGATCTAACAATAAAGTCAGCTAAGTCTCATCACCAGATTCAAAACAACCCATAGTTAATTGTACAGATCGAGAACAAACTATAATATTTACACTTATTTGCTACAGAAATGGAATTTAACAGCTACTGAGCCTACACAGGTGTGGTCAAAAAAAATCATGAACCATTAATTAATCATTGTTAAATCTAAGTGCATAGTGACAGAATTGAAGAATTTAATAAGTCACTAATAAGCCTATCTTTTGAATGAATTTACAGATTTCTTTATATTAGGTTGATAATAATTAAGTTGATTAAAATAAGTAAACATATTATTTACACCTCTCATCTTGTATCAAAATATACACTGAGTATTACCTTCATTGCTTTATAATGCTTTAAAAGAAGATTATCATTTACCCATATTACTTATCTTTATTAAATTTGTTTTTTTTTTTATGTTGATTTTTAATCTGTTTTATTTGCTTTTCTTAATGTCTTACTACTATGTCTACTTGTTCCAATCTTGATGAAAGGAAATGTATAACCCCAACAATAAAAGAGATTAACAAACACTTATAATCAACAATTGTTATAAATGAATGAATGGTTAATTGAACAAAAATTCACAAGAATTTCAAACACAGAAGTGACAGAAGTAAGTTATGATTCATGAATCTTAGATTTGAGAGTCTGTGTATCAATTCAATGAACCATATAGAGCTCAAATTGTATTATCTATAGAAATAGCATTTTCTTGAAACATATTTTCAAGTAGAGTTTACCTGATCTCTATCTCAGGCATAGTTTGACTTAAGTTTAATAGTGTGACATGAATACACCGATTATGGGCAAAGATCCAACAGTCATGATTGGGCTAAGACATTAAATAAAATCAGTTTATGTTTTTTTTTTATTTATGGAAATGTTTATTTTCAAATATCTCTTTGGATATCTGAAAAATCAAATTTACCCTGCAAAAAAGAAAAGAAAATGATACCAATATGATATTTAGGGATTACATGAATTTGTTGGATAGGCTTTAGAGAACTACATATAGATTGTCTAGTTCAAAATTAATTCAAAAATAAAAATATTTGGAATTTTTACTAAATTAAGAAGGAAAAATACAGAAATGCTTTGGCAGGATATAAATCTGACAATACAAAAATTATGGTAGCTACGTTTAAAGCAAACTCTTTTAATATCATAATAATTCAAACATATGCCATTACATCAAATAGTATAGCTGATGAAATAAAACACTTTTACAAGGATCTAAACTAATACTTAATTATAAAAATTGGAATGCTAATATTGAAAATAAGAAAAAAGAATGAAAATATATGGGTAAATACAATTTGCTAAAAAGAAATGAATGCAATGACAGGCTTTGTAGAATTTGCTTTAACTGCCTCAGATTTCAGCACCATATTGAATTTTTTTAAAAACTGACCTGAGACACAATTTTTACAATAACTTCAGTTTTAATTATGTTAGAGTAAAAAAGTTTACATTAATAGAAACTAGAAAAACTAAGGAAAACAATAAGTCTAAGACAAATAGTGATAACCATTTAAAAAATAAGAAAAAAAATTTTTTTTAACATTCAAAATAATTATTACTTTACTGTTTGTTCATAATTTCTAATTCATCATTAACTAAGTTTAAATTATATCTTCAGTGATAATTTCTTTGTATTCTTCACAAAATTATCTTTCAAACCATATATAATATGTCTTACTTGAGATAATCCATAGCTTTAGAAAAGTATTCGCATAAGAATTCTTCATTTTTATCTTATGCCCCAAAAGTTATCAAATGTCAAAGGTGTCTATAAAAAAAGATTCATCCTAATAAGATACAAAACAAATCATTTCCAGAAGATAGATATGCATTTTTCATCATAGCAATTGGCTTCTTGTCTATCTAAAACTAGAAATTGTAGGCTATTGTCTGTATCACTGATAAAATTAGTTTCACCTCTTCATTTTAAATTTTTTGTGTACATTAGTGATGTTTATATTCTTTATGCACACCAGTGATGTTTATATTCTTTATGCACACCAGTCATGCTATCTTGTTATATTTATTGTATCACATATATATAATTTATTTTCATATACTCCATTTGTTAGGACTTGAAAATAATATGATGAAACATATAGCAAAATCAGAGTGACTCCACAGCATGAGTATATTCTGTTCTTGAAATTTTTCAGAGGAAGGAAGTTTAATGGAACAGGTACCTGTCTATTAGTATCTTGTAAAGGCAAATCAATCATTAAAAGGATAATGCATAGTAATAAATTTGTTAGAAGTCTAATTTAGTACCTTTACTTGTTGGAATTAAAGGCAAGCTTGATTTGCACTATGATACAAACATCAATTTTATTACTGCATACATTTTTAAATTATTCAGAGAACAAGGGAAAAAGTGCTTTTATTCCTTAGGGGACAGCATTATTAAAGTAATACCATCAAGAGATCAAATTATTCTTATTTGTAACTTTAATGCAAATGTTCATACAAATAGTAAACTTTGGACAGAAATTATTGAAAATAATGGTATTGGTAATTTTGTACAACATTACATGATCACCATTTTTTATGCTTACACAAGCTATTTTTCATAGAGGCAAAACTCTTTATACAGCAATGCCACTCAGTACAAGTCAGAGTATTCTATGGATTCAGGAAGGTTTGTCCATAAAATCCCTATCTGGTGCCTACTCATCCAATATCCCCAGACTAGTTTCTAGCTTGTGGCTTTCATCAGTGAGGGATCTTAGTCTGAGAGCACAGCACCAAGATTTTAGGATCTAATGCAACCCTCCAGCAGCCACTTTTTACTTTTTTAGCTATCTATAAAGCTTTGAATCCAAAATGAAAACACGATATTTTCAAGCTAAGCTCATTAGATTGTATAGTTGTATAAATCTGAACTCAGTTCAGCATTCATACTTTTTGGAAGCTTTAGTTCTTTAATAACTACAGTCACCATAATCCTCACTGATGAATGACACAAACTAAAAACTAATTGGGGATATTGGATGAATAGGCACTAGATATGATTTTATGCACAAATCTTCCTGATTCCATTGGTTACTCACAGCACTGAATGGCACTACTGTATGAAGAATTTTGCCTCTGTGAAAAACAGCTTGTGTAAGCATAAAAATGGTGATCATATGATATTTGATGGTTTAATACCAATCCTGCCCAATAGGATTATGATGACTGTGGTTATTAAAGAATTACAGACCCTAAAAATTATGGATGCTGAATTGAGTTCAAATACATACAACTATACAAGCTAATGAGATTAGCTGTGTTCTCATTTTGGACTCAAAGCTTCATAGTTAGCTAAAAAAAATAAAAAATGGCTGCTGGAGAGTTGCATTAGATCCTAAGATCTAGGTGCAGTGCTCTCAGATTCAAGGCTCCTCACTGATGAAGACCACAAGCTAGAAACTAGTCTGGGGATATTGGATGAGTAGGCATTTGATAGGGATTTTATGCACAAACCTTCCTGCATCCATTGATTACTCTGGCTTGCACTGAGTGGTGCTACTGTATGGAGAGTTTTGCCTCTGTGAAAGAAGTGATCAAATAATAAAATGTAAGCTACGTGTTAATTTAAAATTAGATAGGCAAAAATTTACCATTGATATTTCTAACCTTCAGAAACATTTCAATGAATTTAAATTAGAATTTACAGATAAGTTTAAAATATTAACAGATTTCAAAGAGGGTTCAGATTTGAATGAAATCAATAGGAAGATGACTGACACTTATTAAAAACTGCTGTAAAGATAGCTGGTACAAATAAGCAGAAATTTATCAGCAAAGTTAATACTGAGACATGACAATAATAGATGAGGCAAAAAAAAAGGAATATGAAAATGTTTAGAAGTGATCCACTAAAAAAACTTAAATATTTATGGTTTTGCAAAATAGTACAAAAAAGTATTAATAACAATATAGAAAATTTAATTGGGAAGTAATAAAGAAAATAAAAGTATCAAAAGTATAAAATAATATTTAGGAGATTTATTTTTGAAATAAGAAAAAAAAGGTTGGAATTATTATTAAAAAGAGAGATATCATAAAATGTGTGGAAGAATTCTATAAAAAGTTATAAGGTGATAAAGAATAACAGTATCTACTACAATTATTACATCTTCTGAATTGTCTGGTATTTCAATGATAAAATGAAATGAGCAATTAAATCTTTGAAGAAGATAAGTACTTCAGAAAATAATGGAATTATAAACAATATTTTAAAAGAAACAAATGAAAAAATAATAAAAAATGTTGTCAATATACCAAATGTCTAAATGATAAATAAATATCAAATGTTTGGAAGAATTAAGAAATGGATAAAGAAGATGTTAGAAATTACAAACCTATCAGATTTTTATCAGTTCTATATAAAATTTTTATCAAGTAATTGTAACTTATCTACAGCAAATTTGATTTAACCAACTAAAAGAACAAACCGGATTTAAAAAGATTTTAACACAGTTGATCACATCTAAGTATTGAGAGATGTTAATTGCCATTATATTTTGAATTTGTACATTTTAAAAAGACATTTTATTCTATAAGCATTTCTACAGTGAGTAAAGCATTGGATCATCAAAGTATAGATATGGAATATTGCCATATTCTGAAGAATATTTATCAAAATGTAACAGCAATCATTTGATTTCATATCTCCAAAACTTTTTATAACAGTTTTATAAGAAGTATTTTGTGGATTAAAATGGGAAGCTAAGGGAGTAAAAATAAATGAAAATTATTTAAGTCATTATTTCAGATGATGCAGTAATTTGCAAGTAATACTCCAGAATTTCAGGAAGTATTGCATGAATTATTACATGACAGAAAAAAGCATTAAAGATAAATATTAAAAATACCAAATTAATGTTCAATAGATTTTCTCAGAAGAAAATAAAAATTGATAATAAAAAATTAAAAGAAATTGACAACCATAAATATTTTGATCAATTTATTAATACAGATGGAAATATGATGGATTAAATTAATCATAGAATTAAACTTGGGTGGAGTGCTTTCTTAGAAATAACAATATTAAAATAAATTATGCCTATGTGTTTGAAAAGAACTTTTAAGAATGTGTTTTACCACTTTTTACTTATGAATCTGAACTTGGACACTTCACATACTTGAGACCATTCAATAAAGTACAGAGATGTATATTAAGAGCAATAAACAGGGATCAAAATGTTGTTAAAACAAACAGGTGTCAATGATATCAAAGGGGTATTTCTAAAAGACAATTGCCATAGAGTATTGGAAAAACAGGAAGATAATTGTTTTACTTCAATATTTTAAAAATTTTTAATATTATTTTTTTATAATTATGTGACATCTGTACATAGTTTTTTTAAAAGTGTATTTTATTGTATAATTACAATATAATATGCATGTTGAAGAATTGCAAACTTCTGGAAGGAAACATGAAGTATTTTATAATATAACACTGAAGATATTTTCTTTATCTTTAAAAATACATTTTTTATTTCTGAATATATTTTTGATAATAAATATATTTAGCAAATCTCTTTTTTCAATACATTAGCTTTTCGAACACATATATAAAAAATTAATTTGTCTGTATGGAGTGTCAATATAATAAATTAACCACCTATAGAAGAGTTAAACAGCTGTTGTTCCTTCTTTGTTTCATTTGCATTGAAAGTCAACTTTTAGGGTATAATTCCTTTAAGATATACATAGTTGCAAATTTTTTCTTAACAGTTCATAATTATGTTTAATTTTTTATATTCTTATATTGTACACCAATCATGTGATTTACTTTTTAAACTGTGCTGATATTAGTAGCAACTGGACACTAGAAGATGCTATTATACTTTTTCGTTTTATTTGTTATTAAAAATTCTATTTTAATATGTAATATCAATTTTTTTTGCTTTAGGATATCATATACAATTGTAAATTATTTTCAAAGCTAAACTTTTTTTAAAAATGTATTTTCATTATTTTACTCTGATCATGTGCTTTACTTTTTTTAGACTGGAGTAAATAGCTGGTGCATTTTTTGTTTTGTTTTTTACTAAAAAATTACTTTAATATAAAACTGCAAGAATTTTTAATTTTAAATGTCATGTATAGTTAAGAATCAATTAGACAATATAAGACAAATGCATTTGATTGACTTTTTAACAATGCAATATTTAATTGATGTTTGTACTACAGTAATTGTAATTATTACATATATTTATGCAATATTAGGTTGTTCATTGACCTAAAAGTGTTCAGAAAATAAAAGAGACTGAATTGATATATTTTGGAATAATGGTAAAATATATAATAGCCCATGTTTTGTTGATAAACTTTGTTTAGAGTAGAATATTTATTGTTTATTGAACTGCAAGTGTACAGTATTTTTCAACATGCATATATAATGCATTCTTTTTTATATGTATAGAATGCATATATATATATATATATATATTAAAATTATAGTATTATAACAATTAAAAAATAATAAATTGAGGAAGTATATTTACCTATATATTTACTGCGGACATGTTTACTCATACACATTTACTCAAAAAATAAAAAAATAAAAACTTTCTCTATTGTATTTTTTAAACACTTTTATTTAACTTAGAAATATTGTTGTTTGTTGTTTATTTGGCTAAAATCTTGTAACTGATATTTTGTACTCATATTAGATATCAATGATAATGCAATAATTTATAGCTGATCAGTCATTTTTCCAGTTTAACAGTATTAGTGGGCTCAATTTCAAATTCTGCTGCTATTGGTTCAGTATATTTACAATGGTGGTATATTTAAAAAAACAAAAACACTTTCATTGAATTTTATGAGTAATTCACTAAAAAGTATTTACAGTTAATTAAAATAGAAAGAAAAAGAATGAACAATGAAATCTTCATTTCTTTTGGTTGTCGAGTTAAAACTTGTTTTAGGGTCCTTTTAAACACAAATATTTTATAAATGATTGTTAGAAAATGCAAATTCCCTCACAAATAATGGAAATATTGAAACATTGTTTTGATTATCAGTTTTTAAATTTGAATACAAAAAAGCCATAGCAAAATATTGAAATATTAAAAACAAAAAATAATTTATATGAAAAATAAGCTATAAAAACACTTTTATTTATTTCATCAGTAATACGCTAAAACCCTCCCCCAATTTTTTTTCTTCAAACATAATTTTGGTTGTTATATGTAATTTGAAATAAAAGCATGGAGCATCTACAAATTAATTAATTCCATCACTATTTGGTTAATAGAAGTGTGAAACATTCAAATTACAAACAGCAATCAAAAATGTAGTTAAAGAAAAACATATTTTTGGTTTTAATGCATTATTACTCAAATTAAATAAAAGAATTTTAATATAATATTGTTACATATATTATTTAAATCAAATAAATAGCAAAATTCTGATTTTCATTGGAATTAAATACACTCTGGATGATATCCTTTATTTTCAAAACTTTTTCCCTGTAGAAATATAATAATCTCGTTATCAGGAACTATGCATTCTCTGGAGGTTTTGATATTTTTTAAGTCTGCAATAACTTTACAAGTATTTTATATTTCATAAAACTTTTAACATTATGTTTAGAAAACCTTTTATTATGTTCTATAAAACAATTTCAGAAAGAAAAATAAAGTAAAGTTTTCAATGTAAACTTAAAAAATATTATTAATAAATATGATCACATATCACAATTCTGAGATGAAAAAACAGCTATCGCCATATTGTAAAATTTATTAAATTTACAAATTTTAATGTTTTTTTGCTTACTTTTTTTTTTGGAGAAGGGGCTAGTGTATAATTTAAATAGTACACCATAATTCAAAATATTAAACTACAGTGCATCTATCAATAGCTTATTATATAAATAAACAATAGCTTTACAATATGCCTATAATTCTCTAAATATGTACACTAATGAGCACAGCAAACAGTCCATATTTTAGGAAATTAATTATCAGGCTCTTAAGATAGGATTATAATATATTGGTGAATAAATAACAATTTAGGATTTGTATTGTGGAATATGAATTATTACATCAGTTAGTGTATTTACAAGTAAAGTTTTTTTTGATTATGTCATACATGTACTCATAATTAAAACAGCCAGATTTTGCTAACACAGGAGTACACTATCAATAGCTATTGATAAGAAAAATGACTTTCATGAAAATCAATACCAGAAATCTCCTTTGTTAAGTATTATAACTTTATCCTTCTTATTGCATTGTCAAATCTATATAATATTAATATCATTTAAGTTCTGAAGAAGATTGCTGGGGCAATCAAAAACATCAATAGTGGTTTGTAAAAAACATTGTGAAAAGTAATAAAGAACATAAATGATATTAATATTATATCTCCATTGTTGTTATTGTTGTTGTTTTTTTGTGCCTTCGCAACACCTTTTCCTAGTTGTTTTAAATAACTGAAAAAAATATACAACAAATTGATCGGGATGGCTCATAGAACTGACTTTATTTCTTCAAAAATTGTTGTCAAATGTAAATCTGCCTGAATGATATGGTAGAAAAAACAAAACGAAAAATTTTCACATCTTTTTTAAATATTGACATAACAATTTAGTTAAACTTCAATCAAGGCTGCATTAAAAATATCATTATAATTCAATTTTTTATGCATTATTTTTTTTGAAGGTGTACATTGTCTTTAGGAGTTTCCCCAATGGTAAAGCAAAAAAGTTAATCAGCTTTAAAATCTTTTTGATATTTGTATTATAAACGAACCACTAAAATAGATTCGTTTTTAATTTAAAAGTCAATGAACAAACAAAATATTTTATTTTATATATGTGATAAATATTTTATAAGGATAAATCCAATTTTATTATTTTATGTATAATATTATATAATATTAGGGATTCCACCTTTATTGTTAAAAGGAGGTTGCCTTGACAACAGTCTGAAATTGTTGATTGTTATCTATATTGGGATTGTCTAAGTCTTGACTGGTTTCTAATGGTTAATGTCATATATACATCTTTAGTTAATTACTGATGAAACAGTGATCACTGATATATTTAAAAAAAGATTATTGTATTTCAGAGGAAGGAAGGGAAATAGAATAGGTTATGAAATCTGTTGGCATTACTGTCTATATCTATTGTTAGACAGCTCTTACAATAATAAGTCAATTCTCAATATTTTGTTATCAAATGCAAATTAAACTAGGAAAGTCATTTAATGCTTTGTATTCATATATACATATGCTATAGTTTTTGCAAAATTCCAAAAACATGATTAACGATAATTTATAATTGACATTACTAAAATAAATAGTTATGGATTAAGGGTCAAATTGAAAACTGTTAGGGAAACAAGTTGGTTTGATTTCAAATCGTTAAAGTGTTTAGAAATTTTAAATGATTAGATTAAATAATGTAATATGAGCAAAAGATAGATGATTGTATCGCAAAAGTTTTTTTCCCTGAAGAAGGCTAATAAGCTAAAAAATGTATACTTTTTATTTTTTAATTACTTATCCCTAGAGAATTGTTTCTGGAATGAGAAGAAAAGAAGATTATTACAGATTAATGTATGCTAGAAAAATCACGTTTGGTTCACAGTTATAGTAGTTACAGTTCAGTTTTTTAGGGAGGGAAAAAACTACAAATAAAACATCTCTACTTCAATAATCGTGAAAATAAATTATGTTTCAATAGCCTAAGATAGGTTCTGAATGTCAGAAGTTTTCTGAAATCTATAATTATCTATCAAATAGCAATTAATTCTTAAAATCATGATTTTAGTTAGCAATTTCTTTATTAATAAACTGAGGTCAATTCTATAAAAAATGGATAAACATTTTGTGTGAGCAAGTTTGAAGTTAACATCACAAAACATAATCTAAAAATACCTTTTTTGAAACAATACAAGTCTTAAAAGAATTAAATTATGGATAACAATATATCCATGAGCACACACATCACATATGCACAGGTATAATCTCTCGATATAGAATTTATGCTTTTAATAAGAGTTATTGAAGATTTCTCAAATCATTTCTTCAAATATTATTTTAACTGGATTTCTTTTTCAAATGATCTCAAAATCGAATTAGCCGTCAGTATTTTTGCGATCATTTTTATTTTGCAATGACAGCTATTTGTTTGAGGTTTTTTTCCCAGTGAAGACATATGTGACAGACAAGGGTAAATTATTTTACTACTATTTATTAATTCTAGACGTATCACTACTTTACCTTATTAAAAAATGTCATTTCGAAAAATGACAAAATGAAAACTGTCACATGTGAAAAATACAAAGATTTTTTTTCTTCGAATTATTTTGCCGTGAATGCAACAATTATTATACTCAATAAAAGCGTCTGCTATACATATTTATATATAAAGATGTTTTAAAAATATTAAGTATAGCATGAATGTGATGGATTTAAAATCTTATATGATTCTAAACATAAAATAGCTTAGGGTCTATAGATCGCTTCCAGCGCTCAAATTTTTTTTATAAATTACCTAAAAATAAAGGAATTTGATTAATTTGATGTACTTGTCACCCTTCCGTCCAAGAAATACCTACCATGACTATATTACATCATCAACTCTTTCTCTAACATCTCCGGCCTCAAAATCAAAACCAGAAAATCATCTACCTGGTGTATCCTGACAGGGAAAAAAGTAGCATCAAACTATCATGCTGACCCTCAAAAATTTCTGGGATTTCCAATATACAAATCCCAAACAGCCATATCGAAAGAACTCCAAGATAACATAATTCAAGCAACCGAAAAAATAACAAAAACCCTGTCAGGAGTGTATCTCTCTCTACAGGGAAAAGTGGCTTTATTGAACATGAAGGTAATGAGTAGAATCGCCTACTATTTGCCTGACATGTCCACACCAAATTCGTTCATAAAAAAAATTAACAGACTATGTGCAAGGCTCTTCTGGAGAAATAAAACAGTGGCTATCAGTATAGGTAAAATGCAGTACCATTGCAAATACAATGGTATGTCACTACATGCCATCCCAGCCATACTTATAAAAAAGACACCCACCCTCCTATACAACCTAGGAATCAAATATAGCTACACACAAATACTAGTAGCAATACATCCAACAGATACACCACCTCCAAAAAGAAATAGCTGGCTTTATACAAAAGCTCATAATATACAGTGCTATGTTGAAATCACAATAGAACAGCTTAAAAAAAATAAACATCTGGGAAGTGCACCAGTTAATAAACCCAGAGCCACACATCCAAAACCCAAAACTGGGCTTAACCAAGCATAGGATAACCTCGTTATTTAAATACTGGACTCTGGAGCCCAAGTATCTTGATTTTGTAATCAAATTAAATCTTGAAGCTAAGCCAACTCTATCCTTCCTTTGTCATAGACAGCACATCACAAAAGTAGATCCGATGAGCCCCAGATGCCATAGAGAAGAGGAGTCCTACAACCACATCATTACAACATGTGATGTGCTGGAAACAGTGTATAATAATATCAAGACAGACTACTACACTATAATCTCGCTGCAAAAAAGCATCAAAACTAAACAATTCCCAATCATCAGATTATCAATTTTTATAACATATTCAATCTGGTTTGTAAGGTGTAAAATGAGATACAAACAGCCTCACCCAGATCAAAATTGCCTGTTTTATGAAAACAATGGAAAAGATTAAAAATAGAGATCAACTATTGTCATCAAAATTTATTTTTAAAGAGACTTGGAAGCTATACAAACTTCCCAACCACTCAAATATACATGGATAATCACATCAATTGTCAACATCAGACAATATTATATAACTTGAGTCTTTCAAATTTCAATTGTTAAACAATTGTCTCAATCATTTAAAATGTGTGGGGGGTTTTTTCCATTCCTTTAATTATGTTGCTTTATACAAAATGTAACCTTTATTAGAGCTAATAAAATTTGTTTTTAAAGTAAAACTAATTTATAAAATGCAAAGGACTGAACATAATATTTTATTTGATTAGCAAGATTTTTTAAACCTCTTGATCTTGACAAGTAGGTAATTTGATTCCAAATAATGACTTATCAAGGAGCATCCTAATTAATAGATAAATACTTGGATTATCATCATCAGAAATAACTTACTGTTGCTTTCCATAATAACTCTTAATAAAAGAGTTATATATTCAAGAGATAAATGTATACCAGAGGCTCAGCATCTGCAGAAATATATGACATTTCTCTCATCAGTAATGAAAGCTGCATTATGGATGTAATCATTATACTATAACAACATTACTTAATTTTTTCAGTTTACTAAACTTCTCTTTTGTCTACTCTAGGACTACTCATTGTAAGCCAGAAAACAGTCTGAAATGGAGAGTAAGTGCAATCTAAAAAACACTGATTATTCAAGTTTACAATTGCTAACACTAAGAAAAGCTAAAACAGGCAAAACTGTCCATACAATAGTGCCACTCAGTGCCAGCTAGAGTAAGGCATCCATAGATTATTCTGGCTGGCACTGAGTGGCACTACTGTATAGAGAGTTTTGTCTGTTTCTGGCATCCATTGATTGAGAATTGCCCTGTTTTAATAACAGATATATGCAAGCATAAGAAATGATGATCATGTGATGTTTAGTGGTTTAACTAGGAAAAGTTGCTTCTATTTTGTAATATAATCATATTTGTGTTTTAATAGATAATGCATTGAAACTTGCATGATGAATTAGATTAGAAATTTTTACTTTCCAATTAAAAATAGGTAGATATTCATTGATTGGATAACTAGCAAAAATTGGCTATGAACCAATAATGATTTGTTTAGAAATTCTTAGCTTTCTGAAAACAATTTTATTTGAATTGGATTTATTCTCAGCTTTCTGAAAACAATTTTATTTGAATTGGATTTAAACTCATGCCATGCTCATGGAAAATGGATGCATTAATCTTTCATCATAATATTTTTATATTCAAATTCATTATAAATCATCGATTCTGATAAGCCTGATTTATAAAGTAAATAAAAAAAAAATCTTTAATATCAGAGAGAAATAATCAGTAGTAAAATTTTGTTAAAGCCATATTTTAGGGCCTTGGAATTTACTCAGTACTTAATATAGATGTGAGTAAAAATTAATAAACAAAAATAAAAGTAAAAATATTAAAACTGCAAAATCGTATGACCTTGATTATTAGCTTAATCAACCTCAAGATAATTCCATTTTAAGTATTAAGTTGATATTGTTGTAAAAAATTTCATTAGATTTCTAACTTGTGTATTTTTACCAATATTATTATTAACACTTTTTTTTATTACTTTTTATAATGCTTTAAACAGTTATTATATCACTTATATTATAACAGTTTCAATTATTATTAACACTTTTCTTTATTATTTTTTACAGTGCTTTATATGTTATTATACCAATCCAAACTGTTATAATCTAATTAATATAATAACTGTATAAAGCAATGTAAAAAGTGATAAAGAAAAATATTAATAATAATATGGTTGAATTAGGCTATGCAATAAAGAGAAAGATTAAATTGTGTATTTCAAATTCATCTAATCTAATAATAGAATACATAGATTTAGTTAATCATTCATTTTTAGCAACAATGAAAGCATACATATAAGTAAAAGAAAGTTTATAAAGTTAAGTATTATTTCCCAATCTGTTTTTGAAATGAAAATCAACAATGCCTATTGCTCAGACAATGATACTTTAATATATTACCAGACCTCCTTCAGTCATTAATGATGACAAAAGTTTATATAAAAAAAGACATTTCAGATTCACAATGCCTTGTAAATAATGCAATTCATGTTACATCTAATGATATATTTAGAAATTTCAACTTCCACGCTATTTACCAACCATTCTGCAGAAAATACTGCATTTACCAATGTCCTATAATTTCATTTAATTGTAATGCTCAGGCAAATGTTTACCAAATATTGATAACTATCTCATAATCCATCCATTCAGAAAAAAATTGGGGTCATGAAATCTATTCAATATTAAAAGAAAATATTCAATTCAATTATGTTTTTGTCTAATTGGTTTTTAGTCATATACATTTTTTTACAAGAATAACAATCAGATTACCCTTTTCATAATTACATGAAACTCATGGATTTGCAATATTCATGATCTTAAAATATATTATTCTTTAAATTTTTCACATCAATTATAATATACAGTCAATATATATTTTCCTACCATTCATTAAAATGTCCTGTTTATGGATGATGCTAAAATTATCAGAATAGACAGAGAAGGTTAAAGCACATTATAAGATTTTTTTATATCATCAGACAAGTCAAAATTATTCTTAGAGATAGAGATATGAAGTGCTTCAGATGTAAACACTTAGATCATAATATATGTCTGAAAGTTTGTGATGATGGCATTTAGTAAATGCAATCTCTTGTTATTATACAGAGACTAGAGCGCTACAGCATTTATTTATTGTTCCACTGATCAGTTAGATTTTATAAATTAATAATATATAAATATATATTATATTAATTATATATATATATGTGTAATAAATTACGTTTGATATCTATATTATTTCCAAAATATATGTAATATTCAAATTTATATATATTAAATGCAGTAATATTGTTATAAATTTAACTTATTTTATTAGAAGTACTTTCGACTATATTCCTGGTAGTTTTTGTCAACTACATAATTTGTATAATTAAAACGTGACATCATTTTATAACTCCCATAATTCAATTCAGTTTTCCCACAATTCTGTTAGTTTAATGTTTGATATTTGACGATTGATGATTTCTTGAAATTAATATAGCCTCTTTTATTTTACGTTTATTGTGACAATGCTCAATTTGTATAACTTTTATGTTTTTATAATCAAATTTAAATCCGTATTTACAAGTTTTATTATGATCAAATATAATAGATGATGAAGGTTTATTTTCATTTTTTCCTGATTGTTTATCTTTTTGAACTCTTCTACATAAAAGTATATGTTTTTTTTCTTTTCTAATGTACATTTAGAAAAATAAAAGAGGCTATATTAATTTTAAGAAATCGTCAAATGTTAACGAATAGTCAATCATCAAACATTAAAATAACAGAATTGTGGGAGAACTTAATTGAATTATGGGAGTTATGAAATGATGTCTCGTTTTAATTATTCAACGTCATATAGTTGATAAGACTACAAGGAATATAGTCGAAAGTACTTCTAATAAAATAAATTAAATTTATATGAATATTACTGTATTTAATATATATAAATTTGAATGCTATATATATATGCAGGTTAGCTGCAGAAAGGAATTTGCTGTTAACTGAATGGAGATTCTTTGATTTCTCTTGGACTTATTAAAGGAAATAAGGGTAAATTTCTAATGTCCACACCATATGTTCTTGTCATTGCAGTTTTTAATACTATGTGATTATTCATATATTATACAAACATAGATGGTCTGCTCACTAACACATTAACCAGTAGTGAGTTTATTGGCTTTTTACCTCTGAGTTTAAGATTAAGAAACACCATGGTTTGTCTTTTCAGTTGCCTGATAGCCTTTAACTGAAATATCACTTGAAATTTCTTGAAGGCAGAGTGAATTGGTGCTTGAAAGATTTTTTCCTTTTCTAATAGATATTTACAATCATGACAGACAAAAAATAAATCATGGTCCTTATTGCCAGGAGGCTATAAAGTCACCATCCAATACAGCAATGGATGGCCAAAGGCAGAGGGTATTAGGAATCCTTTGACTGCAGACTCAGGTTGCCATTTGATGATGATTTTTTATTTGGGCATTTACAACTGCAGATCATTTTCAAGTGAAGAAAGTTTGCAAGAATTGAAAGAAGAACTGTCTAATATTAAATAGGATATTATTGAAGTTAGAAGAAAAGATGAAGAGATACTTAAAAAGTGAATATGTATTGTAATAAAAAGACCAACTATTGGAAGTACAAGTGGAATATGATTCATTATAAATAAAAAGTGAAAGAACAGCATTGTGGAAATTGATAGTGTATCTAAAAGAGTAGCAAGATTAGTTATTCAACTTAATAACAAATGCAAATAATTCAGGTTTATGTCAAAACAAGTTCTTATTTTGATTAAGTAGAGCATTTTTATGTGGATGTACAGAAAGCTTTTGATCAGACCAAATGACATTTTAAAATTTGTATGGGAAACTTTAATACTAGAATTGATAAAAATTGAAAGATGAAAGTGCTATAATTAAATTTGGCTATGATGATAGAAATGAGAGGTGACATAGACTTGTGGAGTTTGCAGAAAAAAAACCCTTTATATTATGAATTCTTTTTTTGAGTAAAATATTAAACTGAAATGGTCATGAAAGCATCCAAATGAAGGTGCATTAAATTGGATTATATTTTGACTAACAGAAAATGTGTATTTCCAGATTGTAATGCTCTTAATACATTCAAAACAGGAAGTGGTCATTGAATAGTAAGATGTAAGATATATGTTAATGTAAAACTAGAGAGACAAAAATTATTAAGAAAAATAATATTCACAGTTGATATTCCTAATTTTCAGAAACATTCCAATGAATTTAAATTGGGACTTGCAAATTGTTTTCAAATTTTAATAGATTTTAAACATGATTCACATTTAAATGGAATCAATATGAAAATAATTGATATATTTTTAAAACAGCAACAAAGATATATGGTACAAGAAGGCAAAAATTGACCAATAAAATTTCTACTGAGATAACACAATTTTTGAAGAAAAGAAGGAATATGAAAATGTATAAAAATGATGCATTAAGAAGGATAGAATATCTCAAATTTTATAAAATCATGCAAAAAAGAGTTGATAATGATATAAGAAAGTATAATTGTGATCTAATGAGGAAAGCTATAGAATAGAAGTTTCAAGAGTGTAAAACAACAACTTGGTACTAGTAGGAAATTTATTTCTGCAATAAGAAAAAAAGATGGAACTAATACTAAAAAGAGAGATAACATTATGAAAAATGTAGAAGAATTCTATTTTATGGTGATGAAAAATAAGGAAAAGTATCTCCTACAACTACTATTTCTTCTGAATTGCCCAAGATTTTAAATGAAGAAGTGAGACATGCAATTGATTTTATGAAAAAGGGAAAAGCTTCAGAAAATAATGGAATTATAATTGATATCTTAAAAGAAGCAGATGAAAAAAATAAAATATTTTTTGGCAAAGTTATACACCAATGTCTAAATGATAAAGATGTACTAGATGATTGGAAGAAAGCAGTATTAATATTAATATTTTAAAAATGTGATAAAGAAAATATTAGGAATTATAGACCTATCAATCTTTTATCAATTCTATTAAAAAAAATATCAAAATAATAACTCATTTACAATGAACATTGGATTTTAACAAATCAAAACAACAAACTGTATTTAAAGATGGATTTAGTACAATGGATCATATTAAGTATTGAGAGAAATTATAGAAAGGAGTAATGAATATGAGTTTCCAGTGTGCTTTGGATTTATAGATTATGAAAAAGCATTTGATTCTATAAGTATATCCTCAGTGACTAAAGCATTGAATCATCAAAATATAGACCCAGGATATTGTCATATTCTAAAAAATATTTATAAAAATGAAACAACAACAATTAGATTATCTAATAATATTAAAAATATGAACATTAAGAAGGGTGTATGACATGTGACTCCATACCTCCAAAACTTTACAGCTGTTTTTGCAAGAAGTATTTTGTAGAATAAAATAGGAAGCAAAGGGAGTAAAGAAACTGGATTATGTAAATCATCTAGATTTTACTGATGATGTAGTTGATTTTGCAAATAATGCTTTAGAGTATCAGGAAATGTTGCAAAAATTATCAGATAAAAATAAAAAAAAAAGGATTAAAGATGAATGTTAAAAAAATTAAAACAATTTTCAGTAAATTTTCTCACAAGATGAAAATAAAGATTAATAATAATGAATTAAAAAATGTTAACAACTATAAATATCTCGGTCTTGGTCAGATTATTACTACAGATGGAAATAATTTTAATCTTGATTGGAGTGCTTTTGGTAGAAATAACTATATTAAAAGAAAATTTGCCTATTTGTTGGAAAAGGAAGATTTTTTTCAATAAATGTGGTTCATCAGTTCTTACTTATGGATCTGAGAACTTGTATACTTAATAGAAGAATAATACAGAGACTTTAGACTACTCAATAAAGTATGGAGAGATGCATGTTACAAGTAGCAAAAAAAGTCAAAAATGAAATATATGTGTGAGGAAAGAAACAAAAGTTATGGATATCATAGAATTAAGAAACTGAAATGGAGTTGGACTGGGCATATTGCTAGAAGAGATGATAATAGATAACCATTTGAAATCTTAAACCAGATTCCAAGAGATTGTAGAAGACCTAAAAGGAGGCCACATGTGAGATTGATGAGTGAAATAAGGAAGTATGCTGGGGTGATGTGGAGAAGAGAGGCTAGAGGTTGCAAAAGATGAATTGAACTTGGAGAGTGGGTCGATAATAGTTGAAAATGATGATGATGATGATATGCATGTTAAAAAGCATATACACTTACATTTCAGAAAAATAATATGAATTTTATTGGAATCAAAGATTATGGGAAGTGGCTTAGAACAAAATATGGTTAATATTATGGCTCTAGAGTATTAATGTATATGTCATTATTACTACATCCTACTTACAAATTGATATAAATTTTTAGATATCATATTAACTGCATTCAAATTTAATAGAAAACAATTTTTTTTTGATAAAATATACAGTGAATTATTTCTCAATGATTTTCTTCAATATAATGCTGTTTATAGACTGTAAATATCTGTCACTAATATCATCCTATAACAATGCTGCACAAGATTGGGCATTAGTAATAAAATATTAATGCAAAATAGAACAAAGATAAAAAAAAATTCTGATTATAGGTACTATTATTAGAGAGGATGAAACTCATTAGGAGAGGTATATTTTGACAGATGATGAAGTATACATATAGTTATGGTATTTTCAGGTTTTCTAAACATATATTTAGTAATTATAAAACTCAGAAAGATAATATATGTGTACATATATATACACACATACTTAATCTATACAAAAAGGGATAGGTCAAAGAGATACAGTTTATTATGCATTTAAAAAGACAAACGAATTATTGTCTAGTAAATAGTGAAATTAGTAAAATAATTGGATTTGAAAGTTAATTATATATATAAAGTGTTTACAGATAATTCACAACATTTATTGTGCAATGATTATGATGTGAAACGTCATAAGTACGTTTGGCAAAAAAAATAAGTCAACTTCGAAGCATATTTTCAAAGATTGATACAGAGCTTCCTAATTTAAACGCTGTAATTTATCATTAGATTCTTTTATATGAGGTAATCTAATATTTATATACTGAGTAAAGAAATACATTGTACAGGCTTAAACCTGCATTTATATATCTAATATATACGGGGTTCTAACTCACTTTCACATGACCCATAACTATCAGTGCCATCTTATATTGCTAACCCATCTGATCACACACACACATGCTGAAAAGATAAATAATCACCAATAGACGTATTTCATGCTAAACCAGCACTAGTCAGTTGGTCCAGATTACCATCTCCACACATATATACAATCAGTGCTCAGCTTTATATTAAGATAGCCAATCTTCATACTTTAATGGACAGGCAACCCACAACTCTTCAGTTTTCCATTTCATTGAAAATCTGGCACTAACATGAGCTTTGAACATTCCATCATCAGATTTTCAACAAAATGGAAGGCTGAAGAGTTGTAGGTTGGAGTAGTTTGAAGCCTGTCCATTAAAGTATAAAGATTGGTGTTATCTTAATATAAAGCTGAGCACTGAGTTATATATGTGTGGAGATAGTAATCTGGATCAACTGATGATTGCTGGTTTAGCATGAAATATATATATATATATATTGGTGATTATTTATCTTTTCAACATGTGTGTGATCAGGTGGGTCAGCAATATAAGGTGACACTGAGAGTTGTGAGTTGTGTGAAAGTCTGAGTTCGAATCCCGAATATATTACATATATAAATGCAGGTTTAAGCCTATACAATGTATTAATTTATATAAATAGTGTGTAAAAGGTCTGCCCATCCCTTGCATATGTATATATAAATGGATTATTTTCCTGTATATGAGGGGTCAGTAATGACTAAATCATCTACATGGGTAGGATGACAACCATGGCATTAACATGGGCTTTGAACATTCCATCATCAGATTTTCAATGAAATGGAAAACTGAAGAGTTGTGGATTGGAGTAGTTTGAAGCCTGTCCATTAAAGTATGAAGATTGGCTATCTTAATATAAAGCTAAGCACTGATTGTATATGTGTGGAGATGGTAATCTGGACCAACTAATGAGTGCTGGTTTAGCATGAATTACGTATATTGGTGATTATTTATCTTTTCAACATGTGTGTGATCAGGTGGGTCAGCAATATAAGGTGGCACTGAGAGTTGTGGGTCGTGTGAAAGTCTGAGTTCGAATCCTGCATACTGAGTGAAGGTAAATAAATTCCCATTTTCCCCCTAAAAATATTCCAATGCAAAGAATGAAATATGTTATCGCGTTGATTATCTTGGAAATTGGAAGCTGTCTTTGTCAATGAATTCTTTTATTTAGCTTTTATAGAAGTATAAGCTTTAACTCAGACTAAATTAGCAATAACAACATGTATATACATCCATTCCCACTTTCTAATTTATGCTACGTCTATGACTTGTAATAGTCGAAAATTGGCTAAGCAAAAAAAAAAAAAAGCGTACTTTATGAAAGCTTTTCTCTATACGGTTCGCATTTATTTATGATTATTTAGCTTTTATAAAATCACTTTATAACTATTCACCAGTTACTATCTAAGCAAAGAATAACTTTAACCGCAAAATCATTTTAGTTACTAAACAAATATGTCAAAACGTGAAATATGAGAGTGTGTGCATATATATAAATACACATATCCGTCCATATATTTTATAACAATAAAATGTATTTAATAGTCCACGTACAATTTCTATTACCAAGTGTGTTCCAAGGTTATTTATTTCATTTCTAAATCTTAACTATTATTAGAAAATTATTGGGAAGCAGTAACTGATAGCCATAGATTCTTTATGGAGAAAAGTTGTACGGAGGATAATCCATCATTTTAACGGTATTTCCATCGTTTGACAACGGTTCGGAACAAAGAATCTCTTCGTACAGCTTACAATAGCTTTTATCGACTAAGACTCTTCTCTGATAGAAATCTCGCGGGGACTCATTAGAGAATACACATCTTAGCTCTGCGTGTACTGATTCCAACTCTAGGATGTTATTAGGTTCAGTTAGTCAAGCTTATCTAGCTAATGAGTTTGATAGACTATCGTTAATATACCCCATCTTTTTGTTTTTATATCACAGCTGATGTAAGCGACACTTCTGCAATAAATTTCACACGCATTTCACAAACACATACAGATATATATATATCTGCGTGCGTGACTAAATTATCTTTATGCAAACAGAGAAACTTTTTAACAGCTTATTTAACATATATATGTCTGTGTTAACTGTCGGAAAACAGATTTTGTAAAGATTTATTTAAAATATAATTTAAAAATTCTTATTAATATATAAAGTAAACCTTAAATTATATTTAGTTCCATTAAAGATGGAATTAAAACGATTTTTATAGCAATAAATATAGGGGAAGAGGAAATGAAAGTAATTTATATAAAAAAAGATAAAAACAGATCACGAAGACTTTGATAGGCGCGTGATAGGTACTTGCTTTCTTAACGATAATGGTTATATCATATTGTTGTCCAGCGTGATTTAGTGCAGTGGTAGATTGTCAGATTTCCTGCAATCGAACCTCTTATGAATTTCCGAGCAAGAAAGCCATTCAATTTCTTTTTTTTCTTCATCATATTGTTAGGGTATTTACTTTTTAAGATCAAATATTAACCTTCATCTTATCAACTTAAATTATTGGTGTATCTTTACTCTGTCTCCAAATGTCAAATTTTTATTTATCCTATACTATCGATTCGCTACATTGGCTATATCAATCTATCTAAAATTGAGCGTTTGGAAATTCTTTAGTTTTCTAGAAAAAAATTCCCAGCTCTATCTAGATTTGAATTTCAGGTCACGGGCATGGAAAGTCAATATTTAACCACTGCATGATAAATCCTTTGAAATTTAAGTTGATAAATTAGACTTTAAATAGCGAATTACAGACAAAGAAGCTTTTTCAACAACTCTCCATAGGAACTATAAAGTAGAAGACATTACTTAACAGACATCAGTTGCTGGTTGGGTCAGAATTTTTGATGACTTTTTCATTCTTATTTTATTTTTAACTAAGAATAGCTAAATATCCATTTAATGGCTGTTATATAAAAAAAGCATATACCTTTATTGCTTGGGAATTCATAAGTTTAAGCATCAAAATCGATTTCCCAATCCAAGTCAGATGTTATATCAATTGCACCAAACTGCACAGGGTGTGACTGACATAATATTTATGAGCTGGTTGGTTATGAAACAGTTACCTGAAAAAAAAAAAAAAAGTCTGATAAGAACCTAAAAAAAAGAAATTCCAAGTTACCCAACCCAAACTTAAGCCAGTTTGATTAAACCATTTTTCAGAAGAAAAAAGAAAAAGGAAATTTAATAGAGCAAGTTCAAGTTTGTTTTTGGAAGGAAAAGAGATTGCATGATGTTGGATTTGCTATAAAATCTAATCTAGTGTCTTTTATATTTAAAATTTCTTTATGTGTCAATAAGAGATTAATGGTATTAGAACTTTTTTGTATAATAGTGCCTGTGTTCATTTTATTATTTCATGTTCTCCAGTGTAAGATCTGGAGAAATCAGAGAAAGCCTCAATTACTTGCTATTATCTCATTAATGCCATTAAAGGATCATAATTTCCTTCTTGCATAATTTAAAGCAGACTTTGGTGCAAATGGTAAATTTTGGTCCAAGTTATTGGGAAATATGGTAAATTTAGTGATAACATTTTTATTTGGCAAAAAAATTGTTATAAAAGAATATAGATTCATCCAAGCTCAAACCAATGTGATCTAATAGACTACATTATAATTAGAAGTCGACATATAAGAGAAGTTTATAATATACATCAATAATATGTTTCAAGATTAAAATGATTATTGGATAACTCATAGATTAGCATGTTCCAAGATTATAATAGTTATATTAAAAAATAATTCTTATTCCAATCATATACATAAAAAACTTTATGTTAATTCTTTAGAAACTTGCTAAATTTCAACCGCTATTAAACATTATAATAATAAGCTAAATTTTAATAGTTGTGTAAATATTAAAATAGCATAGTTTATACTTCCAGGATTATCATGTCTTGAGGCATGAAAAGTCCCTTAAACAAAGTTCATATGGATACAAGTAAATCTATTATTGGAAATTCATTAAAAAAAATCATGATTAGCTTTCTATAATGGTCCTATTATTAGTGATTTGATTTTTTTAAAATCATAACATTTTTTGCTTGATAAATAATAAATTGAATGTGAAGCTCATACTTAGCATGAAGATTTAAAAGCACATAAAAAAGCTTAAAATAATTGATGGATTAAAATTGCAGAAGCGATACAGTCCCTGAACTGATCTTAATAGATCCTTTTTCATGCATTGAAACTAACACATGGCATGAAAAATGCTAATGTAATTTTTTTTAATCTATTGATTATATTTTCTTATATGAATACAATGATATTTTGAGTATATGAAGGAAGTGTTTTAATCATCATTTTAATAATGAATATATCCATCTATCACCATCATCATCATTTTCAACTTATTGATCCATTGCAGGATGAAAGGCTAAGTTCAATTCATTTTTTTCCAATCTCTAGTCTCTCTTCTCTACATCACCTATATATTTCTTTAAATATAAAACAAGAAATCCATCTTAATGTATTTAAATCAGCTCTTTGTAATCTTAACAATAGAAAAAATTTCAGTTCTTGATGAGATATTGGAAAATGTTTAAAATGTGTGGGAATATGTTAGTATCAAAAACATTGGATTTTTTTTTGGAATGTATGGACTCATGAGATTGAGTCAGTTAATCTTAAGAATAGTTCAATTATTTTAATTTTTAACAATGAAAGGATTAGACAAGACTGCAGTAATTAATCACAGAAGATCATTATTATCCACTAGGTAAAATGTATTTTCAAGAATTTTATTGAATATATTGCTTTAGTCATAGATCAAGAGTTTACAGAGTTTAATATGATTTTAGAAAATCAAAGATACTATAAACATGATTTTTATTACCATGTAAATGCAAAAAAAAATGTTGGAAACAAAGGAATAATGTACATATTGTAATGATAACTTTTACCACTGTACATGGATTTGAAACCAAAACCAAAGATATATAATGATAAATTCAATATGTACAGTAAATTTTGATTTAAATATATATGAAAGTTGAATAATTAATAATAAAAAATTCAATTGATGTCTATAATAATATTAACCAATGTGATGATGGTGATTCATAATTTAAAAGTACTAGTACTCCCCAAAGTATTTTATTTATTTTTCCTATATCCATAAAAATGAAAGTCAAAAGCACCACATCTTTTTAAATAAGTTTACTTTTGGAAATTTTTTAAAGGATTGATCATCATCAATTATAAATTATCACCTCCAACTCTGAATTTCCCTCAGTGGACTGCATAATTTCTCAGGGTGGTGGATATTAATTAGCATATGGGTGTTAAAATCTTAATGTTTGAAATGAGTTACAAAGACAAATCAAATAGATTAAGATTAATAATAATAATAATAAGAACAACAACAATAACAATAATGAATGAATAAAACTGTTGCATATGTAATAGTTAAAGGTCTAACACAGTTAGGGGAAAATGGACATTATTAGATTATTAAAAACTTTAAAGTTATAATTTTAAAAATAAGAGGAAGGGATTATTATTATTGTTTTTTAAAGCCAAGATGGTGGAAGAAGCCGTAAACTGGCTATATCAAATAAATTGTTTAGTTTTATATAGGCATTTTTAATTTTGTAGAGTTATTCTAGTATATTTTGTTAATTATATTTAATGTATGTATTTTAATAATTATATTTATTGTAATGTAAATAATGGCCATTGGTGGGAGTTAGGGTAATTGGTCATGTGATTGTGTAAAAATGAAACCTTGAAAAGATTCCATTAAGGAATGAAAGCTAGATTGATACATTAAATAATATTTTTATTTATAGTAAGTGGTCTATTTTAATTTTGTTTTAAACTGATTATTTTTAATTTTATATATAGAAGGCAACATTATGCAAAAATTTTAACATTAAAATTTGATAATTTAAAGTATAATGGCAATTATTAACATATATATAAAATATTAAATGTCATAGTAATAAAAGATATTTTTATTCAAATTTAAGTTTAAGGCCTTATAGTATTTATAATGAAAAACAAAAATGCAAGTTAAAAAACTTGCTAATGCCTGTATTTATGTCCACAGATGGCGTTCTACCAAAAACATCGATCAAGCGTATGTTTTGTTTACATAAACGTCAGAGTAGCATTCACTATCTCTAACTATAATTCCACTTTCAGATCATGATTTCAAGCTATTTGCTATCATCAGTGAAAGACAGGAATAAAGTATTTATAATGGTAAGATCTGACCACATTAAATATTGAAACAGTTGCAAACCATGTTTTTTGCTGATATTGTTCTTTTAATATTTTATAGTTGTTTTCATTAAATCTTCCGATGATGGTGGTTCTTCTCCTTGAACACTGGAGATATTAGAGAGTAAATACAGCAGAACTGGTGATGTTATATAAGGTATAATATCAGTAGGTCTTGTGTAGTTCTTATGGCATTGTCCACTTATTCCTTCATAGCATTATTACGGCAGGCACTGCTGATTTTAGCAAAACTGCAGCATTTGTTTCTGAATCCAACTGCATTTTCCAGGCATTTGGCTGGTATGGCTTTTGTATTGCTTAGTCATACATTGTAGATAGCCTTCTGTTAGATAAAGTCTTCATACTGGCTGTTATAACAAGTATTGAAAAATACTTTAAAAAGAAGTCAGCAAAATATGGCTATCCAAGTTACAGTGAAAAACAGTTTTAACCAGCAGTTATTTCTCTCCTCAAGATGGATCACTGCAATACAGTTTCAAAAGTAGACTGAACTGAAATGAAAAGCAATATGGAATGAATTGCTGAATTTCTGGAGTGCCTAGTTACATGTTTCAGAATTATTTATACCTATTCGATGTTGTTCAACATTATGTTTTTCAGACAATGAGTTCATCACTAGCTAGTTATAACATTTGATCTATTTATTTATAACATGTTTTTCAAAAAAACATGCTATGGAAACAAATTTATAAATATATCATGACTTGATACATAATTGAATAAATTACTATGATTTGCTATATAAATGACTGAAAGAGGAAAAAAAAAAGTTTTCTCTCCCTCTTTTTTTATTTACATTGGCTAATAGGGACATTTAAATATAGCTAGATAATTTCTAAAATATAATTAATTCCAAAATTTTAATATTATATTTAGCTTTACCATCCAGTTTTACATTACAATTTTAAAAGCTTTTATTTAAAACTCTATTCAAAATAGGAAAACTAAAAAAGGTTCAAAATTTAGATTTTTTTTTTTTAATTATGCATTTCAAATACTTTTGCATATTGAGACTACTTTACTTTCTTTCTTTGCATTGCAAATTATCATTACTATTTCACATATTACAAAGTTAATTTATAAAATAGACCAAAAACCTAAACTAGCTTTTCTTTTAATTTTTTTAGGCAGTTTATTCAAATGACATATACATATACATATGCACATACACAAATAACACTTTGTATAATTATTATTTAGTTCATATAAGTTTTTATTAAACTTATTTTTTCATGCAGCTTAATAATATATCCACATTCAAGCTGCTCTCCCAGATTTGTTATAGTTGCAAACTCCGTCTTTTTAAGATGAGGCCATGGGACAATGTAACTTTTCATTTCTCATTTGTATGCTGACTACAAAACTTTTAACTTTTATTCATTCTCTAATTATTTTGTATTTCAGACCTTTTCATAAATGGTGTTTTACAGAATACATTCATCCATAATGTGCAGAGACTCTCTTGATATTGAACACTATAAGAAATGCATAAGATTTCAACTCTAGGATCTATAAAAATTCCATCATGTGACATTAAAATGTACAATGCAACATAAGATACAAGAAGGATTATATCAATTTGACTTTTGGTATGCTACCCACAATACATCAAAATAAAATATAAGTCTTGCTCCCTTTTGAGTCTTAGAGGCAGATGGATATAACATTTGGAAAACAAATCCTTGTTCCCTTTTAAGTTTTAGAGGCTGATAAATATAATTTGAAAATTAAGCCTTACTCCTTTTTGAGTCGTAGAGGCTGATAAATACAACAAAAACTCAAAACTGCACCTTGCTTCCTCTGAGCCTTACAGTTTGGGTGAATAAACTACTTGAAAAAGAAATAATGTTATAGCAGCACCTAACTAATATACACTACAAAATGTCACATAACAACTTAGTGTTTTACGTATATAACCAAATACCAATATATCACTAGAAATAGGACATTTCTAAACAAACTTTAATAAATAACTACCATGGTCATATGTTTCTTAGTTATTTCCAACATCTAAATTATTAATTTAATTTTAACAGTTATTCCTGTTTTTGAGCAAGCTGATAATTTATGTTTTTGGTAATTTTAATATCATTTTCAGGATTGTCATTTATTTTAACTTTTGAAAACATTATTTAATTTTATTTCTCCTTAAAGATTTTTTTTCTTTTAACACCTCCAGAGGCAATAGAGAATAAACAATCCTTTATATTTTTAAAATTAAGTTTTACCTCTCTTCAGATATTTCCTTAGTAGTGGAGATATCAAAACAGGCAAAACTTTCCATACAGTAGTGCAGTAGAAATAGTGATCACATGATGTTTAATGGAGATATCCATTGGGATGACTCAAAAAAATCTCATATTCTCTCCAATTCTGGAGTGGACCTTGTCTTTTTTCCATTTTCTTCTTCATTCCATGCACTGGTAGTTAAACTTAATAATCTATCGAAGATAATCTATTGATTTAGAATCAGAATACTATTAGATCATTTTACTCTTGTTGATCTTTTTATATTGTTTAGCCTTTTTCTTTTGTAGCATATAGAATGTTGAACACTTTTATTTTTAACTTTCTTCATATGTTATTCATCATCATCTTTCTTTTCAATATTTAGACAACAGAATTCATATTGTTGCTTAAAGGCAAAAACTTTGAAATATTCCTTAAACAGTAACCACTCGCACTCATTTACATCAGTACTTATTTTCATGAATGCCCAAATTAGGACTTTCTCTTCATTAGTATCATTACAAAAGTTTACTTCTTTTACAAAATTATTTTAGGTTTCTTAACTAACTTCAAACTTTTATTCATATCCATTTTCTTTCAGTTTTTCAGCTTTTTTTTTACTATACTTTGCTGCAATTTATTTTCACTAGATTCTTTTAAAATTATATATATTGACTCTAATCTTATCATAATAACACTCCATCATAAAAGTATCACCCTTAACCTAGTATTTGTATATATACCATCAGGCACTGTCATCATCTCCAGAATAATAACAACAATAAATTTAATGCTTACAGCAACATCTAATTCTATAATATTTTTGGGAGATTTCAACATGACCTATCAAACTTTTGTTACTAAATAAATCCATCAAATAACAATCCTACTTATGAGTGCTGAAAGTTTTCTCCCATCAAACTCAATATCATTTAATAACAATAGAGATATGTCACTTATAGATTTGAGCTTCTACTCACCAATGTTACATCATTATTTTACTCTTAAACTCTGTCCATCTATGATCTCAGATCATGATGCCCAATTCATCACTCTCAACCTAACAAAAATACAGAATACAACAATAGCACTTCAAAAGACTATGTGAATACTTCTTCTAGCACAAATAACTGAATTTCTATATTCAGAAACATGCATAATGCTCCAAAAACTTCAAAACATGTCACTCAATCCAGTACAAAAGTATATAGCATTCACCAATGTACTTTCTTTCAACATTAATCATATTACTTGCAATTCAACACCTGCCACCAGATTATTAGCTTTGGTAGATGGACTACATAAAAGAATAGCCATCTCCAGACTAACTGCAGACCATCAAACACAAATTAGAAAACTTACAGAAATATACAACAATACATGCATGACACTAAAGTAATACATAGCAATAAAAAAGAAAAAATATATATCTCACACAACAAAACACCTGAACCAGGGCATACATATGGTGGACACTGGGATACCCACCCACAGTCAGAGTGCCTATGGCACTTGAAATACTTGGCTCTATAGCAACTGGACATAACATGATAAACCCAATATATCAACATTTAAAAAAAAAGCATACATACCAAATGAAGACATATTTGGTTGATCCTGAAACAGACACACCAATAACAATAACCAACATTGTGTTTCAACTTGAAACAATAGCAAACACATGTCATCCAGAACCACAAGGCATTCCCAAATTTGTGTTCAAACATCTTAGCCACTTCACAGCCAAATACCTATGCAATCTCGCCAATTACATATCCCAAAAAATTTACAACATACAAAGTCTATATCCAATTACAATGGTTCCCTTTAACAAAAAACCAACAAAAATATCATCTTTATCTAATCTATGACCAATTTCAACAGGACCTTTAGGAATAAAAATTCTTGAAAGAGTAATAAAGGAGAAAATTGAACAACACATACTCCTTGTGTTATCATCAACTCAATATCAGGGTGCTAATGAACAAAACAATTACCGAAGCAGTAAAGAAAAGAAAGAAACTTACACTGATTATAGTTCAGCTAGACATTGAGGCAGCTCTTGACTCAGTGCCTATTGCCAAATTATTAGATATGTTAAAAAAACAACTACAGCTCCATCCCTACTATATATAGTAGCCAAACTACTACTTAGCTGTGAAATTCATTTCACACTGAATGGGGAAAAAATCACCAGCTTTTAGACCATGTCAATCCATCCCACAAGAATTCCCCCTTAGTACAGAAAAAAATAAAAGATATTCAAATCCCAAACACTGCCTTAAATATATCATGCATAGCCTATATGGATGATGAAACTATTTTCTTCCTCTCTAAAAAGAATCTCCCCATACTACAAGAGATAATCAAGAATTATACCTCAAATTTTACCTTAAAAATTAACACAAATAAAATGCTGCATGGTCAATATATACAGGCAAGCACTGTACAGAGATGTATGTTTCAAAGCATATTTTATTGATTAAAAAACAATGATTACATAGGTAAGATTGGGCTTACACAGTAAGCATAAGTCTGTTCCTGTGTCTAAACAGTTCTGTAGTGCATAAGTTTGTTCACAGATATATGAGAGAAAGAGCTTTCTCTTGAGTTCTTTAAGTTGTGTTTTTGCTACTCTTAAGGCATCAAAAGTTGCCTGAATTCAGTTTGTCTAATTTTTTTTATATATACATTATGTTGATGGACCCTGTCATGTGTGTCCTGCTGGTTTTGGTGTATTGGGTTCTTTTTCTTTTTAGCTGTGTTATTCTGTATCTCTTTTACTGATTTTCAACTATAGTGCTGATTTTAGTTTAAACAGTGACCAAGTTGCAGCAAAAATATCTGGTGGTGCTAGCATGTTATCCCTTTCTTTTATTTTTTCTAGCTTGTGGTGGAAAGTGTTGAGGTTTTGTTTTGCATTGTAGTCAAAATTGAATTTACATCTGGTGTACCAATATGCATACAAGCTAAATGTTGCTGCTCTTATTGTTGGGATTGCATTTTTTTTGTATACCTGGAGAATTTTTGCCATTGTTGTGTCTTTCTGATGGTAGTTATTTATCATTATTTGTCTTACCTTTTCCAAGCCCAGACAATCGTTTAGAAAATGATGTTGTGTTTCTTCTTCTCTTTGGCACAATCTGCACAGTGGGTCTATTTTCGTAAAGAACCTTTTAAAATGGATGAAATGTGATGTAGGCAAGGCATTCAGATTTACTTTGACTATGAAGTCAAAGAATTTAGGCTCCAGGTACCAATTTTTATATTTTTTTAGGAGCTGTGCATTGTTTATTTCAAGGACCATTTTGTTGTCGATATCTTGTTGTGTCTGCTCTATTAGGCTACGTATGTGCCAATATGTGTATTTAATTGGGTTAGACAGGGTTATTTTGTCTCTTTGATTTCTTATGCTGTCTAAAAGTGTGGCTATATAGTTGTCTTTGGGAGGTGGTCGGTCAGTGGGTATTATATCTATTATTTTTTGAATATTTGGAAACTTTGTAAATGTTGTAATCAGCAGGTTTATTATTTTTTGTGTGTAAAAAGTTGAAATTGTATGTAGTCCAAGCCCATTTAGTTCTGTGGGTTGGCTTATTTGCCTCATTGAAATTGCTACCACCTTTTTATTCCAAAGTAGTTTATTGCACATGGAGTTTACTGTTGATATAAATTTTTTGGTAAACTTTATCACTGGTAGGTAGTATGTGATTTTTGTCATTATCAGTTGGTTGAAGAGAGCAACCTTTGAGTATAGAGAAAGGTATGATTTAGCAAGTGAGTCTGTGATTCTTTCTGTTTGTGTTAAAATTTTGTCTTGTATTGTTCTTCTCATCTGCCCCATTCCCAAATGAAATGGGAAACCCAGAAACTTATTCGGTTTTCCTTGGTATATTTGTGTGTTGGTTTTCCCAGTAAAAATTGACCACACAGCTGATTTATTAGTATTTATTTTCAGATGAAATTTTGTTGTATAGTCTTCTATTATTTTTTGGAGTATATGTAGTTGTTTCTTTGAAGTTAGAAAAATCGTAACATCATCCATGTAGGCTATACAGGGTATGTAAATATTGGTGTTTGGTATTTGTATTCCTTGTAATTTTTCCTTGATTTTTTCAAGTAGAGGGTTTATGTATAGTGTGAAGAGTAGTGTACTTAGTGGAGATCCCTGGGGGATGGATTGGTTAGGATGGAAAGTGGGTGATGTTCTTCCATTTAGCGTAATGTGTATCTCCCTATTTAGGAGTAGGTTGGCTATTGTGTATAAGATTGTTCTTGGTATTTTTGTTTTTTTTAATTGATTGATTAGTTTGTTGATGGGGACAGAGTCAAAGGCACTCTCAAAATCCAATTGTACTACCATGGGCCCATGTTTTTTTCTTTTTATTGTTGAATTTACTATTGTTTTAAAAATTAGAGCGGCTTGGCCTGTTGATGACCCTTTTTTAGCATATTGATGTTCCGATATTATTGGTAAGATGTAGGGCTCTATCTTTTCTTTTAGTACTTTTTCTAAAATTTTTATTCCTAATGGCTCCATTGAAATGGGTCTTAAATTTGTAATTTCCGAGATGGATTCTATTTTTTTCATGAAAGGGACCATTGATATTGGGATTAGACCTTGTATGTTATATAATTTTTGTGAAAGTTGATTTGCTAGTTGACATAATAATTTGTTTGTAAATTGACTTAGATGAGTTAGTACAAATTTTGGGATCCCGGGTGGTCCTGGGTGACAAGTGCTTTGTAATGTTGTGAGTATTCTTGCAAAATCTTCTATTTTATAGGGGTTTTCATTTTCAGGTTTTCCAAAGTAATTTTCTGGGATCTTCCATTGGTTGTTTGTTGTGAGTTTACTTCTGAAGTATTGAAAGATGGGTTCTATCATGTTATAGCCTGTTATCACTTTATTTCCTGTTTTAATTGCCATAGGTACTTTGTTAGTTGAGGGATATCCTAATGCCCACCTAATGTAACCACGGGTCCAAGTGTGTTGTTCTGTTAAACATATTTTTTTCTTTTTGATGGCAATATATTGTTTTAATTGGTTACATGTTTGATTGTATAGTTGTGTAAGTTTAACAATGATTTCTTGGTTATTTTTGATTGGTTTTGCTGTTATGATCTTTTTATGTATTTCTTCTGCCAATGTTATGAGTTTTGTTGGTGGGGTTGTTTTTTGTGTCATTTGATTGATATTATAAGATATGGTTTCTGTGAAAGCTATATATTTTGTTATTGGGTCAAGGTCCATTTGATTTAGTTTGTTTATTGCTATATATATTTCTGAGAAAAAAAACTTCCTGTGTATTGATTGGCAGTAGAATTCTTATGGTTTTCTGTAGGTAGTATTTTTGGTTATAGTTTGTATCTAGATTTATTTTTATTATTTGCACTGCATGATCTGAGAAATGTGTGGGGGATAGACTCATTTCTATTGCTTGATGCAGCATTGGGGAATAGAACATCAGGTCTATCAGAGTTCCATATCTGCTGTTATAAAAGGATATGGAGTTTGGTGGTAGGAATCCTTCTCCACTCATAAGTGGTATTGCTAATTGGTGAATCCACTTATTAACAAACTTTTGGTAGCTCATATTAAAATCCCCTGTTAGTATTGTTGGGTAAGGATTATTTGCCAGCATTGAGTTTATTGTTGCAATTATTCTATTGATTATAATTGGCCCTGGTGGAATATATACATATATGATATTGATTGAGAGATTTTTGTGGTAAAAAGTTGTAATTATTAGGTTTGAGTCTATGTAGATTATTTTGAAAGTAGTGAAGGGACAACTCCGGCTTATGTATATTCCTGTCCCACTGGCTGGTGCAGATGAGTCTCTTGAGCATGCACAAAAACCTTGTGTGCTCATGACTTGTGCTGGGTCAATTTTTGATCCACTATGTATTTTAGTTTCAAGGAGCCCTAAGATGCTTGGTTGTATCCATTTGTTTATATTCTGTATTTTTGTCTTGGAGTTTATACCCCTTACATTAAGTGCAGCTACCTTTATAATCATACTGGTTTTTGATTTATAGATTTTTTTGCTTTGAGATGTGTTGACTATTTTATTTTTTTAGTTGTTGTTGGTATTGTCTCTGTGTCTGTACTTTTGGTTTTTAAAACTGGTGTTGCTTGTGGGTTGTATGTGTCTGTGTTTATATGCCCGTGTTTTAAATGATCACTTTCACTGTCATATTCTGAATCAGTTAGTCATTCATCATCTGTTTCCATTTCTATATTCTTTTCTTTTGCTTGCATTTTCGTTTCTGCTGGTTGGAGTTCTTTTGCATTAGGTTTGATTTTTTTAATTTCTCTCTTTTTTGTTTCCTTTTGCTGTTTTCTTTTGCTTTCTTTTGTTATATTTTCAATTGCTGGAAGACTTTCTGCAATTTTATCCATGATTTCAGTAGCTGTCTTGTTTAGAATTCTGTGTTTATCTTGGCCAGAGATATCTGTTTTATTTTCTATTGTTTTTGTTGTGTCATCTTTGGGTTTTTTTCCATTAGACTGTGAGTCTTCATTTTCTTTTTTTTTCATTTCAATTATTTGTTCTGTGTTTACAGATGTAGAAGTGTTTACATTTTTATTTTTCTCTGTTGTTGTATTAGCTTTGTTTAAGTTGAGTTTTTGAAGGTGTGAATTTGGCGGTTGTGTGTTATTATCTGTGTTTACTGTAGTTGTTTCTACTAAATTGGAATTACTTTGGTCTTTTTTTTCTTGATTTTTTTCCTTACAAACAGTCGCTATGTGTCCTCTTTTTCCACATGCAAAACATCTTGGTTTGAGGCCTCTTATATACAGATGAAGTGTGGCTTCTTGGTCTGTGATATGTGTTGGGATATTTTCTGGTTCTATGTCTTTGTGTAATTTGACTTTGTATTCATAACTGTTTGATAATATTGGGATTGCTGCTTCTTTGATATAGGTTTGTTGGAAAAATGTTACTTTTCCAAAAGGGTTCATCATCCTTTGAAAGTCATCTAGATTGTACCCAAAGTAGGTATTTTTGATAACTCCAGTTATATTTTTATATTTATTTTGGTCAACTTGTATTATTGCAAAATTTCCAATTGTTTTAATTTTTTTTTTAAACTGTTCTATTTGTTCGGAGCTTTTGAATTCTAGTGCCACATATCTATTATTTGGATGGTCAGCTATACAACTGACTGAGTCGATAATTTTATTTTTTTCTAGTGCTTCAAGTAGAAGTGGCTTAGGGAAAGTATATAGTGAGCAGTGATTGTCTGTTACTGCTAACACTACTGAGTTGTCCGTGAAGAATCTTTTAAATGTTGTAAAGAGTGTCCGAGGTATCGTGTTGTTAAATTGTTCTCCAATTGTTTCTAGCATTTCATCTGTCCATACTGTGAGTGTGGGAGGTAATGTTTGATCTTGTTCTGATATGTTTAGATTCTTTAAATCTTCCGCTGTAGTTCTTCTGAATCTGTGGGGTCTACCCTGATTTACGTTAGCACTAGGGCTTGCGTTAACGTTATATTTTTTTGCAATTGTAGCATATGTGTTACTTGGGGCTTGTGCTGTGTTGGCTGATAGACTGAAATTTTTATCAGTCTCCATAATGTTACTCATTAAAACTATTTTTTTTTATTATTATTATTTATGGTAACTGTTTTTCAATTGTACTTTTGTACAGAGATGTATAATGGCAAACCATTGCCTTTCCTTGGTTTTCCATTCTACCTTGGCACCAATGGAATGAGGCAAAAAATTCAAAATAAATTAAAGAGAGATGCTGAAAAAATCACAACTTCACTTGAAAACCTGTCAATATGCGTGAAGGTAGTACTATATAATCAACTTATAATTACAAAAATTACCTACTACACACCTATAATCAAATTTGCAAAAACAGTATCAGTGGTCGAGAGGTCAGCAACAGCTGCTTTACAATCAGTTATCACAGGTTAGCAGGTTTACTTCCTGGCTGATGCTATGACACATGAGAAAAAACTAATATGGAAGAGGAAGACAGTGGCAATCTATTTAAAAAACCTGAGCAGACCACACTTAGCAATGGACTCAGACTCCATGCTATCAATGTGTTTTACACACAGAAATCAATAAATCTATTAACAGCCACCATAAAAAGATTTCAAGACCTAGAGTATGTGATCAATATAACACCCATAGACAGACCACCCCCTTTATATGGATATCTATCCACACTGATTGAAGAACTCAAGCCAATATACAATAAAATATCACTCAATAATGATAACAAGTATATATATATATATATGGGACATTTATAATATACAATTCCCAAACCAGACACCTCATCTATATCCATCAGCATTTGCAATAGACAACAGGCAATTACTGCAACAATTCAGAAAGTGGCCACTAGAACCAAAACTATTTGATTTTCTACTTAAGTTTAATCTAAATGCTCTACCTACAACACATTTCCTTAGATTTCATAGATTCTAAACAAATATAGACCCCATTTGTGGGATATGTCATAGAAAAGAAGACACACAAGATCATTTCCTTCCTTTCTGCACTGCACTGGAAACAATACATCACACAATGTTGACCACATACAAAAAGGCTAACATTTCAATTGATGAAATAATAAACACATTTAAAAAAAGCAACATCCCTGCTATTCATGCAGCAACATACAGCCTTTAGGCCTACTGGTGTACCAGATGCACTTTTGCTCTTGCTAATAACCCTCGATGCCACCCAGCAACATACTCAATAAAATTAGAACTGTCCTAAAAAGAGACAGCATCCTGGCTCAAACAAATGTGTTTGCAGCCAACTGGTCACAGTCTATGAAATATAATTCCAATATGATAGATGATGACACTTTCAATATCAGCAATTTTCAACTTTAAAAAGATGCAAACACAAACTGAACTAAATAGAAAACCAGATTCTAAAACAAACAAAAAAGTATGCAGAAATGATAAAAACTTATGTACTGAAAAGATGTCTTAATTGGTCTCCATGCATAGTTGTAATTTGTTTTGCAATTGTAACAAATCAATATATTACTAGATGTCACTCTGTAATCTTTTAGACTCAATAAAGTTTTTCTTTGAATCATCATCATCATCATCATCATAATAATAATAACAACAACAGCAAAGTTTGCTTTAAAACAACAATAACAATAATAACAACAACAACAACAACAACAACAACAACAATAATAATAATAATAATAATAATAATAATAATTATTATTATTATTATTATTATTATTTATTTCTTTATTTATTATTAATCAAACAATACATATAAAAAATGAGAAATACTCCAAACAAGATAAACTTGTGCTAGGAGTCTTCCTAAATTATTAATTACAAACCAAAAACAAAAACACCAACAAAAATAACAATAATAATATACTACAAATACTAAAACAAGTAAACCAAAACAAATAATATAAGAATAAATACAATCAAAAAGATATACATATACATATTAAACAAAAAATATATATACATTAATTAATCAATATATTACACATCAGACAATAACCAAAATTTTAAATATTTTTTAAAAATATAAAAAGATAAATTATCAACATCAATTGAACAGTCAGTAACAAAAGAATTAAAGAGTCTGAGCCATTGTAACTAAATTGCCTACGACTGCTTCTAAAGAAAAACCTGGAACCACCAATTGAAATTTGTTAGCCAAGCATGTATTTATAATTGATACTTTACGACACAGTAAAAAACAACGATGGTATATATCAATGATAATTCTAAACTTATATAGCTTAGAAGCAGATAACACACCAGAATGGACATATATATCTCGCACAGAGGTCAATCTAGGTCTACCAAAAATAATACGCATTGTATAATTTTGCAAAGTATATAATTGAGATAATGAGTAATCAGTAGAGCCACCCCAAATGGAAATATTGTAACATAATATATTTTTATAACAAGCAAAATATATAGTCGTCGTCATCATCATCATCATCATAATAATAATAATAATAATAATAATAATAATAATAATAAGTTTATTCTGGATCTTAAGATATACGGACTATGTCCCTCAATCTATTGTGAACTCCTAACCAATATATCTTTCAATTATTATTATTATATATTAGAGAAGAGTTTTGTAATTATACAAAGCAATTAAATTTATAAACCACAAATATGCCCACATATAAAACAGGTTGATTCATCATTCAGTTTATTCGATATTTCACTATGCTATATTTTAATTTTCATAAAAAACTTGTTTTCTGTAATTTATCATTGATACTGATAATTATATCTAATTATAGCTCTCTAATGTATTCTATTCTTCATTGCATCTTCCCATGAAAATAATCAACATTGTTCTTTCAAATGTCTTCTTTATAATGTAGACAGTATCTATACTTATAGCAAAAACCATGCTCAAGCTCACTGTAATATATATATATATATATATATATATAATAAAGTTTAGTATAGTTTATTCACTTTATATGTCCAATCCAAGAAAGCTGTAATAGATTCTAAGTTTTTGATTTTATCGGAGCACCATTTACCTTTAGTTCAATCCTATCATAACCATCCATCAACTCAAAATTCAGGCCAACCTCCCACACTACAGATAACATTAAACATATACACTTTTTCCACAAAGCCATATAGCATGTTACAATTTGACTTCTTATACACATTGTTTTAGATACTTAAACTTAATTTCATATACATATAAATAGGTTTTAAACTTCATTTCATCACACATTACTGAAACATGATTCAAGACATGAAAACCACGATGTGCATTTCTTGTTGAACTTGCACACATTACAATCTCTTACAAAGCAAATTACTGTAGTTTATTTGATAAATTTCAAATTTTCTGTATTCACAACTTAGAAACAAATCACTTAATGGAATTATATTAATAAATTTTGCTAATCATTTATTAAGCTAGACATTATCCATAATTCAAATATATACTTAAAAGTCTTATTTAATGAATAATAATATATCTGCAGTGTTACAGAAATATCAATACCTGATTTCCTTGCCTATATGTAGTGAAAGTTCAGATGCACGGATTAAAATAACTGAATTAATAATAGATTCTATATTACTTCATTATATTCAGCCAAGCTGAAAAACATATTTATTGGTATTATGATATATATATTGTAAAAGATATAATTTTTTTTTAATTATTTAATAAAAAATCTTAACTAACTGGCACAAAATTAAATGAAATAGAAAACAATATTTTGTCAAATAATGAAATAATCATCTTTAGAATTTGGAGATTGAAAGTAGATTTACATATACTCTGTATTAATATTGGAAACGAAATTCGCTTTTTGCATTGTATTTTTTTGCCGATTAAAAAAAATTGTTTTTCATTTCTTATAATTTCGTTATATGTGGATAAAAGATATTGTGCAATATATTACATGTATATATAAGTTGCTACGCAAGATATCATATATATATATATATAGTAGTTGGAATAATCCAGCAAAGGCAACATTTTATATGCAGACAAGTTATAGGACTTGTAAAAGTAATTCAGCTATGAAGGTTATATATATTACTCTTAATATTTTTTAATATTAAAACAATAATAAAATTTAAAAATTTTTAGCTAAATTTTTGTTTTTCTCTCCATATTTTTATTATTTGTAAATTTTATACTTATAATCTTCATGAATCACAAAAATAAAATAGAAATCTGTATATTTTTGTGAGTTAATAATTAATTATAGCGTTTACAAATCTAATTTTAAAAAAATAAATACCATAGTCCACCAAAGCATTTAACAAAAATAGGTTCATCTATTACGCACCATTATTTATAACGACTGTTGCTTGCTCTTCAATTTTGTATTTGAAATCCCTAATATCAATACGTTATGATTAAAAGTTTATCATCAATTAAATGTATAATTATTATTATTTTTTATTATGAGTAACTTTGGTTTTTTTAAAAATCAATGTTAGTTTATTATTTATTAAATTTAGTGCAATGAAGATTTTCTTTTGTTCAATTTTCAAGTCCATTTTCGCGTAATGATCTTTGCAATTTACAATCAGTTTCGGGCATTCTTAATTATTGGTCAGTGTACAGTAATCAATCATTACGATGACGGCTAATTTTCTCCCTACAAAGAAGCATCTCCACCGATTGGCATGCATTGAACAAAGGCAGCTGCACGGGTTAATCGAGAACGCAAGCGCAATGAGTGAAAATAGCAGGGTCTCACGTAATTATCGGATTGTTTTTAATGCCGTTTGGATATCAAGAATTAAAAACAACGAGAAGAAAATGGAGAAGGTGGCCCCAGAGTTAAGAACTCTATTATTATAAAGTTCTATAAATAATACTCGATGATTTATCGTTTTTTATATACAGTATATTAAAATAAAAACAAAAGTGAAGAAAGATTGTCCGATTAACTATTATTATAGGAAATGGATTTATCTCGTAATCTGCGCACACTTTGGGCGCAGTTTCATTGGCATACTGATTGTAATCGCGATCAACCTTTTAGTTTTTCTTTTTTATTTTTCAAAGTGATTGCCCTGTAGCCAATTCAGTCCACCGGCTTTGTACAGTTGGGGTATCGATTTAACCAGATTAATGCGGTAGAGTCTAATTATTGAACCATTCCTTTTGTAAACTGTAATAGCTATTTCTTTAAAAAGATGGCCTCCCTCTCCCCCTTCTCAATACCTTATTTAAAAATAGCGGTTTTTCATTATAAAATGTTAGTTTCTTCCCATTGCAGACCTACATAAAAAAAAAAAGAATGGCAAAAAGAAGTTGTAAAAAGAAGAGAAGCCCTCTAAATCTCGTTTATAGTTAGGAGGGTCTCTCAACCAATGAATTTACACGGCTTAGTGTAGATTGCTAGTCGCTCGTTCATGGGATAATTAGACAAGCTTCGTACTTGGTGTATTTATATAAGTAAGTGTTGGCTAAGATTATCTCTTATCCCTCCTACTCTCATCAAATATACCGGCTACAATCAATGCGGCTGTTTTATTCATAAAACTTACTCCATTCAAAAATAGATGTCAAGTATTTCCTGGAAAAAAAGGAAAAGAATATAAAGTTTCAAAGCTAATAGATTAATACTATTTTCTTTTTTATTGAATATTGTTTAACTGTCTAATGTATATACTATGCGTATAATTCTTTATAAAAGATAAATTTATTTTGTATTCAATTTTTTAATTTCTTAATATTATGCGGATAATTTATAAAAGATAAATTTATTTTGTATTCAATTTTTTAATATTAATTGTAACCAAAATATACTTTTTCATATCTTATGCATTTTAAATTTCCACTACAAATATAGTTACTTTTTACACACACATGAATAAAAACTATCATTCACACAGATGTATTAAAAACAATAATGGATGATGTAAATTTAAGTGGTTTTCTAACCTTATTTACCTTTTAGCTTTGAGTATCTAGCCTATGTCTGCAGGAAAGATATTCAACTTAACTTCACCTGAAGTCAAACCCAAGCCTTAGGGATACCAGGCAAATATGCTATTTTGCATCACTTGCTATTAGACATATTTTACATATACAAGTTTTATGTTATAGGATACAACACATTTAACTGTCATGCCTATAAAATAAGATTCAAATTCTGAGTCTTGTCAAACATAAAAATTTTTTACAGTACAAATTGGCTTAGGATTCTTTTTGTAAATTGCCACACAATTATTAGTTAATGTGCTTCTAGTTATTTGTGGGTAGAAGATATAATAAAGAAAAAACTCCTTTAATTCTAATTGGCAGTTAACTTACCTGTTGAAAAGTGCCTTACTTTTCAGTGTGTAGTCTATGTATGCAAGGGAAGCAGTACATGAATTTATAATAACATCCTTTTGTATAAGTTTTCTTTTATATTTCTAAGTTGTTGTTTTTTTCAATTTTTTTTTTCATAAAAAATGAAAAAAGCAAGAATTTGAATGTTATGTAACTTCTGCTTTCAGACTGCTATATTTTGATAATATTTTCTCACACTTTTATGTCTCTGTCTTGTGTAAACATGAGTGAAAGAAGCTTTCAAATCAAATCCATGTGACATTAAGAAGATATATCATTGCTTGTTCCCCTGGGGTCACCATAGTTTAAAGATAATGGTATTAGCTTGTACGAATATTAAAATTAAATCCATGTACTATATAAAATTATGCCAGAAATCACATGACACTAGTTGGAAGATATTTGTAACAGCTTATGCAGCAGTTTTCTCTCTACCCTGAATAACTTACTTAATATAGTACAATAAATTTCCTATTGCTATTGAAATATTATTAAAATCTTTTTACTAAAGTTATTTTTATATCAGTAAAATAAAAGTCACATGATCACTATCTCTTATACTAGCACATAATTGTTATTAAACAAGGCAAACTCTCCATACAGTAGTATATAAGCTATTGAGCTTAGATTAAAAATATTATTGTATTTTTAATTCTCATAGTTTTGTAGTTAAGTAGAGTTAAAAGGTGGCTGCTGGAGGGTTGCATTAGATCCTAAGATCTAGGTGCAGTGCTCTCAGATCCAAAGTTCCTCACTGATGAAGACCGCAATCCAGAAACTAGTCTGGGGATATTGGATGAGTAGGCACTAGATAGGGATTTTATGCACAAGCCTTCTGGCATCCATTGATTACTCTGGTTGGCACAGGGTGGCATTATTGTATGGGGAGTTTTGCCTTGTTTAAAATAAAAGTAATGTTCCAATCTTCGCTCTGCTTTTATATTATAATATTAAAATGATTGAAATGCACAAATCTATTGATAAATGTTGCATAATTGATTTTTTATTGACAAGAACATTTGAATCTCTGGCTTTTATTGATAAAGAAACAATAATGACTGGAATACCAAAATCAGAAATGATACATTTAAATATGAAAATTAAAACTGTATTTTTTTTCTTCTAATTTTGCTATTAGGATAGAATATCCCAGTTAATAGAATTAAAACAAGAAAGCAAATTCTTTTATTAGCCTACTTTTTTCTAATAAAAACAACAACATATTGTTTAATAATTTACATATTTTTTAATGCTTAAAAAAGATCAAAACATTATTAAATCATCTAAAAATGACAACTTTATTTAAAACATGACAACAACTTTAAAGATTTTAATTCACAATGAAAAGATTTTAAAAATCAAAAAATACCATAACATTTAATTTAAGTATCTTTTTGGTACATCATCATTAATAGTATTCTGTCCCATGGATAGGCCCAGAGAGTAGTTACATGATCAATTCATCCATTTTTCCACTCCATTCTCTACATTATCCAGTTCTTCATTTCCATGTAACTCTTTCCATCTCATATCATCCAACAATGTCAATCGTTTTTGTTCTCTCTTCTTGTTTCTACTCACCATTCCCTCTAAAATAGCCTTCATTAAGCTATACTTTTTTTAATGTATGTTCAATCCAGTTTCTCTTACTCTTTAATTTCCTCAATCAAATTTCTTTTTTCATTTACTTTTTTCAAAACTTCATTTGTAAATTTTATTCATCCAAATGAATTAGAATTCTCTATTTATGAAGATTAATTTTGTTTTTTGAATTTATGCTGTAATAAAATATATATATATATATAAAACAGCAATAAAATAGATTTTTTTTTTTTTAATTAAAAAATACAACTGAAAAAAAAAATGTAAGAAAAAGTGTTATTAAGGTCCATGAGCTTATTCACAAGTAAGCACTTCTTATAAATAAATTTTACATTTTCAAAGATTGAATAAAGTATTAAATCATATCTGATTACTGTAATAAATGTCAATTCAGATTTTTTAAACATATAAATTACTGTTATATTAAAATGATATATATTTATATAGACACACACATTTTATGAATATTAGTTAAGAAATATTTTGAATTATAATATATGAATTGCACTTAAAACTAACAATAAAATTATATATATGTTCAATATTTGAATGAATAATTTTTATATCTAATTTTTCTTATGATTCCATTTTATTATTTTTATATATTTATCATTTATTTTTTCTGATATCTTGAAAAATGATGGATTGAAAGTTCACTGTATATATAAATAAAAAACACCCAATAGTTTGTTGCATGGGAGTTCATACGAAATTTGAGAACCACGAACGACAGAGTGGTGCTATGATTTTTGAACCTTGAGTTACAGAGTGTCTCTCCACCACTGCATTAAACCAAGCAGAGTAAGTAATAAATAATTATAATAGCAAAATTTTATATAGTTTAGAGCAATGGTAGAGGGTCAGATTTTGGAATGTGGGTTCCTGAAAGTCATGTGATTGGCACTTGCAATGCTCTAACATTTTATGTACTCTCAAACAATAAAACCATTCAAATATTTATTTTACAATAGCAAACAGAAATTTGAATGTGTAAGTAAAGAAATATAAAAAAGCATAAGCAATTTTTAACATATGAAGGGATTCCTGAAAAATAATCAGAATTTTTATAATAAAAAGTTATTTATTTTTAAGTGTTATAAATTTAATCACTTTTAAATTACTATCCATTTGATGCAATACACTGTTCTAAACAAGTTTTTCATTTTTCAAAATAGTCTGGAAACACTTGCAAAATAATGCCTTTTAATACCTATGGTGTTTTTTCCCCCACTATTTCTAATTCCACACAAAAAAAGAAAAATTGAGATATTTTTTCATATGGGATATTAAAAAGTCATACAAAGTAATATTGAGCAAATATGGCTGATAGATAAACTGGGTCATGCTGAATTTAATTAAAAAGAGATGACTGTTTGTCAGGGTGAAGCTTATACTTTTCTCTTTGCCATAAAGCAAAATGTTTACATTTTACCACATCACATAAATGTTTCAGAACTTGCAGATAAATGCCTGACTAAATCTGAGAGAAAAATACCATTTGCATAAAAAAGTGGTGTTTTGACTTTAGACTTACACTTGCGATGCTTTCTAAGGACATGATGAATTTAACATTTCAATTAAACCACTCATAAACTAATGCTTTTACAAGATCAGCTTGTTTATAATGTTTTAAACATTGCAACTATTTTTCTTGATGTTTTCTGTAAATGAAAAGAACAATTTCACATTGTTTGAACTTTTCAGCCATTATAAAAATAATTGATAAATATGCTAAACACACTTTACAAAAAAATGTGTTATGTGGTCCCATGATTTCACACAATGATGTCATTTAGCAGATTGATGCAAAAGATTCCTGCAAGAAGTATGTAACAGCAGAAGTATATACTACAACAGGTGCACAAACCAGAGAACGATCCGATTATTTTTGGGTTCCGCCTCATACACATTGTGTATGGTTAAAATGTTATTTACATTCTTACCTTGTTTTGAGAATATAATTTTTTTTTTAAATGTTCATTAAAAATGTTTTTTCAAAAGTACATTCAATGTATTTTAAACATTCCAAAAAGAATACCTGAATACTTTTCATGACTAATATTGTTGTAACTTTATTAGTTAAGAAAGTTAGCAGTAAATAACAGTTATATTAATGAAAAGCATTTTAATAGCTTTAGTAAAATCTGTAATTTATATTTTTATATGAAACTAAACACTTTTTTCCATGCAAAAATAATAACTTTATGGTTTTATAAACATAAAATGTTTAATCAGTAATGCAATTGGTTTTCATTACAAAATTTTATATTCTCATATTACAAAAATATTACATATAATGTTTGAAAGTAAATTAATTAATTAGATTTATAAATTGATTAACAATTTTATAATGAGCTTAATTGTTTTAATTAAAAAATAAAATTGCATAAGAATAATAAACAATATTACAAAAAAAAAAAAAAACACTTTTTTTTTTAAAAAAAAAAAATCAATTGATTTTTTCGTATAAATGTAATGGTATAATTTTTTAAAGATTTGTTTAAATTATTCATTTATTATAATTTTAAAATGTCTAATGTTTTCATGTTTGTTTGTTTTTTCATTCACCACACAAAGCTGACTTATTAAATATCATGACCACTAAATACCTAATAAAGCTTATGAATTTTTTAAATAAGTTTAATGATTTCAAGAAGTTTTCTAAATGTATTGCATATTTTTATTAAAGTATAATAGTTAATAAAAAAATTATTATATATGTATTTTATTGATTTTTCAAACAAATGATTATTGCAGAATTTATGAGCCTAAAAGTATTTGTACAAATGTAAATTAGCATAAATATAAAAAAAGGAGATACAATTTATTTGAAGCATATTATATTTATAATTATTTTATCTTGGTTATGAATGTATAATCTGGTACAGTGTATTAATTTATTTATTAAATAATAGAACTACTACAACAATATGTTAATTTATTCAAAATTTAAATCAATATTGACAAGAAAAAATTAAAAAAAATCAAAATGTTAATATAACTCAACAGTAGGTAACCATTACAATATATATATATATATATAATTAACTGCTTTCTGGGTTTAAATCCATATAAGAACTTAGATTTGAAGTAAAAGAGAGCCCATTTTACTTCAATAAAAGATTCCCAACAGAATAGCTATTATAGGTTTATGAATAAAATTTGCTTAGCCTCAGGAATTGTCTGCCAATTAGTCATAATTGATAATTTCTTGGTGATAACAGAGATAAAGTTTCTCCCTATTTAATGGGTATTGTCTTCTCATTTCTATTAATTATTACAACAACAATCCATAGTAACATTTAATTCAATATATCTAGATTGTGATAGGACATGTTGGCAAAAGAGATGCCTTTTTGGTTTGGTACCAATTTTCTATAATATGATTTTATATTTTGAGACTCTCTTACTATTCTATTTAAGTTTATTGAATGAAATTGTCAACTATGAAACTGTGACATTCTTTGTAAATACAAATCAAAAACAAAGTTCTGCTGTAATGTGTATTTAAAGTCAAAGGGTAATTTTATTAACTTCAAATATATTTAAAACAATAAATGATTAATGATTTTGGGGATTAAAATAATAATAATATTGACTGTGAATTAATGTGAGTGAAGAAATAAAATAATTAATCCGTAGTACTGATTAAGTGAAAAACATCCACTTTTATTTATATCACTAATAAATAACATTAATAAGCAAGTGGTATTAATAGATTAAATGGCTCCTATTAACTTATAATATTCAATCATGAAGCTGTTACAAATAGTTTTATAAATAAATGTTACTTTGAAGCTTTTATGAAATTCAAATAAATCTAGATAAGTATAACAGGCAAAATGATATTATAATCCCAAACATTTAATTTATATATAATGATGAGATGCTTTAGTTTATTCTCATCAGTTAAAACATAAACAATATAATGTGTGCCATCTAAATCTTTATACATTCATGCATGGTACTTACTATATGTGCACATAAATATAGAAATAAAATATTAAAATTGTTTTACCCAGCTAGTAAAACAATTATCTTTAAAAGCTCTAAAGCAAAGAAAAATATATATGCATAATAAAAAATATATGTGTATATTGTAATGGTCAAGATAGTGTAATTGTCAACAAGACTGAAAGACTAAGCACAGACTCTCAACCAGCAACATAAGGCTACCCCATGCTCATAGTTTAAGCCCCATACCCAGGCTTCCTGGTCTCAGCTACATAACTAACATCCATGACTTGACATGGATTCTCTTCTTCATACAGTATGACTTAGATCAGAATATGAAAAAAAGTCTCTCTCTAAGGGTTCTTCTAACAGCTCAGAACCACCACTTTAACACACAAGTATACACATTGATTTTTCATTATTAATTATAACCCTAATTAGGCACATTACTAAAACACACCTTTATATTAATTTTTATAGACATGATTAGACATATCTTCTTATGGATTGGGTTCAAAGCTCAGGATGCTCATTTTTATATGGATCAAAATTTAATTCTATATGATTATACCACAGTTCCAATGTATAGAAACATACTCATAATTAAGCATAATAATAAAAGTTTATTGTGGAATTGAATATAATGAATACATAGCATACAAGTTAATTTAAGAAAATGATTTCACTGGCCTTTACATTATTACAAGTAGAAGTCATGGTGATTTACATATTAGGGTGTGTGCCCAAATTAATCAATGATTAACCTTAATAAATAACTATCAGTCATTACGGCTTTTGAAATACTAATTAAATTGAAATGTATTACGACAGGGCTATTGTGCAAGGGTTTGATTCTACACTCATCCAGGGTTACATACATGTAGATAAAGGTTAAACAAATGAGTAATTTAAAGTATTATAGTTTTACTCTTCCTATAATTGCTGTTCATGGTCATGCTGAATACCAATAAGATTTAAGATCGGCTTGGCGATCAAATGGGATGGTTCATCACTGAAGAGTGGATATCCCTGGTCACAGAGGTGCATCTGCTTCAAGCCAAGGTCACATTCCAGTGGAGAGAGAGATGTACTAAATCTAGGATTTGAGATCAGAAGGAGTCATTGGCTCCTAGACCCATACAAATACATGGATTAGGAACCCAGACACATGGCATCTGGTTTGTCCTTATACAGTTTGACTGTATGACACACAAATCATACAGAAGATACAAGAGTAATGAAGGTATAATAATGATGATGAACCAAGACAGCAGATGGGGAGCAGGAATTCCAAAATTGTACACATAAATAATGATATTTAAATAAACATTCTACCCACATTATGAAATATCATGAATTTATTTTATTAACTAAAGTCTCCCTGGATAATTACAAATGGTTTTGGATAAGATTCATAACCCACTCACAAATAATATTCATTAATAAATCTTAAGTTAAAATCTTTAATATCATAATATATGAAACATGGGGAATTATTATCACTCACAATGTGACTGATGGTCTGCGGTTCATACTTAGATTAATGCAGCACAGACATATAATATTGCAATATTGCCTTTGTGTAAGAGACCCTAGATAACAATACTGAGGACTTAGTAATTTTATACACAGATGTCTCTAACTTGCATTCACCATGGTGAATGCAGGATAGAGACATCTGCATAGTGAATGCAGGATAGAGATATCTGTATATAAAAAACTAATTTAGATAGCAATATAACTAATTGGGAATTCAAATATAGATGTTAAATATAAAATAAGTAGTATAAATTCAAGAATATATAGAGCTTGGAATTATTATTCAAATGAGGAAGATTATAAAAAACAGGTAGAATTTATAATTAAAGAGTTTAGAGATAATGAATATCCAGAAAAAGTTATAGAAGAAAGTATAAGAAAATCGGAAGAGAAATTTAATAAAAGTAATGGGATAGTTAGTAGGAAAAATAAAATAGGTAGGAATAAATATATAGATATTAAAACTTATAATAATGGTATTGTAAAAAGTATGAATAAAATAATTATTAGAATTAACAAAAAGTTTAATAATGTAATAAAATTTAAGATAGTAAATAAAAGAAAAAGAATATACTTAATATATTAGATAATAAGTATGTGAGAAAAGTAGAAAAAAACATAAATGGGGTATATAAAATTGAATGCAAATCATGTAAAAGTAAAAATATAAAAACTAATTATGTTGGAGAAACAAAGAATTCAATTTATACAAGATTAATTTAACATACATATGATAAGAGATCACCTATTTATTTGCATTCATTAGAAACAGGTTATAAGGTTTGAAAAAGATTGTATAAAATGATTAATTACACAAATAATAGAAGGGATAGAAAAATTAAAGAGGTAATTTTGATTAAGAATATAAAACAAAATCTTAATAGGGATTTTGGGATAAGAACAATAATTTTATAAACAATTATTATTAATAATAGTTAGAATTTAAAAAAGGTTAAAAGAATAAAGTTAAAGAAAATGACAATAGAGAGAGTGTTAAACAAGTGTACAAATTTTGAAAATTTAGTCAGTTGAGTTTGGGAAATAGGATTGTCAAGAGGTAGGTAATTTTTGTAATGTAAAAAAATAATTTGTAATGTAGGAAAAGTTAATTGATAATTATAAAATATTTAATAAAAATAAGAAAAGATTAGAAGTTGATTTTATAATATAAGTAAAATGACAATAATATATATTAAATAGTAGAATAAATGTTAAAGTTTATAATTATTATAATAAATAATATTTTAAAAAATAAAATAAAGTGATATAAAATAAATTAATATAAAATATTGATAAAATTATTTAAAGGGTAAAGTAATAAAATGGGAAATGATTATTTATAAAGGTCACATTAAAATGTATAATTACTTTTGTTTGTATTGTATATTTAATTATGTATATGAATATGTGGATAAGTATATTAATTGTATAATTATATATTTGAATATTGTAGCTCTGATGATGACTGCAGGACAGTCGAAGCTGTTAGTTTGATATAAATAAAAGTATTGATAATGTGTTTAAGAAAGGTGTAAATGGTATGATATGTTAAAGTAGAAATCAATACATAGGAAAAGGAAGAAATAGAAAATTATATTACTTTTATATAATTTCTGATAGGAAGAAAAAAACCAGCACCCAAAAAAGTAAAAGCAAATGCAACAAACCCACAAATGTCAAACAACTACAAGTATATTTAGGGTTGATATAAATAAAGCACATGTAGCAAAGCCATTGTATGACTTATTGAGAAAATATCAAAAGTGGCAACGGTTAGAATTTATAATGAAGTGTTGAGCAAAACTCAGACAAGTTGTTAGTACACTATAATAGTAATTTGGAAGTGTGTGCAATTACTGATGCTTCAAAATGGGGATGGGGTGGTTCTCTCTCAACCATTTTATAAGGGGGAACAACCCCTTGTATACACATCACATATTCTTTTGAAAGTGGAGAGAAACTATAGTCAGATCGGTAAAGAGGCTTTGGCTATTATTTTCACCCTAAAATTTCAATATCTAGTTAGGAGCAAATCTCAGCCAACAAATAAAGTTTAGAATTATTAATACCACAAGAATGCTTTGTTGCATGGTATAGCAATCATTAAATTACATATAATCTTGATTAGAAATAACAAAGCTAAATATTCTCTAGTGATTTAATTATCTATTCAGGATGTTTCATGACTGAATAACATGAGGCTGAGAATAAGGTCAATTAAAATATAAAGTAAATTAAACATAATGGGTTTATAAATTAATTTAACTTAATGCAACCTATTTCCTATACAAAATATAATAACATACATTATATTTAAACCCAAATTTATCTAATATCTTGAGAACTTTATTAATATTATAATTACAACAACAATGACTATAAAGACAATAAGTCTATAAAAGAATAAAATTCAGTAGGCAATCACTTTTAACAAGTAATTCCCAAATTCTATGCATAGTTCAAAAGCACTTTATTTAGGCATATCACTCTTTTGAAGTAGTGTTGAAACATTATTGAAGTTTTACTGACAATAATTTTAATAATATACACTTAACATTAACCCACATGATGGAATAATCCATTTGAAAATTAAGATTTGAAGAACAGATTAATAGAATGATTTTCCCAAAGATTGGCATTAAATTACAATTATTGTTCCTATTTCAACTTGCATGGTTGTAACAATTAATCTTTTTGAAAATTTTAATTTAATACTTTATGACATCTTGCCACATTTTCATGGTTCTAGCATTAATAATTATAAATCCATTATTCTTGAGCTGACATTAGAACTGTAGTTTTGCATAAAATGAGCAAGTTAATTCTTTAGAAAGCAATAAGGGAATACTATCCTAATGGTTGGTATTTATCATATACATTAAATGTAGTGATATGATAATCCATTAATTTACACAAGTTCAATTCAGCCAACATCTTATTAACTTATAAGACCTAGCAGAGAATGAACTCCAATTATTTTCACCAATATTCATTAAGATTTAAAACAGTTTTTATATATGAAAAAATATATGTTGAATGTTAATCTGCAGTTTGTATAAAGTTTCTAACATTCAATAAATCCATAGGGGTGACAGTCATTATTATTTCAAGCAAGTTATTCCAACTTCAGAGAAAAGATAAATAATTTCTGAAATAGTTTATATGTAGAGGATTCCATAAGTGATTTTATAAATTCCATTGATGACTTAAAACATTTAAGTTTGATTTCATTTTAAATAATATTTGATGGTAATCCTTATTGTTGTTGTAATTTATCCACTTAGACTGATGAAAAGATACATTTTTTAGCTAGGCAAAATGCCTAATAGGTTGCTCTACTCTTCCATGTGAAAAAGGTGAACAAGTTGGCTGATTTAAAAATTTAATTGAATATAGTCCTTGATGACAGGGGGGTAATATTTAATCTTGTTTTTATGTGGGCTGTGGTATCACCCAATATTACACAGAGTTCTTTGGTTTTTTTAGATTTTATGAGTAAAATTTGTTTCATTTTTGTGGTAATAATCAATATCTGGAGAATTGGAGCATCTGGGGATTTCCAAAAAGTAAATTTAGAGATATCATTTTAAAAATAAACTTAAATATTATACATTATATCTTAATTAGATTATTACAATACCAATAAAATAAACAATTATTTATTTTGCAATTTATAACATCAGAATAATATATGATAATACTTTATAAAGTTCTCAAAATGTTATTATTAATTTATCTAATAAATAACCTATTAGCTGAATTTTAATAATCAATAAAATGTCTTCCATTTAATCACTTTACATTAGTAATTTTTAAATTGACTATATATTTTATTATAGAAAAAGTCAAGCATGCACACCTATAATTTTAAAAAGATTGTTAAACTTTATTGTTCTAGCTAAGTGTAATATTGTTCAACTCCTGATTAATGATTGAAAGATTATGTTTTATTTTAGTTGATCAAGTGCATTTTATTTTGTATAGTTTCTATTCCATCAATTTTGTGTGTTTTTTGTTTGCGCATATAAAAAGAAAATCAACTGCACTTTTTGAAAAGGAGGAAAAAAATTGAGATGCTTGTTTTTGCCATACATCGGTCAACAAAATCTGTTTAAAAGACATTTTGGATATTTATTATAATAGGTAGTACTATAAAAACTTTTAAATTCACTTTCATCTGCCATTTTATCAATAATAGTGATTGATTTATTTAATTTAATATGAAAAGAAAACCAGTAAAATTTTTCACAGATTATGGTTATGTAAAGTAACCAGAATTTGATAAAAAAATGTTTATTTATTTTTAAGTGGTATAAATTTAATTTTCTTCAAAGTACTTCCCATTTTATCAATGCATGAGTCTAAACATTGCTTTTCACTTTTCGAAGTAGTCCCAGAAACTCTTGCAAAGGGATGCCTTTTAACACTAGCATCATATTTTCTTCACTACAAAAAAATTGTTTAAAAATATTTTGTGATTTGGGAGAATAAAAAGAAGTTGCACTGAATGAGACTGAATGAATATGAATAATAGATAAGATGGGTCATACTGAATTTAATTAAAAATTTTTCCACACTCAAGACTTGGGTGTTGATGTGTTGCTGTGATGAAACTTGTACTTGTCACTTTGCCATAAAGTGGGATGTTTACATTTTACCATATCACACAAACAATTCTGAGAGAAAAATGTCATTGTATCAAAAAAACAACAACAGTTTTGACATTAGGCTTCACTCATCATGCTTTTGGGATGTGGTGAATTTGACACTTCCATTAAACTACTTGTAAACTTCTGTTTTGGCCAGAACAGCTTGCTTGTTATCTGTTTCATGCATTACAAAAGATTTTTCTGCCATTTTCTGTAAAAGAAAACACAATTTCATGTTCTGACTTTTCAGCCATTACAAAAATCTACAAATACATGAAACACACTTTACAAAAGTGTGCTATATGGCATCACAATTTTACTTGTGCTATTATTTGGCAGATTAATGCAGAAGGGTCCCCACTAGAGGTAGTATCAGCAGAAGGATGTACAAGCACACTTATCAAAGAACAATTCCAGTTATTTCTCTCCCCCCTTCCATATATGCCTTAAAACATTTCCAACATGTATATACAGTATTAACACAAATATTTATATATTGTTAAAAACACATACTATATATGATTTGCTAATATCCATGAATTTTGGTATCTGCTTTCAGTCTTGGAATCAATTATCATGGAATAGGAAGGATGGACAATATTCCTATGAGTTAATATAGATAATGATAGTAAGTCATTTAAAAAAATTTAAGTAAAATAAATATTTGAGTTGGTAATGTAGAAAATTTAATAATGCATTTTTAGAAATAAATATAATAAATATTGAAAGTACATATCATTGTTTATGATTTGAAAATTAAATTAATAATTTTAATGTTAGTTAAAACAACAATTCCAAAAACAACAACACCTATCTAGATCATCATTGTAGTTGCTTGGGGGGGGGGTAAAGTATTTGTTTAATATTGGATAGTGTAGACAGTAATGTATACTGCCATTATTTATTATATGTACACACATGATGTATATATTATGATCACAAAATCGAAATGAATAGATTATATCAGAAAATAATACTTGTGGAATTAAAACCCGAACTTATTACATTTAGTAACTATTTACTTTTCTACCTTATTTGTATTTTTCATTAAAAAGTATTAATCATTATAAAATTTCCAGCAATTAAAAGTTATGCAGATGATTTTATGCTTGCAGGATGTATTTTTATTGATAGATAATAAAGTGTCCAATATTCCATGTGGTTTATCATAGTGATGTAGTGATGCCTTTGAAAATCAAAAGTTTTTGAATAAAAAGCTCAGCCATTCATTTCAAGTGTTTAGATGTCAAATAACTATTTAAACAACAAACAATTCAAGTATTTAAAATTTTTTATTAGTCATTCATTAGACTAGAAAATATCCATTAAATGAGTAATATTTCTGTAGTGTGATTTTCACTAAACTAACATCTTGTGGAGGGGTGTAATCATAAGCATATGACCAAAGACATATCACATGTTTAGAATTTGGTCAGATTTTTATGATTATACTTCTTAACAAAGCGTTAAAAGCAGATAAAAACCAGTCCTTAGCTTGTGTGGGAGGATAGAAACCAATCTCTACTTTGCATGAAAGTGATATAGTGAAAATTACACTACCGAAATAGTATTCATGCAAGTATTTGTTCATTTTTTAAAAGTTCCAATTACTTTCAGTGGTTTATTTTTATGCCTATGATTTTTTTAAAAATTGTATATAATGCATCACGTCTTTTAATTTGTAAATATGCAATTACACTTATACTTTTCAAATATAAAATGCAATGCAAATATATTAAGCTTTAACTCTATATTAGATAAAGTAAATAATAAGAGTACAGAACCAAGAATAATAGTTAATCGTCAAGGGTTTAATGACACTAAATTCATTCTATCATTTCAATACAGACAACTGCATCATAAACTTTAATCTCATTACATCATTAAGATACTTAATATAATTTTTTGTTAGCTGGGCTCATTATTTACTATTATATCCGTGCGTATGTGTGTGTATATATATTATTGCATATGCGTAATTTTCATTTAGCAAGTGCTAAAAAAAAAAAAGTAACATCATAGGCTATTTATAAAACTATCGTCCACTAATATTTATTGGCATTAAAAAAAATATCGATTATAGCCCTATGTGATGCTTTTATTAGGCGTTTGATTAATCATAATTTATTTTTAAATCCTAAAAAAAAAATCTGAGACATGTATTGAAGTAGGTAATAACTCTATTTTAACGTTTAGTCCTCTTAGGGTAACATTACACAGCTGTGGAAAAGCTCCCTTTAGTCAATTGGAATATAAAACGATTATCTTTTCATTTTATCGTAGTGGCACCATTTCAGTAACATACCCTCACTTCATTATTGGCCGTTACTAAGCAACACTTTCAATTGAACTATTCTATAGCCTCTGAATACAATTTGTAGATTTTATAAAGTGTACAATATAATGCTGACTTTTTGTTCTAATGACGTAGTTTGATCAATTTTTTCAAAGGCAAGTTTTATAATTAATTGATAACCAACGTTTAAACAATAATTTAGCAAGAATAAAGTTTGAAAGAAGTCTGAACACAAGGTGTTACTGAGTCAGAAGGGGTAATTAGCCTTCACACGGAAGTTTACTCAGCGCCCGAGCTGTAACTGAGCACAGATGACGCATTTCTAAAATGTTCAATATCTTGCTGGAGTAAGATGTTAAAAATATGTGCTTTAAGGGTGAATCAGTAACCAGAACTGTCATCTGTAAAATACATAAAGATTTTATTACTTATAAACTATATGTTTATAGCTTTTCAATGGGACTTAAAATTCTATTGATATATAAATTAAAAGAGATTTAAAACTTTAATTTTAATAATTGTAATTTTGAGAGTAACTCCAGTATTACAAAAACTTTATTATTCCAGCGAGCCCTTGTTGCAACATAAATTACCAGATGACGAAGTGCCATTACATCGGAGACATTAATTAAATGCCGCCGTTGTTAGTATCTCCATCAATTTATCAGATGATAATCAAAGGTTGATTCAATTTTTAGAAATTACTACATTATAAAACAGACGAGATAAAAATTTTCATCACTTAACAGTTGTGACTTCTTGTTTGTAATGAAAGAATAATTAAATAATTTTAAATAAAATGAAAATTAAAGCTTGATAAATAGTTTGTAATAAAAAAAATTAATTGAGCTAACGTACATAAACGTATCGATAGATAGTTTAATGGTTCAAGTCTTTCAACTCAAGGAAAATAGCTATGTTTTAGCATTTACATCCAAGTAATTATTTAGTAGATAAATATGTCCACAAACAACAAACACATACAGGTATATACATGATAATAACTCAATACAATAAATTTTCGCAAGTAGGAAAAGTAAATAAAACTTTATTAAAAATAAAAAAGTTCACAATACATTCTTCTATAGCTCAAATTTCTCTGTACAATCACAATACTAAAAACTTTAAAACATTTGCAGCATTTCTATAAACTTTTTGAAACCTACAAAAAAAAAAAAAAAGATTCTATAATTGTAGATATAAGATGATTAGGATGTAATTCAAAAATATTCATTCATTGGCAATCTGAATGATTTACACAACCATTATATCATTTTCATAATTCTCCCTTAACTTTCCCTGAATTCCAGCTCCCGATAAATAAATAATCAATCATATCTCTAACTATCAACTACTGTTGAGATGGGTGTTGGATTTTTTTAGGTTCTTTTATTTACAATGGTCTGTTAAGTTCACAAGTTTTTTAGAATATCAATAGTCATCATTTTGCATTAAACTTTTCATTGTCATTAAATTTATATTCTTCCAGATTTGAAAAACGTCATTACAGAAACAATCTCATTTGTTTTACTCCACTTGTATATCATAAGTTTGTGTAATCTAGATATAAATGACAGTGCTTATAAAATCATTTACCAGTGCAAAACTACCTTTATCTGTGAGCTTCCATTAGGCAAAAGCATAAAACTGGATCTAAGGCATCTGGATCATTTGAGAATAATGCACATTCAACCCAGAACTCATCTTTTACTCTTTTTTAAAGTAAATTATCAGCAGCATAAAATTCCAAAATATTTTAATGTTTTAAATTCAAGGCAACTTGCTTTACAATAGAAAAAAAAAAAGGGAATTAAAGGTGATTGTTAGATAGAAAGTGCATTGTATTCAAAAGATCTAAGTCTAAGGTTCTCACTGATCATAACCCTAAGCCAGAAATTAATCTGGCAATGATTTAATAAGCACAGTCATCTGTGATCTATTGATATCTCAAGCTTATAATAGGTGGGAGAAGTGAAGAAAAGTAAATAGTTTGCTTTTGAAAACCATTGTGTAAGCTGGAGATATGCAATTTCTTTAAAACTATTTATGGAATCAATGTAAGTAAATTTTCCTGCTGATAAGGTTATATTAGAATAATAGACAAATGGATATTATGATTATAAATTCAAATTGATTATCATTAGTTTAGTTTGCCACTTTTTGTCACAACTATCATGCAATTTATTCTAATATTTTAATTTTAGAGCAACGTCGAGTTTAAGTTAGTTAATAATTACATCAGCCATAATTATATCTCAAATACTTACAAATAACATATAAAAAATATAAATATCTGATTTCATATTGCAAAGTTATAAAATCAAATCAATGTAGAATATACTATTGCTTTCTACATGCTAATTCGGAGTAGGAACAAAAATCCAAAACCATTGTGAATGATTTCACTCTCATACAGCTTATGCCAGTATTGTTACAATTGGAAAACATTCACACATGAGTTGACAGAAATATTTTTTTATATTTTCTTCAATCAATGCTGAAGACTGTATTATATTGCAATAATGCCATTTATTTATTTAGCTTTTCATTTTTTTAGCTTAAGTATTAATAAAATATAAATAAAATTGAAAAGGTTTTAAGAATTAGTGACTTTATTAAAGTCCTTTACTTCTTCACTTTAGTCATAGATTTAATAATATTTAGTTCATTGTTGAAACAACAATGAACTAAATGGTGGTTAGTTCATTGTTTATATCAGTACACATTAATGTAGATTACTAGACATAAGATTTTATTCATGAGGCAGATGAATGTAATGAACATGTGTTGTCCTGAATCTGTTAATGAAACTTCAAATAGTGCTTAGGAAAATGAAATCGAGCTGGTTTTATTCTTAGATATGGAAAAGGAAATTTGTTTGAAATGTAATAAGAATTCCATTTTTTATGCATAATTTTTTGATTGTAAATTTCTGGTTGAATATTTAAAAGAGGATCTTGATAAAAAATGAGCCATGGTGAAACTGTTTCTTGAGGCTATTTAACAGCTTTTCATCCATTGTTTCAAGGCAAATTCTCTTATATCTAGTGGAAGGATATATGAAAAAACAGAAAAAACATTGCAAGAGAGTAGATTTCAGTGTGCAAGTAATGTTTCTCATGACAATATTTAATTAAATATCTAAAAAACTGACATGGAAATGTTTTTTTTTTCAAATAGAATATGGTATCCATCAGCAAAATTTTCTAATACTAAGGAAGCTATTTATGAAAGTCCTTGTATTACATCATCAGGTTGTATTAACCAGCTTTCCAAAGAGGTTGGATATAAAAATTATTTTAGAAATAATCTTAGATATAATCTCTATTATTGCAAAAAATATAAGTTCAGATTATGAGATGTTTTTCTATTGAAAAATTGAGTATGTGGTCTTCATTAGATTAGGAGCAAATTTGAAATATTTTGACCTTATTAAGATGATTTTCTATTTTAGGAAAAAATCATTTCTGAAAAGTCAAAGCAATGTCATCAGCATAAATAAAATTTTTGCATTCTCTTTCTGGAAGGACAATGGTGAATATACTAAATAAAGTAGACAATAGATATTGAATATTATTGTAGGCATGTTTTAAAATATTTTGTATTTACTATGATTATTATTTAGTGTCACTTGAGTAGCCTTTTGTCAAGTAAATTTATGGTTTTTCTGCATTTAAAGATATATTTTAGAAGACCATTTTTCAAACAGAAACACAAGCACCAGTTTTTTATTTATTTTGAAAGACTTTTTTAATGTGATTAAATGTAAATCTTGTTCCCCGCAGTTTCTTCCCAATTCTCAACTTTCTGTTAATATGATTCTTTTTAAAAGTTTTCAGTAAACAACATAATAATACTAAGTGATAAGTTTTTGGATTATTTTTGAGTTTATTTAGCTTTAATACTTCTATAAGTTTTCTTTTACACAAAATTTTTGGAATAGTTTATGTATAAATTTTTAAATAGTTTTGCATTAAAAAAAAAAATCTGGAAGCATGCTATTTACTTCTAAAGTCTTCATTCACATGGTTAACATTTCCTATATATATATAATAAAATAAATTCTATAAGAATTTGCAGATAATTATCAACTATTACAATAATAAATTTTGGTATAAAACAATGTTTATTACTTTGCTAAGCCAGGCTTTTGATACTGAAACATTAAGATTCGAGTTCAAATCTTAGTTTCACCTCAGTTATATTTTTTTCTATCGTCTTCTACCCACTCATCCATCCCATCTAAATTTAAACCCTCAATATTGGACTATGTGGGTATATTGGTACTATATATATATATATAAACACTTGTTAAATATGCTGTGTGTACACACACACTCCAATATCAGATAAATTAAATAACGCACTTTAAATAATTTATTTACAATATTTAATATTTCTTTGCATAAATAATTATTTAGGTCAATTTTATTTATAACATTTTAATTTGTAAATTCTAAAATCTGTTTTAACTTTTAAATGTACAAATTTATAAAAATAGAAATTCCCCTGCTTAAATAAAATTGCAAAGTCATAGTGGGTGGAGAGAGACAATAGAATACTGAGAAATCCCTAAAAGTTTTTTAATTAGTTTTTAAAAAAACTTATGCATTATAATCAAATCAGAAGTAAAATAGGAAAGAAAGTATTAAGCAAAATTCTCGGATTGAAAATACAAACTGAAAATGTTCTTCTAATGCATTAAATTATCTGCAGGTATTACTTAGATCAACTAAAAGTAAATAACTGCATCATGTCAGATGGATCCGCAAAATAGGAGAAGAGAAAGAAAAAGAGTATATAATGCGAGATCTATATATTAGTTGGCTCACTCTTTTCTTTGTTGTTTTGTTTTGTGAAAAGGCTCTCTTTCCTTTTCTTGTTTTGTTGGCTCGCTGAAAGATTATTATTATTAAATTATGTTGATCGTGTTAGTTCTTGTCATGTTTGAGTAGGCATGCTGTTCTCCTCTGGGAGGATGGTAAATGTGCTGGATCCCCTGCTTGCTTGAAAATAAACTGAATTATTGCTAAATCCATATGCTGCTGCCTGATCAAAACGATGCTAATAACATAAAATGAACTGCTAAAAAAAAACTGTTCCTTATTATTCAATGGACCAGAAATGATCAAGGTAACTGGTACCCAAAATTTCTCAGAACTTTTACTATTTTTAACTTTAAAGCTATAGCTCGTATTTCAAATCTATATATTTGTGTCTAATTTTTTTGGTATGTAAACTCTGTTAAAACTATAAGAATTAAGAATCTGTAACTCTATTAAATGTTTAATTAATATCTTCTTTTTCTTTTCCTTGGGTATCCATTTAGTATTATGTGTTTAATTTTATAACTGATTCCATGCCTAAATAATTTCTGATCTAGACTATTAGTTTATTAAATACTAGCATTCGTAGTCTTCAACAAAATGCATGAAATCATTAAAATAATATAATTACAATAAATTCATTGATATTGATAAAGCTTCTAGCTCGGGAATTATCTACTCTTATTCATAAATGATTTATTTACTACCCCCTCCTTTATTATATTGTATTTAAATAAATTGCCATGACCATAGAGACACATCCTATTTTCATAATTAGTTATTAATGTGAGTGTGTTATAATTTATTGCAGATGGATCTCTCAAATTGGCAATAGACATGATAGAATTTTGATCCCCTCTTTTTACCTATGTTTGATAAACCAATATTTGGTTATTTGAGGGCTTGCAAGTAAATAACTCATAAATGTGGGCCTTGGGAGTGGATCATCATTTTTAAGCAATTATTAAATATAAATATTATTATATTCTATAAGCGATAGGTGTTATAGTGTAGCAATGCCAAATTCTCTCTTTTAAAGCCATGGAAATCACTGGATGCCTATGCTCAAGGGTATCGTTCTGCTCCATACAGAAGGGCACATTTCAAAGTGCTCCAATGGGTAGCTAAGTCCATCATGCGATCGAGTAGTAACAGTGGCAAAAGTTTCCATACACTTGAACCTGTGATTATGATTTATCTCATAGGGTCCCTAGTAGACAGCCTGCCCACAAGTTTTATATTTTCCAATGGTTCATCGTATCACAATTCACTACTTAATTGTTACTTGGCATGTCTATGAATACCACCTCTTGTCTGTTTAATTGTCTTTTCATTATATGCTTATGGTCACACTTCTCCAAGTCTTCCACATTATCTGCCCTTTAATAACAGGCCCTTTAGAATTAGTTACACAGATAAAACTTTTGTATATAATCTATTGTTAGGGTGAGGATATTCATTGCCACATATCTCATTAAACACTTACCTCGCATGATAGCTAATAAATAATATTAGGCATGGAATAAATGTGCTTCCAATAAATACCCAAAGGGCCAGATCAAATAAATAAGGTTATACTAATAATTTAATTTTGTATAAGGAGTTTTGGAAATTACCCAACTCAAAGATGTAACCACATTTAAATTTAATATTAAACATATATATTATTTTAATTATAACTATGTCTGTATGTCTCTTCCTTAATATCCTATAGCCATGGTGTCTCACATCAAAATAATTTAATTATAGAAAGGTCATTCATTAGGATAATAGTAATAACAATCTTAAATAGTTAGTCTCTTGTATCTCCCTCACCCCTGTGGCCTAAAAAGTTGTTTGCTAATGTGGTGGCAGGTATGATGTCCCATAGTGATATTGTGTAGTCAATATCTTAGGTTTGAACTCAATACTGCAGGCCCTGAACCCACCTGTGGTGCTGCTCTTTGAATGTAGTGGAAAAATTGTGCAACTAGTTAGTGAGACCTACAAATTCTGACTGTTACAATACGATATATCCTTGTCAAAGAATAACTGAAGTGAATATTAAAAAATACATTAGTATATCTGCATGCATATAAATGTACATTAAACTAATCACTAATTATAATAGATTTGAATATTTGCATGTGTAAATTGACCTAGACGTTGGCTATGTCATTAGATTAAACATCCAGTGCTTGGACAAAGATACACCGTATCGAAAGCCTGACTTAGCAAAGTAATAAATATTGTTTTATATTAAAATTTATTATTGTAATAGTTGGTAATTATCTACATATCCTCGTAGAATTTATTTTATTACATATTATCTATGGTATATACATATATTATAATTTATTCTTTTATATATATAATACCATTCTTGTCCATGGGGTAATAATGATTATGATTATTAAAAAACCAAAGACCTCAAAATAAATAGATAGTGAACTGGGTTCAAATCTATATGATCATATATGTATTTTTATATCAGACTGTTTCCATCATCTAATATGCGTATTGAATATCTTTAGAAAAATTTAACTTTATTTAAATATTCCAAATGCATCCAAATCAGTAATAGCAAGTCAAATAGGTTAGTCTATGCACAATGTTTCAATAGGTATTATTTGCCCATCTGGCCTGACCAGTGATAGTACTAGCAAGAAATTCAAACCTGAATACTTAGATTCTAGATTATTGAATTTTAAGGCAACACTTTAACCAACTGAGCCACTCTGCCAAAGGCAATAGTCAGTAGAAATTTCATATACTTACCTATGAGATTCCTCCTCATTTCTCCACTTTTTTCTAAGAGCAAAGTTGATGAGTGGTTTCTATACATAGTCACCACTAGGTTGGCTTATGGGATTTTTGCCATTGTCATGTGAGCAGCTTCTTTAAATTTTCTTCTTTGTACCTTTTCTTCTCTATTCAATATTTTTGTATTTTCCCAATTGAACATATGTTCGTTGTACATACATGGTCTGCTACTTTAGACACATCTGTTTTTTCTCTTCTAATCATCAGTTTATGTTTTTGCAAGCACTTTTTAATGGGACAACTGGTTTCACCAATATATGTTCTTTCACATTCATATGATATTTCATAGATATGGTTTTTTCTTTTCAGCATTTCAAGTTTAGGCTTTGTAGATGTTAGAATTCCTCATATTGTGATATGGCTCTGTTCTGATGTTATTCTGATTTCAGATTTTCCTTAATTTGTCTGCTATTTTGGAATGTACTGCAATACCAATAATTGTCTTTTCTCTTGATTTTTCTTATTGTTATCTATTTAACATTTTCTTAATAACAGCTGATGGATAATCATTTTTCATAAGTGTTTGTTCTATATAGATCTTTTCTTTTACAAATTGCTGATTTCTGAACAAAGTTCTTTTGGTCTGCTCCATAGTGATAGTATAACCCCATGTTTGTGTTTCTGGTGTGATTGGATGTATAGGCCAGGTATTTTTGTCTATGTGCACATTTTTGGTAAACTGTAGTTTTGATTTTGCCATGAGGGAGTCTTGTCACAAGAACATCTAAGAAGGCCAATTGTTGGTCTTGTTCTGATTCTATTGTGAATTTAATTGAAGGATATATGTTGTTGATGTGTTTCCAGAAAGGTTGTACCAGTGCTTCACCATGTGGTCATACAACAAATATATCCACATAGCAAAGCCAAACCTTAGGTGTATATGTAGTTTTTATGGCTGTGCTTTCAAGTTCTTCCATGTAAGTATTGCTAATCAGGGGAGACGATGGTGAACCCATAGCCATTCCTTGATTTTGTTGAAAGAATTCTGTGTTTTATTGAACAAGAACAGCTCTTCCTATTGATAGTATAATGGAACTACTAACATTCTGTATAAAAACATCCTACTTTCAATATAACATAGAATTCTTCCAACAAAATCAAGGAATGGCTATGGGCTCATCACTGAAACTGTCTTTATGGAATAGACCTGTTTAGAAACCAGCAATTTGGAAAAAGAAAAGATCTATATAGAACAAACTCTTATGAAAAATGGTCATCCATCAGCTATCATCAAGAAAACATTAAATAGACAACAAAAAAGTACCATCAAGAGAAAAGACAATTGTAGTGTACCCATATATTTCAAAAATAGCAGTCAAATTAAGGAAAATCTGCAATCAGTATATTAGAACAGATTTCCAGAGCCATATAACACTATAAGAAATTCTAACATCTACAAAGCCTAAACTTGAAATGTTGAAAAGAAAAAAACTGCATCTATGAAATACCATATGAATGTGAAAGAACATATATTGGTGAAATCAGTTGCCCCATTGAAAAGTGCTTGCAAAACATAAACTGATGATTAGAAGAGAAAAAGCAGATGTGTCTAAGATAGCAGACCATATATGTACCAATGAACATATGTTCAATTGGGAGAATACAAAACATTGGATAGGGAAGAAAAGGTACAAAGAAGAAAATTTAAAGAAGCTGTTCACATGACAATGGCAAAAAATTCCATAAGCCAACCTAGTGTGACTATACATAATGTATGGAAACCACTAATCAACTTTGCTCTTAGGGAAAAGTGGAGAAATCAGGAGTAACCTCAGATAAGTATATGAACTTTCTTCTGACTGTTAATTTGGTAGGATGGCTCAGTTGGTTAGAGCATTATCTTAAAATTCAATAATCAAGAATCTAAGAATTTAGGTTCGAATTCCATGCTAGTGCTGTCACTGGTCAGGCCAGCAACATTTTAAGAAGAGGTGAGAATGATACCTCTTGAAATGTTGTGCATATATTAACCTATTTGATGTGCTATTACTAACAGTTGAATGTATTTGATATATTTAAATAGTTAAATTTTTTTAAAGACATTCAATACACATATTAGATGATGGAAATAGTCCAATATAAAAATACAACCAGTACACCATCATCCCAAACCTTCAGGAAAACACTATATGATCATATGGTTATATAAATTAATGAGCTGCATTGAAAACAACTGTTTTCATTTTGGACTCATAGTTCTATAGTTAACAAAAAAGGTAAATGATGGCTTCAGGAGAATTGTATTAGATCTTAAGATCTAGGTGCAGTGCTCTCAGTTTCAAGGCTACTCACTTATAAAAGTCACAAGCTAAAAATTAATCTCGGAATATTGAATAAGTAGACATTATGTAGAGATTTTTATGTGAAAATTTTCTTGCATCCACTGATTACTATGACTTGCACTAGGTGACACTACTGTATGGAGAGTTTGCCACTTAGTGCAACACTTAGCTAAACAAGAAAATGAAGCATTAGGGGGTTTGATTTATAAAAAAATTATAGTTCAGGAAATTTTTAAAGAGGGTAGGTTTTAAATTACAGTATTATATATATATAAAAAGGTTAAGAATGGCCAGGATATAAGAAATAAACAAAAGGTAGCTGATGCAGGGGGTAGGTTTTAAATTACAGTATTATAAAAAAAAAGGGTTAAGAATGACCAAGATATAAGAAATAAACAAAGGGTAGCTGATGCAGATGTAAATATAGATATGGAAAAGGAATGGATCTGAAAAACTAATGATAAATCAGTTAATTACAAATGTAATAAATAAATAAATAAAAATTATAGAAGGGTAGTAAGAAAGGAAGAAATTGTTAAATTGGATATTTGAATATGCAAGATGATAGGAGACCAAAAAAAATGGCTGGAATTTAAAAAGCAGTTAAAAACAAAGGGCATGGGGTATTAGCAATTGTGGAAACATGTGTAAAAGAAGAAGAACATACATGGGAAGATTTATTATGGCAGGGTATAAATAGAAAAAAAAAAGAAAAAGGGTTGGTGGTATAGGAGTTATGTCAAAAAAATATTTAAATACTGTAAAGTGCTGAGAACATTTATGGTTTGAGATAAGATTAGGAAGACAAGAATGGATAGTGGCTGCAGTATGTATGGCCACTGGAGATAGTCAAACTATAAGGGAATGGAACAGTAGCATATATAAATGCCTAGTTAAGGATATATTGAGTTTTTAAAAAAGAGGAAAGAGAATAATGGCTATAGGGAATATGAATGGGCATATTGAAGAAATTGAAGGCATTGATAACAAGAATAAATAGATTTTGAAATTTTTTTGCCAAAGAGTGAATTTGAGCATTGGAAATTTATCAAATATTTATTAGGGGTAATATCCATGGTGTAGAAATAATATATTTCACACAATAGATTCTGTATTAGTAGAAAAAGAGGGAATGAGTAAAATATGGAAAATTAGTATTTGGTAATAAAGAGAGAGTATGTAATAGTGATCATAATTTCTTTATAATAGAAATAGTAATGTGATGAAAAATAGTAATGAAAATAGAAAAAATAATGAAAATGTGGGTGAAGAATAAATGATAAGAATAAGTTAGAAGAATATAAAATAAAAGTAGAAGAAATCATGGAAGAGTTTGTTGTGGGTGAATATAAGGACTGATATGTTGAAGTAGAAAAAGTGGCAAATAGAGTTTTAGGTAAGAATATTCAAAAGAATAAAACTAATAGAAAAGTGAGAATTAGTAAAAATGTAAAAGAGATGAAAAAACCATATAGAAAATATAAATGTGTTATTAAAAACAAGAAAGTGAAAAGGATATTAATATTAATTAGGAAAACTATTTTTAAAAAAGTTGGCTAAAAATTATATAGAATGAAATAAAATAGCAAATTGTTGGAAGATATTAATAAAAGTGAAAGAGTTGGGAGTAAAAAAACTTTAGAAATATATTTAAAAAAGGAATATAGGTGAAGGAGAAGTAGTATTATTAAATGATGAGGAAAAAGAGTATAGCTCTAGAGAAGAATTAGAGACAACCTTAAATAAGTATGCAATGGATATAGAAAAAAGATGTGAAGAATAGAGTGATAACAAACATAAAAACACTAGTAATGAAAATTTTAGTTTTACAGAAAATGAATTGAATGAAAGTGGAAATGCAAATGGTTTAGATGTATGGGCAGCAGAGATAGTGGTGAATTTGGAAAATAGAGCACAAAAAACAGAATTTCCAGATAGCTGAAATAATACAAGTGTAAGGTTATTATTTAAAGGAAAGGATAATGACAATATAAATAAACAATTATAGACCAATTGTGGTAGCATTAGTGTTATATAAAGTTTTTGCATATATGGTGGCTAGAAGGTGGCAAAATGGATGAAAGAAAATAATATAATGGGAGAAATGCAAGGAGGTTTTTAAATGGGTAGACATATAGGAGATAGTTTATTTGTAATCAGGTTAACTTATAGGTATAAGTAAGAATACAGACAGATAGTTACATATGGTCTTTATAGATATAGAGAAGGTGTTATGATAGAGTAAATAGAAATAGATTATGGGTAAGTTTAGTAAATTTAGGAATGAATGGAGCTTTAGTGAATTTTATTGAGATTGTATGAAAAATAATTACTATATATATAACTTAGGAAATATAAAAATGGAGTGGGACTAGGGCAAGAATGCTCTATGTCACCTATTTTGTTTTTATTATATTTGAGAGATATGGAGAGAGCAATAAAAAGACTAAGCAGAAATGTAGAGATAAAAACAGGCAAAACCTCTTTATACATATTAATCATGTGATGTTTATTGGCTTAAGTGTAGAGATACCATTAATAGATGGCAAGGGAGTGTGTATATTATCAGGCCTTTTATTTTTTGATGATATCTTCTTGTGCACAGAAAATAGGAAAGATTCAGATGTGCACAAGGGTGGGTAAAGAGGTGGGGATTAAATTTAGTGAAGAAAAATCAGAAGTAACGATGATAAATGCTGGGGAAAGAGAAGAAAAAGAAAATTTTATTGGGGGTATATAGTTAAATTAAGTGAATGGGTATAACTGTTTGGGAATTGTTTTAAGTAACCAGAGAAATTGCTTGGATAAAGGGGAAAAAAAATTAATATATAAAGCAAAGAAAACAAAAAGGCTGATAAGGAAATCAACAGTGTTTTCATGTAATAAATATGATGTAGCAAGAATTGAATGGGAGTGGCGGTAGCAGAGTTAACTTGTGGTAATGGTGCATTTTTTTAAAATAAAGGGTGTTAGATTACTTAGAAAAAGTACAATGTAGGAAGTATGTATTAGATGCAGATGTGTGAACAGCAGAGAAGGCAATTCAAGGAGAAATGGGATGGTCAAGTTTTTATATGAGAGATGCAAAAAGCAAAATAAAAATGTTTGGTAGATTGCAATTTATGGATAGTAAGAGAATAGCCAAAATTATATTTAATTGTGTTACAAGTAAAGGACACACAACAAGATGGGTAAGAAAGTACACTATGCAGAAGATTTAGAAAAAGATTTTGGGTCAGTATACTTGTACAAAAGGTGGGGTGGTTGTGTTAGGAGAATTGCTGAGTATTATAGTGGCAAAGAATGGGATAGAGAATAGATGCATTAATAAAAAATAGGGAGTTGGAGAGATGGTGAACTAGTATGAAAATATATATAGAAGAAAACAGAATATTGGGTATCAGTTAATTTACAATAATAATAAGGAAAGTAGTTTACTGTTTAAGGCTCAAACAGGATCATTAGTAACAAGAGAATATATACATAAATAGAGAAACGTTGATTTAGTCTGCAAGTTATGTAAGAAAGGCATGGAAAATATTAGGCATCTGCTAATTGAATGTAAATGTTTACAAGCAGAAAGGGTACAAATAATGAAGTTGTGAGAAAATAAATATAAGCAAAATAATTATACAGAATGTGGGGATCTTGGTTTTTATGCTGGATTTGGAAGAAGATAAAGGACATCTAGATATAAAAGGCATAGAATCGACAAAAATGATATAATAGAAATTGTATGGAGCAGAATAGAGAAGAATATGGCAAAAACTTAGGTTGGAGAATAAAAAGGAAAGAGAAGGTGGATAACAAGTTTCTCTGGGCATAGTGGCTAAGAAATTCCTGACTTCAATAAAGGAGAAGCTATAGCACATTGGATTGCACTGTTTTAACTTCTAAAGTCTTTTCTAGTTTAAGACAATCAAGTGCAGTTTCAAATTCAGTAACATTTACTAGTTCTATCAGTCTGCTATTAAAGGAATATTGTAAAAGAAAAACTTTCACAACTCTACTCTAATAATGCTTTATCAATCATGTGCTTAGGGATCTGATATATAAAAATAAAAATGTAATTTAGGATGGCAGTGATCATTTTTTAGAAGTGCTTTTATATTCACCATGCTTACATAAAAGTGACCAGTCCTTACAAAGAGTTACTTTTTCATGCTTCAAAATAATTATCATAAAAGTCGTTTGCCATGTTCGTTTACAATATAATGACAACTGGTATTTTATACTACTTTGTTTGCCTTCAGATGTAAATGGAATTTTAAATTTTATTCTATTTAATGATAACATTTTCTACTGAATTCAAAAATCTTATTTTGTCAAAAATTTCTGCTATATTTTGAAGAACTAAGTCATTTTTATTTACAGCAAATCTGAAAAGAAAAAAAAGAAAGAGAAAAACTTTAATAAATGCATATTGGGTTCATCAGTACCAGCATAGCTTATTTGATATCTGTGTAATCAATTAGTGTGATACATAAGGCAATTTTATAAAAAAAGTTATAATGAAAGCTAAATTTAAAAGTTTAAAATAATAATGATAAAAATGTTAAAATGCACGACATTTTGAAATATAGAGAGAACTGAAAGTAAAAATAAATACACTGATGAAATAATACAAATTTCTTAATTAGTACTATCCTTAATCCTATCATCTCGAAATGATAATTATGAGCTGAAGTGAGTTAGATTTAACACCAAATATAATCTCTATCACGTGAAGCTAACAACATCAGTAATCTATACTTAGATAAAGTTTTTGAATTGGAAATACTGTGTGTATATATATATATATGTATTTTTAAAATTATTAATATTTTTATAACAGTTATTAAAATCGTACTAACAGAAGTTTAATTAATAATTAATTTATAGACAGCTAAATAAAATTATGTACAAAAATTGTGATGAATGTTTAAAAAAGTTAGTAAAACATCTATATTTTCACGGTTATAAGATATACATTTAAACAAAGCAATATACGATTTAACCCCAAAAAGACTTTATTTAAATATTTATAGTTTCAAAAAACTTAAGAAATTCCTTGAGCAGTTTGATAATTTGATAAAATATATGAGATAAAAATTATGAGTGGAATTCTTGTGCTCAGTCATTAACTTTGCTACTCAAACAGTGATTTTTACAAATAACTTATTTTCTGTCTTGCATACTTTATTTCAGTCGGCGACAATAGCTTATTTAGAAACTAAAAGTTCGAGCTCAATTTCTATTTGAGAAAAGTAAAAAATAATCTCATTTTTGGTCAATTAAACGCTTTTAACCTATCATTTCGATGCTCGAACGTCATTTGATTACCCGTTTAAATCTATGGTTTATTTCTTTGACTTTTAGATCATATTTTTGATATATTAAATTTTGTTCAATGTTCAAAATTTATATATATTTTAAATAACGAAAAAGTACAAAAAAAAATCAGGCATTGTTGTAAGAATATTGACTTAAATCTATGTTATGTTTTCTTTTATACAATTGATTAGATTTATTAAAATGTTGAATTTTATAAGCAACTGAAAGAGACCGAGGGACTTGTGAATATATATATATATTAACTAACTGCAACATTTGTGTAAGTTTAACTGTCAATCTTATGAGTTTGCTAGCTGTTGAAGTTTTCTTTTTTATTATTTTTTCGAAAGATGAACTAGGATTCTAAATACTGTCTTTATATATATTTGGGGACAATTTATTCATAGTTTAGTTGATTCAAAACTGTGACAAGCTTTTAGATTAATATTCGATTAGCTTCTATGTATGAGTTACAACATACAACAAAGTTAGTAAAAACTCTTAGTGACAGAAAATCATTAATACTTTAATGTTTTATTATTATAATTCGTCTCTTTAGCTCCCTTCAAATCGAGTTCTCGTCTCATTAAGAGCACCTTTCTCTTTTTTTTTCTACAACAAATCCAGTCAGCACAGAGTCTCTCCGGCTTGATTTTTGCAAGCTGTCGCCTTCAACTGATGTTTACAACAGAACCACGCGTTTCTAATTACCCACTGCAGCAACCTGCGATATTAATATCAATATAGAGGGCAGTATAATTGACATGGGTGTCGATTTCTTTCTTGACAGTACACATGATTGAACATTCCGCTGTAATTCACATGGAAAATAGTAGCAGTTTTTATATAATTCATGTTATGAGCAAAGAACAAGATTTAGGTATCAAAGTTATGAAATGTTAACGAACCATCTTCTCATGGATAATGGGATAAGTGAAATAACAAAAGGATGCATATTAAAAAAATATCACTGTTGTAATGTGGCGATCTTTTTAAACAAAATATAGTTGACACTCTAACGGTAATTTTTTTTTCATTTTATAAAAAAAAAAAAACTTGTACTTTCTGTTTATTTGCCCACTCATCTAACTAACTTCTATAATCCCTGAAACAGATTTACTATAAAGAATGTTACGACAAAATATTGACACAGTTATTAAAGTAGCAAAATTATTAATCCTATTTTATATAATGATGTTTTAAAGTAGTGCTACTTGAATAAACATGGCTTGTGCGTATGAGATGTTTTGAAAAAAATATATACATAAGTATATGTCATTTTATTAAACTTTAGTGTTTTTAGATTTTACCTTTAATATAATTAGCCTTTATATATATATATAGCATTTAATCTATTTTCAATTCTCCGGATTCGCTAAAATTCAGCTTTAAGAAGTTTGTTAAAATTCAAGTTTTAGATTTAAAAAAATATATTAAAAATATCAACGTGTTAACGTAATTAGCAAGATTTAGTCATAAATTCTCAATAATGCGACTATAGTAAATTATTTTCTGCAGAATACCTATTTTTTAAAATTTAAAGTAACAAAATTTATTATAACAAATATTTATAAAAGAATCTAATCACAAGGTATGTAGATAATTGGTGGCTTTAAACATCGAACCTGGCTAGATATCAAAGTTAATTCAGATTACAATATATATACACACGCACAACAATTAACAAAATAAACTTAAACAGGAAATAAACGAAACATAATAAAGATTTTATATAAAACAATAAGATGCTGTAAAAAGCTCATTATAGTTTATGATGTATTTTAAAATTAGGGTGCTAAAATAAATTACCTACAAGAATCGTAAGCAATTGAAAACAATCTCTGATCATGATGAATGGTAATTATTTGCTTATGATTTTCGATAAAGAAACATCTCTAAATTTTACAAGAAAAAATCGAGTGCTATTCACTTCTTAGTTAATGGTAAATAAGCCAATAAACATCACACGACCACCTCCTCTTATGCTTGTGTATAACTTGTTAAAATAGGCAAAACTCACTATATATATTTTGCCATACACATCAAGCTAGAGTAATCAATGGATGCCAGAAGGTTTGTGCATAAAATCCCCATCTAGTGCCTATTCATCCAATATCCCCAGACTAGTTTCTGGCTTATGGCCTTCATCAGTGAGGAGCCTTGGATCTGAGAGCACTGCATCTAGATCTTAGGATCTAATACAACCCTCCAGCAACCACATTTTATCTCCATTTAACTACAAAACTATGAGTCTTAAATTGAAATTACCATAACGTTTTCAATCCAAGCCCATTAGCTTATATAGTCATATGGATCTGAACCTAGTTCAGTACCCATACATTTTGGTGTCTTTGGTTCTTTAATAACCATAGCCACCACTATCCTATTAGGCAGGATTGGTTTTAAGCCAATAAACATCACATGACCACCTCCTCTTATGCTTGTGCATAACTGTTGTCCTCACTGACAAAGGCCATAAGCCAGAAACTAGTCTGGGGATATTGGATGAGTAGGCACTAGATGTGGATTTTATGCACAAGCCTTCTGGCATCCATTGATTACTTTAACTTGCTGTGTATGGCAAAATATATATAGTGAGTTTTACCTGTTTCAACAAGTTATACACAAGCATAAGAGGGGGTGGTCATGTGATGCTTACTGACTTAAAACCAATTCTGCCTAATAGGATAGTGGTGGATATGGTTATTAAAGAACCAAAGACATCAAAATGTATGGGTACTGAACTGGGTTCAGACCCATAGGACTATATAAGCTAATGGGCTTGGATTGAAAACATTAAGGTGTTTTAAATTAAGACTCATAGTTTTGTAATTAAATGGAGATAAAATGTGTTTGCTGGAGGGTTGCCTTAGATCCTAAGATCTAGATGCAGTGCTCTCAGATCCAAGGCTCCTCACTGACAAAGGCCATAAACCAGAAACTAGTCTGGGGATATTGGATGAGTAGGCACTAGATGGGGATTTTATGCACAAGCCTTCTGGCAACCATTGATTACTCTAGCTTGCTGTGTGTGGCAAAATATATATAGTAAGTTTTGCCTGTTTTAATGGTAAATAATGAAGGTCATTTAAAAATACTTGATGCTATTTTTTTATTCAGTTTTTAAAGCATTATACTTTTTATCATCAAATTTAAATATGCAGTTCACAAAACACAAAGTTCCAAGAGCAAAAAATAACGGACAAGGATTAAAAGACTTGATTGTAATCAAGTAATCTTTTAGCTCAACGCTGGGATTATTAAAAATATTTTTGAAACACCTGATTAAAGGCAATACAAAATTTAACACTACTTATCATGATAAGTTAGTTTCTCAGGAGTTCAACTAAATAGTATATTGAGCATAATAATTTAATTCCATTGCCCAAATTAAAAGAAAACCTTTTAAAACGTTTTTAATATGGTAATCTCAGTCAGGAATTTTTAGCTTGATTTCACTACTCTTGTCATTGGGCTAAACAATAAAGAGTATAAAGAAATATTTAGTCTTGCGTGGACTACGTTTCATAGAGCTAAAAAATTGACATTTTCCGATTGCAATAAATATTTTTTTTATATAAAATTATCGATAAAACTTGTTTGAGCCTAAAGACTATACTTACAACATCTTTCTACCAATAAGGAGTTAAAAGACAACCACAACAAGACTAATATTTATGTCATGATTTCTAAAAGTAATATCTGATTTTTAAAGCTTTTTAATAAATGTTCTAAGTCATATAAAATGACTAGGAAAAATAGAAACATAGTATATAAAGTCAAATATTTTTCAGAAATATTAATTTTCTACTTAAATGACATATCTATCTTTATTTAATATTGTAATTCATTAATTTTTATTTAGACCTGGAACATTTTTTAATCTTAACTTCAGTATTTTTTAATTCTTACATAATGTTTTTGTTTAAGTTTTGTAATTGCAAGATTTTTTTTTTTTAGCTTAATAAGATTTTTTGCTCTTACCTTTATAGTATATATCAGGGGTCAGCATCCTTTTAGTAGTGTCATGCTGAACCTATGTTATAATGTTATTCCACGTGCCAACATGATTTTACCAATCTTATTATATACTATCAAAATTAGTTCAGTTATAATGGGCTTCAAAGTTATATATAATATAGTATAATTGGATGTTATATTATTGGGCATTCAATATTTTAAAATATTTAGAATCATGTGAAAAGTAACTTTTTTAAAATTTGTAATTTTTAACATGCTTATTAAAAATTATATTACAAATGATAAATTACAACTTTTTACCTATACAAAATATATAATTTAAATTAAAAAAATATCATGAATTCTAATATGATTAGCTAATTTTTATTTTTAAAATAAATTAATATGAATCTTGCCCTTGCACCTCCTTGCTCAATTGCTCAATGTCAGGTGTGTAATTGGCCACTTTTAGCTTCACACATGCTTCTGAATGTTCAGGTATTAGGCAACTTCTTTGTGAACTCAAAATATTTTTCATATGTGAGAAAATTTGTTCACATAAGTAAGTTGAATCAAATGCCAAAAGTAGATCACAAGCAGTTTTTTTTCCAAAGAATTAAATCTTTCAGGTAATGATATCCAACAATTGAGAATGAAAGCCGACTTTTCTAGACAGTTCGCTTCAAGAGTTTTCTGCAATTCTACAAGTTTAGTTTTTCACAATTCTGATGACATTAATTTGATTAATTCCATTTCAAAACTATCAATATCCATCCACTCAAAAAGAGATAAATCAAATGGAGCCATCTTTAAATAAATTAAGTCAGGTTTGATGAGGAAAGAAAATATGGGTGTATGTGGAAATCTTCACATCATTTGGAAAATTCTTCTCTGAGAGCTTCAATGTATCTTTGAAGTTCATCTTTGTTAATGTTAAATTGATTTGCATGGGTCTTTACATTTGGAAAATAGTTGTAGGTGCTAGTGTTAATATCATGCCAAAATATATCTAATTTTGATGCAAAACCTTTCCAATATTCAAAAAATACTAGTACTGTTTGACCATTCCTTTGCAAATGCAAGCATAACTCATTTAGGTGTTGAGTTATATCTGTCAGAAACTTCAATTTGCATAACCAGTCTTCATTATTTATTTCCAGATAATGTTGTTCTTTTTCATCAAGAAACATCTTGATTTTTTTTCAGACATGATACAACCCTGTTCAACACATTACCTCCAATGAACATTGCTGAATAGAGGGGGGTCTATATATGCACTATTCATTTCTTGCAAAAAGGATTTAAATTGCCTATGTATTAATGAAGAATGAGAAACTATGAAATTAATTATTTTAATGACAGTATCCATTACAGAATTCAAGCATTGTGATGAGTTTTTTGCAACTAAATTTTCCTGATGTATAATGCAGTGGAAACTCAATATTCAATGTTTAATATGATTTTCAAGAAGCTTAACAAATCTCTTTTCCATTCCAACCATTGCATGGCTGGCATCAGTAGTAACACTAAATATTTATTTATGTTAATTTTCTGATTTTCAAAATAATTGAAAAATGCAGGGAATATGATTGTTGTCACAATATCATGCAACTATTGCTAGGCATACCACATCATTACATCAGTGCTTTTATTAACAGCGACACTGAATACAACAGCTTGTTGTAAACTGGTTTTATCTTCGGCCATATCAGTTATTCTTCTTTGAATTGATCTTGCAAAAGCTGGTATTTCTTGAATTCGATACAGTATCATTTGTTTATTTGGTAGATCACTGAATAAGATTTTAGCACTTTTCAAAAATGTTTCTTTGATGAATTGTCCACATGTGAAAGGTTGCCTTTCAAAGCTATGCAATGAATATTTGTATAACTACATTCAGTGGCTTTATTTTGGGTTCTAATTATTTGACTAAAATAAGTAAAAACAGGCCTTTTTATAGCTTCATTTTTCTCATCTGAGTTTTTAAATGTAAACACATGTTTAGTTTGATAATGTCTTTGTACACTTGAGATACGACATACAATACTTTCACAGCATAATATACATACAGCACAATCTTTATTTGTCCGAGAGTCTTGAAAAGAGCGAATATCACGGTTTTGTCTTTTGTGGGACATTTTGGGAATCTCTCAGTCAGTATGCCATGAGAATCTCTTTTTTGAAAGAAGCACCACCAATGAGCATCGATTATTTACCATTCAACTACAAAAATAGCTTTCTAGAATTGATAATGTAATAAGATTTTTATTTGGATTATGATCTCATTTTTTAATATTATCAGAAGTAAAATGTGAATATGTAGAATTTATTTCCTTGCTAACAAAAATATCTTTTAAATGAAGTCAAGTGTATTATTTTCTGATGAATGATTTAATCGTAAATTCAATGTTGAAGGTAAAAACAACAACAAAAAAAGATTCTGTAATTAAAAAATATTTTTTTACTATTTCAATTTATTCTGAGTGCCATTGACAATCGTTGATATACCAAGCATGGCATGGGTGCCATAGGTTGCCGACCCCTGGTATATATGATAGTTGTATATTTTTAAAAAGGTTTTAATTGGATAGCTAAAAAAATATTATATTTTCATAAAACTGTGTTTTTGTATGAAGACAATGTTAGTAGTAATAAAAAAAAAAAAAGAAAGTGTGACATATGTTATGACAATCTTATTGATTTTGTACACACATACATATATATTAAATAATATTGAAATTTTATTTTTACAAAATTGATCAAATATAAGTAATAATTATATAATTAAACATGAATATCTAAAATATGTGTCTGAACTCTAAATTAGTAGTGCTCATATCCAATTCACATATAGAAAATCATAATTTGCATTTAGATAGAGAATTGAATATGAATTAATTGACAGTACAAAAAAATAAAAAGTCATTTATAATAATTGCAAATAGAAGTTGGTTTCTTGAAAAAAACAACAACAAATGCACAAGAATATTACAAAAATTAAAGTGGTCTATATATATATTGAATTAAATTTTTCCATGGATTGTTATTATAATAAAGAATAGAAAGAGATTATATTTATGCAAACGGATAATTTTTAGCTTTTGATGTTGCTAAAAAACTATTAATTATAACTGTTGCAAAATCCTGAAGCTAAATAAGTTTTCTTATTAATCTATGATAGCTTTTTTGTAGAAGTAAAAGGAGGTCCTGTTTTAGTACAAACCTAAATTCTTATATAAATTTAAACTCAAAAAGCTATTTTTTAATAATGTGAGAATGTAAAAGAATAACATCTTTCTTAACATTCTGCAATCAAACATCTTTTTGGATTGGTATTATAATAATAGAAAGAGATTATATCCAAGAAAACACAGATAATTTTTGGTTTTTGATGTTTTTAAGAAACTCAATTACTGCAGGAAGTTGCTGTTAACTGAAAGGAGATCATTTGATTCCTGTTGGAGGCTTAATGAAATTGAACAGGATAAATCCCTAATATCTACTCCAGACATATTTGTTACTGTAGCTGCTGTTACTATGTGATTATTCAAATAGGCTATGAACATGGATGGGCTCCTCACCAACATACATTAGTCAATGTGATGAGTTTATTGGCTTTTTATCTCTGAGTTTAGATCAAGAAATACCATAGTTTTTCTTCTCAGTTTCCAGATAGCTCAACTGAAATATCAGTTGAGTTTTCTTGAAGGCAGAATGAATGTGTTTGAGTAAATTTTCTAATAGATATTTACAATCATGACAAAAAAAAATCATGGTCCTTATTCCCAGGAGATTGAAAAATCACCAACCAAGGCAGCAGTTGGTGACTGAAGATGGAAGGTACTAATAATCTCTAAAATTCAGGTTGCCATTTAATGACAACCTTTTATTTAGATATTTACAACTGCAGATCGCTTTCAAGTAAAGAAGGTAGCAAAAATCGGAAGAATTATCTAATATTAAATGGGACATTATTGGTTTTCATGAAGTTAGAAAAAAATGTAAAGAGACAATTGATCATATACTGTACTACAAAGGCATAAAGATTAAAAGTACAAGTGAGGTAGGATTCATTATAAATAAAAAATGGGATGACATTATTGTGGAGACAGATGGAGTAGCAAGATTAGTTATTCAATTTAATAGAAGATATCAAATCCAGATAGTTCAGATTTATGCCCCAATAATATCTCATTGTGGTGAAGAAGTGGAAGATTCTTATGGATGTATAAAATACTTTTGATCAGACCAAATAACATTTTAAAATTATCATGGGAGACTTAGCAAACAACATTTTAAAATAGTCATGGGAGACTTTAATGCTAAAATTAGTAAAAAATTAAAAGATAAAAGTGATTTAGATAAATTTGATTATAGTGATAAAAATGAGAGAGAACATAGACTTGTAAAGTTTGCATAATATAAACAGAAATGGACATGAAAATATCAGAATGAAGGTACAGACAGATTGGATTATATCTTGACTAACAGAAAATATGTATTTCAGGATTTGTGAAGTTTTCATAATATAAACAGAAATGGACATGGAAACATCAAAATGAAAGCACAGCAGAATTGGATTATAATTTGACTAACAGAAAATATATATTTCAAAATTGTAATGTTATTAATAAATTCAACAAAGGAAGTGATCATAGATTAGTGAGATGTAAGATACATGTTAATAATGCAAAACTAGAGAGACAAAAATTATTAAGAAAAACAATATTCACAGTTGATATTCCTAATCTTCAGAAACATTCCAATAGATTTAAATTAGAACTTGCAAATCATTTTCAAATATTAACATATTTTGAACATGGTTCAGATTTGAGAAAAATCAATAGGAAGATAACTGATACATTTTTAAAAACTGTAATAAGGATAGCTAGTACAAAAAAGCAACAATTGGCCAATAAATTTTTTACTAAGATTACAATTTAAGAAGAAATATAAAAATATATAAAAATAATTCATTAAGAAGGATTGAATACCTTGAATTTTGCAAAGTGGCATGAAAAAGAATTGATTATGATAGAAGAAAGTTTTATTGTGAACTGGCAAGAAAAGCTATAGAAAAAAATAAAAATCACAAGAGTGTAAAATAATATCTTGGTATTGATAGGAAACTTATTTCTGCAATAAGAAAATAAACTGAAACTATTATTAGAAAGAGAGATTATATTATGAAATGTGTAGAACAATTCTATCAAGAATTATATAGCAATAAAGAACAAGGAAAAGTACTCCCTACAACTTCTATATCTTCTGAACTATTCATGATTCTTAATGAAGAAGTGAGACTTGCAATTAAATTTATGATACTCCAGATAATGATGGAATTATAATCATATCTTAAAAGTAGCAGGTGAAGAAATATTTTTTTTTGGCAAATTTATACATCACATGTCTAAATAATAAAGATGTACCAGAAAATTTGAAGAATGCAGTATTAATATTTTTAAAAGGTGACAAAGAAGATATTAGAAATTACAGATCTATCAGTCTTCTATCAGTTTTATACAAATACCAAAATAATTACAACTCATCAACAGCAAACTTTGGATTTTAAGCAAATAAAAGGACAATCTGTATTTAAAAGTGATTTTAGTACAATTGATTATATCCAAGTGTTGAGAGAAATTATAGAAAAAAACCAATGAATATGAGTTACCATTATGCTTTGCATTTGTAGAGTATGAAAAAGCATTCACTTAAAAAAAAAAAAAAAAATCATATATAGCTATGTAACTAACTGATCACAAAACTATGGTAAGTTTAGAGTTTTGATTTTCAAATATAATAATTATCTTTAAATAATCCACGATTAAAGAATATAAATTTTATGTTAATGTCATGAAGGAATCTCATGCAATGAGCATAATTGTTTCAGAAACATGTTTGCAAAATGGTCTGCTCTTTTAATGATATGTTGAAATGCATCTATTTAGAGGGAATCTGTTCCTGACTACAGTTTAGAGCAAAATTATCATCCAGTTAGAAACATTTATACAGGAAAACTTTAATATAAAATCAAAATATGTGTAAAAATTCATAAACAATTAATTTATCATAATTAACTTCTATGAACTAATATTGTACACATAGATTTGAACTACAGTGGACTTTTTAAATGCCTAAAAATGTCGTAAATTGATACTGTCATCTGCTATTTGATTTTTTAAAATTCACATTAGTTTCATGATATTATAATTAAAACTACTTAACTTGGAAATTTCCTTCATGACATACCACACACTTTTAAGTTCATTTTTTATTTTTTTAATGATACATTTCATAATCTGCATATTTGTATTTCTGATAGTTTTATTATTATCTAGTCTGGAAATTATTTCTTTTATAGCTATTACAGTGGTTTCCTATTTTTTTCTGGTTCATGAACAAAAATATTATGCATTATATATATATAGTATAATTTAAAAAAAATTACTTTCAGCATTTTCATTGCTAAAAATACAAATAAAATTAAATTGGTAAAAAAACCTTGTAGAATATGAGAAAGATATCAGATGAATAAATAGAAGAAAAAAAATTCTAAAACACAATATGCATGCACATGCTATGGCAACCAATAGCATTCATTGTTCTATTCATGTTCTTTGAGCCTTATAGCAGAAATTGTTTTCCTTACATTCAGTAAAGCATAAAAGATATGGTTTTTTTTCTAAATTTCTTATAATAATTTTCTTGTTTTAATGTATTTTTATTATTTCTAAAGATTAAGTTAAAAAATAATTATATCACAAAATTTATTTAAATGGAAGACTACATATATAGAATATTTTCCTTTGTGAACTATTATAACTTTATCTTTCTTCTTGCATTGCCAAATCCATATAATATTAATATTATTTATGTTCTTTATTCCTTTTTACGCTTTTTTACAACTCACTATTGACAGTTTCGATTGCTCCAGCAATTTTCTTCATAACTTCTATTCATATTTCCAAATATTAAGTAGAAGTTCTATAAGTAGAACTTCTATTCATATTTCCAAATCTTAAGTAGAAGTTCTATAAGTCGAAGTTCAGAAGAAGATTGTTGGAGCAATTGAAACTGTTAATAGTGGGTTGTAAAAAAGCATTGTAAAAAGTAATAAAGAATGTAGATAATATTAATATTATATAGAATATAAATTTACAGTTTAAGCCTTGATAAGATTACATTAATTGTTTAATGTTATTAATTTAAAATACTATTTGTATCCATAGGATACACAAAAGAAAGTGCTTCGAGAAATATAACTGATAATTTGAATTAAGTGAATTACATTGCTAACTAAACCTTCCATAATAATGTTCATTGTATGACCTAATGATCATAGTTTAAGTTTTAATTTAGTGAGAAAAAGTGTACATAAAATAATATGTACATTGAATAAGATAGTCAGTATGCAGGACTCCCATGTATTTCATATATACTTGTATTTCATTTTTAATTAATTTGCACAACATACCTAGTCAATCAATGTTACATATACTTATTAGAATAATTCTTGTAAATTAGATATTTAATGAATTCTTATTTCAAGGAACAAAAAATATATACATAGAAGCCCTGATTGATTTTTTTGTATTTATTTATCCCATACTGTATATTGTAATTTTTATATTTTATTAAATTATCAATTTATTTAGTTATTAAATTAGTATTATTATTGTCTTATTTTGCATTCTACAGAATTCTTTTATATATAGAGAGAATATATTTCTTCCTATAAAAGAGTTGTGCACAACTAAGAATCCATGTTCTCCACTGGAGAATTGTGCTTAGTACATGGGGAAAATGTAAACAGAAATAATGTTACCAGAGATATTAAATCTAATTCTAAAGCCAGTCAATTTATGTATCTAAATTGTGTCATCCTCATGGAATGACTAGTATATTCTTTAAAATAAATAAAACTGATTTTACTTAGCATACTAAGATAGTCTTTTTCACTTTTATTGTATGAGCTGTGCCCAATTGTAAGACCTGATGATAAATATTTTAAGTGATTTTATACTTCCATTAATTTAATCAATTCCTCAAATAATTTTCTTATATGATTCATAAATTTGAGTATATTAATGTGAAGTTTGATCATCATCATTCAATATGCATTTTTAATTATTAGAATATCCACCTACATATCAACAAGTATTTTTTCATTTTTCATTACATAATTTGACACAAATATGTCATCATATTTGCAGAAGAGTGATATTTGCTTCTTATTTTAATTTGAGACCATTTTCTAAAATTTTAACTGTTTCCACATTATGTATGGCTCCATTACAACAGAAGGCCAACTCTGAGGTCTAGATTAATTAACCATCCACACATTCCTCTATATTCTATTATATAAAATGAATGACCAATATTTAGACCTGATGAAAATGATCATGATTAGAAATAAAGAAGTGATTGCAGTTGTATGCATATGAATTAGAATGAAGAAACAAAAAATAAACTATCAGTACAAAAAGAGGTAGGATAAAGCAAATTTAAAAGTGTCAGATGTCAATATACTGGAATATTACATGGAAGAAAAAAATGAAGCTTTTCTAATAATAAAAAATAAATGGTTTATCAAAAAAAGAGATGAAAGGAAAGCTTATCAGACTAAATAATGATATTAATATGAAAATATGTAAATAAGAATAAAAATGAAATTGAAGAATTTGAAATAATTATCACAGAAAAAAAGAGATAAGAAGTAAATGAACATGGTCCAACTGTATCAATCATAGGAAAAAGATGAAAGTTAATGGGAAGAAAAGAGAAAATGACAAAGAGGAAATGAAACAAGTTTTAACAGGCAAACAAAAAAGAAAAGAAAAAAAGAAAAACAGTAATGAAATAATGAAAAAAAAATAACAAAATGACAAGAAAATAAAAACAATATTAAAATATTAAATGAGATTAAATAAAAAAGAGATCAAATAAGAGAAAAATAGGAAAGTACAAGTAAAAATCAAACGATTAGCAAAGTTGGAGAAAAAAGATCAAAGGTTTAAAGAACCCTTCCTCCTAAAAAAAAAAAATGTTTAAAAAAAAAAATGCTAAAGAAAATCAACAAAATTTTCAAAGAAAATAAAGAAATACTTAAGAAATTGGAAACAGAATAAAGATGATAATTGAAAATTTTCAAAAAGTGAAGTTGGAAGAAAGTCAAGAAACAAAGGATAATTATTGGGTGATGTAAATATGAAAAAAAGAGTATATTAAGACAGGATAAAAAAATCAGAAACAAATTAAGAAGCAAGTTCCAGTAAATAAATAAAAAAAGTAAAAAAACAAAAAATAATGTAAAATGTTAAAAGAATGCTAATGCAAATAAAACATTTTGAAGAAATAAAGCATATAGAAGATAACAGAAATGTTAGTCAAGACACAGATGTAACAACAAGTCTTAAAACAAAGTGTCAAAATCTCTAAATCTAGAGTTATAGATGAGAATAATGAAATCACATTCTTGCTTGCCAGTAACTATATATATGACTTCTGAAACAAGAACTTTTTTTTGACTGAAAGTTTATGATAATGGATTTACTTTATATTATATGTGGATTATTTTCATCATCTAGTGTTAATTGTTGAGTTTAGAAAAATTCAAACTTTATTTAAACTTTTTAAAATGTAAGCTATTCACATAACAATAGCAAATAACCATGTAAATCAACCTAGTGTTATATGCTATAATGTTTCAAATTTACTCAGGTATTAATTGTAATTTTTTTAAAAAGAGAGAGAAATCAAGAGGTTACTCAGTGATAAATATATTAAAAAAATTATATTATTGCTTTTGACAAAATAGATCTGTCAGCTAGAATCAGTATTTATGAATCTAAAAATCACTGTTTGGATTCCAATGATAATACTGCCACTGCAAAGCTAGCAGCACCCAAAGAAGAAAAGAGAATACCAATTGAAACATGTTTTGTACTCACCTGTATTCTATTATTACTAAATGAATGTATTTGAAAAATTTAAAATTTTAATTTTTAATAAATAAAAAAATCAATTAAAACTAAATAATGAAAATAAACTAGTATATGGGCCTTTTATTTTCCAATCTCAGAAGATTGAGAGAAATAATCTTTTTTGTAAAAATAGAATCTATTAATCAGGGTTTAATGCTGTCATTTCTGAGAACTGTGATAACAAGACTGTTTCAAATAATAAGATAGAAAGGACAGATTTTAGACTTCAGTATCTAGTTAGTAAGTTATTCTTGTAATTCAATTGTTACTAGTTTTTTTTCTTTTCTGAGATAATGTAATACTTGGTTGTTAATGTTACTCACAGAAAAAGTATTTTTTAAACATTCCTCTTTATTACTGCTTAGCATGCTTTCAGTATATTTACTATATGTCATGAATATAATATAGTAAATATACTGAAAACATACTAAGCTGTAATACAACTGAACATTTAAAAATATATATTTTCTATGAGCATATTCATTAACAACTAAGTATCAAGTCATGTTTGAAAAAAAAAAACCAGTGTAAAATAATATTGTAATCGGATATAGACTAATCCCACTATTAGTTTAAAATGTTTTTGAAATGGATTAAACTTAACCATGTAGCCTACTCATTACAAATTAAAATGTAGAAGAATACTCCTGGAAGAAATCTGCAACAAGGATTGTGTTTCATCCATAAGCATGACTGTTTCAGCCTCCATTAGCCTGACTGCAAATTAATATATTGGAAAATGGATAAAGTTAACATAAAATAATCTACCCTGGAAATTTTTGTTAACTTGGAAATTAATAATGGCTACAAAATAAGATAATGGACATTTTTAATATTAATAATAAATAAGTTCAACTTGTATGAACCCATCCTGAAAATTATAATTTTAATCTGAACATTTGAAGAAACGAAGGGAAATTAACATGAAAGAAACTGAAAATTATAACTGTCAAAGAAAGACAAAAAATTATACTATTGTAGTACTAATCAGTATGCTAGGCCGACCACTTGGTGGCATTGTTTTTCTGCTAAAAATTACAATTATATCGATCCAGGCCTGACTATTTTTAATTAAATTATTTTTACATTTTCTCCCACTTTTATTAAAATATTTTTTTGCCCAATTTGTCCGGCTTTTATGTTAAAATATTTTTACATTTTCTCCACCTTTTTAAAAAATATATTGACATTTTCTCTGCTTTTTTAAAAAAGATTTCGACATTTGATACAACTTTTTTATTCATCTTTTGACATATTTTGACATTTGCTACGACCTTTTTTAAACCAATATTTTGACATTCTTTTAAATAATTTACGATACAAGATTTGATTCAAATATTTGTACATTTTCATTTTCAAAAATGGCAAAATGAAACACATCACATAATACAAATTAAGCCATAACACAAATTACCATATAGTCACCACCATATTTGAAAAACAAAAAAAAAACAGTTGAAAAAGTCAAAAGTTTTGATCTTAGTGTTTAACTTGGGGGGGGGGGGGAGAAATAATTTGTCATCACTGAGACAAAAGATAGAGACAAAAGTTATTTTTGTTTTTATTTTTAAAAAAAGATTAATAAAAATTGGTTTTAAAAAGAAACATTTTAGTATATCAGCAGTATACAAATAAAGCCAAAACAAAAATCACCATATAGCCAAACAAAAAAAAAGAAAGTCGCCGTTTAAAACAAACACAAAAAAAAACTAAGTTGAAAAAGTCAACAGTTTTGATCTTATTTTAATGTTTTTTTGGGGGTGGATGATTGACAAATAATGTCATCACTGATCAAAAAAAGTTAATGATTTCCAAAACTACATGCAACCTCAGACATTTTATTTGTCTCATAATTTACATGGTTATTCACATGAGTTCTGGGAAAAGGTGAAAAGTCAACAGTTTTGATCTTATTTTAATGTTTTTTTGGGGGTGGATGATTGACAAATAATGTCATCACTGATCAAAAAAAGTTAATGATTTCCAAAACTACATGCAACCTCAGACATTTTATTTGTCTCATAATTTACATGGTTATTCGCATGAGTTCTGGGAAAAGGTGCTTGTCCATGACATTTTGCAATTTTCCCCACCTTCCAAAATTTGTAAGGAAGCAGGGCAAAGGTCTTACAATTATTAGTATCAAATAGTATGTCGGGTAGGGGTTAAGATCTTTAATTCGAATGCATATTACAACAGTTATGGCCACTTGAATTCCTTCCACCCTCACATCATGTATTTGCACAGTGTCATGAAGCACATTAGCAGGCTATAATATTGGTATGCAATGCCATATATACCTGTGGCTAATATAAATAGTACTGTTCTATAGGTCAAAAATTTCTCTGCAAAAGCACAGAAATATTGGGCCATGGAAATGACACATTTTTGTTTTTAGCAGAGAAACAATGCCACTAGCTGTCAGGCCTAGTGTACCGATTATCACCCTATAGTAGTATAAAATATTGTAATGTGCACATCTACAGTTACAAATGACTTTTGATATAAGTAATAATTGATAATAATGAATTATTTTAGTATTTTTTAACAAAACATTTTAAATATAATATTGAAAATAGTTTACTATAATGAATATTTTTTGATTGTTTTGTTCTAAACATTTTTTTCTCCAAAATGGAAAAAGTCTATTGGACTTTCTCATTTTCCTAAAAAGGGAAGGTTTTAATTAGTCTTAAATTTTTTATCTTTTTTTATAAAATATTGTTTTTCAATTTTAATTATTGAAAAGTGAATATAATTTTGTTTAAAGTAAACACTAAATTAATTAGTTAATAGAAATAAACAGGAAATAATCTTGTTTTTATGAAATTATATTTTTTATATTTTTTAAAATTTTCAGTGGTTAACTTTATTAAATAATTGTTAAAAAGTTTTAATGCCTTTATTTGTTCAGCTATTTATAAATTGGCAGTGTATGCGACTTGATGTAAACATAGCATAGTGCTTTAAGGGATTGGTTGCTTATCCTAGTCAAATTATTTAACATAAATTGGATTAAGTGAATAAATTTATATTTTTTCTTTCTCGTGGTCACAGTCCCTAGGGTCTTTTGATCCTGAGCTAGCTCTAAAACAATAATGGTTTGTTTGTATGGGGGATATATGTTTGTGGTTGGATATCCAAATAGTTGCCTGGATGGTGCAAATCTAATGAACACTTTTAAAGTCCATGCATTACATTTTATTTTTGTCAGATTAAAAATTAGTTTATAGTTGGCTTGTACACTTATGATAATTGTATGTTCAGAACATTGATGATGATGAGCATGTATCAGAGTCACAGAATTTTTTATTATGATAAATACTTTAGCATTTAAGCATGTTCAGCCAAGTGACTGTTTTATGTTATGTCTTAAATTTGGTATTGGCTAGAAGATAATTATCCTGTTTTATAATGTCTATTTTGAGATCCAGTCACAAGGATGACTATTGATTATTCTTATTTAATGCTGGTAGTGTAACTTATTATTATAACTATTTTTTTTAGTAAATGCTGATTCTTTCATAGTTCTTTTATATTTATTAATTTTACATTGGTTGATGACTATACAATGATAATTGAAGTTGGGATATTTGGGAATGATGATGATTATCATCTTTCCATATTTACTTCTCATGCTCCTTTATTTTTGTTGATGACTACTTTTATTTGACAATGCTTCTTGATTATGATATTCAGTAAGGATGATGATTATTGGCATATCCCCATATTTACCTCCTTTTTACACCAAAACTTAGATTAGGTTAGAAAATCTGTTTATTATAGACATAATAATTATCTTTATATAATTCATAGCAAAATAAATATAGATTTTATATTAGGGTTATTTATATTTAACCATATTCATTTATAATTAATTTATATAACACATCTACTAAATCTGTGTTAAGCAGAGAAAATTTTGTAAATTAAATAATTAAAAATGAATTTTAACTTCAATGAAAGAAAAAATAATAGTGCAGAAGCCCAGACTGACTAATTTTTTTATATTTATCTAAAGCATATATTGTAAACTCCATATTTTATGTATTGTCAATTTATATTTAATCATTAAATTGATATTTTGCTAATACTATTTTGTGCTCATCAAATTTGTTTAGTCTTTAATAATATTTTTCTCACTATATATATATATAATATAAGTGGGTATAGTCGATAAGAAGTCTTATTCCATGCTCAAGGTTTGAGCTTAGTACAATCAGAAAATGTACATGCATGTAATGATCTTGGAATTATTAAAGCTATTCAATGTAGAAATTTAGTCTGGGGCATCTTCATGAAATGATTATCGTTAATTTCTTTAAAACAAATAAAATCTAGTTTTACTTAGTGTCACCAAAAAGAGCTCTTTCATTTTTGTTATGTGAGTTGGAGCCCAACTATAATACCTGATGATGAGGATGTCGAAATGATTTGCATTCCATTAATCTATTATTCCTCAAGTTAAACCTTTTATTCTCATATATTTCATAAATTTGACTGTATTAATGTGATGCTTGATCATCATCATTTAATTTGTATTCCTATACGTTAAACAAGTATTCTCTTATCAATTTGCATTTATATTTATTTTTCATTATACAATTTGGCATACCAATATATGATTATACTTACAGGAAAGTTATTATTGTCACTTTATTTTAGCTTAAAACTTTTTTTTTTTTTAATTTTGTTTCTACATCTTATATCACTGCGTAAAAATGACATAACACTTTTGGACCGTAGCTATCCACACATCTTTCTATGTTTTATTATATAAAAATGATAGTCCACGTTTAAGGCATAGATTAGCCATATATATATATATATATTGTTATATGTAATAAAGTAATTCACAATGTGAATATATACATATATTTAACATTATATATATGTATATTCACATTATTACATATAGATTATTTGATGTTTATGAAAACGATTTAAAAAAATAGGAATTTCTTTACTTTATTAAATAAAAATCATTCTGTTTGTTTAATATAAAAACAAATAAAGTAATTTGAATGATTACTATTCACACTCTCTGTATAAAATATTCAGGACGATCTTCTTTATATACAAGGAGAGATGAGAAAGTGATTTCATTTTCTTATTACAGCATTGTCAAATACTGAAATGGGAGCATATATTGTTTCTGGAATAACATTTACTATTTAAAAACTGTGTTTAATGTTACATATAATAACATTATAAAGAACTTGAAAATCTGAGTTCAAATCTTTTCTAATTACATAAAGTTCAGTACAGACAACATACTTTTATTTAAATAACAAACGCAATATTTACAACAACATTTAGATATAGATTTTTGAAAGGTATTATGCAATATATATATTTCAATGGCAGAACTAAGATGCAATTTATAAACTATTAGTTTTCAAGTTCCCCTCTTATCAATGTGTTATGCCATATGTATTATGAGACCATAGCAAATTTTTACCAATACCCATCCATAGCTGTCTGTCTGAAATATGAGTTATATTTTCTAAAAATAAACCTATAAGGGTAATAATAAACTGACTCCATTTATTCTTTGTCTTTCAGTTTTTTTTCTCTAATGTTAGAATCATCATGTCATTAGTGTGGATTCACTGCTAATAATGATGATTAGTTAGTGCAAAACATTTCTGTGATTTTTCTTATCAGCCTAACACTATATATAACTCCATATACATATGATAACTTTTAGATATTACAAATTTCTTGGGATTGAAAGTCAGTTATTAAAGTTTTTACTATATAAGTAGTGTTTTCTCATGATTATGTCAAAAATAATATCCATAAATTCACAGAAAGCAAGGATGGCTTGTTTTCAATGGAAATATTTTCCATTGGAGATGTAAGTTATTCATAATCTATTATATATAAATAACAACTCATCTTAATTTATTGAAAATTGATTAAGATGATTTTATATTATGGGATTAAAATTTGAATGACTAATCATAAATTCAGTTTTGGAAGAGATTCATTCTTCACTAGAGTACATGAAAAGTTTGGCCTAAAAAAGCAACATTTAACATAAATGACATTTGAAATTTTAGTATATTATTTTTTCCATTTGTTTTGGAGGTTTATGCACTAGAATCAATTTAATAATGCTATTAGTGATTCCAAGTCATAGCCACTCTATAATAAGTGGAGATAGCAAACTATTCTGTGCCTTTAAATTATTTTCTACTGAAGTATTTTATAGGAATTTATCAATAATTAAATTATTTAAAGTTTGTTCTCACCTCACTAAAAGAAGTAATCTGATATATTTATTATAAGGCATCAATAGAAAAGCAACTGACCAACTTTACTGGAGAAAGTTGATTTCTTTAGAATATATTGAAACAAGTAAATTAGAGTAAAAGAAATCTTTAGGATTTTTTAATCTTGATTTTAATCATATGTGGTTGCTTATTGAAATGCATGTAACAGAACATTTTTCAGTGGCATAATTAATAAGGGATATAAGTAAACAAAAAGCCTTCCAGTGTTTTGGAATAGTAGTAATTCATTTCATTCAAGACTATCCTTTCAGATTTCTGTTCATCATTTTCAACAATTACTGATCTATTATGTAATGAAGGTCTATTCAAGGCTGTCTATTTTGATTCCTAGCTTGTTTCATCATAAAATGTAAGCTTTCTTATTTCACTCATCCATCTCATTTGTGATTCTTTACAATGTCTTGGAACCCCATTTAAAACTTAAGCTGTATATTATCATTTGTTCTATTAATACTTCTAATCCAGTTACATTTCAGTCACTTAATTGTATCAATGATGTCAGTGATACCTATTTATTCTCTCACTCTTATATTTCATTTTTGATCTCTTCTTGTTACTCCTAATATACATCTCTTTATACATCATTGAGTGATCTGAAGTCTCTGTAATGCACTTCTTCTAATTGTCCATGTTTTAGATCCATAAGTAAGAACTAATAAAACACACCTATTAAAACTTTTCTTTTCAAACACATAACATATTTCCTTTTAATATTAAATTATTTGTACCTTAAAAACACTCCATCTATTTTAATTATATGATTAATTTCATCCATTATGTTTCTGCCTGTGTTAAAAATCTGACCATGTTGACTTCTTCTAACTCATGTTTATCATCTTTATTTTCTTTTTCTGAGAAAATGATGTATTTAACACTCAGCCATCTTATAACCAGTTTGCATATTTCATCACATTTTTTAGAATTATGTTTAGAAATTTTCAGCTAAAATAATATAAATACTGTGTTAAATTAGAATAAAAATTGATTTTTGATTATCAAATAAAACCTTATCTATCAAAATGCATACAATAATATTTTAATAAGATGTGATATATTGCACTATGTGATATTAAATATAAAGGATCCGCTTTTATAAAATAATAAATTTTCTATTTTGTTTATTGTGTTTTTTGAAATGTCTTGGCAATAAGTAAGTTTAATATTACCCTACATCCATGCTTGCATGACTAGGCCCATTAAATGAAGTTTTAGCCTTTTCATGGTAGGTTTTATAAATAAATGAGAAAATTTCATTATTGTTATTTATACTATTCTCTGCTTTGTTTTATTTATTTATTTTAAACAATTTGTTTAATCTTTACATTTTCTAAATTTTGGTTGTAAATAGCTAAACATATTTTTCTTTTGTTAAGGGAATAAGACTGTTATTTTTTGTCAGTCCCTGCTATGATTAGATTTTTGGTGTCAGGATAATATCTACTTAACAGCCATGCATGGATTAATGCTGCTGGTAGAATAACAGATTTTGAAGCTTAAGGTCTATGGATCGTACCAATTGTTACTTCCTGTGATCGAGCAAACTTTTTAATAAAATTATATAATTTTTATCTTACTTGAGGTGTGTATAGCTGTACATATAAAACATATGGTAAAAGCATATTTATATTAATAAAAATCTGTTGAAGAACACTGTTACTTGACTCTTCAAAAAATATTGTCAATTGGCAATCTGAAGAAATAACCTTCCCTCTAAAGAAGTCAATGGAATGTGTTATATAAAGCTTTTATTGTATTATGCGTTTTTATCTTCGTGAAGTCGCCTTTCTTAAAAATTATAATAAATAAAATAATATTTATTAAGGTTTAAATAATAATTTTTGTTGTAATCCAATATAAATATTTATTTTTCTAATATAAATTCAGGCTGATAAATATATTTTTAATTGTTATATTGATATTAATTTGTTATAACATACCCATTTTTTGATCTGTCTTCTGGTTGGGGGGGGGGGGGCTTTGCCTAATACATCATTGAATAAGTTGGTCCTGGATGTGTGATTCAAAATTTTGATATATATGCCTACGTAGAAGAAACTTTATGTACATTTAAATAACACTGAAATTGCAAATTCACTAAAAGCATATATATATGGTATACCGTATTTTTGCTCATGTTTGCACGCACACGTTATAGAATATATCATTATACTGAATTTTAATTTGCAAGCTTAATAAAACTTCAAGGGTCGGCTGGTAAATTATAAAATGTAATAAAAAGACAACTTCGTTTTACTTTAAAAAAAAAAATATATATATATATAACTAAATATAAAGAAAATAATGTTTTATGCCAGCGCTAGCAATTAGATAATCACTAAATTTTGTAATGGATTATTATAAACGATCTGTCCGAGAATAATTAATATTATCGAATTGCAAAAAAGAACAATTTAGAAAATAATAGGTCCTTTTCTATTATGATAGTTTGACGGTAATGTCAGTACTTTGGATAATAGAATTACGCCGGAGCCGTACTTGCACTAATGCGGGGTAACCAAGCATAACAATGGTTTTCAGTCGAAAGTTCAATCATTATGAGACTTTGCAACATTAAGATCTATAGCTGTGATATTGTTTCCACTTTCCCATTTAGGGACCGTGTATCAAACAGGTCTCATTGGGTGATATTGATAAAGCATAGATGATTTAATGCGTAGGAGTCTTTTTCAATCTAATTTATAAATTCTCTGTATATGCAAACACTTTAGCAAATGGAAAAATTTGTTAAAGTAATTGCTCGAGAATGATATTGGTACTCTTATCAAATTCACTTTTTAATTTTTTCTTTTTGCAAAAATTTCAATAATTGTGATCTTTGCATTATACGCAATTTGAATTACAATAAACTCACTTTTATACAGTACTTATTAAAACTTTTTTTATTTTTATATCTATCTCATCTCTCTTTCTTCAATAAATATTCATCATGCATATATAAAAAAGACATGCAATATATATATATTGTAAAATAAATGAATACTAACATACAATACATGTAAATTAAGTTTCCTACTGACATCAAACAAATAAGTAGGCAATAGAATATTTCTATCAAACAATAGCACATGATCATCATCAGTGGGAGTTTACAATTGCTTGCAGGTCTCTTAATTATCATAATTTATTCTGGAATTTCAGTTTAAAAGCAACATTGTTAATATTTAAGCAATAGCACTCGATCATCATGAATGGTAGATTGTCATTCAATGTAAATTTCACTCTTAATAGCTTCCTTTGTAAGAATTTCCACACATTTTTAAAACTATTAAACATCTAATTTTAAGTTTCACAGATGTTCAATATTCTTTTATTATTTTTTGCATGACTTATATTAAATAAATCTCTTTAAAAATTCACTTTTTTGTACTTTCCATTATGCATTTTATTCAATTTACTTACATGACAATTTTGATTGTCTAGAAGTTTTTTTTTCAGATCTGTTGTTTTTTCTCTTAGTTTTCAAGCTCTTATGCAAGCAAGGAGAAGAGAAAACAGTGGTTCTGAAAAAGACTACTGAATGGTCGAAATGCCAGATAAGTGAATTGAATAAAAACACAACGAAAAGTTTAGGAAATAAATCTTTTTTTTAGGAATATATTTAATTTTTAAAACAATTTGCATTGTTTTTTTAAATGTTCTATGCAGTACCATGACACAATTAGAACAACTCTGGACATTTTCTTACAATCTCTGAATATATTTATTTTGACTAAAATATAGCAAATAGTAATTCAAAATTATTCTTGAATAAATCATTTTGTTGTAATAATTTGAGATTATATCAACATATGAGCATAAATTAATTCTTAATTAAATCATCAACTATAAAAAATTCAGGCAGTATAAGATGTTGCAGTTTTAATTGCTGTGATATTGTTTTCACTTTTCCAATTAAAAATTGATTTATCAAATATTAGGGATGATTCAATACTTATGAAAATTAAATATTAACTTTATTGACTAATGTAATAGGTTATAGGATATTTCTCAAAATTAATAAGATGACAATAAAAATTAGCCTTGAAACCTGTTAAATATATTGAAATGGGCCTAAGGATTTACTCATCTTTTAGATTTATACACTTCTATATCAGAATGTATGAGTATTTAAACCTGAAATTAATGGGTGTTAGGAATAACCACATTGATTATTTTTGGTCAGAGTATCCTAACTAATAATAGTCAGATTGTGTATTCAGCCATATTTCATGACAATTATCCCCATCAAACATATTCAAGTACAGGGAGGGTTTATTCTTTAACACTATAGATGTTATTTATTAAAGCATATCTACTGTACTGCAGATTAGGGCACCATCTCTAAAATAAGAAACATCTATAGTTTTATTAAAAAGTTTTATTAGTCACTTATTAGACTAGAAACTATTCAATAATGAATAATATTTCTGTAGTGTAATTATCACTACACCATTCTTGTGCAAGGTGGACTACAGAAATATCTATAGTTTTGGGTTCAAATTTTTCTCCAGCTTTTTAGATGTTAGCCCCCGATTTACCCATTAGTAGCTCAGAAAAAAACCCATAGCAATGCATCACAGGGTGTATGTGATAGCTATATTTAACTAATTTTGTTTTGAGAAAGTGAAATGAACAAGTAGACTTAAAATAACATGAATATAATAAAACAAAATTTATCTACAGTATTTACACCTCTTATATGATACTTAGGATGAAACCATCATATAAAAAATAAAATATACATATTTATTTAATTAGATTGAATTTAACTTATGAGTGCTAATATGGTTACATTCAATATAAAATAATCATATAACTATTATTATTTAACTAGAGTTTTAATAATATATATAAAGATTGGTAACATATAAATTAATCAATAAACACACACACACACACACACACACACATATATATATATATAAACATTACAAGCATAAAGCTAAACTAGTCAATATAAAATCAAAACTACCCCAAATCCAAAATTAAACCAGACCAGCACAAAAATAACATCAAAACACAACCTAAGGTTTCACTGCTACAAGCAGACTTCTCAAGTGTAAAGAACTACAAAAACTACACAATATATATATAATATTAAAAACTACCCACAAATCCATTCACTTCCCATCCACCCTTAATATTAAAAGATCTCTTAAATAAGTTAATTGCTTCAGAATAATAAATTTTCAATAATAAAGACTCTCTTTTGATTTCATTTCTCTCAAAGAAGACAACCTTAGCTTCATCAAAATCATTAGTGTGGCCTGTATCTTTTTCATGGACATACAAAGCAGAACTAAGATATCTATTTTTAACTCTACTTTTATGAACCTTTATTTTTTCATTTAAACTCAAACTACTCTGACCTGTGTAAACCTTCTTACAAAATAAACAAGGAATAAAATATACTACACCAGGAATAGTCTTTCTATCAAAAACTTCTTTTGTATTATTTAATAAATTATTCAATGTAACACCCCTTTTCCAAGCAATTTTCTTATTTCCAAACAATTTACTATTTCTACACACAATTTTAGAATGATAAATTGAAGGAATTTGTAAATGAGTTTAATTGTTTTGATCCTTCTATAAAATTTGTGTTAGAAGGAGGGGGGGGTAGATTTTGGTAAGTTAAAATTTTTAGATCTTTTGGTGATTAGAAATATAGAAACTAATTGTTTATTGTGCAGTCATTTAGTTAAAAGTAAAGAATTAAGATCTATAATTAAACCTGATAGCTATCAGTCTGTATCTCATAAAGTAGCTGCTTTAAGGAATTATTGTCATAGGAATATTAAATTAAATAATTCTAGTGGGGTAGCTTTGTTTCAGAAATATCAATTTTATAAAGATTACTTGAGTGCTGGACACTCTGATAAATTTGTTAAAAGTATTTTATTTAATAGTAATATTTGTAAGGATGTAAAGGTTAAAGAAAAATATGATTTTATATCTTTGCCATTTAAATTGTCTTCTTATGAAATTGTGTGTAGAAATAGTAAATTGTTTGGAAATAAGAAAATTGCTTGGAAAAGGGGTGTTACATTGAATAATTTATTAAATAATACAAAAGAAGTTTTTGATAGAAAGACTATTCCTGGTGTAGTATATTTTATTCCTTGTTTATTTTGTAAGAAGGTTTACACAGGTCAGAGTAGTTTGAGTTTAAATGAAAAAATAAAGGTTCATAAAAGTAGAGTTAAAAATAGATATCTTAGTTCTGCTTTGTATGTCCATAAAAAAGATACAGGCCACACTATTGATTTTGATGAAGCTAAGGTTGTCTTCTTTGAGAGAAATGAAATCAAAAGAGAGTCTTTATTATTGAAAATTTATTATTCTGAAGCAATTAACTTATTTAAGAGATCTTTTAATATTAAGGGTGGATGAAAAGTGAATGGATTTGTGGGTAGTTTTTAATATTATATATATTGTGTAGTTTTTGTAGTTCTTTACACTTGAGAAGTCTGCTTGTAGCAGTGAAACCTTAGGTTGTGTTTTGATGTTATTTTTGTGCTGGTCTGGTTTAATTTTGGATTTGGGGTAGTTTTGATTTGATATATATATATTATACCGGGTCGAACCACTAAAACCACTTACTTATACGTATATATAAGTTTTGGCCAGTTTCAAACTCCTTCCTAATACATTTATAATCTTATAAATGTTATGTGGACGAACCGGCACATTCGAGCAAAATGGGAGATCTTATTGATAACTTAAACTATCAACAATGGCCCATCTCGGCTGCTAGATTCAAACCCCTACTATCCAAATACTTATTTGTTTTGGGGTAAACCCCAGGGTGCCAGCTAGTCTGAGGACTAACGTATTCGGGCAGTAGGCTCATAATCCAGTGCTCAAAACATTTCCTAAAACTAGCTCAGTCTAATTTTAATTCAATAACAAAATTATACAAAATTAGTGGTGGAAAGAATTAATAAAAAGGTTGGTAAAAAGAATTGACCGAAAATAAAGTTTAAGTTTGAAGACATTTTATTTTAATTAACATTAATTAAGTTTAAAGATAATTTATTACCCAACATTTATTGACTAAATTTAAACATCTTTATAAATCTAATATAATACACACACATTTTAAATTAACATTTCTAAACTAGTTTAAATATTCTTGTAGATTTTAATAGTAGAACATTAGTATTTATCTAATTTAACTAATAACACTGATATAATGATCACGCACATATTAACTCATATAGCATTCACAAATATAATAATAAGGCATTAATAGCATTTGAAACTTAAACACACATATCAATAGTTCATTTTATGTATGATAGAGTTCATATAATTTGAATCGTGAATATTTACGAATTACAGCGGTGGCTACTACGTATAAATGATAATAAATAAATGTTCACCTAGGATTTTTGGAATGGGGATATTGCTTGTTGTTGGCTGCTTCTGCTGCTTCTGATGGATTATATCTAACCGGTTAGATTTGGTCATTTCTTGAAGAGATTTTACGCAAATCCATTGGCTTTATTCTTGAAGACAGTTGAATGTTTGATGGAGGATTTCTGAGTTGTTATGCAGACATTATTTTACAGGCAGGTTTTGATGATCTTGTTGGACAAAAAGGCTGAAGCACAAGCATATATTTCCAAAAGCTGCTCAACAATGCATTTTTGTTTCTGGATAATTAATAGAAATGCACTGTTATCTCAACTAAAACAAGACTGTCACTGCAAACTAGACTGAAAAACTCTCTCAATTAATTGTCCGATAAAAAAAAAGTCTATTTATACCTGTGACATGTTGTCCGTGGAATATCCTCTGGCAAATATCTGTTGTCGAATTCTATTGATAATTAATCCTATGACAGCGTGTTTTTGACGATTGTTTAATTAGTAGTAGCTATTTCAAAACGTGTTGTTTTTATATCTTTAGTAGCCCACCACTGGTGTGGTTTTTTTAAATCTTTACTTAACTTAATAGCCATCACTGTGTTTTCCAAATATAATTTCCTTTTTAACTTTCATTTCAATATTTATTTTCATGTGTTTTTCAATACAATTTTAACATGCATTTATTATATCTCTTATTAACAGCTTAAATTTATTTACATTCGCACGCACATATATATTTTACTATTCTAAAATCAAAAATAGTTTAAAGATTATTTTTCTTTAATTTAAATGAAGAGATTTATATATTTTTTTAAAGCTTTTAAATTGTATTTCAACTAATAATAAACTCTTTACTTCCTTTTTATAAAACCTTTAGTTTAACTTTAATAAAAAACCCTTTCCACTTTTAATCAATTATTTTTCACCTTTTATTTCAACTCTTTTCCAGAAGATTTTTTTTATTTTAATAATTTTTTTAGACAAAATTATTTTATATACATGTGCCAATTTGGCCTTGGCACATTACACTCTCCATTTTAGAGTAAAATGCGTCATTTTTGACCATTTTATCTTTTGCAATTTTAATTCCTGACTCTAAAGATTTATTAATTTATTATTTTTCTAAGTTAGCTTTTTAATATCTTTTACTTAATATACAAAGGGCAATCTGTTTTGACTATCCTTTCCTTCTATCTATGCCAAATACATTGCTCACAATGATCTAAATCATGGATAACGACCACCGGGACAAACCAATTTTGAGGCACAGGGATCTTTTGGCAAATGATGTGGAAGCAGATTTGCTGACTTACACCGACTTACACATGTATAAAATTTGAAACTTCATTTGCTGATTCTCTTGATCGGACTTGGAAAAAGAAAGGGTCGCTGCGAAATGGCAGGAATTTTCAACTGTCCATTTTCGACTTATGCTTTGCAAAGAGGAATGATCCCTGACAAGTCCGTTATGGGTATTAAAACTTATCCAGTCGGCAGTTTTAAACTTATCCTTAACTAAACTTATTTCTATACTACCCTCATTCCCTTTTTCTATAAATAACTTCCTACACATGTGCATATGTGCAGCATAATTCTACACCTACTAATATTCTAGATATCGAGTTATTATTGGACTTTCTTACAGGGAATCTATTATAAATAAATCCCTTTTTGCACACATCATGAGGTGCAGCAGTGCCAAGAAAATAACCTAAAAGAATATCTGGATAAATACATTTAAGATACGTATCATGAGGTATCGTATTTACCGAATATTACCAGTGTATGTGCGCGTATATACACATGTATACTTACACACTCTTAATACACCTTAGATTGACTTTATATTTTTATTATTAATCTTACAACATTATTTTTAAATTTACATGAACAATATCTTATACTATTTATTTATATTACAATATTATTTATAACTCTTAAGAAACATTATTTAAATTATTTATTTACACTAATCTTATATTATTTTTAAATCATTACGAACATCTTTATTTAACATGCGTGTATTCAGAAAAACTATTTTACTTTATTACGATTCATTATTTACTCAACTTTCATTTACTTGCATATATTCAAAAACAACTTACTTTACTACGATTCATTATTACACTGATATATATATATATTTTTGACTTGACCTTAAATCATTTATTTACTTCCTTTTAATACCGTGCATGTATTCCAAAAAAAAAATCTATTAGTTTATCACGAGTCACTTTTTATTATTATTTACTACAGATATATTTACGCTTATTTATTTAACTTGATTTTATTGATTTTATTTTAACTATTTGACCTACTTATTTATTTACGAACATTTTTCTTGATTAACATGTGCATTGATCACTTTTCCTAAGTATTGACCATTTCAATTTCTTACTTTTCTAGAGTGCATTTTTAGTTTTTATTTTCATCATTAGGTAATAAATGTAATGTTAAGAGAATAGGCAGCAACGTATAAGGCAATTCAAACACACAGATAGATTTTGTGCTAATTTAAACCAACTTTTCTTTGCCCAAATACTCGCACACACCTCAATCCTAATTTAATACACTTTTTTTTTTAAATTTTATTTGATAATGTTTTATTTTCATTAATACTTTCATTATACACTTATTTATTTCATTTTTATTTTTAAAGCATTATTTTTACTCTCCCTTTTTTTTTTTTTTTTAAAAAAAAAACATTTTCATTTTGCTTGTCTCTTTTGATTTACACATTTATTTTGTTTGCGTCATGCTCTGCTATGTTCTAGACTTATGAGTTGGGATATCAATATAATCGATAAGACATAATCGAGGGTTTTGACATAAATTGTTTTATAGATGCTTTGACATTTTAAACTCTAAGATTGTTATTTTATTTTACTAAGACTAACTTTAATCATTTTTAATTATTCAAACTATCTTGATACTCGTTTTTACTCTCCCTTCTTTTTTTTTAGTTTTACACATTTATTTTGTTGGCGTCATGCTCCACTATGTTCTAGACTTATGAGCTGGGATATCAATATAATCGATAAGACATACTCGAGGGTTTTGACATAAATCGTTTTATCATTGTTTTGACATTTTAAAAACTCTAAGATTGTTATTTTATTTTACTAAGACTAACTTTAATCATTTTTAATTATTCAAACTAACTTGATACTCATTTTTACATTTATTTCATTAAACTTTGTTAAACATTTTCCATTATTCCAAGTCCATGGTCATTAATAACTAGGTCAAGCCGGCGAATCCATCAGATTACATATTTTTAATTTTTGTCAGGCGGTTCTTTCTTTCTACATACTAACTCTATAATATAAACTACCTTCCCTCTCTTATCTATCCCACTTTTATAATTTATTACCTTATCTCTTTCTCTTTCCATTCTATTTTCAACTTTGTAAATCAGAAAACCTTGATATTTAGACAAACTCCGAATTACTTCAATCTGGGAATATTTTTTTCTATGCTTTCTTTTTTTAAATCTGTTTTTAAATCTACAAACATGAACGTTTACTTTAAACCTTTTATTTTTAATCATTTGTAAAAACTCTTTTACGCTATCTTCTACCTTGAACTTATATCTCTCTTCTATTTCTTGGTCTACATTTGTTTCTAATTTATATGTCACAATGCTATTTGATTCTAATTTAATTTCTATGTCTTTTATCACCTCAACTTCCTTTTTATCTTCCTGACTTTCTTTAACTAAATCTACCTTTATAATTTCTTGGTTCCACTCTACCTTTCCTGTAATTTCACATCTTATTTCCTTCATTTCTTCTTTTATCTTATTCTGTCCCATTTCAATCAGGTCCTTTAACTTTTCAAGCATTTCAGCTTGCCCTTCCAATTTACTCATTTTATTATTTTGGTTTTTAAGCTCTTCGGCTATTTTTTTTATATGCTTCAGCTGTTTCTTTTTGTTTTTCAAACATGCTGGTTAGTAAAGCTATGATTTCCCTTTTTTCCTTGTTGGGAATATTTTCTATATTTTTACCTTGAGCCTCCATTTTGGCTTTATTTCTTATCATTTATAATTTTAAACACTTTTTATCATTATTTTTGATACCGTATTTTATTTTAATAAGTTTACTAATTTCTATTTTATTTATTTCTTACTAAACTGGAATACACGCTGACTCCACCCCTCCTTTGTCCATTTTTCTCTGCCCGATCTTAATGCTTTAACTCCACCCAAACACCCAACTGTCTCTGATTTAACATAATGATTTATTTCAACTAACATAAATAGCATAAATCTCTCTTCATTTAAAGGGGAAAAAAAAGGTTTCTGTTAATTCTTTTTTTTTATTTTTAAATTAATACCAGTTTACGTACGTAATTTCATTTTTTTATAAAAAATTTGTCAAACAAAAAACACAGTATTTGATTGCTATTGTTCCTTAGGTCCAGCCCCAATCATTGGGAAAGCCATTTATGTACCGGGTCGAACCGCTGAAACCACTTACTTATACATATATATAAGTTTTGGCCGGTTTCAAACTCCTTCCTAATACATTTATAATCTTATAAATGTTATGTGGACGAACCGGCATGTTCGAGCAAAATGGGAGATCTTATTGATAACTTAAACTATCAACAATGGCCCATCTTGGCTACTAGATTCAAACCCCTACTATCCAAATACTTTATTTGTTTTGGGGTAAACCCCAGGGTGCCAGCTAGTCTGAGGACTAATGTATTCAGGCAGTAGGATCATAATCCAGTGCTCAAAACATTCCCTAAAACTAGCTCAGTCTAATTTTAATTCAATAACAAAATTATACAAAATTAGTGGTGGAAAGAATTAATAAAAAGGTTGGTAAAAAGAATTGACCGACAAATAAAGTTTAAGTTTGAAGACATTTTATTTTAATTAACATAAATTAAGTTTAAAGATAATTTATTACCCAACATTTATTGACTAAATTTAAACATCTTTATAAATCTAATATAATACACACACATTTTAAATTAACATTTCTAAACTAGTTTAAATATTCTTGTAGATTTTAATAGTAGAACATTGGTATTTATCTAATTTAACTAATAACACTAATATAATGATCATGCACATATTAACTCATATAGCATTCACAAATATAATAATAAAGCATTAATAGCATTTGAAACTTAAACACACATATCAATAGTTCATTTTATGTATGATAGAGTTCATATAATTTGAATCTTGAATATTTACAAATTACAGCGGTGGCTACTACGTATAAATGATAATAAATAAATGTTCACCTAGGATTTTTGGAATGGGGATATTGCTTGTTGTTGGCTGCTTCTGCTGCTTCTGATGGGTTATATCTAACCTGTTAGATTTGGACATTTCTTGAAGAGATTTTATGCGAATCCATTGGCTTTATTCTTGAAGACAGTTGAATGTTTGATGGAGGATTTCTGAGTTGTTATGCAGACATTATTTCACAGGCAGGTTTTGATGATCTTGTTGGACAAAAAGGCTGAAGCATGAGTGTATATTTCCAAAAGCTGCTCAACAATGCATTTTTGTTTCTGGATAATTAATAGAAATGCACTGTTATCTCAACTAAAATTAGACTGTCACTGCAAACTAGACTGAAAAACTCTCTCAATTAATTGTCCGATAAAAAAAAAGTCTATTTATACCTGTGACATGTTGTCCATGTAATATCCTCTGGCAAATACCTGTTGTCGAATTCTATTGGTAATTAATTCTATGACAACGTGTTTTTGATGATTGTTTAATTAGTAGTAGCTATTTCAAAACGTGTTGTTTTTATATCTTTAGTAGCCCACCGCTGGTGTGGTTTTTTTAAATCTTTACTTAACTTAATAGCCATCGCTGTGTTTTCCAAATATAATTTCCTTTTTAACTTTCATTTCAATATTTATTTTCATGTGTTTTTCAATACAATTTTAACACGCATTTATTATATCTCTTATTAACAGCTTACATTTATTTACATTCGCACACACATATATATTTTACTATTCTAAAATCAAAAATAGTTTTAAGATTATTTTTCTTTTTTAATTTAAATGAAGAGATTTATATATTTTTTTAAAGCTTTTAAATTGTATTTCAACTAATAATAATAAACTCTTTACTTCCTTTTTATAAAACCTTTAGTTTAACTTTAATAAAAAAAACCCTTTCCACTTTTAATCAATTATTTTTCAACTTTTATTTCAACTCTTTTACGGAAGATTTTTTTTATTTTAATAATTTTTTTAGACAAAATTATTTTATATACACGTGCCAATTTGGCCTTGGCACAATATATATATTATACAAGTTATAACAAATATTAAATATTAACAATTGAACCAGAAATTAATTGTAAATTCTATTTGCTTTAGCATTCAAAAAAAAAATGCCATTAAGAAAAATAAATAAATACATATTTAAGGGGAAACAAAATGTTAAAATTATTCAGAGAAAATTAATATTTTAATATTTGGCACAAACATTATTATTTTCTTTTATAAAGGTCTTTTATTTTTTTTAAAAAACTTATTTTACCACAACATCAGAATTTTGATTTTACCCTATAATTGATTAAAGATATAGATTTGAACCCTTTTTGAAAAAAAAACACATTTAAAAATAGTTAGTCAGAAAAGTTCAAGCCTTCTCCAAGTAGATGGATACAGGATTGTGCATTCATCATGAGTAGGCTGACAAAAATCTTGTGAAAGATGACATGCACTACTTATTTTAGTATATCAATAGTTGGTGCATGCAGGAATGACACATTTTTAAAACTGATATCTGTAAAATACTACATAATTCAGATTTAGTGCACTATCATATGAATAAGAATCTTTCACCCTAATATAGTAAAATTTTAATCTATAACACTATTTTCCACATTAGTTGCAGTTAAATATTTTGCAAATTAACTGAAAATGCTATTCTAATCACTTAATTTTGCAAAATGGTGTTAAACAGAGATTTTGCTGATTGATGTGATTCAAAGATTCTTAACAATGATGATCTTACAGCTTTCTTAAAGCAAGAAAGCTTTTTCTTTCAACACAAAGACTAAAAAACTGGCATCTCTCACAATATTTTAATACTAATGCTATTCAAGAGTACACATAATTAATCTGGCTTCTTTATTGGTAAAAAAATAAAATTACATTCTTATTTTTTCTAAAAATAAAAAAAATTTATTGCTGGTATAAATAAGAATGAAAGAAATAAATAGTTTGTAACTTGGGGGGGGGGGGTAATTCCGATCTGGGTACTTTTTCTTATTTCTTTCTGCTTTCTTTTTTATATATCTATTTTAGAGTGTGTGTGAAAAGCTTGTAAGGTCCGATTAGCTTTTTTTTTAAAAGGATCCTGAACTAGTATTGTTAGGGTGTTTTGATCAGGTGTATTACATCATATTAACTGCTGGAAAGAGTTTATATTTACATATTTTGTTATTTGATTTGATATTGACAAGCTGTAAATTGAAAATTGTTGCAAAGGTCAATTAAAATAATTTAAAGCAATCTGAAATAGCTTTAAAGAAATAATATCATCCATTTAAGATATTTATGTTTTCTTTCCAAATTTGTTACAGATATGCCTATTTAAAGACAGTTATCTTTTTCTTTAAAAAGTTTTGTTATTCTTTGAGTTGAGAGTTGGTATGCTTATCTAGTGTTATATATATATATATATATATGATGTTAATATTGATGTTAATATATATATATATATATATATATATATATTAACATCAATATTAACATCATTGTTTTTTCAGGTAGCAGACTCACAACCAACTTAGCTAATTATTGAACTATTGATTTATAATAAATATTTAATTATTCTTAGCTACAGGGTTAAAAAAAGAAAATCACAAATTCTCACAAAACTTACAAGTGGTTAAGCTGATGAGTTGTTTTTTTTTTTATCATTTCTTTATTATTAAGGCATATTGGAGAGACCCTTTTTTGCAGTGCTATTTAAAGGCTATTTTATCATTTGTTTATGTATAAAATATGTACAAAAATCAACTTATGTAAATAATGTTAGCTAATAAAATTATTTTAAACATATAAACATATATTCAAATTTAAATTGAGATACACGTCTATTACAATATGAACAAAAAATTTATAATACCAGAAATCACAAAAAAATAAAACTTCTCTGTGGACATTGAAAGATCGTCAAAGTTTATGATGCAATTTAAAACTAAGATACTTAAATTAAGAGTATTGTAAAAAATGACAACTATTCAAAATAATGGCCACAGACATTTGTCATTTAGTCAAACAACATCACTTCAGATACAGAACTCAACATGGATAACATACTATTTATTCTTTTTAATATTTCCAATATAAATCAGGATAACCTCTAACTCAAAAACTTCTCAAGATAACTTCTAACTCAGTGGTTGTTTTAGTATCAAAATTTTTAACAAAATTAATTATAAATCAACTAAAATCTTAGTTGTTCAAAGTTTTCAGAGAGATATTTTTTTTTATTGAAATAAAATAGCCAGTATTTGAAATAATCTTTAAAGATACAAAAATCAAGATAAAATTAATATAATAGAAAAGTGATTTTTTTAATGCAAATCCAATATACTATTAAATTTGTAAGAGTTTTTTTTTTCTAAAAGACTCAAGATAAGTTTATTTTTAACTCTTTAAAAATGTGGATCCTTAATGTACTCTTTAAAAGAGCCTAGTCACTAATTTTATCTTTGTTCTCTCTTTTCTGCATTATATTCTCATCTCAAAAATTCACGGAAAACTTCCATTTAAAAATACATGATCTTAGTCTGAAGGGAGATTAAGATTTAGGTGAGAGATCAGACCAATGAATTATATAATGATGTGATTTTTAGCTATTTTTTTTTCAACATAACTTATTACAAACTTAGAACCACATTATATATTTTAATAAGTTTTTAATGATAATTAGATCAAATATTAAAGTTTCTTACATCTTTGACATCCTGAAGAAACATTTGCAGAAAAATCATTCTATATTCAGCATGTGACATTATTTATAAAATGTATATGATATGTCTTTAATATTTTTTACTATCAACTAAAAGTTAAAAATATTTTTACTTTAATCTTCCATTAATAAATATCTAATTGCTAAAAAATATTTTTATTTACATTCATATGTAATATATGGGATTTAAATCCCAATTATATGATTATGCTTGTATTTCAAAAATATTACATTCATATATAAACAAAAATTAAATATTAAAATATTTAGATATTTTAAACAACTTTTTATAAACTCATTTATTTCATTAATCAACTTATAATTTATTATAATTTATTTCCTTAATTAACCTATGCTAGTTGGCAAAAATATACAACCCTGCAATTCGTTGTTAATTGCCGATATTATCACATAATGGGAGGGAAGTAAGGTAAGAACTAATGCAGAAGTTATATAGCTAATATAATTCTACTTTTTAATGTCTCTATTAAATTTTTTATGCATTCTTAATATATATTGAATCAGCATTGTTATACCATTAATTTCCAAATATATATAAAAAAATAATTTAGTGATCAGTTGCTCAAGAGATCTTGTGAATTTGAGCATTAAAAATGTTAATATTGAGATGCAATCTATAAGCTTTTAAAGATCTTGAGTCACCACTCTATCTCTGTATTAAATCACTCAGACCATTTATTTACCTCTAAATCATTAACACTTTTAAAAAAGATAAGCATCATTGTTTAAAATCCCTCAACCCATTCACTACTTCTTTTATTTTGTAAATATATCTAATTGAAATTTAAACCTGAACTATTCAGTTTTAAACCACCACCAAACATCACATGATCACCATTTCTTATGCTTGCTCATAACTGTTATTAAAACAGGCAAAACTCGCTATATAGTAGTGCCACTCAGTGCAAGCCAGAGTAATCAATGGATGCCAGAAGGGTTGTACATAAAATCCCTATCTAGTGCCTATTCATCCAATATCCCCCAACTAGTTTCTGATTTGTGGCCTTTGTCAATGAGGAGCCTTGAATCTGAAAGCACTGCACCTAGATCTTAAGATCTAATTCAACCCTCCTGCAGCCACCTTTTATCTCTACGTAACTACAAAACTATGAGAATAAAATTGAAAACACAATATTTTCAATTTAAGCTCATTAGCTTATGTAGTCATATAGGTCTGAACTCAGTTCAGTACCCATATATTTTGGTCTCTTTCATTCTTTAATAAACATAGCCACCACTATCCTACTAGGAAGGATTGGTATTAAACCACCAAACATCACATGATCACCATTTCTTATGGTTGCTCATCAAAAATGTACGACCATCCAATGAGATTTAGAATCTGAGCAAACGTACCTCAAATCCAATCACGCTCATATACACAGGTAAGGATCAATCATAAACTCTAACCTATTTGCCCATTCCCCAAATCTAAAATAATATGAACAACATTTGTGATGATACAGCATAGATTCTTTAATTCCAGACCTGGGACTACAGCGTACAACATGAGATCTGTTTTGATGAAGATGATGAATAAGCTATTGAGTGAACCAGGGAGATTAATTAATAATGATTCAAACCTACTGGATTAAGTTTATATATTTATTATTAAAACAAATGTGATTAAAATATGATTATAGAATTATCAATCCCATGCATATATATATATATATTATTATTTTATTTATTTACAAGTAAAGACATTTTATTAAGAAATCTAATCATGAGATCAAATTATTTAGAAATTTACATAATAATACAAGAATAATAATGAAAATGTGGTACCAATATGTCAATTTACATTTAGTAATCATATTTTAATTTATATTTACAAAGGCTATTTATCTAGGTGGTCAGTGGACATTATTCAGATTGAGAAATTATACATATATACAATGACATGGGGTTTTAATCTTTCTTTAATTATTACACTTTGTCCTTAGCATTATAAGACATAGATTTACTAAGGATGATTACATTTGCATGTTTGATGAGAAACGTATTTTATTATTAATTTTATAGATTTTAAACTATATATAATAATTAGCGAAACTTTATAAATATAGGAATAGTTTATTTAAAAAGGGGATGAGCAGCTTCAATGAAGTTGGATGTGAAAATCCAATGAAGAATATTTAACTACACAATGGTTTTATGTCATATCATTATGACTTATTTTATCAAACAGGCATGAGTTTAAATATAAAAAGTTGTAGTACTAGCAAAATGGCAGTGAAAAGAAATGCAGCATCTTTGGCCGATAAAGTGCATAATTTTAAACTGATGATGGTATACCCACACTTCTGGCAGAGCGATACCTTATGAAGAAGTAGGTAGCAGAGGTGCTATAGTCCAAAAGTACAGCAACCTATGCAAAACTACCACTACTCTAACCTGCTTGTTCCAAAGCATAGTGGTATATCCCTGTTTTGAACAAGAAAAAAAAGAAGAGGGGAATTGGGCAATCCCTTCATTTCCCGAACGACAAAGCAAGAAAAATATAAAATATGAATTAATACTGACACATGCTAGCAATACTACCACAAAGAAATTAAATATTTTGCATTAGAAAATATAAAGTCTTAAATAGTTTAATATCTTTCATAATGATATGTTTAAATAATGACCCACACAATATAAAATAATAATTAATGAATAGAAAATAAAATTATAGCTAGAGAGCAGACAATTTTCACATTTTCCAACAATCAATTCCATTTAATGGTATTTGAGTATTAACTAAGCTATGATGTACTACACAAGTTGCCGGTAGATAAGATTGACGATCAAGCAAAACAATGTCATGGCAACTGAAACATTGGCATGACTAATCAATAGAAGTGATCAAGATATTTTCATGGTCAACTTCGAGATTATGTAATATTGTGGTGAATTGTGGTAAATATCTGTCTTTTACCTGCTGTCGTATTGCAAGCAAGAGGTGTTTTTTTCTATTGTCTGTTATACGCCATTTTGTGAGATTTTCATTTTGCTAATTGCGAAATTATTGCTTGTTTTACATTTTCATTGCTGTGATTTGGATTACTAATTTTTGTGATGTTTATTAATTATTGCTATTTATTTAACATTTTATTGCTGACTAATTACCATTTTTGTGATTTTTATTACTAATTTACATTTTGATTGCCGTGTTATTTTTATTACTAATTTTTTTAACTTATTACTAATCAACAACTCACAAGAAAATGTCGGATATAAAATTGTGGGACTTACCATCTTCTGAAGATGAAGCAGTTGAATTTTTCCAAACATATGGAATTATCCCGAGTGGGAAATTTTGTGTTAATGGCCATCCTATGACTATATATATTAAGAACTATGAGAAGCAATGGCGCTGCAATGTTAAAGACTGTTGTAAAAGGATCGCTATCAGAAAAGGGACTTGGTTTGAAGGATCCAGAATTAGTTTGGTCACTGTGATCAGATTTATATATAGTTGGTGTAGAGAATTGACATTGGTACGATTTTGTGAGGAGCAGTTGGAAATCGCCAGTAAAACAGCAATCGACTGGTTCAATTATCTCCGTGAAGTCTGCACATGGAGACTATTGCATAAAGAAAAAGTGAAAATTGGAGGCCCTAACAGGGTTGTTGAAATTGATGAAAGTCTTTTTTCAAGATGAAAAAATAATGCCGGCAGAGTACTCCCCCATCAGTGGATATTCGGTGGTGTTTGCAGGGAGATGGATGAATGTTTTGTGGTAGCCATTCAAGACAGAACCGCATCCACTCTCATGCAAGCCATCAGAGACAATGTGCAGGAAGGATCTATGATTTACAGTGACTGTTGGAAAGGTTATAAAACCGATGAATTAAAGGAGGCCGGATATGATCATCTTCAGGTCAATCACACCTATAATTTTGTGGACCCATCGACTGAAGTCCACACTCAAAATATAGAAAGGTTGTGGGGGCTACTAAAATGGTGGAACAAGAAGCACAGAGGTACTGCTAGACAACACTTGGATTCGTATTTAACAGAATTCATATGGAGGCAATGCTTCAAAGATGACCCTTTTACTGCTATTTTGCAACATATCCATGAATTCAGTCCACCACAGTGACTTTTATTTGTAAGTACAATTTATTTAATATACCTTTTTTTTTTTTACTTTTGTAATTTTGTTTCATAAACGGTATGGGGAAATGCTTGTCATGGCGTCATTTTTCCTTTTTCATTATTGCAGTAACTGAGAAAAGAAATTGTTTATAGTTAAAATTTTGATAATAATTTTTTTGCTTTTTTTTTTTTTTTTAAATACCATCCCCCCCAAAAAATATGATTTTTTACCTCTTATTGTAGCTTTATTTCATGATATGATTACTTAAAAATTGCTTATAATAATATTCTGGAAACAGTACGACTAAAAATTGGTTGTAAAATCAGCCATTTTTACATTGTTCAGTATCGCAGCATTTATGAAAGGCAGTTACTTGTAATAAATATTTGACAGCAATTTTTCCCACTTTTTCTTTTAATATAATCAATTTGGATTTATTAAATACCATGGAAAAATTTTTTTTTTTTACCTATTATTGCCTTTTGTTTGTTGATTACTTAAATATTGCTTATAATTACATTCTGGAAACAGTACGGGGAAAAATTGGTTGTAAAATCCGCCATTTCACCCTTTTTGCGTATCGCAATATTTATGAAAGGCAATTACTTGTAAGTAATGAATTTGGGTTTAGCTATTACTTCTTTTGTTTGAATATTAAAATATCATTGAAAATACTGATTTTTGATTAAAGATTTTTGATTATTTATATTTACATTTTCATAATTATTTTACTGTAGCAAATTATTGTTAATTTTTGGTTTATCCCATTTTTCATGTTTACATTTGATTAATTTTTTTGTTTGAATATTAAAATATTATTGAAAATACTGATTTTTGATTTAAATATAATTGAAAATACTGATTTTTAATTATTTATATTTACATTTTCATAATTATTTTACCGTAACAAATTATTGTTAAATATCGTTAATAAATTTTTGGTTTATCCCATTTTTCATATTTACATTTTCATAATTAAGAGTTTGCATTTTTAGGCATTTTATTGTTTACAGGGCCAAATGATTATTAAATATCATTAATAATTCTAATGATTTTTGATTGTTCATATTTACATTTTCTTAATTATTTTAATTAACATTTTAGTCAATTTTACTTATTATTCCATTTGTTTGTTTCAGGGTTTGACCAGGATGGTGGACATCTCCCTCTCCTTCTTTGATATTAACTATGATACAATATACTGCCCTGAAGGCATATTACTCTAATCTTGTGATCTTCACGGTGACTTCTCCACGTGATCTGTGGGCAAACTTTATCAATTAAGTGTGTTCGGAGATCACTAGGAGACGTTATCTTAGAAATTGTAAGGTTAGAGTAGTGTGCCTTCAGGTGTAGTACATCATAGCTTAGTTAATACTCAAGTACCCATTTAATTTAGTAATAAAAAAATAAGTGCACTTAATAGCACTGCAAATATAATTAGTTGGTTGCCAACACTGTAATGATGATTATTGTAATTGAAATATGATATATCAAATCCACCCAGATTGGAAGATTAATTTTATAATGTTTGAACAACTTAACAATAAACTACTATGAACACATACATTTATTAGAAAGAGAACCCAACCTTATGAGCTATTTAGAAAATATAAATCACATAACTAATTACTCCCCCCCCCTTTCCACAGCAGGATTAAAACATAAATGAAGTTCATGAGATTGCATTGGATTAGCATACATTATACATTTTATAAACCAAGTAAAATAAAAAATATTAGCACCTATGAATTACTACCACACTTAAACATATATATATATATATATATATATATATATACTACCACACTTAAACATATATATATATATATATATAATGAGTGTGAGTTGGATGCTTAAGATTACAAAATCATTAATTAGGGTTATAGAGAATTGACATACCCAAGTTATAGAGCTACATTAATAGTACTCACTGGTCAGTGAGTTAAAATAGATAAAACATTAAAAAAAGAAGGCAGTAAATCTGGAATTAGTTGATTAATTATAATTTAATGAAAGGTGACTAAGATGACTCTTGGGACTATTACCTCGTGATTTTTCAGGATAATGGTGCAGATGGATCCTATCTTGAAGTGACATTCTTTGATTTTGAGGTAGGGAGGTTATAATTAGATAGCAAATATTTTTTCTCAGCCTCGGCACTTCTTTGACAACTCAGGCTATCTTGGATGGTAGGAGTTAAATTGTGGCATGATGAAAAGATGATCTCAGAGAATGAGAAAAAGTGGCTTGGTTCCCTCTACTAGAGCAATCTTTCAAAATTCTGACTCACATGAAGTAAGTTGACAACACAGCAGAACAAAACTTTTTCTTCTTTTTTTAGAACTAAATTTGGCTCCATTTATACTAATTCAAAAATATTTCAAGAATACTTCTTGCTAATTCTCTGAGGTGATGTCCAAAAGACTTTCTTAACCTCATTGTTTTTAACAATGATAGATATTTATATTGCATTTTGAGAAGATGCAAACACTGATAAGGCCTGGCAATCTATTTCTAGAACTTTCTTTTAAATTCTTTGATACTAAAACAATGTAAAATTTCCATTAGTGATTATTAAGGGAAATTTGAAGTAATTTTAATTAAAGTAAAATTTTTATAATTACAATAGAAGACTTCCACATTTTTGTACAATTCTATAATGAGTGATTTCCAGAACCTTCTCGACAATTGCATTTTCCTTTCCACCATTTTATACATTTTTTATAATAAAAAAACATACATAAATCGAAATAATTAATAAATCCAAGCTTATAATATTTATCCAATAGAATAAAATACTTCCCACTTTTCATGCATATATACATCACTTATACACATGTTTAATTTTCAAATACATTAACATTAAATTTATTACATTCTTATCTGTGTTCATAGTACTGATATATATAAATTGTGTATATTATTTAGGGGGTATGGAAGGTTCAAACCCTGTTAGTTGGTTGGTGGGATAAAGTATGAAGCTCAATCTGTGTCACAGATTGACTGCTTCATACTTCCTGACTTAAAAAATGTCAAAAAATTCTTTACTTTGAATCTATCCATGATACAAGAACCCTTTCTTCAGAGAGTGTATTTATTCACCTAAGACTGTGTTTTATCTATTTTTTTATGATTACTGTATTCTGGAACAACTAACTATTTTGTTACCTATATTGTTCTTTACCCTGAAGGTTGCGTTTTCTTTTGCAAAATTAAGATTTTGTATTGTTAACAGTTGTAGTCATCTGACTTTTCTTTACTTATTGCTTCCCTGGGTCTGGCAGTATGTATGGTTTTAAATGTCTGACATTAAATGTTCCATTTATGTCTTGGTCTGGGGTCAGATTTCTATAATCCACAGATGTCAGAAATCTTATCATTTTCTCTGCACAGGAGATTTGGCTTCCAAGAATCATCCTTTGTAGCCAAGCAGGCATGTTGCATATGATGATATGAATAAGGTGGGTATCAGAATATGCAAATGTGGTGAGGGACCAGAACCTGGCCTCTTGGCACAAGAAAAACTGTATGAGTTGTTTAGTGATTCATATTGTATTTTTCTGTCATCAGAGTATGCAGAATGTCTTTCTGATGTTCTTTATTTCAAAAGTTCTTTAATAAGGTCATTCCATATTCTTCAAATGTAGTTGGGGTTTTTTTTCAGCAAATGCTACCAGTTCTTTGCAGTCACTTTTAAGTAGTGGCTGGTGATAGTGACTTGTTCAGAATCACTGGCTGGATGGAAATAAAACAACTCTTTCAAACTCTCAAGATGCTCTTGGTGGTTCCTCTCAGTTTGCCATAGAAAAATTAGAATTGCATGAAATGTGCTATGTAAGATGACCCCTGGTGACCTGGTTCTTCAGCATCTAATGGACTACTACTTTGGCAATATACATACTTTTTGCATGCTTGCTCTTGGTAATGTTCTATGCTTCTTTTGATAGAATAATCATTTGCTATAATCTCCATCATGATGATAGGCATTGCTCTGGCACTTTCTTGTGTCTTTCCACTTCCTGTCTAAATTCTCTTTATCTCTATGAACTCCTTTTCCATGTATTTTGTTTGTTTCTGAAACTCTTCTTTAAGGTAACATGTCAGCTTTTGCATCCAACTGTTCATCATAATAATCATGTTTTGGTCTATGTCGGAAATTTTTCTTTCAAAGTTCAAGTCATACCTTAACTTTTTTGGTTCTTTAACTGTAATTTCTGGGCTGTCCAGATTCAATGGGTTTTGTATAATTATTTTCTTTTATCTTTCACTTGGTCATCCTCTTTATCTTCAATCTCCTTGTCTATCTGGTAGTCCATTTCTTTCAGTTTTTTTCTCAACACACACGCACAAATGTCTGTAAACTCTTGGTAAATCTGATAAATATTGGACAGAGTGATTATTGCTAAGATTTTTTTTAATAGGATATCCACACTTCCCTCATCTTCAACTATCTCTTGTCCTATTATTTAGGTCACTTCCTCATGATTTTTTTATCTAACCTGCCTCCTATCATTGGCTGCCACTTACACTATCCACATAGAATAACATATAATTCATTCACTATAATAACTATTATATATATATATATATTGTACCAACATTGTGTTGGCACATAATAATAGTTATATATTCATTCACTATAATAACTATTATATATATATATATATTGTACCAACATTGTGTTGGCACATAATAATTTTGTTTAAAAATTATTAAAATAAAAACCTTTTATAAAAGAAAATGTAAAATTAAAAGTTTAAGAGTTTTGAAGTAAAAGTTACAGTTAATTAATTAAAAGGGGGGAGGGGGTTCGCTTTAGAAGCATCAAGTTAAAGTTTCATAAAAGAAGTTAAAGAGTTTTTTTTTATTATGTAACATTGGGGATGGACCTAAGAAACAATAGTAATTAAATTCTTTGTTTCTTGTTTGAAAATTTTTTTTATACAAAAGCCAAATTACATATGTTAAAGTGCTTTAATTTAAAAAAAAAAAAATTGACCGAAAACATTTTTTTCTTTAAATGAAAAGAGATTTTGACATTTATGCTATTTAAAATAAATTATTCTGTTAAATCAGAGACAGTTAGATATTTTGGGTAGAGCTAAAGCATTAGGAATGGGTAGAGAGAAGAGGACAAGAAGGCGGAGTTAGCCATATGTTTCTGTTTTAAAAAAAGACATTAATAAACAGCTCGTATTTAAATTTTGTTTTAAAAATGGAAAAAGAGAAAAAAATATCTGAGATGCAGATGATGATGAAAATGATGATGAATATGATGCAAGAATTCAGGCAGAATCAACAAGAACTCAAGGCAAAATTGAGGGAAGAAATTAAGTAAAGTCAGCAAGAACTCAAAGCGGAGATACGAGAAATGAAGCAAGGTCAGCTAGAACTTAAAGAAAAAATTAATCAGGTCAAAGGAGAAATTAAGGAACTCAGAGTGGAAATAAGATGTGAGATAACAGGAAATGTAGAGAAGAACCAAGAAATTATAGAAGTAGATTTAGCTAAAGAAAGTCAGGAAGTTGAGGTGATAAAAGACATAAAATTTGAATTAGAATCAGATAGTGTTGAAACAGATAAAGTAGAAACAAATGTAAATCAAAAAATAGAAGTGATTCATAAGGCCAAGGTAGAAGATAGTGTAGAAAAGTTTACACAAAAATTTAAAAAGGTTAAAGTAAAAGTTTGTGTTCATTTTAAATGCAAATTTAAAACAAAAAGGAAGTGGAGGAACAAATATTCACAGTTAGGAAAAATACGGAGGTCTGCAAAGTTTAAAGGTTTTCTAATCTATAAAGCAGAAAATAGAACAGAATGGGAAAGAGATAAAGCAATAAATTTTAATCGAGGAATAGACGTGAGGATATGGAGTATAATTTATGTTAGTGAGTTAGTAGAAGAAAGAAAGAACTGCCTGACATAGTTTAAAAGTTAGTAATCAGGTGGAATAGTAAAGGAAAGAAACAAAGGACTGGAAAAGGACAATGAGCACAAATATGATTATTCTAATGTAAATAAGTCTGAGAACTTAAATATGAAACTTCTATTTAAAAGTAAAATAATAAATTTGAAAATAAATGAAGAATAATAAATGAAATGTTTGAAAGTAATAATAATAACGGAGGCCTCGTAAAATAAAAGATTTTTTTTCTGTCATGCACATATTAATAAAGAAGAAGTGCTCGTAAATAAACAGTTCAAATAATAAAAAAAATCAATAAAATCAAGTTAAATAAATAGGTCAAATGAATGATTTAAAAGTAAAGTTTGTAGGATTAAATAAATGAATAAAATAATGGAACTGTGTAGAATAAAATCAAGTTAGTCAAATAAGTATTTGTATAATAATAAACAGCAATAAAATAAAATAGTTTTTTGAGTACACACACATTAATAAAGAAGTTAAATAAATAAGTATAAAATATCCGTAGTAAAATAATAAAGATAATAGATTTTTTTTTTGGAATACACACAAGTTAATAAAAGAAAGTAAATAAATGATTTAAAGCAATCAAGTCAAATAAAATAAATAAAAGTATTTGTATAATAATGAAGAACAATAAAATAAGATAGTTTTCTGAATACACGCACGTTAAAAATAATGTTCATAATGGTTTAAAAATAATATTGTCAGATTAGTGTAATATAAGTAAATATGTTAAAGTAATATTCGTAAAGGTTAGAATAAAGGTTAATATAAATAGATGGTTTAAGATAATGCCCATGTGAATTTAAAAATAATATTGTAATGTTCATAAATAAAAATATAAGGTCAATCTAAGTTATGTTAGAAATGTATAAGGGTTTGAAATTAAAGGGAATGAGGGTAGTATAGAAATAAGTTTTAGATAAGGATAAGTGAAAGCTGTCGACTGGATAAAATTTAGTACCCATAACAGACTTATCAGGGATCATTTTTCTTTTAAAATGTGCACTGGAAACAACCAGAGTAAGTTGTAAGTCACTTTTTCAGGAGAAAATCCCCATATCTCGTATCTTGTTTCCAAAGCATAAGGTGAAATGGACAGTTGATAAATCCTGCCATTCGCAGTGACTTTTTCTTTGTCAAAGTCCAGTCAAGAGAACTGGCACCTGAAGCTTCGTTTTTCATAGTGTAAGTCAGTATAAGCCAGCAAATCTGCATCCGCCTCATTTCCAAAAGATTCCTGTATCACAAAAGGATGCTGTCCTCGTGGTTATTATCCAGGACTAAGACCATTGTAAGCAATGTTGCCAGCATCGAAAGAAGTAAAGTATAATTGAAGATTGCCCTTAGCATGTAAAATGAAAGATATTAAAAAGCAAACTTAAAAAATTAATAAATACTTAAAATTAGGAATTAAAGTTATCAGAGATAAAATGGTAAAAAATGACACATTTTACTCTCAAATGGAGGGCGGTGTAATGTACCAACATTGTGTTGGCACATAATAATTTTGTTAAAAAAATTATTAAAATAAAAATCTTTCATAAAAGAAAATGTAAAATTAAAAGTTTAAGAGTTTTGAAATAAAAGTTACAGTTAATTAATTAAAAGGGGGGAGGGGGTTCACTTTAGAAGTGTCAAGTTAAAGTTTCATAAAAGAAGTTAAAGAGTTTTTTTTTATTATTATTAGTTAAAATGTAATGTAAAGTTTAAAAATATAAATCTCTTTTCATTCGAGTTAAAGAAAGAAAAAAAGTAATCTTAAAAACTAAATAATGAATTGATCTTAAATTATACATGTGCGTAAATGTAAGCTTGTTAATAAAATATATATGTGTGAGAGTAAACAAAGAAATGATAAATGCGTGTATATGTGCGTGTTAAAATTATATTGAAAAATAAATGAAAGTTAAAAAATTAAAAAACACTCAGTGGTGGCTACTAATAAAAATATAAAAACAACACATTTGCATGGCTACTAATTAAACGATCTTCAAAAACATGTAATTAAAAGATTATCAAAGGAATTTCAACAACAGATATTGATGGAGGATATCAAAATGAAAACATGTCTCATGTATAAATAGACATTTTTTTATCGGACAGTTAGTCAAGTTATTTGCATTAGAGTTGAGTTCGAGTTGAGTTTGTTGCATTTGAGAGAGTTATATCAGTCAACTTATGATATATCCAGAACCAAGAATGCAGTGTTAAAACCTCGGACAACATATGACTTTCTCCAGCCTGAAGTCCAATGAAAACAGCCAATCTACCTGATAAAAGTAATGCCTGTGTAACAACCTGAAGCCACTCAATATCTAATTGTCTTAAAGAAAATGCCTCGGAATAATCAGCATCAAATCTCCACAAGAAAACTTCAAATCTAACCAGTTAGAAATACTTCATTAGAAGCAGCAAACAGCAAGAAGTATCCATGTTCAAAATCCTAGGTAATAACATTTTTTTATACTCATTTCTAAAGTAGCCATCACATTCGTAAAGCCTCAAGAGTCAAGTTTAAGAACTCTATAGCACCCATAGATGAACTATTAATATGTGTGTTTAAAATGTTGTGTGTGTTCATGCGTTAGTATATTGATGTCATTGTATTTTAAATTTCAAATATTATTTAATGCTTTCTCCTAAGATATTATAGTGTGTAAATTATAAATGTGCGTGTGTTATATTAGTTAAATAAGATTTATAAAATATTTAAAATTAGTTTAGTAAATGTTAAAATAAATTGTCTTTATAAACTAAAACTTTATTTTGTCGGTCAATTCTTTTCACCACTAATTGAAACTATATTTTGTTATTGAATTAAAAATAGACTGAGCTAGTTAAGGGATTTTTCAAGCACTGGATTATGGGCCTACTGTCTGAACATGTTAGTCTTAGACTAGCTGGCACCTGGGGTTTACTCTGAAACAAATAAAGTGTTTGGATAGTAAGGGTTTGAATCTAGCAGCCGAGGTGGGCCACGATCTGGAAATATGATCGTGTTATGCGTTGCATAGCTCAAGCTGATCGTGGGTATTATTGACAGCTAAAGCTATCAATAATATTTTCCACTTTGCTCGAATGTGCCGGTTCATTCACGTAATATTTATAACTAAATAAGATTATAAACCAGTTAGAAATAAGATTATAAACTGGTTAGAAATAATGATGAAACCAGCTAAACCATTTGTGGATGAAGTGTGAGCTCATCGGATCGAACCCGGTACAATATATATATATACGCATTAAAAAAAACTACCCTGAAACTTGGTTTTTACTCCCCATCTTATCTCAGTTGTTCTTCTGCACCTAAAACAGACTCAAAGTTTTATTATTAATTTCTAATTATAATCATATGGCATTATACATGCCTAAACTGAGAAACAAAGTATGTCTGTAACAAAGTCGATTCTCTACGTATAACCTACTTCATCCAGGTTTGAATCTAAATTCATCAAATTTCTGTGTTTTTAAACTAAGACCTGTTGGCAAATTTATATCAAGATGTCAGCTAACATAGTGTCACAGAATCTACAATTAATATCTGGGTCACTCAATTTTCATATATAATAAATGTACATTTTGTAAAAATTATCTTACTTTATAAAAAAAATGTACTAAGAGTTGCATCTCTCTTTTACATATATACAACACAGTATTATAAACATTTGAACAGGTAAGTAAATACATTGTTACAGCTCATAAAATTTTTTTTATATACAGCTTTTTTCTCAATATAAAGTTTATTTAGGATTGCAGTATTGATCAAGTCTCCACAATTGGGTGTACAAGCCAGAAACTAGTCTAGGGATATTGGATGAGTAGGCACTAGATAGGGATTTTATGCACAAGCCTTCTGGTATCCACTGATTACTCTGGCTTGCCCTGAGTGACACTGCTGTATGGAGAGTTTTGCCTGTTTTAAGTATTAGGTTTATTTGTATCACTATGAAATATTTTATTTAGTTTATGTTTTGAGAGTATACTTTTAATAATATCAGGCAAGTAGAATTAATAGTATAAAATTAAATTAATGATTTTGCATAAAATGTTTTTTTTCTCATTAATATTTTGTAAATAATATTATTTTTATAAAGCGCAGTCGATATTGAAATAAATGAGAGAGTGCAAATCTCTCAAGCACTTATGACTACAACCAGCCAATCAAATCTTAAGCACTGGGACAGAGAATTTAATAAGAAAAGAGCGGTTCCACTCTCTTCTTTACTTGTCTGTATGTTTATAATTTGAACTCAGTGAATTAAGTGTGATGATATTTAAGATTCACGCTTTCAAATATAAGTACTCTGGACTGGCTTGGATATATATTAAGACAAATAAAGAAGAGAGTGGAACAGTTCTTTTTTTATTAAATTCTCTGTCCCAGTGCTTAAGATTTGATTGGCTGGTTGTAGTCATAAGCGCTTGAGAGATTTGCACTCTCTCATTTATTAATATTTTGGATAATTAGGGTACAGTGGACTTGATATATAATTTCAAAAAAATTATTTTAAGTTATTTCTCTTATTACTTGTGAGAAAGAGTAAGAAATTTTTTTGTAATTTTACAACTATTAACTAAATACAAATGTCAGATAGTTGGGTTGCATTTAAATAGAAAAGTTAATTAAAATAAACAGAAAAAATATTGCAATTGAGAATTTTTCTGAATTGTACAGCTATTATAAAAGTCATCAAATAGTACAAATAAAAATATATAGTAGGATTCCTGAGTTATTTGAAAAGTAGTGATCCATTCCATTCCAGTGTCATCTATTGTAAATCTGCAATAATCAATGGATAACAACCTTCATCAATCGAAACTTCATTTACACCAACATGTGAGGTCCATTTATTATTTCAGGATTACATTAGATGGATCTAGAATAGAGTGATAAAATGGATTGTGGCTCTCTATACAGATGTCAAATATAAACGGAGAGAATCATGTGATATTTTGATTAGGCTGCTCATTCTTGTTTTGTTCATAAATAATATAATTTTGTCACCCAGGTACAATTTCTTAAAACAAATATTGGTTTTTAGTACTAGATTCCATTATTAGGTAGCTCTACAGTGGAGTCCCAAAGTAAATTATACTTTGTTTCAAGTCTTCTTACATACAAATGCATAGTGTACTACAGTGGCTCCCAACCTTTTCTAAAGTACCAAATACTGTTGTGAGGAAAAATTTTAGGTGGATCAGTTATGTAAGTTAAAATGAAATAAGTTTGTCATCAGTTCTTTAATTAAAATTGGACAATTACAATTTCAAATCAATATTTATTGTTATATTTTAATATTTATTGAAAAATTATAATTATATAATTATAATTTATTATTAAAAAAATATTTATAGAAAAAATAATTTTACCTAAGTAACTCATTTAATGTGAAACTTGTGCCTGATATTTTTTACATATTTCTTCTATGATGGAATTATACAGGACAAGGCCACCCTAATTTCTTCCTCTAAATTTGTTAACCTTTCTCTTTTTTTAGTTTTTATGTTGGATAATGTGGAAACCCTATTTCACATAAATATGGAGTTGACAATTAAAATTTTTATGACTTTTTCCAGAATTTATCAAGACTCATTTCAGCATGTCTGATTTTCAAAGTGTGGTCAGATGATAAGGATATAAGCTTCTCTTCCTCTGGCACATTAAATTCAGGTTTATTAGGTTTGAAAATGGATTCCTAACCCAGTCATATTTGTCTTCATCTAGATAAGGAAAATATTTTCTTACCTTGTTGTACAATATTGATAAATGTTATGATATCAAGGAAACACAATCAGTGCTATTGTTGTGTTTAAATAGAAATGTACAGAGATTATTTTCTTTTACTTTTTTTTTTCCAAAGAATGATTTTCCTTTGGAAAGCTGATAATTTGTCTGCTGATATTAATTTGTTTTCATTTGCACCCTGCATGATCATATTGACAGTGTTCAAATAATTAAAAATATTTGTTAAATAGCCCATTGTAGTGCACCACACATCATTCTTAAAATCTTGTGCAAGGTACACATTTTTTTTTGTTATGAAGAAAAGAAACAATTCTTTTTCTAGTTCTAGCATATGGGAAAGCAGTTTTTCTCAAGAAACCCATCTGATTTCTGTATGAAAAAATAAGCCATATATATTTTTGCTTCAATTGCTAAACATTGTTGTTTAAAAATTTGAGATTTCAACAGTCTCGCCTTTATGTGATTTACCATATTAACAATGCTAGCCAGAACACTTTTGAATTCTGTGGGTAATGTTTTGGCAATAAGTGTCTCCCTATGTAAGAAGAGTGGTTTAAATAAATCTCACTGTTTTCTTGCTTTGCAAATATCACAAATCCTTTGACTAAGCTTACCATTGTTGGAGACCCATTCATATAAATTTTGACATTGTTCCCAGGTCAAATTTAAACATTCGAAGTAAAAATTAATTTTGCTATAAATGGCTTCTCTTACTATTTTTTTTTGATAACTCTTTACAACACAAAAATTCATTGATTATTCTATTTTCTTTAACAAATCTAATGAATCCAAGTAAAATGGCTTTTCCAGTGATATCAGTAAATAACAAATCTAATGAATCCAAGTAAAATGGCTTTTCCAGTGATATCAGTAAATTTGTCAAATTGAAGAGCAAAGTATATATTGTGAACTTTATTTGCAAGTCTGCCTTCAATGTCACATGCCATATCAATTATTATTCTGTAAACAGTAATATTTAAGAGAGGTATTTTCATTACTTTTTTTTTTCATCTTCCCCAAACATAATATTGGTGATTTTGCAACATGCTGGTCAAATTAGTGACTCAGCCATGGCATGTGGTTTTTATTTCATTAATAATTCTGTTATTTTGTATGATGCTATTTGAGTTTTATCTGATAATTTCACAATTATTGCTTGTTTGCTTTTTGTATTTACAAATCTCTCAAAAAAGTCTTTTCAAAGTAAGATTTTCATACTTAGTTGTAAAATTTCATTTCAATTTTTCAGGAATTATTGGACTATTAGCAAGTTTAAGTCCTCATAGACATCACAATGGTATTGGATAATCTTTATCATCTGTCCATATAAAACTGTACTTCATATATTCATCCATATACTGACAATTAATTTTACATTTTTTGAACAGATAGGCTTTTCAATTAAACTGGCTGCCTGTTCATTTTTGTCATTATTGCTTAAATTTGTATCATAATTATTTATCATTGTGATAAATCTGTCCATCATTTCTAAAAGACAAAATTTATTATAAATTATATACTGCATAACAATTAGATGATGATTTGCACAAACTGGTGAATGCTGGTTCAGAACAAAATACATATATTAGAGTTCATTTACTTGTGGTCATGGGTATTGGTTATATGAGATAGAATGGAAAGCTGAAAAGAACTTATAATTGCCTTTTTTGACAGGAATACTTATAAAAAAGTACTGTTCTATAAATATAAAAAACAATTTTTGTGAAATTTAAAAACTGTAAGTTCAAAATACTTATAAAAATAGATGTAGAAGTATAAATCTTATAAACACTTTATACAAAAAATATAGGACTTTGAACTTGGAACCGTTCAAATTAAACATTTTTATTAGACTATTTATAATATTTTAATATTTTGTAAAAATTGTTTTTATGAATTTTACAATATAATTCAACATCTGTATATTATAAACACATCATAAGACAAAGTTGCTTATGTGTATAGTATTCAAACTTGGTACAGTTCATGTCATCACTGAATAATAGATATAAAAACAATTGTTTATATAAAATTTACAATATCTACATTCAAAGTTCTTATAAAAATAGTTATAGAAGTGATCAATTTTATAAAATTTTAATAAAAACATTGTAAGGAATCAAATGCCACATTCTAATAGTTATAAAAACAATTGTTTCTTGGAATTTTACAAAGAAGTGCAACAACTACATACTTCCTGACAATATACAAAGCATAAAAAAATGTTATGAGAAGTAATTGAACACTAGGCTTGTCTTCTTAGAAGTCATACCTAAAATGTAAAATAGAAAAAGTTACAACTCTCAAAATATCTCTAAGTTTGATGGTTTATTATTGAATGTATTCTTCTACTTATCAAACCCTGAAATAATTTATCAAGTAGTTAGAACAAAGATATATATATATATGTTGAACTGTTTTACATATATATGGTTCAAATATTAAAAGCTAAAAAAAAAAGTAAAATTTAAAAATCTTTTAAAAGATGCAATTTAATTTTCTTTTTTAGTTAGTATAGACATATTTTTTAATGTACAATGAAAGTTAATTTTTTGTTTTGAATTAACTATTTAATTAAAAATAAAAGTTAAAATTGGAGAAAATAAAAAAAATATTTTAAGATTACTAAACCAGATAAACAAAAAGAAAGAAATTCCAAACGTAAAAGATTAAGATGAGTAAAACCTTTGTAACTCTAATTAAAGATGGTGGACAATTCATAAAAAAGAAGACTTTGTAACTAAAAATTTAATAAAGAATGTGCAAGATTATCGACTTGTATTTTTAATAAAACAAAAGATAAAAGTTTATGTGCAGAAGTCTAAAAACTGACCCAAGGCTATAAAAAGGGCAGAAAAACATCAAACTAAGTCTTGTGTTTTTCCTTAGCTAGCAGTTTTCATGTGTCCAGGATAGAGAAAATGTCCTATCCCAGACTACTCATATACAAGAGTACTACTATGCACCTACTGAATGAAGACTTCAGGCGGAAGTGGACATCGGAGCATTCGCAGACACTTTTCACCCTAAAGGAAAAATCCAAAAAGCTTTTGAACCTAGCTATAGAATGGATCAGGAACAGTCTAAAACCAATGGCCATGAGCTTAGTTTACATCCCAAGAAAAAACCTGCATGCTATAATCTACAGTCTACACATATCTTACCGGTAAGCTAAGATTTATATCCGATTTGTGACTAAATTGTTTGCAAACTACCCTAACTATAAGCTTATGATATACTCCTGATAGAGACTTTTGCAGATTGATTATTTAAAGAACTTTCTAAAAAAAAAACCTACAAAGAGAGTAATAAGAATTGTTTTAATTAATTAATGTTATTGTCTGGATTAGCGTGTATGTGATTTAATAATTTATCATTTAAATATTTTAGTTTGTTAGAATAAAATATTTATCTTTAATATCAAATTTTCATTGTGCGTCATTAATTTTAAGTTTATTAGATTTATTGTTAATTAATTGTGTGAGAAATGAATAAGTTACCTTTGCCAATATGCTTGTTTAAAAGTTAAGCCTTAAAAAAATTATATAAAAGCTTTAAAGTGACAAGAAAATGTAATTCCTGATGTTTTAATAATTTGCTTCATAAATGATGATGCTACATGATGGATCAATGAATTCTTGTGTAAAATTCTGGCACTCTGTTCTAGATAAATAAAAAACTTATTTTTCTGGCAGTGTACATCATAATAAGTAGTAGGCTACTTAATCAGGAAATATAGCTATGTTCTTGAGATACCAAGACTTGTAAATGATCTGAATATATTTTCTTTTTATAGCTTGATTAAGTTGCACTTATAGTATGTAAAATAAAGGCCTAATCAAATCTAAAAGGTAAAAAACATTTCAATGTATATATATAAAATTTACAAATGAAAACAATGGATGTCATCAGTAATTGTTCTGCGTGTGAAAACTTTTAAAGCAAGGATCCACACATAGTCAGGATTTTGCAATCTTCATACCAGTATTTTGATTCCCTCTGGGTACACTTGCCATTATTTTCTGATAGGATTAGGTGAAAGAATAACTGGAAAGTGACAAGCTATAAGCCTAATATGTGGAGAGTCAAGCCTAGGTATACCTCATGAATTTTTAAAACCAGAATCAGTTAAAATTCAAATGACTCTTCAATAATCTGCACTTTGAATTCCAGAAAATTAATTGCAGTATCTTTATTTTTATTATAAAGAATACAGGCATTTAAAAGCACTTGATCAATGAAATGTTTAAATATTTTTTTATAATACTTCTTTTGCTGAGATCTAGTTTTTTGGATAAAAGGATAATTCTTGATCACAATTATCGACACCACCCATAGTGTTATAATCACACACTACAATTGATCTCACCATATTTTCAACAATTTTTGTTCTTACAGTTTGTGAGGCTGCATCATGGATGATACTCTAAAGGTGGACTTGTTTTTTGTCTTGCCATCTCAAGACCATAACCTTTCCATGCTGAAGAGTCTGTATGGTGCTTTTTTCAACTAACTTCTTATCATTTCAACTGGAAGACCCTTTCTTTTCATTGACAGTGCCATAAATATCTGTCTTCTCTTTTAGAAGTATATCTACTAGTTCTATTGACATGTACCAATTGTCAGCAATTACACAGTACACTTGACCCAAATAATATCCATAAGATAAAAAAACACTTCAGTAGTTATATGGAGTGATTCACACTTTTGATTGTATGCTGTTCCTGTTCCAGAATATAAGAGAAAATCACAGATATATTCAATATTTGATTTGCAAATAACAAAAAAATTTAAATCAAAGCAGACCCTCTTTTTGGTACTATATATTTTCCATGATAGCCACCTTTTATGAGCATCAAGCTCTCATCTATGCTAATATTTTGGTTTGGAATAGTCCTTTAAAATGCTCCATTACTTTGTAAAATGTAAAGAGCTTTGGATTTGGGTGGGTATTTACGTCAACAGCTTCATTATTAAAAAATGCATAAATTTATAAGTGATGTAAATCTACCACCTGTCATCATTCCAGAGAATATGGATGCATAAAATATCCATTTTTTTGTTAATGGCCATTTCTGATGTCACAGTTTGACATGGTCCTGAAGCATCATCATTGCAAAAATTAACCTCATCTCTTTCACTGAGATTGTTGTCCATTTTTTAGCTCTGGACAATCTTTTCATATACTGTAATGGGCACAGATGATGTTACATTGTTTTGTTATTAGTAAACATGAAAAGAATAAAAGTTCGCAAATAAAACTTCCTTTTTAAGAAATAAAAATTGAAAATTAAAATTCTATACTAAACTCATATATATATAAAATCGCACAAGTGAAAAAAAATTATTAAAATAAAACTTTATTAAAAATAGAAAAAGTATTTTAAAAGCAAAAACTTAAAAAAGATTTAGAGATAAAAATATATCTTTAAGTTTGAAAACAAATTAATTAATGTTATTGAAAAATGGAAATGATTATTTTAATTAGTCAAAGTGAACTGCATAAGCAACGGTCAGATAGGAAAACAATAGAAACTAATAGCAAATGAGAGAAATCCATCGGGAAATCAGACCTCAATGGAAGGATCATCATCATCGATGATGTAATGTCCATTGGATCCTAAAGTTACATATAAAAGAAAAAGTTTGATAATAAAATTTTTAGTGAGTGAAGAAAATTGAAGAGATGTGACTATATGTGTTAGTGTAGAGTTGAAGGAGAAGGGATTGAAAAGACGCACTCTTCAATCCCTTCAATCTCGTTAAAAAAATGAAAGAGAAATGACATCGTTTTCCTAGATTAAGGACCATAGGACATCAAGGGAATTAACGCTGGCTCCAAATGGCAAGCAACTGCAAGAAATTAGAAAATACGGACTTGTTAAAACCGTAAGAACTTTATAAAATCTAATGAACAATATTAATTTTGAAAACACTAAGAACTTTAAAATATAAACTTTCCCAATATTTAATTTATAAAAATAGAATCCTATCTGACCAAACTAAATTCTTTATTAATTCTTTTTTATTGATGTATTTCTTTTTTTTTAATCATTTCCATTTATTTTTTTTGTTCTTTAAGTTTTATTTATGATTTTTGTTTTGCGATAAATTAAATTATATAAATGTTAAATTTAAGTCAGGCGTGAATGGCTATATAGATTTGTAAAGTTATATTAGGGGAGGGTAATCTTAGGTTATTTGTTTTGTAGTTAAATTGGGTTAATGGATTGGATATATTGGTGTAATTAGTAGATGTAGTATGAGATTCACTATGGGCAGAATCGCTGTATACGCCACACACTTTCGTTTTGCCTATGGATGGGATCGTAAGTTGGCAAAGGACCACCATCTCTTCCTATGGAGTTTTCTTTTTTATTGTTCTTCTTGCCCAACAGACGTCACATTCCTGTTCTAGGTGAGAAACAATTTCTTCTCTTAACCCTGCTGTTCAGAGGTACATTCCTGACAGTATGATTTTTGTGTTGCCGTATTCGTGTTACATTGAATACATCAATATATCAGATGGATTGATGCCGGTTTGACTGCGAACTTTTGGCCTAAGGTTAAATAAGGGAAAGAATATTTTCTTTTCAAATGCAGATCTACATAGTCTATTCATACTCGACACTCTAAATAAAAATGCATTAAATTTAAGCTGGGTATAGACGCTTGCATGGATTTGTTATCGGTCAATTATGTTTTTGGTTTTCATATTTGATAAAAATATATAGACATTTGGTAAATAATGATACCTTATGGTGAGTATCTAAAATGTATTTATCGGATGTCTTTTAAGTTATTGGTGTCAATCTGGCATCTTACGATGAATGCTATTGGGTTTCTTATAAATTTCCCTCTGCAATTCCACCAATGATTTTATATTTTGATCGTTTATGTTTATTTTGAAATGTTTTTGACCGTGTAATCTATGTAACTGATCTATACTCAACATTATAAAACAAACTTTTATAAATCCATCTGTGTGAACTTATAATAGTATAAAAATTAAAATGTAAATTAAAATCTAAAATAAAAGTTAAAAATAATGTTAAATTTTAAAATGTAAACATACTAAAATAATTTTAAATATTATATATGTGCATAAATAAATGTTCGTGTGTATAATTACTGGCAGTGGCTTATTTTATTCTTTTTTATATATTCTTAGATAAGAATTTTTTATAAAATTAAATCTCTGCTATTCCACTGAGCTAGTGACAATGGGCTAACGACCGGAATCAACCAATAAAAAAAAAAGAGAAAAAAATAATTTTTTTTTTGACTTACATATCTGCCTACTTTATAAATTTTCTAGGTTCAAATGCCTAGTGGCGCCCTGTAGTGCAGATTACATTAAGTCCCGCTATCTCTGGATCGTTATAATACTTTTTTGAATATATTTGGTCAGCATACAAATTTGTTTCCCTTACAATAATTTCCAGTATTTTCTCATCAAAAAACCAATTCAAAAAATTGTAATGCTGCGGCATCTGGTGCCATTGTTATAGTGATGTCTGGTGTAGCAGTAAAGGAAAACCTTGGGATTGCTGGAGAAATCCTACTCATACTTACTGTTAACCATGGACTAGCCTCTCCCATTTTATCATCAGATGCATCTTTACTGCTGCTGTTGCTGCTGCTTTCAAATAATTCTTCATCACTTGAACCTCCTCTTTACTGAAATCACTTACAGTGGCACATAGTCAGTATCAGAATCATCAAAAGAATGATGGGAAACTTCAGAAACAGCTTTGAAAATGAATGCCATTATACCTAATATATATAAAAACAATCAAAATTTTCAAATTATATTTTCTATAGCACATATTTCCATCCTAATAATTATTTATAACAGTCATATGAAAAAAAAAACACATTTATAAGGCCCAAAATATTTTTTATGCAAAAAAAAAACACAATGTACATGATGAGGAGAGGGAAATAAATGCAGACGCATATATATGATATTACATATCTCAAAATATATCAAAAAGAAATGTAACATTTATTTATTGAAATATATTATTGTAATATATATATATAAATCAAAAGTTTTAAATCCTATACGTTCTAAAGTCTAAAATATTTTGTAAAAAAATGTAATAATTATCAAGCAAAAAAAAAAAAATGAATTCAAACATTTACAGGTAAGGAAAACATCATGTGATTTTGAACATTCACAATTAAAAAAATGCTGCTGCATATTTTCAAAATCTATGGAAACAAATAAGATTATCATCCTGAAGAAAATATGATTATCATTTTTTGAAATATATAAATATTTAGTAATACTTACTTGATGTGAAAAGTTAAGATAATGTATGAAAAATTATGGATTTCTATTATATACACAATTTTTTGGTATCTGCAATAGAAAGTCAAAGAGCTTATTTTTATAGAAATATATTTTTAAAAAAATTATAAATAATTATTATAACTTTTCAATTACAATAATGATAAGATAAATAATGCCGACAGAATGATAAAAAAATAAACACAAACAGGATAAGAAATAAACATGCTACATTCTCTTGCCAACTAGGAAAAGAAGTGAATGTGAGATGATAATGATGATGATGATTATCATTATTATTATTATTGTTGTTGTTGTTTTACTTTCTTACTATGAGTAATTTGGATACTCATTTACTGACAAACATTGAGTAGTTATTTAAGTTATCTATAGACTAACTATTTGAAAAAAAAATCTTAAACTTCTTGAAAACAATATCATTTAATCAACATTTAGATCAATGGTCATATGCTTAACAATCACATGCACTATCTTTGTACCATGAAAGCTCTCTAAATAATTTTAAAAGGTATAATATTTAAGTCTTACCATAAATGACAAAATTGATAGATCCAACTCTGCAAATACCAAATGCATCATTACATTGGTTTCAAGATTGAATCTTAGATTCTTGTAATAAAGGAAAAGTCAGAACTTAGACTGGAGATTAAACTGTATGAATATCTGGCATCATTGATAAATTAGGGTCACAATAAATGGCACTAGAATATAGAGGAGAGAAATGTCTTATCTGACTGATGCCGTTTGTAACTCATTTATTGCTTTTTTGCAATCAGATGATTGGAAATTAGCATGGATACACTCAGATATTATTTTCTTTTTTTATTTTAAATGTATATGAAGCTACATTTCATAAAGTCTTGTCATTATCTACATCTGTAAGTTAAGAGTTAAAAGAATAACTTTGTTATAACTTGCTTCAAATTTGTTAGGAAAACTCTGTGTCATTGTAATAGCCAAATAAAGATAAATTATATTAACATTATCATTTTTTTAAATTTGTACTTTAATTAATCTCACCCCCTCCTCTTTGTAATAATAAAATAGAACTTATTTTTAATAGAATCTTTTGCGACTATTATATTTTTGAAGAATACTATTAGAGAAAGAAGTATGACTTTTTAAAAAGATGTTTGATAAAACTAGTTTCAAAATGGAAGATGGTGTTTAGAGGATACTACTTATTTTAGCCTTTTTTTATTTTTTTTTTATAGAAATTAAACTTTTCTTGATTTAGAATGTTTTAAGTACTAATACTGTATATCATTAATTATAGAATTATGTAATTTCTAGATAAATCTAATGTATATCTTCAAACCATTATAATCCAAAAATTGTAAAAAATTATTGACAATAATTTGGAAACTCTTATTGGTAGAAGCTAATCTAACAACAATATTTTGATCATATGACAAGAAAATGAAATTTATTTTAAAAAACTTATAATTTTTGAAACAAGCTTAATAGAGAGAAATTTATCTTCTCAATTCTCAGAGCTTACAAAGACAAAGGTATATCGAGAGCAGAATATTATAGAATTTATCCATCTGCCACCAGGCCACCAAGAATGTTTGCCAATTCTAAGTTACATAAACCTGGAGAGCCTTTAAGACTAATACTAGATTTTGGAGGAGTGCACTACTTTGAAACAGCTAAGCTGGTAAATCAATGGTTGGTTGATTGTGTAGGTTTTGGAGACTTCACAATTAAGGCTTCCTTTGAAATCATTAAAAAAAATCAAGAATTTATTAATAGACCAAGATTTTGAAATTGCAGCCATGGATGTGACAGAATTATACAGATCGATTAACAGGAAGTGGTCGATTGACATCATTCATAAAAAATTAATAAATAAGCATTGTCCAAATGTGCACATGAACTTTATATTAGCTTTCCTTAATTGGTTAGACAATAACATTTTTACAACTTCTGAGGGTGGATGGTATGATATGAGAGACGGTTGGTCGATGGGTCTTCCCTTAAGTGGTGTAATTTCAAGCATATTTTAAAACTTTTTTGATAAACAAATCATTTCTAAATACATCTCTAACACTGCTGGATTAATTTACTTGCATTATGTAGATGATGTGTTTACGGAAGCTCCAAAAGATGTAATCACCAACATTAAAAATAAATTACAACTGCAAACTAAATTAATTATAAACACCACTTGGGAAAACAAATGGCAGAAGCTAAAATATTTGGATTTGCTGGTCCATAGAGAAGGCAGAGCTCCATTATTGCATGATTGTTAAGCCTCTTGAGGTCAGAGGTTTTACCCACCTGAAATCCATTTCACCTACAGCACATAAATTCACAGGTTTAAACGCGTTTTTATTCAGGAATCAAAATTTGTGTAAATTTGAGGCTGATAGGAAGACTAATATTGCATGCTATATAAAAGATTTATTAAGTGTTGGCTTCAGCTACAGATTAATTACAAAGAAAATAGATCAATTTTACAGAAAATCAATAACTAACCACATAAGTAAAGATAAACCTCAAATTACTCTCCCTTGTATTCCCAAATTATCACAACAGATGATAAAGACTTTGGCTGGTGAATTTAAGGTTGGCTTTTACACTCCCCCTAATACTAACAGACTTATTAATAATTCAAAGGATAGAATGGATCCATCTCAGACACCCAAGTCGTATACAGTATGTCATGCCCTCAGGCTGGATGCAGTGCCACATACTATGGGGAAACCAAGGTCATTGTTCATAATAGAGCTGCTCAACACATTTATACTTACAGAAGAGCAAAAAAGAACAATGATAACTTCTTAATATTCTTCGAACATGAGAAGCAGGTTGGCCATGTGTTTGAACCCAGCAACCCCAAGATAGTATGCTCTGAAACCAATGACTGCAAAAGAAAAATCAAAGAGGCGTATTTTGTTATCAGTGATAACAATGCCATCAATAGATGCTACACATGTTTTTCTATCTCAAAAAAATGGACAAATTAATTTGCATTCGCATTTGCATATTTTATTAGTTAGCAACATTACATAAATGATTTATAACTTATGTTGGCCATGAATATGAGGGAAAACCTCGAAAGTACTCGGCCCATTTAATTGTTTTGGTTTTTGCAGCTTCTTCGTCAGCGGGTAAATCGCTTTTATATGCTAATAGTTGTTACTGTAAAAGGATAAACAATTTTATGAGATCCACTGAATTCTATAGTAATAGGATAGTTTGGAGAATTGCTATTTTTAATAACCAATAGGAAGAAGTCAATGCCAATCCAATAATGATAGTTTTTATCAGATTTTCTCATATGGATCTTTAAAAAATCATTTTATTACTGTTGAAAAATGTTCTAAATATAAATGAAATTAAAATTTATAATCTAACTTTAACTATAAAACATTAGATATAATAGTCAACAGAATGGCAAGTAATGGCAAATTACTATAATGATAATCAAGTGTATTATTGATAACTGGGTCATGAAACCTTTTTGTTTTCTCAGTAAAAAGTTAAATATAAAATGTAGCAGCACTATTAAAAGCAAAATAGTTTTCAATTGCTTATTACTGGGCAAAATCTTTTTCAGCATTCTTCCAAATGAGAACAATGAAAAGAAAACAAAGAAGCTATCACTCGGCTGGTTGTTGATAAATTTTGTTGATTGTTGCTTTTCTAATGTTAATCCTTAGCTAAGGATAACTAGATATCCAGTTACCAACCAATTGGATAACCATCCCAAATGTTAAATATATATTAATCTTGAACAGAAATTAATAGCTATGTAAAAAGACTTCCAAATTTCCCTTACTTTGCAAAATATTTAGATTTTGATTTATTCTTTTAAAGATTAGTTAGTTTATTAGTCTGTGCTCATATACCCTATATATTACATGTATTGATACAGATATATAATAAGCCTGTATTTCAGTTATTAATATTAGTTTAGCATATTTATAGTCTCTTTATAATTAACACTTTTTAATTATTTTTTTTTGGCTAAATACACAATAAATAATAAGACTTTAAATGCACTTTAGTAAAAAGTTTTTTTTTTAGCATGTCTGATCTAATTTATGACCCATTAATAGCACTTTCTCCTTCCCAGGTGATTACATATATTTTTAAGTTTGCCAGCAAATAAATAAAAGTGTTTAATAATGCACTGTCTTGTAAAGAATTTCATGGGGCAGTGCTTAGAGTTTTAGTCTAATATATTCATTATCGGATGTTGAAGCTATTCTTGGCAGTTGTCAATTAATAGTGATTGATTGGGGAGTTAAAGATTACTGAATGGATTCATAAATAAAAATATATGTGCAATTTTGGAAATTAAAGTCTACTTGTGTTATGATTATATGACTGATTGACTGAGTGCTTGTACTATAAATAAGTAGAAATGTTACCTGTTTTATTACCAGTTGTAAAATGTTGACGTTTCATTTTCTTTCTTTTATTATTTATAAACAATAAGAGTAACTCGGTTTTTTTTTTTTTTACAATAATATATTTTATTTTTGTTTTAATTTTGTCACATTATACGTTTATACATCAGTCAAATTGCTATTCATTAATGAGCGGAGTTGGAAAGACCTTTGATCTGCAGAGGGCTAAATAAAGACAATTTTACCTATACTTTCCCTTTGGTTGCCCTATATAGTATAGTATAAAAAAGTTTTTTTTTTTTTTTTTAAATATACAGTATATAATTACATTTAGAATGTTTGCTATCAATATAGTAAGATATATTGTTATTGATAATAAGACTGTAGTTTATTAATTGTGAAATCTAAATCGGAAAGCCGTCAGTGAAGATGTAAGTTACACTTGGTTTGATATGGTAATAAGTTGAAAAGAAAAGATAAGGGAAAATAATTAAAAAGAAACAGCGGGATCCAATCGTTTTCTTTTTTTATTTAATTAAAGTTATAAAGTGAACATTCCCTTTTTCTAAATCTCTCGTAAGTGGCGTTTTATATATATAAAAAAAAACGATTGTCAAGTTAGCTATTACTGTCCGGGTATTAGTGGTACGTATTCTTAAACCCTCTTATGACGTTTAAGAACAACAACAAAAAAGAAGACTAGATTGTAAAGCTGGCCGTTATTGTCGCGATTTTAATACTATACTTTGTATACTTAAGCTTTCTCGACGAGTTTACCAATAAAATAACGCTTGATTTTTTTTGCTTTATTTATTGACTGAAAATATTCAAACTTAATACAGTATATAAAATGACTTTTACTTCTTTAAAATGTAAATATTACTATTTTTTTTATATTTTATAGATTTTTTTAATGTAAAACATTTCTAACTACGGCACGTTTTTATTATAGATCTATTCTTATTTTATTAGCAGCATTTAAAAAGTGATAGATATGATTATAAAATAGACTTTTTTTTTAAAAAAAAAAAATTAAATTAATATTGATTACATGTAAGTAGCATTAAAATATTATGCACTCTTACACAGATGCAAAAATTCTTCTCTGCGATAAAGAATATTAATTTTGTAGGATTATTTCCTAACAGACTTTACATTTTTAATAAGCCCAGTGGAGAATGAAACGCATCAGATGTTTCGTAGTTAATAGCTAGCTATCCTCTCTTTCTTTTTTACAGTTTTATCTAGTTTTTAATTAAATATTAATTATTCATTTGTCTATTAAATTAATGTGGTTGAGGTGGATAGTGGTAGCTTGTCATTATTTAATATATATGTATGTACTCAATTATAAATCTGCACACATGTGTATTATATATGAATTTTTTTAAAAAAATATTGTTAATAATAATAAATCTTGTTTATAGATGCAAATCTTAAATTGTGAATCAGTATAACTAAAATCAAATGTATTAAACCAAAAGGAGTCATTCCACATGATAGTATCTAATTCACCGTTATTGCATTTTAGAATTAGGTGTTCAATATATGGAATATTTTTTAGGTTGTTATGATTTATATATATATCAAAATGGAGCATTATAATTTAGAAAGAGATTGCACATAAGACAAACATTTAGCTTCAGATTAAGAAAAAACATAAACTATTAAAAATAGTGAAATGACGATTCAGGCAGTTTAAATTAGAAATAAAATTACGAATGATATACAAGTTGATAGTAAAACTATCTACCACAAGCTGGAATAAACATGAAAAAAGAGCTGCATGTTTTAACGCAGTGGTAAAGTGTCAGACTTTGGAGGATAGAATCTTCAGATCGATTTCAGTTCTGACACTTCCAGTGCTTAAATTTCTTATGAATTTTCAAACAATAAAGTTGTATTTATTTTATTTTTCAGTGCAAAAAACTTTTTTTTTGTTTATGAAAGATAAAATTTGCATATAATTTGCATATAGTAAGTCTAATACAAACAATACCACAGTTTTCAATATGGCTATGATTATGAGGCACAGAACCTCGAAAGCCCTCAGCCTTAACTGAGTGATTAATATTTTTTAGGCATATAGTTCTGCCACTTGCATATCATATGTGATTTGTAGATTAGATTTATATATATATATAAAGTAATAACAATAGTGAAATTAATAAAAATATTATTAAACAAAAAGAGTAAATGTCCCTCCAGAAGCCTACGATTTAAAAGCATTGTAAATGTAGAACAAAGGATCAAGAGTAGAATGAATTCAGTTTTGGAGCTCTGATGTTTATAAGCATACCTTTGTCAATGTTGTGAGTAATTCAGAGTAAAATTAATTTATTAACCAGAAGAAATATGTCAATTAAAAGTTATTAAACTCATAATCAATTATACAATGCTGGAGAGAGAATCTCTCTTTTAATACCTTGATTTTGATAATTAAATAAGATGTAAACTTTAAATTAAACAACTCAATAAATTAACAGCTCTCTAAATGTTGAACAAATAATCAAGAATAGAATGAATCCACCTATTCTTGAAACTGATGTTTATAAGCATACATTTGATAACTCTGTTGGTAATTCAGAGTAAAATTAATTTACCAAGAACTCCAAGAATAGGTAAATTTATTCTATTCTTGATCCTTTGTTCAATATTTAGAATGCTTTTAATTCATAGTCTGCAGGAGAAGAATTTATTCCCTCTGTTTACATATACATTGAGATATGTTTAATTTAAAGCTTACATATTAAATCTAATTTAATTATTAAGTCAAGGTATTAAAAGAAAAATTCTTCTCCAGCTTTGTATAATTGTTTATGAGTTTTAATAACTCTTTACCTTCTTGTAGTGTGCTAGCATTCTGAAGTTTTCTTTCTTTTCACTTGCTATAAATTTTCAATTTTTATTTTAGTATTAAACCACTATTGTAAATCAGAATATAATAAATTTGACTTCATTTGTTAAATATTTTTGTTTAAAAATTAAACAAATTTTAAAAAATCACATTTGACTTCTGCAATTATTTTAAAAATTAGAATTTTATCAAAATAAAGCAATGTTTCATCATTCAACTTTCAGGAAGAGCAGACTGATTTGTAAACGGAATGAAATCTTCTTTGTTTGATGTTTGTATTTAAAATGTGAATGAATAACTATCAATATTTGGTAAATCTATCAACTTATGCTTTAAAGATTACATTTTTTAAAGTATTTTTTACAATATTGCTACATTTTTTAACAGAGTGTAAGTAATGACATGTTATTAACAGATTATAATTGCCATCTCATAATTTCTATGGTAACATTACTCAGAAAAATATAACCATTTATATTTAAAAATAACATACTTCTGTAGAAAATAAATATGTAATAATATATAAACTTGATTTGTAATAATTATTAAACTATTATTATTGCAAAAATAATCTTAAAGATTCCAAAAAATCCAGTTTGTAGTTTCTCAAAATATTTTCTCAAAGTAAAATCGCAAAGTTCGAGACTTCCAAGGGAGCCCATCAATGTGGATCTAGCTGGCTTTGAATTCCCAACATATTCTATTAGCCTGACACTATTAGAATTTTTTTAAAATTAAAATATTTAAATCAAATTTATGTGAGGGGAATGAATTTGTGAAATCTGTCACTAGAAGACCATACATGTAAATTAAATTTCTTGTTTTCTTATATGAGAATATTCCATTATTCCATCTGGATCATAAATTAATTTTACTCTGAATTACCAGCAATGTTGATAAAAGTTTGTTTATAAACATCAGACCTCAAAAAATAGGTGGATTCATTCTGTTCTTGATTTTTTGTTCAACATTTAGAGTACTTTTAATTCATAGCCTGGGAGAAACATGATTTACTCCTTTTATTTACATATACACTGAACTATGTTTAATTTAAAATTTAAAAATATTCTTTTCTTCCTTTTTAGAATAGTTGAAGTCATCTCAATAGTTTTTATTTTATTACAGATTTAGCTGTGCAGACAATGGTAAATTGTAAAAAAGCGATAAGAATATTTGATCATCATTATGAAAAACTTGTATTTATATTATAAATGTGAACTGTTTTCTGTTTAAGAATCAAGTTAGCAGTCAATATAATACTATGACTTAATTGCCATTGATGATAGTTTGCCTTTCCTTACTATTCTCATAAACACAATATGGTGTGACAATACAACACAATATTCATATAACATTATAAATAAAATGGCCATAATAAAAACATTTGTAATTTATAAAATTACTGACCAATAACTCAGTAAATTTTAGTCAAAACAAAAACTTAATATTGGTATACATTCAGATACTGCACATAAGTAATAAAAATTATATGCAGCTTTATGTATTGAGATAATAAGATATTTAATAATCAATGAATTTTATTAGGGCAGTGTCAGATTGTAATTCTATTTAAAAAGTAATAAACCTTCCTTTCTAATGCCATACATAATACTAAATCAGGGATGTTAAATGTGAGGATATTCTCATTTCAGTCACAAGATAAAGATTTTGAGAAAATAAAAATGACCATTGTATTTCCAAACCTAAATGCACTTAATAGGCCAATCTTACGTGTCTTGAAACAAGAGGGTAAATATATTAATTCAGTTCTAGTAAACTATTAACTGTGCACCCTTTGGTGGTGCTGTTTCTAGTTAAAAACAGAGTGTTATAACATTACCGGGCCGCTAGATTTTTTTTATCTCATAGATCGTATTTTGACATACGGCTGTAATTTTTTTTTTTAATATTTAATATATTGTTGTTGTTTGTTTTGGACATAATTATTTTTTTTTTAATATTTAATATATTGTTGTTGTTTGTTTTGGACATAATTATTTTTTTTTTTTTTGGTTTTCATTTGATAAATTTAAAACTATAATGGACAGTTTGACCTTTTTTTTGGATCTCAAAAGTGCATAATTTTTGACATACGCCTTTATTTGGGGAGGGGAGGGGATTTCCATTCTAAATCTACTATTTCTTTTTTACAGACGTCTTTTATTTTTTTGTTTTGGATTCGATACATTTCAAAGTAATAAGGGACAGTTTTAACTTTTTTTTGGAATATCTTGTTGTTATTTAAAATTAGAATCGACACTTTCTTTTTGAATTATGTTAAAAATGAGGGGGTTTGCTGTTGATTGATTTAGCAAAAAAAATTCAAACCTGTCCGACAAACTCCGCCTCAGATGTCCATATTTGCTTATAAACGAAAAGAATTGTTTGGTATTTTATCTTACATTTATAAATACGGGTTTTTTTTTTTTTGGACAGCGTGTTTTGATTTTTTTGTTTTTTTTTAATAATAACAAATAAAACGGGGTTTTGATTTTTTTGTTTTTTTTAATAATAATAAATAAAACGGGACTTCTTTTTTTCTCTTAGATTTATAAATACGGGTGTTGGTGGCGGGTTTTGATTTTTTTGCTTTTTTTAATAATAACAAATAAAACGTCCAAAACAAAAACCAAAAAGTCAATCGCGGTATTGTTTTTTTAACACAAAAAATATGTATGTTAACCGGTTTTGTTACATTCTGTAGGATTTATTTATTTATCTTTTTTAAGAGTCGTACAAGTTTGTTAAAGATTTTTTGTTTTCATAACAAATAAAACGGTATTTTTATTCTTTTTTAACAACAAAAATTAGCTCGGGTTCATTTTTAAAATCTACTTAACGTGCTGTTTATTGATTTAAAACAACAACAACAAAAAACCTCTTTTTGCTTCTAAACGGAACGAATATGTATGTCAAAAGAAGAAGTATTTTTTTTAAAAAAAAAATCAATCAATTAAGAGATATCCAACAAACTATGCCACTCCTTTTTAACACTGTTGTTCTGGGTGTTAATTACATGATTTACAGATAAAAATAATCGCAAACAAAACACAAATTCTTTCCAGAAAATAAATTTATTAACCACATATGACTGAACTAAATCAACTGTAATGAATGGCAGGATGTTTTGGGCTTGCAAAAATGCAACTGCCTCACTTTCTCTGTTTGGGACATCCCACAAATATAATAATGTGGTAGACATTTTGTTCTTTTTTTTCAACTCTCGTCCGAGTCATGACAGAAACGGTATTTTTCTGCAAACAACTCCAATCGTCTGCCAGAGAGCTTGAGAAATTTTATTTTGTCTTTTTTGACCCCCAAAAAAGCCAAAATTAGCCAAAAAAATTTTTTTTGACAAATATCAATAATACGCTGAAAATTACTAGTACACAAAAATCTTTCAGTTGGGAAATACAGAAAATCATAAACATCAACAAATAAACACTTGAAAAAGATGACAATGCTCACACTCTCATCTTAAATTCTAGCGAGAATACAAATTCTGTCAATATGCATAGGAATTCAACCCGCAATGAAATCAATGGCAAACTATACAATCATAGTATTGTTAGTTGACGTAGTGTTATTGAACGCGGAAGAATTGGCCGCGTATTATAACCACTACATATGATCTACTCGTATATTAATGATCACTTGTATATTCGCCGTAGTTTCGGCCACGAAAGCGGTATAATTCTGTGTTTTTACACAGACACAGCACCACCAAAGGCTGCACAGTTAATAGTTTACTAGAACCATTAAATCCTTCACTAATATTAGAAATTGTTAATCAATGAATTTTACTAATACAGTATCAGATTGTAATTCTATTTAGAAGGTAATAAATCTTCCTATCTAGTTCTGTACATATTAAATCAGTGATATTAAATGCAAGGATACTCTCATTCCAGCCACAAAATAAAATCTTTAAGAAAATAAGAATGACCATTTTAGCTTCAAACCTAAATGCACTTATATAGGCCAATCTTAAGCATCTTGAAATGAGAGAATGAATATATTAAATCATTCACTTTACACTTGCTTCTTTTAATAATCTTATTAACACTTATAAAATATAATTTTCTTCATGCTACTATTAGATGTTAAATTATATAATAATCAATGAAATTTTACTAGTGAGGTTTATTACCTTTTAAATAGAATTACAATCTGACACTGCACTAGTAAAATTATTTTATAGTTTAACACCTACTTAACAAAATTTATATTAGTATCTAAATATTTGGAGCTTCAACATAAAATTAAAATATGTTTTTGCATTATTAATAAACTATTGTATTAAATTTGTATGTGAAATGAATTTTAAACCTGTTTTTAAATCTATCATTATTAATTTTAAAAAATTTAAAGTATCATGTTTATCTCCCTAGTGATTTTATTTTTTATAAACTAAAAGACTGTTGCTGAATATTTCTTAAATTATATAATCATTTAATTTTTTGTTATACTTTGTCACTACATCCAACTAGGCCCAATTGTCCAAGTTTAAAAATTAAATATAGAGATATTAAGTTATCTTTATGTCATTGAAACAGTCAATTTCATCCACCTGTCTGTTTCACATATTTTATGCCCACACCTATCTCTATGCCAGATTTAAACCCTCTCAGAGTACCCATGTAAAAACCTTAAACTACTATATATGCGGGATCACACACACACACACACATATATATATATATATATATATATATAAAAACAGTAAGTCTGTAATTTAATAATATATGTATATATTACAGACATGTATTCATTTTAAAAGATTTCTAGTTTAAAAAATATTTTAGTCTAAATTATTAGTCAATTTTATGGTTATATTATTGAAATCATATATGTGTTCATTTTAAAAGATTTCTAGTTTAAGAAATATTTTAGTCTAAATTATTAATCAATTTTATGGTTATATTATTGAAATCACATATGTATATAGATGCAGTCCTGACATTGTTATTCTACATATATAGTAATAAAATTAGTTTTATACTAATTGTAAAAACAGCTTTTAGTTTTACTTGTAAACAACTTTTAAATTAGGTCATGCAATAGTCTTAAAATAACGTAAACTTGATTTTATAAATCCAAAATTTTAATGACAATTTTCAGAATTTTATAGAGTGGTAATAATAAACTACAGGGGGGAAAAGGTAGAAAAACAAAATATAAATTAGTTTTAGTAATTAAATAGTTTTTCTAAAATAAAGTAATAGATTTTTCAACTATGGTCAAGCTTGTAAAAATAACCAGGTGGCCTGAGTTAAAAAATATATAAATATTTCAAGTTTTGTGGCCATAAAGAGAGTTATATATTTAATAAGTGAATTGTAAACCAAATCCACATTCATTTCACCTTTAAAATGGTGAGGTAAAGTAGGCCATAACTCACTACCAGAGATGGAAAGAACTTTGATCTAACAAAACCCAATGAGCCATACTTCAGTAAAGCGGCTCATGGTAGAAGATTCTCCATTAATGCCTAATCATCACCAAAAGTATCAACTTATCATCATCCCCAAGTGCTAAGAAATGCAATGAAGACAACTGATCAATAAATTTTCACTCAGAGCTCTGTTCAAAAACCATGAGTTTCAATTCTCTATTTTAAGCTAGCTATTTATTAAACTTGCCTTTACAAATACCTTTTCTAAAATCTGCAAAGAAAGCTGTTAAATGCTAATGCTTGAATCTTGTCTGATTGTAAAACTTGTAATATTAAATTCTCTCTTAAAATATAAAACTATGATAATCTATTTTAAACTAAATGTATACCCTTCTGTGGTCTTTTATGACTATTTCTGATCTATTCAATTTATTTTATAGTTTTATCATTGTAACATTATATGTATTTAATATGCCAAATAACTCGAAACCATGAGTATTATATATATATAATTTTAGCATATTTCTTTGTGAAAATAATTTCAAATCTTCATGATAATAAAGATTAAATAATTGAATTATTTTTTTCACTCACTGTTGTTTTGAGATCATGTTATTATTTTACTGATTAATTTTGTGTATTAATATTATAATAATCAGTAGTGTTCGATCGACACCATAGGAACACTATTAAGTTAGTTATATAACTTTGGCTATTAAGTTCCATATAATTAAGCAGACTACACAAGAGCTATAAATTTGGCATATTAATATAGGCATAAATTTAAATACCACACACTTTATTGAATACTTATAATGAGATAACATGTAACATATAATCTCATTAATTATGTAACACCTGCAAGCATAATCTTTCACATTCCAATTACATAATTTTGTATATTTTAGTTTTACTATATTTTATTGCCTTTATTAAATTAATATTATTTAAAATATAACTCATTTTCATATCTTTATTGTCCGAGAATTCATTTTTTTCCAACTCTATATTTATGTGTACAAACCTCATTATATGTATGGGTAGACCATTCTATTAGATTTCTTAATTAATCATTAATATATTAATGGCTCACTTAGTCAAATGTGTGTATATCTGACCAAATCAGTGTTTTAAGTTAGTTAATTTATGAGTCTCTTGTTCCACACTGTGTGACTTACGGACCATGGTTAAATTGAATGTCTGTGTAACTTGGGAAATGTCATCCATAGGGTATTCGATTATTGAGCAGAGGTGAAAGGATTGAATGTTAGCCAGATTCTGGATCCCAGCATCCAGATTCGATCAGCTTTAGTGTATTTTGCCTGTGTTCTAGTATTGTTATGTGGAGGAACAATTCTTACCATTACACATTCTTATAGTAATGTTGTAATTTTGCAATTTATAAGAATAAAAATATTTACTATAATAGTAATTCTGTTTAAATATAAAATTTATTCGATGGTTTATAATATTAGACACATTAGATTAACTCACCAGCTTGCATTTAATTAGTTAGTTATTTGATCTCTTTCTCCACTCTAAAGCCAAAATGTAAGCACTGAGTAAGTTTAATAGACAGTAGATAGCAGTGTCAATAGATTTTTGTTATTGGGTTTTTGGATTTCTCTTAGTAAATGTCACCAACTTACATTATGTTCATTTAATGCTTATCAGTTATCCTTATTCTGCTATTAAAGATAATAACTTGAAAAGCCTTAAACCTAAAAGTTTTTAATGAAATTTAATTTTTCTATATAGCTATTTAAGTCTGAAACTAAATTAGAAACTGTATATTTTAGTGGCCTCAGTTATAAGCTAACTTAATAGACAAAATAGCATCTTAAATTAGAAAAAAAGCCCACCAGCCATTGAAGAGTGATTGCATTGCTATTAATGTTCATTATTTTACTTAGTGCTTACATTTTGACATTTTGTAATCTCTTCATTCTATGTCATCATTGCAGAAGCTGGGAAAGTAATGTAGTAGAAACATTTCCCCCTCCAAACCCTAAGGTTTCCACAACTAGATTATAATTGATATTACTAATATAAATAAGAATTAATCTGGTATCAGATCTCTATAGACATAAAGTCATGTTGGCTTTGATCCAAAATTTCAGAATGTTTAAATGTTATCAATCATTAGTTGATTATTAGGGTAAGAGTAAAGGTAGTTGCAAATCTACTTGCCTACTATAACAAAAAAAAAAAACAGCAAAAAAATTGTCATGGGATACTCATTATAGTAGCATTTAGAATACACTGACTTGAAACAGAGTTTACATTTGGCTATCTATCACAGAGATGTCAATGATTTGTGTTTTTTAATTATAGACATTTTTTTCAAGATATAAAACTAATTTATATATACAGAATCTAAGAAATAGAAAAATATATTAAGAGAACTAATATAAATATATACTTTAAATCTTTAAAGTAAATAACTTTATATGTATTATATTTAGGTTCAAAGTAATAAGAAACTGCTATTGATAATAACAAATATATCTTTCTATTATTTAATCATACTCTGCCATTGAATCATGATTATTCCATTTTTGAATTTTTTCCCTGTTTTATCACCTTATTATTGCATTTTTTTATATATATACAAAAGTATATTTACATATTATTTACTAATAATTTAGCATTTGAAATTATTTGTTGTTGTTTTTTTTTTTTTTACTTTAGTTTACTATTCTTATCATTTTTTGTTTATTTTACTGATTACTATATAGGTTTCATTTTTATTCCTCTAATATTTACTATTGTTTTTTGAATTGTTCCTTTTTTGTTAACCCAAATATAAATAAAAAGTAAAATTGTCTTTAAGAAGCCTATTGAAAAGTAAACTTGTATTCAACAGCTCTTCAAAAAAAAAACAACCTATAAAGAAAATAAAGCGTACAATCATTGGCAAAAAATTTTCCGTATTTGTTTTATTCTCTAGATAAAAATAATTAGCTACTTATTTACTGATTAATAATTCATGACCATTTATATTATGGTCCTCTTTCTGGGAAAAAAAATCTAAGCCTATTTAGAATATATATAAAAAAAAAAGTTTTACAACTTAGATTTGAATCTTAAGTTATAGGAATAATGGGGTTGCGTTAATTAGTGTTTCTATAGTGTAGAACGAATTGTTTTCTTGAAGTAATATGCACAAGTGTAAAATCTACATAAAATTTTAAACTTTAAAAAACATTGAATGTATATTTTATAAATTATGTTTAAAAGCTTATTTTATTGCATTTAGTTTATTCTTTCAGCCTTAACATAAGTACTGTTATTTCTAATGCATCTGTTGTGTCACTTTATCCCATTATTGAAAATATTTTTTAATTGATTTTCGACTTTTTCTCTAAACTTCACTTACTAAATGAGTTTTTATGTTTCCCATCTTTCGTTATAATGAGCACTTAGTATTTTTACAGCTGTTAAGGACTTGATTTTTACAACTACATCAAGCCGATAATCTTTTTTTTTTAGTGTCTCTATTTTCATTTATTTATCATGTTTGAAATAGTAATTATTTAAACTCATTTCCCGAATAGAGATCAAACCTTAAAAATAAAGTTTAACATATTATTTACAGGTGTATTAAAACACGTCTATGTGAGATAAAGAGTAATATCTTGACTCATCATCCAGTATACATTTTAAAAAATAACCTCTTTTCATAGAAATTTTGTACTTCCTCTACGTAAACATATTAAAATGAAATATGAGTGAAGTTCAAAAAATGATATCCTACAATGTGGTCATATAAAGAAATCAATATATATATGTTCTTGTGATAGCAACTGTTATGTGATTTTCCGTATAATAATGTGTATGGGCTAATCACAATCACGCATCAGACATCTTGGTGAATTTATTGGTTTTATATCTCTGATTTTAAAATCAAGAAATACTATTGTCTTTCTTATTGATTGCCTGATAATTCTTAACTGAAATATCAAGTGAGTTTTCTTGGAGGTATTTGAATGTCGGTGTAAATAATCTTTATATATATAATATAATAGCTCCATGAGAATAGACAGCTGCTCTACTCTTGTTAATTAAGGCATTATGCTAGGTTAGAAAATATTTTAAAATATTTATTATACAGTGGTAGGAGTCTTAAGTTTGAATAATATATATATAATAGATATTTACAATCATGACAGACAAAACTAAATTATGGTTCTTATTTCCAGGAGGCTGTAAAGTCATCACCCAATACAACAGTTGGTGGCAAAGGAAGAGGGTGCTAAGAATCTGATTGTGTACTCATGCTGCCATTATATGATATTTTAATTAGATACTTACAGCTGCTCATTTTCAAGTGAAGGCAGATTGCATAAATAGAAAGAACTCTAATAAATAAAAGGGCATTGTGAACTTGGTGAAACTAAAAGAAAAAGGCAATTAGTCTAAAAAGTGAACATGTACTTTACCACAAATATTATAAACACAAATAGAATGGGATAAATTATAAATAAAAAAGTAGAAAAATAGCATTGTGGAAATAGATAGTATATTACACAAAGAAGGAAGATTAGTTATTCAATTTAATGGAAGATACCAAATGCAGATAATTCAAGTTTGTAGCCCAATAAATTCCTACTGTGATGAAAAAGTAGAGAATTTTCATATGGATACACAGAATATTTTTGATCAGACTAAACAAAAATTGTCATGAGAGACTTTAATGCCAGAATTGATAAGTGATTGAAAGTTGAATAATTATATAAAAAAATTTGGTTATGGTGATAGAAATGAGAGAGTATATAGAGTTGTGGAGTTTGCAGAAAATGAAAATCTAATATGATGAATATTTTGAATAAATAAATAAATAAAGTGAAATGGACATGGAAGCTTTCAAATGAAATTGCAGCAGAAAATTATATTTTGACTAACAGAAAATGCATATTTCAAGATTATAATATTCAACACAGGAAGTAATTATTGATTAGTGAGCTGTAAGATACGGTGTTAATGTAAAACTTAAAATTATTAAGAAAACTAGTATTAACAGGTAATATTTCTAAATCCACAGAAACACTCCAATGAATTTAAATTAGAACTTCAAATCATTTAAAAATATTAACAAACTTTGAAGATAATTCATATTTGACTTAAATCAATAAGAAGATGACTGCTATTTTATTAAGAACTGCAAGAAAGATAGCTGATACAAAAAAAAAATGGTATTAAAAAAATTCATATTGATATAAAAAATATAATTGTCAGTTAATTTTTAAAAAAAAAACTATAAAAGAGAATAGAAGTCTCAAAAGTATAAGATAACATCTTGATATTGAAAAAAAAAAGTTGTTTCAATAATTAAAAAAAAAGATAGAACCATTAATAAAAAGAAAAATGACATCATGAAATGTGGGAAAAAATATATAAGAATTACATAGTAATAAAAAAACAAACAAAGTATCTCCTACAGTTATTGCATCTTCTAAACTCCCCAGCATTTTAAATGAAAAACTGACACATTTAATTAAATCTATAAAAAAAGGAAAAGTCTCCAGAAAAGGAGGGAATTATTATTGATATCTTAAAAGAAGCATATAAAAAAAAATGTTAGCAAAGTTATATACAAAATGTTTAAACATTAAAGATTTACCAGATAATTGTGAGAATGCAGTAATATCACTAATATTTAAGAAAGATGATAAAGAAGATTAAAAATTACAGACATATCAGTCTTCTATCACTTCCATATAAAATCTTTATCAAGATAATTACAACTAATTTACAATGAACTTTGGATTTCAAATAGTCAAAAGAAGAATTTGAATTAAAAGTGATTTTAGTACAATTGATCACATCTAAGTATTGAAAGATGTTATAAAAAGACCAATAAAAATAAGATACTATTATGCTTTGGATTTTTAGATGATGAAAAGTCATTTGATTCTATAATAATTCCTGTAAAGATTAAGGAATTGGATCATCAAATTAAAGACCTGGAATATTGCCATATTCTGAAATTGCAGTAACAGTGACTAGATTACATGAGGACCCTAAGAAGGCTAATAATGAAAAGGTTGTACAACAGGGCTATTTCATATCTCTAAAAAATTTTATAGTAGATTTATAAGAAGTATTTTATGGGTTAAAATAGAAAGCTAACAGAGTAAAAGGAAAGTGGAGATTATTTAAGTCATTTAAAGTTTGTAGTTGACATGATTGATTTTGCAAATAATGCTTCAGACCTTCAGCAAATGTTGCAAGAATTATCGGATGATAGTAAAAAAGTAGGATTGAACATGAATGCTAAAAATGGCTAGAGTAATGTCCAATGGATTTTTTCAAAAGAAGAAAATAAACATTGATAATGTTGAATTAGAAGAAGTTAACAACTATATATTTTTTGGTTAGATTATTAATATTGATGAAAACATGATGGATAAAATTAATCATGGAATTAAACTTAAAGGGAATGTTTTTGATAGAAATAGCTTAATATTAAAATATGTGCTTAGGTGTTTGAAAAAAAGAGGATTTTTAATACATGCATTTTATCAGTTTTACTTATGCATTGGAGACTTTTAATACTTAAGCAGAAACTTCAGAAATAATAAAATAAATGAAAATGAAATACACAATTGAGTGAGCAAACAGATATTTTTGCCATCAATTAAAAAATTAAGTAATTGAAATGGAAAATGTGTCATATTATTAGAAGAGATGATAAAAGAAGGATAATTGAAGTTTTAATTGGATCCCAGAGATTGTAATACATCTAGAAAAGAATCACATGTGATAGATAGATGAAATCATTAGTTTGCTGATATAAAGTTGCTAGGAATCAAAGAAATTGGATTAAATTTGAAGAGACCTTCATCTATCAGTGAACTGATAATGATTGAGAAAATATTATGAGTAACTACAAGTTGGTGGTTATATTTATGTAATCAAATAACTGAGAACAGGAGTAATCTTTCTTTGATAATATATCAATTTTTATATATGTTTTATTATGATGGTTTTTCTAGCTGTGCAAAGTTTCAAATACGGCCGCTTTTTTTTTTTGAGTCATCAATCTAAAATATCTGGAAGAAGTAAGTCAAAAAACTTGATTAAATAATAATAAATATTCTGAATTTGACTTCTCAGATCATAATCTTGCAATACTTTTTTACAATATTAAATAATATTAACTTTGATTTATTTGTAAAATATCACAAATCCATGCTAAAAAATGCTATAATAGAAATATTTAGATTGATTATCTTTATTCCAATAAAAATATGCGTGTAGACCCACTCTTTTATGGACATTTACATCTAGATATGAATAATAGTCTTTAAGCATATATATATATATATATTGTAATGGATGTAAGTTTAATCGAAGGCACCACTAGATAATAAATCTAGACTTCTTTCCAATAATCAGTTGTAATTTAATATTGATAATTAATATAACACCAAAGAAAGAAGTTAAGTTTACTAATAAAGTTATAATTACAAACAAATATTGGGAAGTTATGAATTACAAAATAAAACTATTTCAACTAATAATAAATTTTAAAGTAAAAGACAAGTTTACCCCAGCGTGAGTTATATTTGGACACCTATTAATTTGGCATATGAATATTTTATAATAGAAGTAATATTCAATAACAAAAGAAACAAAAGAATTTATTATTAAACAAAATAATTTATTTAAAAAATAAAATAACAATAATGTCATTGTAAAAGTTACCAATATCTAAATTAATACATAAAATCAACAAACACATGTATGGTCAACAATCTGAGACATTGCCAAAACAAACCAAGCTATCCTTAACTCAATATCTAGTCTCACAATAACGTGTACATTAAGAATTATAAAATTAAGCAATGGGTGAAATGCTTGTTATATATAATCTTCACTTTCCACTACAATATTCTAGATAATGACATAAAAATAACAACTATTCTGACAACTTTATATCTAAAATATTTACATATTAATTCTTTTTTATTGAGTATTATTTATAAAAATATAAACAATAATCATGCTTAAAAAAGTATTCACTACCAAAATGAAATCATTATAAAATAAAGCCATAGAAATTTATAATTGGAACAAATAATATCAAACTAAACATATTAATAATATGTCAGTTGCTAATCCATACAGCATCACTTAAATCTCATACATACAAAATAAATATTCATTATCATTTAAACAATCATTATTTAAATTTATAAATATAATTAAATAACACATTATATTTCATAATCTGTATTAAAATGTGACATCACATGATCACCATTTCTTATGCTTGCTCATAACTGTTATTAAAACAGACAAAACTCTCCATACAGTAGTGCCACTCAATGCAAGCTAGAGTAATCAATGGATGTCAGAAGGCTTGCACATAAAATCCCTATTAAGTGCCTACTCATCCAATATCCCCAGACTAGTTTCTGGGTTGTGACATTCATCAGTGAGAAACCTTGGATCTGAGAGCACTGCACCTAGATCTTAGGATATAATGCAACCCTCCAGCAGTCACCTTTTATCTCTACTTAACTACAAAACTATGAGAATAAAATTGAAAACACAATAATATTTGCTCTGAGTGGCACTACTGTAAGGAGAGTTTTGCCTGTTTTAATAACAGTTAAGAGCATGCATAAGAAATGGTGATCAAGTAATGTTTAGTAGTTTAATACCAATCCTGCCTAATAGGATAGTAGTGGCTATGGTTATTAAAGAACCAAAGACACCAAAATGTATGGGTACTGAACTGAGTTCAGAACTATATGACTATAAGCTAATGAGCTTAGATTGAAAATATTGTGTTTTCAATTTTGTTCTCATAGTTTTGTAGTTAAGTAGAGATAAAAGTTGGATGCTGGGGTTGAATTAGATCCTAAGATCTAGGTGCAGTGCTCTCAGATCCATGGTTTTTCATTGATGAAGTCCACAAGCAAGAAACTAGTCTGGAGATATTGGATGAGTAGGCACTAGATAGAGATTTTATGCACAAGCCTTCTGGCATCCATTGATTACTCTGTCTTTCACTGGGTGGCACTACGGTATGGAGAGTTTTCTCTGTTTTAATAACAATTATGAGCAAGCATAAGAAATGGTGATCATGTGATGTCACATACTAATACAGATTATGAAATATGTTATTTAATTATATTTATAAATTTAAATAATGATTGTTTAAATGATAATGGATATTTATTTTGTATGTATAAGATTTAAGTGATATTATATGGATTAGCAACTGAGATATTATTAATATGTTTAGCTTGATATTATTTGTTCCAGTTATAAATCTCTATGGCTTTATTTTATAATGATTTTGTTTTTGTAGTGAATACTTTTTTAAGCATGGGTATTGTTTATATTTGTATAAGTAATGTCAATATAGAAGAATTAATATTTAAATATTTTAGATATGAAGTTGTCAGAATAGTTGTTATTTTTATGCCATTATCTAGAATATTGTAATAGAGAGTTGTGATTATATATATAACTAGCACTTCACCCATTGCTTAATTTTATAACCCTTAGTGTATAAGTTACTGTGATACTAGGTATTGAGTTAAGGATAGCTTGTTTTGCTTTGGCAATGTCTCAGATTGTTGATCATACATGTGTTTGTTGATTTTATGTATTAATTTAGATATTGATAACTTTTACAATGACATTATCATTATTTTTTAAAATAAACTATAATAAAGATATAATACTACAAGGAGGGCAAGTCTAAAAGCAACTCTATAGTTCATGATGGTAATTTGAATTAACATGGAGAAAAGGGTCAACTTCAAGTGGTTAAGAGCTACAAATGTGTTCTAGAAATCAGCTTTCTTGCCTGAAATTTATCAAATCCTGGATGAAAGGGGAATCACCAACAATTACCTGATTATACCTTCCTTGATGATGTACCCAGAGATAACCTCAGATTGCTGAAGAATTTATTATACATATGCTGTATCAGCTATATGCAGAGAAGCACAGAGAAATGTATAAGCAGCTGATGGTGAGTAACATTATATATAATAATAACAAAATTTTAAATAATTTCTTTCATAAAAATGACATTTTTTAAAACCTATATTTTATATTTAAAATGTTATAATTAAGAGCAATCTGTGATGGTGATATCTATATAAAAAGAATATTTTAAATTTTATTTTAAAAAAGACATTTTAGAAGTGAAGCAAACACAAATAATTTTGCTTGAATTAAACATCTAAGAGTAAAGAATCATTAAAATCTAAATTTAAAGACATTATAATTAATCAAATCAACAATAATCCTATCAAGACTGATTTTATTTTTTTAAAGAAAGAGAAAGAAAATACTTTGATTGACTATAAAAAGAGATACTAATAATTTTAATTCATATCATCAGATTATTTTTATATACATATGTGTATGTGTGAATTATATATATATTTCCAAATTGAACTAAGTATGAAAGATGTTAATAATTTTATTTTGATAAATTTAAATATGATAAAAAATGAATTTCATTTATAGAGTTATGACAATATTAAAGAATAAATTATACCACACAGATGATATGTATATGTATTTGATGTAAATTAGTACAAGGTATATCATTTAAAAGTAATAACTTAAGATTTTTATTTTATGGCAAATCAAACATGTTCAGAAATTATTTTATCACATGTCTGGATATATATCAATGAGAGTCAAGTAAACACATATAAAATTTAATAATTTTTTTAAATTTTATTAAATGTCAATTGAAATAGATTCTTTGTATATTATAAAATGCACATCTGTGTGGATATATATGAGTTTTATGTAAACCCTTTAAGAGGTATTGTAAATCAATGTAATAATTTGAATTTTATATATTAATCATGTAAATCACAATGTGATAGTTTTTATTGTATATTAATCAAAATCAGAAAGTTTATATATGTATAGCCTTATTCTAGAGACATTAACTTCATTTTTTTGTTATTGTTATTAATAAACTTGTAGTCAATTATTAAAATTATTCCATTGACTTAATTCTAAAAAAAGTTCAGAATATTGTATGTTTGTATCTTCTTTTGATCATAATAATAGTTATAGAGCTTATGTTCTCTGAGCTACATTCATGCATAACAGTCTGTTATATTGAAGGGGGATGTATATTAGTGCTTATGTGAATCCAGATATTCTTGTTGCTGCTAAGAGTATATTTTTAAAAGTCCATGCAGTACATTTTATTTTAGTTTAGTCTCTATTAGAATTTTGAGTTTATAGTTGGCTAGTACAATAATGGTACTAAGACCAGAGCATGGTGATGATCAGCATGTTTTAATATCTCAGCATTATTGTTTTTCTGCTTATATATTGTAATGAAGGAGCACTTAATTGGTACATCCAAATTAATGTTTAAATAATTGCCTCAAGCTGGAAATGGCTCAATAGTTAGTCTTGTTTATAGTAGATCCATTTTAAATTCAGTCACAAGATTGACTATTGATTTATTTGATTGTTGATCAGTCATGATGAATGATTATTTCTTTTGAGTACTATTGGTACTTATTTTTACTTATTGATAATGCTGGTTGATGTTATACTTGTAATTGCTCTAAGGAGTTATCTGGGCTGATCTCAGAGATCTCATACTCTCTTGAATATATAAAATTTTTATATACATTTTGTGATATTAAACATCACTTTCCATTAGTGTATAAATTATACTTGACAGTAAACATTACTTTAAACATACTTAAATATATTTTTTTGTAAATTTCATTATTGTTTGAAAATTTTATATTTAAAATATTTTGTTTACTTGGGATGAATGATAGAAATCATGATCCCATCATCACCCAAAACTTTACTTTAAATCAATTTCACACATATAGTATATATATATATATAACTATATATTTCGGCTATAAGTTAATATGTGTACTCTTCATATATATATAATATTTAGTATGTGCACATAATTATGTATGTGTAAGAAGTCAGTAAGTAACTGTTGGATTTTTTTTATTTAAAAAAAATTTCAACCATGAGAAGTATTTAAAACATTAAAGCTTTCTCCCCAGTCTTCTATATCAAAGAAACTAAGGCATCTATTTAAAATATTAGTGTGTCCTATCACTTTCATAAAGATTTTAAAAAAATATACAAAATTTCAACAAATTATATTGAACTTTATTAAATTTTTATATTTTTTAAGTGATTAAATTGAAAGCAAAAAATCTCTATACCATCCACTTGTGAGTCGTATATAAGATCTTTTTTTTTTTTAAAAAAAAGTTTTTAAGCACAAATGATCTTGATAAAACATACACCAGTATTATATATTTGTTTAATTGTTATTATATAATTCAGTATTAAATCTTTTTCTATATTTCAACAGATAACATTCATGAAAAATAACATATCAATAACATAATTATGTTATATAATGTATGCATATTCAAGCATTCATATTAAATAATTATTTTAAATAACCTTAGATGTTTCATGACATTCATCTGCATTCATCAATTCTTTTATAAAAATACACACAATGATAATTCTATCAATGGTTCATTTAATTTTTTAATATTAAATTCAAGCAATATGAAATACAAATTAAGATGTAACATTTTTAAAAACAAAATTATCAAGCATTGCCAATAATCTCAACAATTATTAAGATCAGTTACAGCAATCTGCTTCTTGGCCCATACAATCATGATTGTAATTTACTTTATTCAGAAAATTACTTTCTGAATACCCATTTTTTTATTTAACATATTAATAATAATAAAAATTAATCTATTTTAAGATTAAATTTAAAACATAATAACAACAGGTTAGTTTTAAAATAATAAAATAATTGTAATATCCAAAATATTAATATTAGATTTAATATTTAAAAAAATTATAAAGTTTTAAAGTTACAAAAAGTTTTTTGTCTCTCCTGCTCATAAGCTGAACATTTGTAGGAATCTTCCCCTGTCACCTAATTATAGTTAGAAAGTTTTGTGTACAATTATATTCTTGTCTTGGTACCATTTGAAAAAATGTACAAATAATAATAACAAAAACCAATAAAATTATAACAAAAACCAATAAAATTCCAAAAAGAATATTAACCATCCCAAAAATATAAAATGTTTATTTCAGTCCTTACTAAAAACTTTATCCAGGCATGTAGTATCCTCATAAAATAATAATTCAAGGATTTATTTTATGTGAAAATACTTGTTTTTCCTACATACTTACTTACCATTAATTTTGACCATTGTATATGGCAGATATATTCCAATAAATGTAGCACAAATAATATTTGCATGTCCATTGCTCAAAGACATTAGTGAAAATATTATATAATATAAAATATTTATTTAATACATATATTAGAAGACATGTAGTTTATAATTTAAAATAAATATTTCTTTCCTTAAAAGATTTACAATTTTATCCTTTTAAAACATGTATCTTTTAATTGAATATTTTTCTAGGTAAATGATAGCTATATCATTCAAAGCATTTATTAAATGATATAATTTCAATCTTTTTAAAATATTTATCATAAGTCATTTATTCCAGATAAATCATTTTTAGAGTAAATAGCTTATTTATTGATTTCATCAACAACAAGTCTTTTTGTAAGCATAAAAGATATTCAAAAGTCATTTTCTTCAATCTGTCTTTAACTATATCATTTTAAAAACATAAGTCCATTTAAATTACTTTAAAGACAAATTAAATGTAAATTGTTATTATCAATTATATAATAAACATTCAAATTTAATGCTATGATAATGATTTTTAATTAATTTTAATAAATTATTTTCATTTTTAAATGATAAAGTTATTGCAAATAAATGTTCATTCACCTAGACATATATTCATAAAAATTTCAAAGTTGTGTACATAAATCTCTGGTCTGGTTGTAATATATTCCTTGACATTTGGTGTTCATTATCTCAATATTTAAGTAATTACTATCACATTCCACAGAATTATTATGGACCTAAGCTAAGTTTCAAGAAGAATAGCCTGATAGGGACAATACTTAAATAGTTATTCAAATTATATATTTAAAACACCTTTAAATATAAATAAAAATTTAAAAGAAATTATTACTGCTACAATATAAAAAAATGATAGTTATAAATTTCAAACTAAATTTCACTTTAAAATCTAAATTACTGTCTTATTCTGAATTTGAATCTGTCTTAATCTGAAAATGATTGAATCACTGTCTAGACTGGCTTCAACCTCTCCTTTTATAGTGGCCTTAATCCAATGATTTCATTGGTCAATATTGCTTATAAAAATCTGATAATTTACACAACTATATTGAAATGGTAAATCTGATTCAGATTTACCGTTTCACAGTCTGACCCACCTAATTATTTATTTTACTAACATTTGCTTTTATTATTATTCTAAAAAAACATTTTTAAACATTTTTTAATGATCCTGGATAAATCCTAAAATTTATTTTGGATCATATATATATAATTGTACTAACACACTGTTATTCTATTTTTATTATTAAAAGAAAAAAATTCAAATAATTAACTTTGAATTTTTTTATATATTTTAGATATACTGTATATGTTTAAAATGCTTTATTTTTAGTTCAAGAATTCAAGATGGCCTTTGTGAAAAGATTTGTACCTCGATAAGAAGTTTAAAATAAATGTTTAAATTAAAAGCATTGATAAATTACCAAAATCCATTCACTGTGGAATCTCTATTCATTAATTAGTAGAGATTCTACATTGTTATCTAAATTAAAACCTAATATAAAATTATATTGAAATATATTGATCCTTATCGAGGTACAAACTTTCTAAAATTAGAATAAAAACAATTTCTATTGTTCCAAAAAGAAGATCACCTGAGGCAGCAGGAAGTAATAAATAGTAGCCCTCTTTTTGACCAGGGAGAGGGACCAGAACTAGACAGAGAATAGACAGAGTTGTAGAAAGCACACCATGATGATCGAGGAGTAAAAAGGGTAAATCACCGCCCTTTCCTTCCTGAGACCTGAAATCTTCCGTTATGTTGCTGCCAGAACCTGCCTTCAAATTCTACCACCCATCAAGCTTCGCCCGTAAACTCATACCGGGGAACTCCAGGTAAAATGCTGAAGAGCTTAAATCCTGTCATCAAGATTTTAAAATTATTATTACCATCTAAATGTAGTTTCGTAAAGCTTAAAAAAAATGTCAAAAGTTAATGTTTATTAAGATTTTTTTAACTGACTCTTCTAACCTTTTCTGTTAAATTATGTTTTCATTAACTCAAGCTCACTATAATTTTTAATATATATAATTAATTGAATATGAATTTATTTATTTTGTTTTATATTAATTTTTAGCATGAGATTATTTCATGCTTTGATTTTTTTTTTTTTGACAAACTTCACTCGCGGGGGTCCAAAGAGCGTAGTTTGCTAAGAGAGCAAATTATGTTTTATTAGGGAAAGGGAATTTTAACAAAGAACGATTTGATTTTAAAAGTAAAGTAAGTTGATCTATTTTTGGCAGTGAGGTTATGTCGAATATATATATGTTTCTAAGCCAATCTACCGTAATTTCAAATAAATTTATTATAGATTTCCCAGAATGGGATTCTATTATTTTATATTTCTGTAATTCAAAATAGAATAAAATATGCTATAGATTTTTGACCTAGTAACAGCGCCACTGGATAGCATCAATTAATTATCATGCCTTTTTTTTTTAAGTTAGGAAAGAGGGAAGGGGGGATTTTTTCGAAAATTAAATTCCCTTATTTCTACATGTATGTTTTTTTTTGTACGTTAAATACTTATATAAAGTAGTTGTTTACGCAGGTGGATCTCTATGCAGTATTAGATCATTTTAAGGCTATTTAATTATGATTCGTTCCTATTTAATAATTATAATATCTCGGGTTAATAAAGAATGCTTGGAGTCTCATGAACAGACCTAAAACGGTCATAGATTTGGTGATTTGGAGTTAGCTTCCATTTTTCGCATACGCCTGTGAATCGGACAGCGGTTTTGAGATAGAGTTGGTTTGTCAGCAGAATTCGTAGAGGCGAATATGAGGGCTCTCCATAAGTCCTATCTCCTATCGATATATGGACACGACATGTGGACGTATCGATTTCTCTTTCTATTCTTCGTGGGAAAAGGCATACGAGTGTCCGTAATCCGGCTCATATTTTCTTACTTACGTTTCTTCTCTCCTTTGCATTTGTATATTTATTAACCTGACATTGTTTTGCTTTTATTTTGCCTATCTAATACATAAGTCATAGGGAAATGATTCTACTGAAAGGATCTTCGACCTGAGTAATCGACTCTTTTGTTCGTTTGCGTAATTAGTTAAAATCATTTGGTTTTGGCTAATTCATGTTATATAATTCTTATAGGTTTGATCTTAGTTGTAAGTCCAATTAAAGTGGCTTGTTTGCTTGATAATTAATTGATAGATTTTTTTTATTATAACCGCTTACAGTTTTAAAGTTATTTATTAGCTATGCCAGCAAGGTCCACTAATGTCATAAAACATTAGTTATTGAAAATCCAAATTATTAATTTTATAAAGAGAAATGAAATCAATTTTTTTATCTGTTAGTGGAATAAGACGTCACATTAGTCTTATAATCGTCTATTTAATTCATATCTTTTTCAATAAAAATGTTTTTTTTAATCTTATATAAAGAATTCATTGAAATAGTTATTGTTATATATGTTTGTAAGGCAGATGTTTAAATCTACCGCTAGATTACAAGCTTGTAATAAATGTGCACGGGGAATTTTGAAATCCGTGGTCATTTAATTATGAAATAATTTTTGCTATTTTAATAAAAAGTAGAATAAAGGTAAACAAAAGTAAAGATGTATAAACTTCATAAAATAAATTGTACAAACTCAATAATGTCAATGCTGACCGCTAATATAAATAAAGTCGTCATGAAATCATATAATTATGAAGTTAATTTAAAAATTGTATTTTTGTTTTTTTTGAGCTTGAGTTTAAACTAATGTAAAATAACTAATGTAGAATGTCTAATGATTTTATATATATATATAACTAAAACAAACTTCCAGTGTTCTCGAATCATTTTATTTACTTTTATTTTACATAAATTTTGACTTTTAAATATACCTATCAACCAATCACCCAAGTTCTCATTTAAATATAATAAAATCGAATCTCATGCTTTAAGACCCAGCTGCCGGCACAGTGAAAATAAAAGGAATTCAATCGTATCGTCGAGAAAGGCTATTGATTAGATCTTTGACCTGGGGATATAGGTAAATAGGGCAGAATTCACGATGTACCTGATTTATTGATCTTGTACATGGTCAGACTCGAGGTACTTTACCTGTATTCAGGGGTTTGTTGGATCGATATGTGTTTTTCGACCGGTACAATATCAATATCATTTTTAAAATTAAGTTTTAAAATTATGAGTTATCAATATTAAATATTATCAAATTATTCAATACTTTAAATATTAAATATTTTTATTTAAGAAATTAAATACCCTTGTTAAAACAATTTTTAATATTTTAATGTCCTGAAATTGATTTAAAATAAAATACTACATTTAAATAAAATAATAATAATTTTAATTATTACTTTTAACCCTTAAACCGCTAATTTTATTATTGGTTGTATCAGATAAAAATCAAATCTTTTAATTGGCCAACTCACAAACTGAAGACAAAGCCTATTGTTAAAACATATTCGCCTATAATATTAAATTCAACTCAGATACGTTTATAAAAAGTTTTTTACTAATTTTTCAGGTTATGAAGAGAACGAAAGTTCTTTCAAAAATAAATTGCTATTTATTTATTCTAAAATATTCACTTTCGGCAACGTAAAAGCTATAATATAAACAAAAGATCGACTTTTACGTTATGAAAAGTAAATATTTCTTTTTACTAAATCTTCAACATTTTTACAAAATCTTCGATATTTTTCAAAATAATTTTGTTTTTTTAGTATATTTTTAAAAACTAGTTTAATTTCTTAAATTATATTTTTTAATACTTAAAATTGATTCGAAATGAAAATCTCAGCGTTTTTCTTTATTTTCTTTGATCAGGCAGTTTCTTTGTTCTTTCCAGCCAATCAGAATGTCTTTTTCGGCTGAGAGCTTGCTAAGAACCAATCACAAATAATGTTCTTTCTTTGTTTAGGTTTAAATGCGTTTTTTTTCTATTTTTTACTTGTAAAATAAATCGGAAGATGGCACCATCGTACAGAACTTTTAAAAACGCATTCAATACATCTTTAACGAAAATTTTCGTATGAAAACGGGCTGAGTTAGAGTGATTTTAGATGTCGACGAGGAGCCTCGTCGGATGCGGGAAAAGGGTTAAAATATTATCTCTAAATGTACATAATATTTGTTATACTTTTATTATGTATCAAATTTTTGTTAACAAGCTAAAATTAAAGTTTTCTTTTCCTAACATTTGAAAGCTCACATATTCACACAACCACCTCTAATCATATAATGCTTTCAGCACATTCAAAACTAATATTAAATTAACTATCATTTAAATAATATTTTAAACAAAATAATTACTTTAAGCATATAATTCTTATAATATGCTTTAAACGTATATAGGTGAAGTTAATAAGATTTCACAATTATGATCAATTGGTGAAGTAAATTATTCATTACAGAATTAAACATATAATATAAAATATTTATTACTATAATTAAACTATTTTACCATTATAGTGTCTTTTAAATATAATAAATTAAAATTAATACTATCTTTTAAACAACTTATTGTGTCATTTTATTATTTAATTCATCCCAAAATAAGTTCAAACTATCTAATATATCTTTAAAGACTTATCTACTGAGTTTGAACCCTACTACCTATAATATCAAGATTATATGCTAGAAAATAACCTAGATTTAAATTTTTTTAAATATAGCTATTTTTCCTACCCTACCTGTCTGTACCAATTATAAGAGTACAATATATATATTATAATGGTCCGGTTTTTTAGTCTTAATGTATCTGCACTACGAGGGCGCCACTAGGCTACTTAGAACCTAGAAAATTTATATAGTAGGCAGATACGTAAGATTAAAAAAAATTTTTTTTATTTTATTTTATATATTTTGATTCCGACCATTAGCCCATTGTCACTAGCTCAGCAGAGTAGTAGAGATTAAATAATAATGAAATATATTATCAAATATATTAATATTTTTTTTAAAAAAGGAATAAATAAGCCACTGCCAGTAATTAACACACAAACATTTATTTACACATATATATAAGATTTAAAATTATTTTAGTATCAGTTTTACATTTTAAAATTTAATTTACATTTTTAACCTTGATTTTAGATTTTAATTTTTTATAAGTTCGCACAGATGGATTTATAAAAGTTTGTTTTATAATGTTGAGTATAGATCGGTTACATAGATTACATGGTTAAAAACATTTCAAAATAAACATAAACGATCAAAATATAAAGTTATTGATGGAATTGCAGAGGGAAATTTATAAAAAATCCAATGGCATTCATCATAAGATGCCACATTGACACCAATAACTTAAAAGACATCCGGATAAATACATTTTAGATACTCCTGTAAGGTATCATTATTTACCGAATGTCTATATATTTTGATCAAATATGAAAACCAAAAACATAATTAACCGATAACAAATCTATGCAAGCGTCTATACCAAATTAAAATTTAATGCATTTAAATCATTTATACAATTTAGTTTAATGAAAAACAAAAATCATAATAAAAACTTAAAAGAACAAAAAAATAAATAAAATGGAAATGATTTAAAAACAAATACATCAAATAAAATTACTTATTAATAAATTAACACTTTCTTAGCCCGAAATGTGAATTTGCATTATCACCTTTAGATTGCTCTAACTCAGCCATTTTATAAGCTACAATGATAAAATTACACATGATTTTGAGCTTAGAGCAAGGCCAGTAAGATGCTGCCCTCTCTTAAATTATTTTACAAATAAAAAATCAACACTAGAAGTGTTTAAAGTTTACAAAAGAAGGCCAGTTCTGATTGGTTGGATAATCTATTTTCAATCTATTCTCAATTTTTATTGGCTGATGATTTCGGTAAATATTTTTTCATTGTTGAAATGAAATATATGTTTTAGAGTGTTTTTTTTTATTATTTTTCATACATATAATAAATAATTTTCATAAAATCTAATAAAAATATAGTTATTTTACAAAAGTAGTAAGGTTTTATTAAAAGATTGTATACTTTACATGATTGTAAATTGAAAAAAAAATCAACGTTTAGCATCAATTTTGACATCCTGTCAAGAGTTTAGATTGCTCCAAGCTGTTTATTTGATTTTCAAACAAAGATTAATGTTTTAGAATATTTTTCTGGCATTCATTTAAATATAATGTATTTTTGGTGTATTTTTTTAATAATATGCTGAAAATATAATTATTTTGAGAAAAACGTTAAGATTTTTCCTAAAAAATTCTTAAAAAAAGTCGTAACGGCAAATCTGGGAGGGATTTAAATGACATTTACATCGCTTCTAATTTGCTCGTAATGTTTTCTTTGATTTTTCCACTTTTGAATATTTCTATAGAATACAAATAAAAATATATTTTTGAAATAACTTTCGTTTACTTTCCTAACATTACAAATAATTAATATACTTTTTGAAAACGAAACTAAAATTAATATATATTAAAAGATGAAAATATTTCTATCAAAGAGTTTGTCACTTGACCAATTAAAACCAATTAAAAGTTTCAGAGTTTTACTTCACTTGTCCAATAATAGAAATGATACACGAAAGAGTTAAGTTGGTCAGATAGGATTCTATTTCTATAAATTAAATACTAGGAAAGTTTATATTTTAGAGTTCTTAGTGTTTTCAAACTAATTAATGTTCATTAGATTTCAGAAAGTTCTTATGGTTGTAACAAGTCCATAGTTTCTAATTTTTTGCAGTTGCTTGCCATTTGGAGCCAGCGTTAATTCCCCCAATGTCCTGTGGTCCTCAGTATAGGAAAAACGATGTCATTTTTCTTTCCTTTTAACAAAACTGAAGGGATTGAAGAGTGGGTCTTTTCAATCCCTTCTTCTTCAACTCTCTCCGCACTAACACCTATAGTCACATCTCTATCTTCTCTCCCAGCTTTTTCTTCACTTAAATTTTCTTCACTCACTAAAAATTTATTTCCAAACTTTTTCTTTTATACATAACTTTCAGATCCAATGGACATTATGTCATCGATGATGATGATCCTTCCATTGAGGTCCAATTCCTCGATGGATTTTTTTCATTGGCCATTCTGTTCCTATTGTTTTTCCTCTCCTATCTGACCTTTGCTTATGCATTTTGAAATGCCCAAGGGCTGGTTTACTTTTACTAATTAAAATTAATCATTTCCATTTTATACAATAGAATTAATTAAATTATTTTGCAAACTTAAAGATATATTTTTATCTCTAAATCTTTTTAAGTTTTTGCTTTTAAAATACTTTTTCTATTTTTAATAAAGTTTTATTTTAATAATTTTTTTCATCTGTGCGATTTTATATATATACGAGTTTAAGATAGAATTAATTTTCAATTTTTATGTCTTAAAAAAAAAAGAAGTTTTTAAATGCGAACTTTTTATTTTAATTTCATGTTTAATAAAAAAATAATGTAACAGTGTATGTGCCCGTTACAATATATATATACACACACATATATGCACAATGTGTAGAAATATAGTGAATGCCATGATCTCCATTATATTTTGTCTCAAATTCCTCTTGCATGCATCATACAATACATATGATCGATTGTGAATTGTAAAATGATCCAAAAAAACTAATATTGATATAAGCAAATATAATTGTATATTAGCAAAGAAAGTTATAAAAAGAATAAAAGTCTCAAAATTATAAAACAATATTTAGTATTGATAAAAAAAAAAAAACTTATTTATGCAATAAGAGGACAATATAAAATAATATTACTAAAAAGAGTAATGATATCATAAAATGTGTAAAGGTGTTGTATAAAAAATTATATAGTAATAAAGAATAAGAAAATAAAATATCCTTACAATTACTACATTTTCTGAAATTCTTAACATTTTAAATGAAGTGTGGCACACAATTAAATCTACGAAGAAAGGCCAACCTCCATGTGACATCGATATTTTAAAAAGATATGATAATAGATAGAAAGTTGAAATCTTAAAATGGCTTTTAAGAGATTGTAAATTAAACTTGGGTAGAGTGTTTTTCATAAAAACAATTTACTATTAGAAGAAAATATGTCTATGTTTAAAAATAAATGTTTTTAATAATTGTTATCAGTTCTTAATTCTAGATCTGAGACTTGAATACTTAATAGAAGAGCAATGCAGAGACTTCAGACCACTCAGTGAAGTATGTAGAGGTCAAAAATTAACTATGTGGATGAAAAAACAAAAAAGTATTACTGATAGCATTGAAAAAATTAAGATACTGCAATGGAGCTGTGCTGACAATTGAAATGTTAAACTTGATCCCAAGACATTATAAAAAACCTGGAAAGAGATCATGTATAAGATAGATGGATGAAATAAATAAGTTTGCTGGTGTGGAGTACAGAAGAGAGATTAGAGATAGGAGGCATCAGATTAAATTTTGAAGTATCTTCATTTTGCAATGATTGAAAATGATGATGATGTAGCATGCTTAAAATATATTTGATTTGTAACTAATCAAATCTTTTATATATACAGATCAATTTTTTTCTAGATTTTATCAAATTGTGAGCTATCAAAGTAAAAAAAAAATCCAAATCAAACTCTTTCTTACATGAAAACAGTATTTGTTTATCTTGTGAGCTATATCAAAATACCTGAATATACACACAGAAACAATTGCATAACTTTCTATTTATATATTTTGGCTATTACATGTTTCATTTAAAGAGAGATAGACATATAATTAAAAAAATTGGACTATCATTTTTGAATGCATGTTTAAGGGTTTCAAACTTTTAGTATTACAATAAATAGACAATGTCTTCATAAAAAATATGTGTAATGTGAAAGATTGGTGTGAAATGTTTTTATACTGGGCTTAAGCTCACTATTTTAAAATAAGCTAGAGAGAAATATATTGTAAATCTAAATGATTTGATTAGTTAAAAGTATATCTCTGGTAAATTGGTCAATTTGTTATATATAAATTCCTTACTGTGTGAAATTTCTGTTCTGTTGGGTGTTATAATATGAATATAATTTATTCCCTGTCCCCTGAATGAAATGTGTGTGGTTTCCACTTTATTAAGTTAAACATCACATACATGTATGCCAATTGTAAAAACATTCTAACAGATAAAATTAAGATATACAAATAAAAGTCAGATTATTTCTGTAAGGTTGTTTAGATGTGTCAAATCTCTAGCTTACTGGATAAATAGATGTTGTTTCCATAAAGTATATATACAGACAGAGAAGGTGATTGGAATTTTTTATACTGGATCAAAGCTCATGATTTAATACAATCTGTGCTGAAACTTTTAAAATGGGTTTGATTGCACAGTCTATAACACACATTTATTTTGTTTTATATATATGAAAATAAAATAAAAACAGTCTTCAAATAGCGTACTATTAGACAAAAATAGTTTCAAAACCCTTCAATAAAAATTTAGCCTTGATGGTAAGCATTTTCAATTGTTTGTTTCTGTTTTAAATTTGATTTTGCCTCTATTGAACCAAGATAATCAAGATATTCCTGGTCGTGAGCATAATAAATAAATGAACTAAGCATTATAATTCAAGGCTTTTTATATTTATTCTTGTGCAAAATTATGTTAACTTTCATTTTCAAAAGAATATTTTTTCTTGCCTCTGTTATTTAAAATAAAATGCCCTGTATGTCAATTTTTTTAAGTGCTAAATTGGACCAATGTCATAAATATCTCAAATTCCTGACTCATTATATATAGCCTTTTTTAAAAAAATAAGTAAATTCGAGATAATATACTTTAAATAAAATATTATTAGCCTGTATTTATATATATATGTTTGGAATCTGTATTATGTAGAAGTACAAAATAACTATATTTTAATAATAACTATTATATCAGATGATTAATTATTTCTTATCTAGTCTCGTTTTCTATTAATTCAATGATTTGATAATTTCTGCTCTGCTATGCTTGATTAGCCTGCTTACTAACAGTGGCGTAGCATTGTTGCTCACTCTTGGCAAACAATCAACCTAAATCCAAATAAAATCGAAATGACACTTATGATGCGGAGTTCACTGCTTTATAATAAATTGTAAGCACTAACTTCTACAATAATTTCCATTAAAAGTTGCTATGAACAAATGCGATTCAATTAAACACATTTTTTTTTTTTTTGTATCATTATTGCAGAGCATATGGTCTAATGATTTTTAAGAGTTAACAAACTTGTTTTGCATCAGAAAGATAAGCATTTTCATAACAAATTACATTTGGTCAGTGAAAATAATATTTAATGAATTATAAAAAATAGATATGCGTATGTTGTGCTCACATACATAATGGATCCTGCTCAAATATGTACCACTACTGAATATCTGTTTGGAGCTAAATTTATTGATCTAAACTCTTTTAATTAAAGACTTGCATTATAAACTAACATTTTTGATGTTTTATTTTATTATTAAATTTTATTAGAAATGCCTAACTGATTTTACGTTTAAAGTTTCTTTATCGAATTTCTAAATAAATAAAAAAATATATCACAGTTAAATGAGTCATTAATATTCAGATGGAATTTGTGCAATCATATTTCTATATTTTAGTTATAAGCAGAACAATCCTGGCTCTAATCTTTCTCCCCTCTTTTTTTTTTCAGTCTTTCTATATTTATTTTTAGTTTTTTTATCTTTTAAATTAGACATAGAACCATTCTGGCTCTAATTTTTCTCCTACCATCATTATCTTTTTTATTATTATTATATGTATATTTCTTTTTAATTTTTTATCTGGAGTTAGTTGAACTTATTTACGAATAGTTGCTAATGATTTTTTTTTCCAGCTAGCTATATTTATTAAATAGTCCTACCCTGTTTTGGGATAATAGTAGAGTGGCACTCTAGATCTCAAAACCCTTGGATCGCGTTTCAATCTCACTTCCGTTGCTCAAGCTTTTATGAATTCCCAAGCAATAAACCAATCAATCATTATTTATTTCATTGGGTATGTGTAATGTTAATAATGTAAATTTGTTTTTTTTTTTTGTTTAAATCATGTATTTAAATAATAATAAAAATTGCATATTAAAAAATGATTATTTTATTTGGATAACTTTACTTAAATAAATATAGCAAAGCTTATTATTTGTGTAGAATATTCCTTTACATATATGTTTAAATATATATATTTTTTTGTATATTAACGCAAGCATATATATCAATATCTTAAGAAAAGCTCTGCATATGCAAAGGTATAGCCCAAATATATCATCTTCAAATAAAAAAAGGCCCAATGCTTTCGTTATATGATGCTTTCTTCATTAACTCTCTCCAGTTTTATCGATCTTTTACTAGACGACTGAATAAATGCTATCTTTAATATCATCTATGCTTTTATTTGCACTTTATGACTATATGGTTCCAGTGGCTATTCATTTGGTTCATATAATCCAATGGTTCTACCATCTACTTTATAACTTTATGCAAAAAATTTCTGTCCAGTTCACTTCTTTTTGTATAATTATTTATTGATAACTTTTTGGATTCAGCAAATCCATATTTGTCATTTCAATATTTTTCTGAATGAACTTTTTTGTCAGCCACCATATTTTACATGTAAATAATAGGAAAGACTAGCAAATATACTTATATCAAGTACATCTAATATAAATATCATGGAAACCTCAATGCTGGAAAAAAATTAAATAAAGTGCTGCCGTTTTAATTAGCATTTTCTTATACTTAACTCCAGTATTGTTACAACTATGTCATAGTCTTAATAATTAAGAAATAAATTATCTAAATATCACAATACTTGAAAATGTTATCAAATTCACAAAATGAAAAGTTTAATTAAGTCATACGTTAACAATCATAAAAGAACAACAAAAAACATTTATATTTCATTATCCTAATTTATAAATACTTTTCTACAGAATATATTTTTCTTAACAAATTTTGTTGACATTTGTTTTGTTTTTTCTGCTGTTAGTAATTTATTCACTAAAAAAAAATATTTCAAAAATATTTGTGCCAGATAGGCAGAAAGCAAATTCAACATTTTTTTTGAGTTGTCATTTAGAAGAAATTTGAAATGATATGGAAAAATCTTATGAAAGAATTGTTTTTCATTTTTCAAGTCATCCCATGAAAGAAAATGGATTATTTGACAAAATGTCTTAATTAAAGAAGCACGTTACTAATGAAATGCTTACCGGTCAACACATTAGATATATGGAAAAAAAATGCCTAAATGACTCAACTCATGTAATATTAGGAGTTTTTTCATTACAAATTAATATCATTTTTATCAGTAACATGCTTCTTTAAATAAGACATTTCATCAAATAACCATTTTCTTTTGCAGGATGACTTGAAAAATGAAAAACAATTCTTTCATAAGATTTTTCCATATCATTCTAGCTTATGATTTTTTTGAGTTCAATCCAATGAAAGTTGTTCATTTCTGAAAATTGTTATGATTACAATACTAAATATTGGAAACAGTTATTGTAGAAATTTTTTTTATGTAGTGTAAACCAACTTTTTATTATTACTACTGCCTTCACCTAGACTTCAAATATTCTTTCTAATTTCTACTGGTACATAATCATACTATAATCTTTCTCTGTACTTTGTTTTAAGAAATAACTTGTTCTTCCAGTTTCTTAATTGTTTTTATATTTCTTTGATATTTTTAATATTATTAAGAATTAATAGATGTCTAATAATACATAAATTTTAATCACGATTGTCAAATATTTCTCAATAGACAGAAAATATAATTCAATATTCTTTCAATATTTAGCTAGTATCAAATCAAAACATTTAATTTTATTGTGGCCTAAAATTTTGTAATATTCTATATTTGTATCCAAGTAAAGATTTGTAAATTATTATATTGTAATAGTGTGTATATATATATATATATATATATATATATATATACACACTATTACAATATAATAATTTAAAAATGTATAACCATATATATATATATATATATATATATATATGGTTATACATTTTTATGATTATATTTTCAATATTTAGAGATAAAAAGTCAAGTGAAAATTATATGTGCTGCCTAACCATCTATTATGACATTTTGATCCATATTACTATTTAATTTTATAAAGGTGTTGTTAATGCCTTTTGAAGTATTTGCAGTTAATATTTTTAATAAATTATATTCTGTAAGGATTTGTGTAATTAAACTGAAAATGAACTCCTTAGCAGTGACATAAAATCAAGAATTTTTATTTTTATACTATTTTTAAATTTAAAAATAAAATAAAATGACTGATGAAAACAGTTTTATGTCTTTATGATTGGATGCATCAAATATATAAATATTATATTTAATATTTTCACAATTATATAATGAAAATAAAATCTTTTTTGAGTTAAACCACGTATTATTTTGTTTAAATTCATGATGTTTTAATGAAATAATATTTATCTTTGTCAAGGTTAAAATCTTAATGAATAACTGCTATGTCTCAAATTATAATGAGAGTGAATGTGAAGTAGAGAATAACCATATATATATATATATTTGAGAAATGATTATTCAGAATAGGTGAATTAACAAAATTTTTTATTTCCTTTAGTTTAAGGATTAATTGACTCCAAATTGATTGTAAAAGAATGAGGTAATATAAATGGTCTCCATAAAGCTGGAATATGTTCTGCTTCAACAATTTTCACCCAATCTTTTTAATATTTAAATAGATTCTCTCATGGTTCTCAAATCACACTTTTCCAAATTAGCAAGTATTGATCACACACCTGACTTTAATAATGCTAAAATACTTGCTAATTTTGGAAAATCATGATTTGAGAATTGTGAGATTCATGAGAGAGTCTACTGAAATATTAAAAAGACCAAGTGGTTTAAATAAATCTGATGAAGCACAACATATTTCAGCCTTGTGAGGACCACTTATTTTATCTCTTCTAAAATCAAATTTAAATCAATTAATTGTAAAACTGAATGAAATTAAAATTGCATTAATGCACCTATTCTGAATAATCAAGCATATATATATATATATATATATATATATATATATATATATATATATATATATATATATATATATATATATATAACAAAAAGTCAGATGTCACATGACTTATATATAGCTTGCACTTACAAATATGTAAAATTAAGAGCATGCTAATGAGCTCTAAACAAGCTTTTTTTTATTATTTATTTATGATAAATGCTACTAAAAAAAAGCTTGTTTAGAGCTCATTAGCATGCTCTTAATTTATATATATATATATATATAAAAGAATGATTGTTCTTAACTTCAAGCTCAGTCCATTATTAAAACCATAACCTTAATGAGAACGAATGTTATTTCATTAAAACATTGACAATTTAAACAAAATAATACACAATTTAACCCCAAAAAAGAGTTTAATTTCATATATATACATTCATAGACTGCAACACTCAAATTTGGAGTTCCACTGTATATGGTTGTAAAACTTTTTTGACAACTGCTTCAATTTTTGTCCTGATACTAAAATGTTTTGGTCAAATAATGTTTGATTTATCTCTAAGGTATAATCCATAAAGCAATAACTATTATTATGATAAATAGTCGGGGGGGGGGGGATAAAACTTCTCCAAATACCAATTCATTTTTTTTCCATGACAAATTTACTTTTCCAGAAAAAAGTACTCATTCTTATTAACAAAAAAAGAACTCGTCAAAAAAAATTTATGACTGTCTAATTCATTGTGCATTCATATATCTAGATGTTTTGGAAACATTTCCATTGCATACTTCACACTATATATTTTCTATAATTTTCTTTTCTTTATGTTATGAAAATATCTTTGGCAAATTTTATGTAACCTTACAAATCTATTCTTTTGTTATAGACATTATTAAAACTCATTGCATGTTAATTAATTAATGTTATAATGTATGTAATATTTTTATTTTATCTAAAATTGGAAAAAAAAAAGAGTAAAATTGTGTAGTTAAAAATTGCTACTTTACTTACATCTGTTATATATTTATTTAGTGTTCAATGATTATTTGCATCACAATTAAAAACCCTTATAGAAAATGTACAAATTTAATAGTATAGATTGTTGTAGATTAACTATGGCAAGAAATGGGGGAATATAAATTCACACTAATCATAAGCCAATCAGAATTCACCACAAATGATATTGCTCAGAACATTTTCATCATTTGCTACTTGTACTCATGCAGCATAATCAAAAGTGTGTATTCAGCACACATTATCCAGTTCAATTTATAAAAATATAATATTATATTTACAGTTTGTAACATAACTTATATTATAAAATACAATATGACTTGCTAGATATTTTTGATGTTGTATAATGCAGCACAATGTTATACATCTTGTCATTTTAATATAATTTATTTTAAAAACTGGTGTCTTTATTTTTTGAAATCTTGTCCATAGCTTGTTTTTCTTAGATTTTTTTTGGCTATCTAAATCACTAACAGTATTTCTGAAAAATTTAGCAATATTTCCTAATGTACTGATTTCTTCATCCCATCATCACGATTAAAACTTTATGCATCAATTTTTTTTTACAATTTAATTTGCACTTTTCTCATTTTCAAATATAGTTTCTAAGTTTTTTTTTATATATTTTTATGATTTCTTTAAAATTAGCATAGTTATTTACTAGATGATTTACTTTATTATCCACTCCATATAATTTAAGTACTACCCACATTACTTTTTGCTCAATACTATCAAAAGTTTTCTGAAAATCAATTTAATATTAAATACTAATATCATCTTTTTAAATTCATCTTGTTTATCTTCCAAGTGTTTTCCTATCCGAACCTTTAGGACATTGTCTAAAATAACTATTTAGTGCAATGATTCTCTAGATTTTACATTCAATTTTAGGATTGTCTTTTTGCATTCACTTTTAGGTTTTCTTTTTGTATAATGGCATTAACAATGATTTTGCCCCATTGTTTAGTCACTGCAGTTTTTTTAATGCATTTTTTCACTGCCTGTAAATAAACTGTCTCTACCATACTCTCACAGGTATTCCATAATTTTCAGTACTTCATTCTTTTTTAATTTATTCACTGCTATTGTAATTTTTAAATAAAATAGTGTAAGATGATGATGCAATTTTAATAAGTGCTTTTATTAACTTTGTGACTTTTTTCGAAATCAAAATCTGCTTTATATATTTTGATTATTTTAAATTTTCATTTTGTTATAGTAATTGTAAAATGTTTATGTATTGTTTAATTTTTGGTAAGAAAAAATGAAGTTCTGAGAAAATTAAACTAATGATATGTCCGAGTTGAAATTTATAATGTATCAATGGTTAATTATATATTGTAATGGCATATTATATACTGTTGCATTTACATATATATATATATATTGTAACAGGCACATACGTACGTTACATTGTTTTTTATTATTAATCACGAAAGAAAAATAAAAAGTTCGCATTTAAAAATTTTCTTTAAGAATTAAAAATTGAAATTAAATATCATCTTAAACTCATATATATAAATCGCACAGATAAAAAAAAAAAAAATTATTAAAATAAAACTTTATTAAAAATAGAAAGGTATTTTAAAAACAAAAACCTAAAAATATTTAGAGATAAAAATATATCTTTAATCTTGGAAAACACATTAATTAATCAGAAATGGAAATGATTGTTTTAATTAGTTAAATGTAAACCAGCCTTGGGCATTTAAATGTAAAAACATCGGTCAGATAGGAAAACAATAGAAACTGTTAGCAAATAAGAAGAAATTCCTATGGAATCGGACCACAGCGAAAGGACTATCGCATCGGTGACGTAATGTAAATTCAATCCTTCACCTTAATATAAAAAGGACAAGTTTGGAAATTTTTTTTTTTAATGATTACTACGATGTGACTATATGTATTAGTACAGAGTTGGAGGTGAAGGGATTGAAAGAGGCGCTTTCAATTCCTTCAGCTGTTAAAGAAAAGGGAGTGAAACATCGTTTTCTACATCGAGGACCAACTAAATTAAAAAACCTCCGAATGAATAAATAAAACAATGGCTAAATGTATACCAATATATTCAGGATGGCATGGGAATTCCCGTTCAAACTTACTAACGACAGATAAAGATGAACTGTTTAAAACCGTAAGAACTTTACAGTTAATGAACATTAAATTAAAAACTTTTCGTATTTAAAATAATTGCATTAGTTTCCTATCTGACTAAAGTAGTTAAAATGTTATTTGATGTATTTTTTATTTATTTGTTTAAAATCATTTCCATTTATTTAATTTTGTTCTTTAAGTTTATTTATGATTTCTGTTTTCCGATAACTTAAAATATATCAATGTTAAACTTAAGTCGGGCGTGAATGGCTGTATAGATTTGTAAAGTTATATTAGAGGGGAGGGTAATCTTAGGTTATTTATGTCATTGTTAAATTGGGTCAATGGATTGGATATATTGATGTAGTTAGTAGATGTAGTCAGAGATTCGCTACTGGCAGAATTGTTTATATATACGCCGCACTCACCCGTTTGCCTATGGAAGGAATTATAAGATGGAGAACGCAGTTCCTTTCTATGGAGATTTTTTTTATTGTTCTTCTTGTTAGATAGATGTAATATTCCTATCTGATGAGAGTCAATGTCTTTTCTTAATTTTTTTGGTGCTGCCGTATTCCGTATTACATTGAATACATCGATGTATCAGATGGATTGATGCCAGTTTGACTGCGAATTTTAGCCTAAGGTTAAATAGGGATATAATATTTTATTTTCAAATGCAAATCTACGTAGTCTATTCATACTCGACCCTAAATAAAAATGCATTAAATTTAAGTTGTTTATAGATGCTTGCATGGATTGGTTAACGGTGAATTGTGTTTCGGGTTTTCATATTTGATCAAAATATATAGACATTCGATAAATAATGATACCTTACGGGGAGTATCTAAAATGTATTTATTCGGATGTCTTTTAAGTTATTGGTGACAATGCAAGTATCTTATGGTGAATACTATTGGGTTACGTATAAATTTCCCTCCGCAATTGTCAGTAATCAATAATTTTGTATTTTGATCGTTTATGTTTCTTTTGAAATGTTTTTGACCATTGAAATCTATGTAACCGATATATAGCAACATATTAAAACAAGCTTTTATAATCCCATCTGTGCGAACTTAATTAACCCCTTGTGACCTGAACGGCCATTTTGAAGTCACAGAAAAAATTACAGGACATACAATTTTAAATGAAATGTCTAATTTATTACAATAAATAACAAATATATATACATTTTTAGAAAGTGCAAATATGAAAGAATGTAATGAAGCTGATAAAATAGTCATTACCACAAAAAAATAATTAAAGAAAGGAGATTTTTCACATTTTATATATCTTTATTTTTACATTGGTTCACAAACTCTCAATTTTGAAAGATATAGCCTAAAATGACAATTTCATAGACAGCTTCATCACATTCGTCATAAAATGCAGAAAAAAATAATATATAACATGACCTACCTGAGTTACAGATTGTTGGTGTAATGTGGCAAAAGGTGACCATTTCAATTTCTTTTTCTGCTTGACACTCTATGTGTTCTATTTTTGCAAGCAGTTGTTTTTCTAGGCCCTCTATGCGGGATATCTATTAGAAATGCAAGGTTTTAGTGAGGATCAAAAAAAAAATAACAGTAATAACTTTAGTAAATTCTAAGTTATGGGGGTAAAAAATAATGACTATATTATTGAAAAATCAGGGGTGGGGCGAGATAAATTATGCATTATTACATAGCAAACCATAATAGCAAAGTATGCTATCAAATAAATAAAAAGTTATCTGCAAAGTATGCTATAAAATGAATAAAAAGTTATCTACAATGAAATGAATAAAAACGTAGTAAATTCTAAGTTATGCATGTAAAAAATAATTACTACATTATTGGAATATCATGAGGGTAAGAGTGAGCTAAATTATGCATTATTACATAGCAAACCATAATAGCAAAGTATGCTATCAAATAAATAAAAAGTTATCTATAATGAAACGAATAAAAATGTAGTAAATTCTAAGTTATGCATGTAAAAAATAATTACTACATTATTGGAATATCATGAGGGTAAGAGTGAGCTAAATTATGCATTATTACATAGCAAACCATAATAGCAAAGTATGCTATCAAATAAATAAAAAGTTATCTATAATGAAACGAATAAAAATGTAGTAAATTCTAAGTTATGCATGTAAAAAATAATTACTACATTATTGGAATATCATGAGGGTAAGAGTGAGCTAAATTATGCATTATTACATAGCAAACCATAATAGCAAAGTATGCTATCAAATAAATAAAAAGTTATCTATAATGAAACGAATAAAAATGTAGTAAATTCTAAGTTATGCATGTAAAAAATAATTACTACATTATTGGAATATCATGAGGGTAAGAGTGAGTTAAATTATGCATTATTATATAGCAAACCATAATAGCAAAGTATGCTATAAAATGAATAAAAACTTATCTACAATGAAATGTATAAAAACAGTAAATAAAATAAAATAAATAACCCAAAGGAATTACAAGCAATTATTATATATTAGTGGGAGATGATGATGATGAATGTTGAATACTTACAGGTAATGGGGAATATGAAACCTCAAAATCAAACACATCAACAGAAAAGTTCGTTATAAACGTAATTACGTTTAGCGGCGAAAATACTTGTTTTCTCCGTATATTTTTTTTATCGGTTGATAAAATCTAGAAAGATAAAAAAAATTACAAAATTTTAATAATGTACTTTACAAAAATTGCTATAAAAAATCTAATTTTCATCGCACAGAAAAAATTTTTAGACGTACAAAAAGATAGAAAAATGGCGGAGAGAAAGAAAAAAAAAGCGTAACTGTGACGTATACGGTTTGCACGCTATTGCGGTCGAAATTGTAAACTTTTTTTAATGCGTAAACAAGCGGTTTTCGGTCTCAAAGGGTTTAAAATGTAAACTTATAATATAATAGAAATTAAAATCTAAGGTAAAGTTAAAAATAATGTTAAAATGTAAAACTAATACTAAAATAAATTTAAATGTTATTTTATATGTGTGTAAATAAATATTTTATGTGTTAATTACTGGCAGTGGCTTATTTTATTTTTTTTTATATATACTCTTAGATTATATTATTAAATCTCTGCTATTCCACTGAGCTAGTGACATGGGCTAATGACCGGATGCAAAAAAAAGGGAAAAAAAATTTTTTTTTGACTTACGTATCTGCCTACTGTATAAATTTTTCTAGGTTCAAATGCCTAGATGGCGCCCTGTAGTGCAGATTACGTTAAGTATTATTCTCCGGATCATTACAATATATATATTGTGACAGTCAGATGATGTAGGTTGGCTTAACCCAGTTCGAATACTAGGCGAAAGTACCTCGAGGCCATCCATACACAAGATATTAAATCAAGAATACTATGACCTCTGCCCTATTTGCCTATTCTTGAGGCTAATTACGAACAAACAACATTATCTGAGACACATATAAATTATTTTCTCACCGGCCACAAAGCTTAGCAACAGAGGTAGAGACATGGACGGGAACACCTACGGAGCTAAATAGTTAAATGTGCAATAAAAGTACTAAGAAACATGTGTTTTGCGTGCCTGGATCATTGGAAAAGTAAAATAAAGCATTATAATAAAATTAGAAAACTCAAGCTTTTTATAGTTAAATAATATGTTTAGTTAATAGCTTTAATATATTAATAATGACTTAATGGCCTCCGCTATTCCCCTAAATTAATGAAAAACTAATTAGACACTAAAAACAGATTAAACGATATAATATTTTTGTGGTCTAAGTCTTTTCTTTCCAATTTTAATAAAATTGTCAACTTGAATCTCCTCGATAAAGTATAATAGTAAAAATCTTTCGCAAAGCATTTTCTAATTGTTTTGTGCTAAAAACAGACAGTTTAAAAATGATTTAAAATGTATATAGCTAAATCAGATATACGTAATAAGCTACTGGCAGACAAAAGAGGCGTTATTGAGGAGATCAAGTTGGAAAAAAAGGAAACTTACTCGTATGGAATTTAGAAACATAAATAAAATTAGAAAAAGATTTTAAATGAAAAAAATTAACTTTTAAACTTAACCACAATGGAATACAAAATATTTATACATGTTAGTAATGAAGAATAGCGAAGGAAAAAAGGTTAAATATAGATAGATGATCACACATATATATATATTTAAGACTAGTCTAATAAAATGGTTATATTACAAATATCATTAAATAAAACAATTCATAATATAATTCAATTAAGAAAGGTATGAACAAAAGGGTAGAAAGTAAATAGTTAAATGGAGGAGAGATATGATTACCGTCCTGGTTCCTTGCTCCTGTTCGGCATCATCATGGCTTGATCCAATCATCGATAGGTATTTGTCCGGACAATGAAAATGGAAATATGTAGCATGGTTTCATGAAAAGTCCTACAGACATGGCACAGAGTTCAGATCACTATTAGGTGGATACTACGGCATTTTGGATGGTATTTAGAAACCTCGGTGATAGGCAAATCTATTTATTTGCCTAGCCAAGCATAGTAGAATCCATCAAATTCATATGACTTTTAGCTTGAGCATGTTCAAACTTCTCCATGATTTTGAAGATGACAATTGTATAACTTTTTGGAATAAAAAATCTCAACAAGCAAAATCTGTAAGAGTTTTCCAAAGAGAAATCTGAATGCCAGCAAGAAAACTCTGAATAACCAAGTCTTTTGTTCTCACTTTTATTTATACACTCTTTGTCAGCCACCTTCTATTGTTTGTATGATCTTAGATCTTGATAAACCCACCCACATGTGACTTTGTTTCAAGGTAACATTTTCTAAAAATAACTTTTACTTTTTTATTCTAAATTTCTTTCTTTAAAGTTTGAATTTTATTAATTAAAAAAGAAAGAGAAGGCTATCTTTAATTTGCCTTGAATGGGCTAATTAATTAAAAATATACATTCTTTTAGAAAATGTTGGCAGGCTTATCTCAAAATCAAATCATACTAAATATTTTAACAATATTTAAAAAGAAAAATACATTATTATTTCTTTTAATAAAATAAGCATTTTATTTCAGCAGAATTTTGCATTAACTCATATATATACGCTTGATGTATATATATGTTTGACTAATAGGTTTGACAAGTAATTTTTATTAACAAAAATTTAATCTTGAAATGGAATTTATTTAAAATGAAATAGTTAAATGCAAATACAAATTATATAAACGTAATTAATTTTAGCTTTAATGCAAAACCCTGCTGATATTGGACTATAGACTTAATTCAGGTCTATAATACTAACCAAGTTTATAGAAGGCTGTGAAGCATGGATTGGACTTCAGATCCATTGCTTCAATATTGTTTGATGTCTGTATTCTTCAGATCCATTGCTTCAATATTGTTTGATGTCTGTATTCTTTCCAAAATACATGTAATATTCAAATAAATAAATATATATATTAAAATACAGTAAATTCACATAAATTATAGTTATTTTATTAGAAGTACTTTTGACTATACATCTTATAGTCTTTATCAACTATATATATTGATTTAAATATTACATATATTATAATGGGACCACTCTATTAACCTTACCTGCCATACCTTGTTGTGGCACCAGATATAATGGACAATCATACACAGATGTCCCGGTTTGAAAATACACTTGGATACCTCTATCAACTGTAACATCTTCATGCCTAACACATTGTGTGCCAGATACAATGGAACCTGCCATTCCAAAGTTACTGGTGCCATATATACCAGGACCACAATGTACACCATATGATGACACAAATATGACTAAGTAATTAGATAACTTGGATGAAATGTGTCAACCTACTACAACAAGTCATATCATAAATTTGTGATTCAACAACACATTTGGGTGTGTCAGATGTTTCAGAATTAGCAATGACAGGTAATGAAGGGAGTGCATCTCACTATTATCAGACCTGAGTCTTCAAATAGAATGCTACGATGTCACAATGAAATGCCCAGTTCCAAGTCACATTTACTTTCAATATATTAACTTATCATTTACTTAAAAATATTTCAATGTACCTTAGATCAGCGCATATCCATTACATCACCCTTATAAACCCCATTACACCACGGAATTCGAACTCAGGGAGTTCTTACAATCAGCTCTCTTCAGGGATGGACCTACTCAATTATAATCTAAATCTGCCCATCTATATATAAGCCCAGATATAGGAAAATATTGATGATGATCAATTATTTGTTAAAGCAATACATAATGATGATGATGATCATCAAACCTATAGTAGTGTACATTCATAATGCGATGATGATGATGATCAACATCTAATGGTGTCAATGCACAGTAGTGATGGGGACGACCAAACAGAGATCAGATTGATTTAAACAACTAATTTATTAACAACATATAAAAAAATAGATATATATTTTCAAATAAAAAACTAATAAAAGATTAATATTTAGATATCAAAAATGGTTTCCTTATCATCTTGGTGACTTTATATAAGAAAACAAAACATAATAATTTGACTTATATTATGTACAACATTATATTCTGTAATTCATTAAATATATATAAACATAACACAAAATAAAGAAAATCACACTAAAATTCGCCCAGATATAGGAAAATATTGATGATGATCAATTATTTGTAAAAGCAATACATAATGATGACGATGATCATCAAACCTATAATAGTGTACATTCATAATGTGATGGTGATCAATATCTAATGGTGTCAATGCCCAGTAGTGATGGGGACGACCAAACAGAGATCACATTGATTTAAACAACTAATTTATTAACAACATATAAAAATCACATGATCACATTTCCTATACTAGCACATTAATTGTTGATAAACAGAGCAAAACTCTCCATACAGTATTGCCATCTGTGCTAAACAGAGTAATCAATGGATGCCAGAAGGCTTGTGCATAAAATCCCTATCTAATGCCTACTCATCCAATATCCCCAGACTAGTTTCTGGCTTGTGGCCTTCGTCAGTGAGGAGCTTTGGATCTGAGAGCACTGCATCTATATCTTAGGATCTAATGCAACCCTCTAGCAACCACCTTTTATCTCTACTTAACTACTAAACTATGAGAATGAAATTGAAAACACAAGAAATATTTTCAATCTAAGCTCAATAGCTTAAATAGTCATATGGGTCTGAACTCAGTTCAGCACCCATACATTTTGGTGTCTTTGGCTCTTTTACAACCATATCCACCACTATCCTATTAGGCAGGATTGGTGTTAAACCATTAAGCATCACATGATCACATTTCCTTTACTAGCACATTAATTGTTGATAAACAGAGCAAAACTCTCCATACAGTATTGCCACCTGTGATAAACAGAGTAATCAATGGATGCCAGAAGGCTTTTTCATAAAATACCTATCTAATGTCTCCTCATCCAATATCCCCAGACTAGTTTCTGGCTTGTGGCCTTCATCAGTGAGGAGCTTTGGATCTGAGAGCACTGCATCTAGATCTTAGGATCTAATGCAACCCTCTAGCAACCACCTTTTATCTCTACTTAACTACTAAACTATCAGAATGAAATTGAAAACACAAGAAATATTTTCAATCTAAGCTCAATAGCTTAAATAGTCATATGGGTCTGAACTCAGTTCAGCACCCATACATTTTGGTGTCTTTGGCTCTTTTACAATCATAGCCATTTGAACCGTGTTCAAATATGTGCATTCAAAATACCGGTCTCTTAGGCAGAGAAGAACATACTTGGAGAGTATGTATGCCCAAACGATAGCTATAAAGTATATAACTAGCGTTACATTTCCAGGACATAGCTTCTTCTCGGATGTTGAATTCAACACCAAATCCAAAGCACTTTTTTGTTTGTGTATAAACACGGGCGCCAGCTGTTTATTCTAAAAGAATACTAAAAGAATAGACAACGCACTTTGAACAGTGGCCACTAACTCAACGCCTAAATCCACAACTAGCTCAGCTGTTTGTAATCACTAATAGATTATACTTAATTAGTGATTAAAAGAATTGATAAAAAGAATTGACCGACAAATAAAGTTTAATTTTAAAGATAATTTATTCACTAACATTTATTTACTAAATTTAAACATTTTATACTTCTAATAAAACACATGCATATTTTAAATTAACATTCTAAATATTTTAAATATTCTTGAATATTTTCTTAATGGAACACTGGGAATTTATCTACTTTGACTAGTAATATTGATATAAGGATCATGCACATATTAACTCATGCACACACATAATAATAATAAAGTATTACATAGCATTTGAAATTTAATCACACATATCAATAGTTCATTTATGTATGATATAAAGTTCATATAATTAGACTCTTGAAAGATTCGCACGAATTAATGAAATGCAATGGATATTACAGTATAAATGAAAATAAGCAAATGTTTTACCTAGGATTTTGAATGTAGATTTAACACTTTGTTTTCTTCTTGTTTGTTGTTTCTTCCAGTATGAATGCTTCCAGTATGAATGCTTTCAGCTGGCTAGGACGTTTCCTTGATGAGTTTCCTTATTATTCACGATTATTACTATTGGGGACAATTAGATACTGACGAAGATTTTCTAAGTTGTTACGTTGACATTATTTCACGGGCAGATCTTGCTGTTTTCATCTGACTTTTTAGGCTGTGGAGAGGCGTGAATTCCCAAAATCTTCTCAACACTGCATTTTGTTTGTTAACTGACTCAATTAATTTCTGAACTGCACTACTCAATTACTTTTGTGAACTGACTACTGTCCGATAAAAAAGTCTATTTATATCTGCAACGTGTTGTCGAAATATTTCCGGTGATAATCATTTGATAAACATGTTGTTTTATTTTATTAAGAACCATTGCCGTGTTTTTAATGATAATCTTCTTTTATTTCGCATACATTTTTATTTATTTACAAATCGCACATATATATGCACATATATTTTTAATACAATTTACTATTTAGTTTTAACATTATTTTTTTCTTTAATTAAACTTGAATGAAAAGAGATTTGTATGTTTTAACTTTTTAAATTATATTTTTACGAATACTAATAAAAACTCTTTACTTCCTTTTATAACCCTTAGTTTCATTTCTCAAACCAAGACTCCCTCCCCCCTTTTGATTAATTAATTGTAGCTTTTTTATTTCAAAAACTAACGCTAGAAAACTATTTAATTCTTATCTTTTTTCTAAAACAAACTGCAATAAACTCTTCAACGTTTAATTTTAGGTTTTCTTTTATGAACGATTATTTTAATAATATAATTTTAGATAAAATTATATGTGCCTATATCAATATAGGTACATTACACTGCTCCTCCTTTTTGAGAGTAAAATGCACAAGCCTTCTGTCATCTATTGATTACTCTGTTTAGCACAGGTGGCAATACTGTATGGTGAGTTTTGCTCTGTTTATCAACAATTAATGTGCTAGTATAGGAAATGTGATCATGTGATGCTTAATGGTTTAACACCAATCCTGCCTAATAGGATAGTGGTGGCTATGGTTGTAAAAGAGCCAAAGACACCAAAATGTATGGGTGCTGAACTGAGTTCAGACCCATATGACTATTTAAGTTATTGAGCTTAGATTGAAAATATTTCTTGTGTTTTCAATTTCATTCTCATAGTTTAGTAGTTAAGTAGAGATAAAAGGTGGTTGCTAGAGGGTTGCCTTAGATCCTAAGATCTAGATGCAGTGCTCTCAGATCCAAAGCTCCTCACTGATGAAGGCCACAAGCCAGAAACTAGTCTGGGGATATTGGATGAGAAGGCATTAGATAGGGATTTTATGCACAAGCCTTCTGGCATCCATTGATTACTCTGTTTAGCACAGCTGGCAATACTGTATGGAGAGTTTTGCTCTGTTTATCAACAATTAATGTGCTAGTATAGGAAATGTGATCATGTGATGCTTAATGGTTTAACACCAATCCTGCCTAATAGGATAGTGGTGGCTATGGTTGTAAAAGAGCCAAAGACATCAAAATGTATGGGTGCTGAACTGAGTTCAGACCCATATGACTATTTAAGCTATTGAGCTTAGATTGAAAATATTTCTTGTGTTTTCAATTTCATTTTCATAGTTTAGTAGTTAAGTAGAGATAAAACGTGGTTGCTAGAGGGTTGCATTAGATCCTAAGATCTACATGCAGTGCTCTCAGATCCAAAGCTCCTCACTGACGAAGGCCACAAGCCAGAAACTAGTCTGGGGATATTGGATGAGTAGGCATTAGATAGGGATTTTATGCACAAGCCTTCTGGCATCCATTGATTACTCTGTTTAGCACAGGTGGCAATACTGTATGGAGAGTTTTGCTCTGTTTATCAACATATAAAAAAATAGATATATATTTTCAAACAAAAAACTAATAAAAGATTAATATTTAGATATCAAAAATGGTTTCCTTATCATCTTGGTGACTTCATATAAGAAAACAAAACATAATAATTTGACTTATATTATGTACAACATTATATTCTGTAATTCATTAAATATATATAAACATAACACAAAATAAAGAAAATCACACTAAAATTCATTAATTATAAAATTACCCCATTAGAATAATTATTACAATATTTATAAGCTAGGGTAAATGTATTATCATTATAACGGCCCATTCCCATTTATCTACATGTAGGTTAAAGTTATGGTAGAAATTAATGACAGCTAAAGACCATTTATTCAGAAGGATTAATTATATTCAGAATAAATAAAATTACCAATAAATATTAGTAAAATTGATTAGTACATTATCTATCTGGTCTTGTTGTCTTAAAGTCTTGCCCTCAATATTATATATATATATATATATATATATATATATATATATATAACAATCTTACTTGAGAAAAGGTCACCTGGATGGATTACTTTTGACTTCTAGAGGAATCTAAAAATTTACTTTATTTAAAAATTATATACATATATCTCTATCTATATTAATTGAAGAGGGTTTTTTTGTAAATTTACATCAACAATAATTTCTCCATCCATTGGTTCACTTTTAAGTTGTAGCTGGTTGAATTTGGAAAAATACATTTTAAACCCACAATAAAAAAAAATACATAAACTTTCAAATAAAAAAAAAAAACAATTACAAAACAAAAATAATCATCACGTGAATTAACTATACAATTTTTTTGGAGTAAAGCAAGCGTTCAGTCAATAAAAGAAAAATGTCAATATCCATGGCAAAGTTCCATTTCACCAACTTTATTGTTGTTATTTATATATATGAAGTAGCTTTCCTCATCGGATGAATCCATGGAAAAATGGCAGTGCACCAGCATTTCCAAAATAGACATTTTGATGACAAATGTTATAATTTCATAATCAAGCAGTGACGTAGAATTTAGTTAGAAACGTCCCACAGCATTTAATTTTCTACCCCGAATATATCATAATGTTTCCTGTATTATACCATATATTATAACTTAGCTTGATTATATATATATATATATATATATATAAAATAGCTTTAAAAAAAACCCAGTTACTTTTACTTTTTAGCAGTTTCAGATTTCCTTTGCATTAATATTTCTATAATGAATTTAACTTGTAGAAGAACTTAATCCCCTAGTTCATTATTAAAGTTTAACTTCTGGAAACTACAAACAATTTTCCTTTACCTGCCAAAAGAATTATTTTCTTCCCTTTCAGAAGAAATAAAAACTTTACTTTTCTTGCTGTCTGTTTTTCCCAGTCTCTCGATCGTCTGCTTTTTTTTTTTCAATTGTAAAGAGAAGCCTCTTTCATCACGTGATTACTAAAAAACCATATTATTGCAACTTGAAAATAAATAAAAAATCACATTATAAAATATATTTATTATTTCAAATTCGACCAGTTATTAAAAATCTTGACCTCATATAAATCTAACATTTAATAATGTCTGTTCTATGTCAGTCAATTAGTATTTTTTTTATTAATAAAATTAAATGAATAGAAAAATAGGAAAACAATTAATTTCTACCAATAAAAGAATATATTATTTTCTATGCATATGTTTATTTACATATATATATTGTAACGATATATAAATATGTCGTTACATTAATTTAAAATAAAAACATAATAAAAGTTCGCAAATAAAAGTAAAAAACTAAATGCTAAAATTAAAATATTGTTAAACGTATATATTCGCACAGATGCTAAACTTTAAAAATATTTTTTTCATAAACAAAAAAAAAAAAAATTTGAACGTATTTTTTTTAATAAAAAAATACAAGGTTGAAATATAAAAATATTTTAATAAAAAAATAACGTAAGTTAAAATAAAAACAGGTATTAATTAATTCCTGTAATCTGTAAATGGAAATGATTGTTTATTAATTATCTAAAAGCTGTTTAATTAAAAAGTCAGATGGAAAGTTAGATAAGAGAAGAAAGAGATTTTAGCTTGACCAATGGAAGCAAATAAAGGCCCGGACCATAACGAAAAAACAGAACAGTGATGTTTTTGTTCATGGAATCCATAGGAGGACTATAAAAAGAAAAAATATTGAGTTCCAGTCAGTTTTTCCAACTTGATTTTGGTGAGTCTGGCGACAAGACGCACTTGTCGTCCTCACTCACTTATTTTAAAAATGCAAAGACTGTGATACCAGAACAGAACCAGCTAATGCTACCTCCAAAATATCAGACCGGTCTTCCAGGAAAGTCTCCGTGGGAATTGCCAACGGGAACAGGGACTCTTCTACCATAAGCAATAGAACTGAACAATTGTTAAAATCATAATATTAATTAAGAACTTTAAAGATTGATAAGTTAATTTAAATTTTATAAAAAGAACTTTTCTCTGACTTATGTGTCAACTCAATTGATAATGTGTAATTTTATATATGTTTGCGTTTGATAAAAAAATCATTTCCATTTATTATTTATTTGTATTAATATTTATTGTTTAAATTTTAAATGAGGAAATTTAAGGGTGGGTATAGACATTGCATAGATTCGTTAGCGGTTGATAATGTTGTGGTTTTCACATTCGATTAGAATATATGTCAACGATATCACTGCAAGCATCTTACGATGAATGCTAATGGGATTTGTATATTCCCTATGCAAGTGACGTTTATCGATGACTTTGTATTTTGATCGGTTGTGTTTAATTTGGAATGTTTTTGACCGTGGAATCTGTGCAGCTGATCTGTACTCAACATGTTAAAACAAATTTTATAAAATTCATTTGTGCGAACGTATTTAAATGTTAAATTTAAGTCGGGCGTGAATGGCTATATAGATTTGTAAAGTTATATTAGGGGAGGGTAATCTTGGGTTATTGGTGTCGTTGTTGAAGTGGGTCAATGGATTGGATATATTTGTGTAATGAGTAGATGTAGTATGAGTTTCGCTACGTGCAGAATCGCTGTATACACCGCACCAACCCTTTGCCTATGGATGGGATTGTAAGTCGGCAAAAAGGATCGCGGTCCCTTCCTATGGAGTTTTTATTTTATTGTTCTTCTTGCTATACAGACGTCATATTCCTGTATTGGACAAGAGTCAATGTTTTCTCTAACTATACTGTTCAGATGTCCTTTCCTGACAGTATAGTATATTTGTGCTGTTGTATTTTCATGCTACATTGAATACATAAATGTATCAGATGGATTGATGCCAGTTTGACTGCGAATTTTAGCCTAAGGTTAAATAGGGATATAATGTTTTATTTTCAGATGCAAATCTATGTAGTCTATTCATACTTGACCATCTAAATAAATATTAAACTCATTGAAATTTATGTAAATGTACAATTAAAGAGTAATCTAAAAATAAATAAAAAAATGTTAAACCTATTCCTCGAATTTAGAATGATTTTATATGTGCGTAAATAAATATTTTTTATGTGTTAATTTCTGGCAGTGGCTTTTATTCTCTTATATTTAAGATATAAAATTTATATTTTATTATCTCTGCTACTCGCTGAGCTAGTGACTTGGGCTAACGGTCAGAATATTTAAATAAAGTGGAATCTTAACAGTGCGTATCTGCCTACTTTATAAATTTTTCTAGATTTAAATGCCTAAATGGCGCCCTGGTAGTTGCAGATATTGTTTTTGCGGTTAGATTCGATCTTCACTTTCATTTCGATCGTTATAATATATATAATGTAAACAAACAATTTATTTACTTATGATAAATAAAAAAAACATTAATCTCTCAAACATATTAGTGTATATGTATGTTTATAAAGGTATATATTACATTTATATAATCAAGTATGTAAGATATTTATTTTTCCTACCACCGGGTTTGAATTCTGATATTGATTGGGACAGGTTTTTATGAGCTAGTTGTAAGCCATCTCTTACAACACCCCTTCCTAAACAGGTAAAATTTTAACTAGCTTTCAAATTTTATCTCTCATACATACGTCAAGTATGTTAGTTACTTTGGGTTTGGTGAAGGGTTGCTATATTAATTACCTTGCTTTCTAACATTTCCTTTATGATTATAATTTAGCAGCTGGTTCTGGGAAGTTCAAATAGTGTGCTGGATTAGAGCTTTGATGGTTTATATTTGAGGCATAACCAAGAATGTATCTCTGTTACAGAAGACACATGAAAACATTTATTTGCTACTCTTCTCCATGCTCCTTTGAGACTTATTGGACTTTGAAGATCTAGTCAAATAATAAAACATGTTTGCTTAAGTTAGCCTCTAAATATTCCCATACTTGCATTTATGCATTACTTGGGAAATACCCTCATCAAACTTAATATTCCTAATCCTGTACTATGTATATGCGTTTATGCATATATACATATTTTTTTTATTATACATTGAACATCTATTATCACAAAGTTTACCCATTTTTTTTAAATTTATACTCTCAGCTGTGATAAAAAAATATTTCCTGATATTATCCTACCTAATTACTAACATCCAAAATAAGGTTTTAAGATACGAGCATTATATGTGCCACGAATCTCTCCTCCTTTATTTACCCAAAATGCATTGGGACCTGTCTGCTTCACTATTGTATATGGTCCCTCCTAGTATTGCTAAACTTATGGTATTTACCTTCCTGCAGTTTACTGGGATGCGGAGTTTTTATTAGCACTCTGTCTCCAATTTTGAATTTATATTTGGACTTTCTTATTTTTTTATTTCTATGATTGGCTTTCCTAGCAAGTCATTCATGAGCTTGCAATATATCTTTATCTTGGTCTATGATTATTTTTGTGGCCACTGGTTTATAACTTTTAAATAGCACAGGTGTCATTTGATGGAAATGTAGTCGGATTGGTGTGAATCCGGTTGACTCATTCACACTCCAATTAATGTACTCGACTACCTGTTTTGTCTGCTTAACTCACCCCTTGTGTTCTCCCTCTAAATCGGTCCTAAACAAATGTCCAAGTTCCCACATGACACGTTCACATGGGTTTGACTGAGGATTCCTAATGGAGGTCAACACATGCTTGATCCCTGATTTTCCCACCCATTTCTTCCATTTCTTGGATAGGAAAGGAGTACCATGATCAGTTAAAATGATTTCAGGCTTTCCTATTGTCAGGAATTGAAGGGTGTCCAATACTTTGATCGTATGTTTAGTATTGGCTTGGGGTATTGGGTAAGCAGTGACATATTTGGAAAAGAGATCATAAGTGACTAATAAATATTTTTGCCTGTTAAATGGGGGCAATGGCCCATAATAGTCAATCACTGAGATCTCACCTGGTCTTTCTGGTATTATCGAATTTATCGAGTTGTATAATTTTGGTTTACTGGCTTGGTTCTTAAACAAGTTAAACAGTCCTTAAGAGACTTCAAGACATCCTTGTACATTTTCGGCCAGTAAAACCAATTTCTAAGGGTATGATCTGTCTTGTGAGCACCATAATGCCCATACAGACAGTGGACATATTTTATGAGTGGGTCTCTTAGCGGTGTTGGTATTACTACCCTCCACTCATCTGTGTCACAATCTATTCTATATTGCAAAACCTGTTGTTCAAGTTTAAATCGATCTATGTCCTTAGACACATTCAAAACTTCCTCCCCTGACAAAACTATCATGATTGGGTTTAATTCTGGGTCATTGATTTGTAACTCGGGTAAGTTTTCCAACTCGTTCTCTACATTACTATCAGCCATACTATTGACATTCATAATGTAGGCGTTGTCTACCGATAAATGATTTTGTTCTGACCTACATGGGTTTTGACTTAGCATGTCAGCTATGACATTCTCAGATCCTTTGCAATGTTATACAGTGTAATTGAATTCCTGTAGCAGCAAACTCCATCTGACTAGACGACTGTTAGTCAGATAGCTGTGGTTCAGGAATTTGAGGCTTTTGTGATCAGTGATCACTATTACCTCTGATCCAAGTAGCATCTATTGAAATTTTTGAAAGGCCCACACTATTGCTAGTGCTTCCTTCTCAGTAACCATATAATTAATCTCTGGACCTTGAAGCCGGCTAATAAAATAGAGGACCCCAGTTGGCCATCCTCCTGGATTTGGGATAATGTTACCCCTAATCCGAAGCCACTACTATCTGTTTGGACAATGAATGGTTTATTAAAATCAAGGAAGGCTAACATGGTTTGCTCTAAGAACCCTGTTTTAATATTCTCAAATGCTCTAAGAACCTTGTTTTAATATTCTCAAATGCTCGGTCCTGTTCTTCAGTCCATTTCCATCGTTCATCTTTTCTAATAAATTTTAGCAACGGTTCCATGTGGTCAGCAAACTTCTGGTAGAAACAATTATAAAAATTACATAAGCCTAAAAATGATCTAATTTGCTTCTTATTAATTGGTTTGGGAAAGTTTTGAATTAGTGACACTGATTTTCTCTGGATGGGGCCTTATCCCATTGCAACCAACGATATGACCTAGGAAGACCACCTGGTTAGAAACTAAGATACTTTTTTTGAAGTTGATTTTGATTCCCTTTTTTTAGCACTCTTCAAAAAACATAGCAAGATGTCAAAGGTGTTCTTCGATTTGGTTGATGCAATAATTACATCATCCACATAAATTGTTAAGATCTGTTTAATCTCAAAAGATAGGGTCTTATCCAGGCATCTAATCAGACCAGCACCACTATTGATCAATCCAAATGGCATCCTATTAAACTGGTATGTAATACCCTCATATCGGAAGGCAGTATATTGGTGGATCTTGGGGGAGGTTCATTTTGCCAATAATGGAGGTCAAATCAAAGGTGGAAAATACCTTCTTATTTCCAAATCTCATAAACAATTCGTGAATGGGCAGTGGAATGTTCCTGTCAGGGACAGTAATTCTGTTCAGTTGCCTCACATCTAAACAAAATCTCATCGACCCATCTCTCTTCTTCACCGTCACAACTGGATTACAGAACAGTGAAGAGCATTTGGAAATAATACCCAATACAGCATTTTATTAATTTGCTTGGATATTTCTTCTCGATACTGGTATAGAATAGGATACAATCTGGATTAAAATGGTTGATCATTCACTAATTTAATTCTTTGCTGGAATCCCTCTATAACTCCTGGTATCTCTGAGAAAATTGGGCTAAATTCCATTATAACAAATTGCAATTTAAATACATGGATCGCTTCCAAGCAAGTTGGACTCTGCGAGTTTATCATTTAAGAGCACTTCTGAGACACTAGGTGTAATACAATCAACCTCAATTAGATCATATCTTGGAAGCAATGCCATTTCCAAGACCTCATCATTTACTCTAATTGTTCTACTGGAGAAATCAATAACACAGGTGTTCATATGTAGGAAGTCTGCCCAAGGATTACATCATGGATCAAACCATTGAGTATTAAAAACACATGATAGAGAGTTGTTTGGCCTACTTTAATCTTAACCCAGATTTGTTTCTGAGCTAACTTGGCCTTTTTGCTGTTGGCCATGGTAACTTGAATAGATTTCAGTTGCAGAATTTTGATATTGGGGTTTTTGATCAGAATTTTTTGAAAAAATTTATCTGACACCACTGAAATCTGGCTACCAGAATCTAATAGTGCCTTAACCAGCAGACCCTCAAACAAAACCTCTATCATGGGGCAGCTTTGTAAAGCGAAGTTAGGTACTTTATCATCCCATGAACACATCATGTTAGTGATCTCTCTAAAAGGAGTCAGTTGCATGTTCCTCATGGTATCTTTGGTGTCTTGAGGTGAGGAACATAACCTCAAATACCCTGCTAGTTTGGTTGCTTTTGGTTTTTGAGTGTATGGTTACTACACCCCGGTTTTGGAGATCTTCCTGGACTATTAGAAGGGCTTATTTGTACTTTGCCATAATTAGGCTGGTTCCTTTTTGGTGACCATGTACTTTGAGAATTATTTGGCATGGCTTTACCCTTCCAATGATTAGAATCATTGTTATTTTTCCGTTTTCGGTAAAATATCGCATTTATCGCTGTATCATCTTTCCTTTTTTCAAGAACTCTAGTAGACAAGCTGAGATTATTCATGTTGATACTAGTTAATAACTCTGCTACCTGCTCTATATTTACCACATTTGTGCACAATAGTGACTGCCCTATTCTCAATGGAAGATTCTTTTTCACAATTCTTATGATCTCACTTTCGTTAAAATGATAAGTATTTAAAGTACGTAATTTTGTAACCTGCTGTCTGAAAAATTTAGTTAATGTTTCTCCGGGTACTGATTTATACTTCTCCTGAAACATTTGATACAGTATAGCCTCCTGTAAGTCCCTATTCCAAAAGTTTCTGGTCAGTAACATTTTATAATCTTCAAAGGTAGATAGTGTCTGAAACAAAGATTCCCACCACATCAAGGCATCTCCTTGCAGGTGGCTATAGGCAATTATTATCTTCTCACCCTCAGACAAATTCCTATTTACTGAAAAATACAAGTTTAAACTTCATAAATGTTCTATTGGTGCTTTATTTGGGGCTCCTTCAAACACCTTCAACTTAACAAACTGATTAATTGCATTCATCTGAGTGGAAGGTGTATGAATCTTCATAATTTCTGAAGCATCCTTTTGTGGATTCATCATATATTGATCAGAATGAGTTTGATATATTTTTGAAAGAGTGTCCTCTAAATGAACATTGTGGAGACCATCATCATCTCCAGTTAAGACATAAGATGGGAGAGTGGAGTGCACATAATGGTTGCTCACTCTTTGTGGATTCTTAACAGCTACTTCCAAATGATTCAAATTAACCTCCCTCTCTTCTCCATGTTTCTTAGTCTTTGTGCTAGCTTCAGTTTGTCATATGTGTTAGTAATCTTGGATCCCCTTGAGATTCCCCTATTGAATGTCTTCGATTCATGGACTCATCCATTCTATATGATTGACCCCATACTTCTGCTGTACTCTCGTGAGTTCCTCCAATTTATTTTGGTGTATAACAGTTACAGTTTCCAAAGACATTAATTTGTTTGCAATTTGGTCCAACTGTCGATTCAATGTATCTTCAACCCCATTGGGTATTTCACCTTCTTTATCCTGTACAGTCGAAAGATGAGCCAATTTGGCATGAATGGCTTGAATTTCCTCTTTGATTTCACTTTCTTGCTTTTCTTGACTCTTTTTATATCTTCCCTGAAAGTTTCATGGGTCTTATAAACCTTTTTAAGTTTGGTACCCAGCTGAACCACAATACTATCTGTTAAGACTGTATCACTGCACTGTATAATCCTTTCACCCATCTCTTCTTTCATTTTAACCATCCCTTGCTTTAGTTCAATGCTGTCTTTTTGTACAATTCCAAATTCTAAAGATAATTGTCCCATATTCTTAATCAGCTTTTCCTCAACTTCCTCCATTTCTACTTTTGTTCTTGCTTTTACCTTATTCACATCACTTTTCAATTCTTCTCTACAAAAACACATATCTCTTTTCAGTTCTGTTTCCAGCTTGTTCACAACATCTCTAGTTGCCATACTTTCTAATTTCACATTCATATCTTTTCTCATGGCATCCACTTTATTGCACATTCTAGCAATTATATTTGCCTCCATACTATTCATTTTTGATTCTAAACTAGCATTTATTCTCACCTCCATACTATTGATATCAGTTTTCACTTCTGTTTTCATACCATTGATATCAGTTTTCATACTATTCATACTTTTATCCATTTTTGCCTCCATGTTATTCATTTTGTCCATCATGTTCTGACTCATCTTGTCCATCATTTCTTGAAATGTTTGCATGATGGTCATATTTCCAATATCATGTACTACTCTACTCTCAGGTGCTTGAGTAATCCAGTCAGTGAGGAGTTCTCAGGTTTGTAAAGCTCTTTGGCTTTCTTCCAGTCTCTGTGATTCATTCTCATCCATCATAGACCCCCCAGGAGTTTGGATCAATAAAGACCCCTCCCCATCACTATTATTACTATCACTCTCTCCTCCAACAACAGTAGTGTCTATCATCTCCTCCATATTCTCCCTATTTTTACTTCTAAATACCAATCCACTTCTAAGCAACATGTATTTAAATAATTATTCAAAATAACTTTATACTTACTAATATCAAAATTTAATACTGCAAGACTCCTAACCAACCTACATAACCACCTAACTATTTACTGTCTATTTTTTTTAAACTGGTGTTTAAGCTTGCTTAATTCCTCTATTTTTAATATCACTTATTGATTACTCATTTATAAGTTGATCTCTATCTGTTCTCTCCATCACACGTTGCATTCATCATTTACTTTTAATGTTATTTACTTTTTTTAACATAAATTTTAAATTTCCAAAAAAAAATTTGATATATCTATTCATCATCATTCCTATTGAATATATACTGGTCTTATATAACAGAGTATGTCCAATATGGATTTAAGATTTAAAGATTAAGGGTAAAATAAAAAACATTAAAAAAAATTTTTTTTTTAAAAATTTCAGTCTAATGGCTGAACCTCCCTTGCATCTAAACTCTGTTCAACCCTAAACATTTGGACACCAGATATAATGGGACCACTCTATTAACCTTACCTCCCATACCTTGTTGTGGCACCAGATATAATGGACGACCATACACAGATGTCCCGGTCTGAAAATACACTTGGATACCTCTATCAACTGTAACATATTCATGCCTAATACATTGTATGCCAGATATAATGGAACCTGCCACCCCAAAGTTAATGGTGCCATATTTACCAGAACCACAATGTACACCATATGATGACACAAATATGACTAAGTAATTGGATAACTTGGATGAAATGTGTCAACCTACTACAACAAGTCATATCATAAATTTGTGATTCAACAACACATTTGGGTGTGTCAGATGTTTCAGAATTAGCAATGACAGGTAATAAAGGGAGTGCATCTCACTACTATCAGATCTGAGCCTTCAAATAGGATGCTACAGATGTCACAATGAAATGCTCAGTTCCAAGTCACATCTACTTTCAATATACTAACTTATCATTTACTTACAAATATTTCAATGTACCTTAGACCAGCGCATATTCATTACATCTCCCTTCTAAGCCCCATTACACCATGGAATTCGAACTCAGGGAGTTCTTACAATCAGCTCTCTTCAGGGATGGACCTACTCAATTATAATCTAAATCTGCCCATCTATATATAAGCCCAGATATAGGAAAATATTGATGATGATCAATTATTTATAAAAGCAATACATAATGATGACGATGATCATCAAACCTATAGTAGTGTAAATTCATAATGTGATGATGATCAACATCTAATGGTGTCAATGCACAGTAATGATGGGGATGACCAAACAGAGATCAGATTGATTTAAACAACTAATTTATTAACAACATATAAAAAAATAGATATATATTTACAAACAAAAAAAATAAAAGATTAATATTTAGATATCAAAAAATGGTTTCCTTATCATCTTGATGACTTCATATAAGAAAACAAAACATAATAATTTGACTTATATTATGTACAACATTATATTCTGTAATTCATTAAATGTATATAAACATAACACAAAATAAAGAAAATCACACTAAAATTCATTAATTATAAAATTACCCCATTAGAATAATTATTACAATATTTATAAGCTAGGGTAAATGTATTATCACTATAACTGCCCACTCCCATTTATCTATATGTAGGTTAAAGTTATGGTAGAAATTAATGACAGCTAAAGACCATTTATTCAGAAGGATTAATTATATATTCAGAATAAATAAAATTACAAGTAAATATTAGTAAAATTGATTAGTATATTATCTATCTAGTCTTGTTGTCTTAAAGTCTTGCCCTCAATATTATATATATATATATATAAATCTTACTTGAGAAAAGGTCACCTGGATGGATTACTTTTGACTTCTAGAGGAATCTAAAAATTTACTTTATTTAAAAATTATATACATATATCTCTATCTATATTAATTGAAGAGGATTCTTTTGTAAATTTACATCAACAAGAATTTCTCCATCCATTGGTTCACTTTTAAGTTGTAGCTGGTTGAATTTGGAAAAATACATTTTAAACCCACAATAAAAAAAAAATACATAAACTTTCAAATAAAAAAAAAACAATTACAAAACAAAAATAATCATCACTTGAATTAACTATACAATTTCTCTGGAGTAAAACAAGCATTCAGTCAATAAAAGAAAAATCTCAATATCCATGGCAAAGTTCCATTTCACCAACTTTATTGTTGTTACTTATAATATATATGAAGTAGCTTTCCTCATCGGATGAATCCATGAAAAAATGGCAGTGCACTAGCGTTTCCAAAATAGACATTTTGATGACAGATGTTATAATTTCATAATCAAGCAGTGACGTAGAATTTAGTTAGAAACGTCCCACAGCATTTAATTTTCTACCCCGAATATATAGTTTGATTATATATATATATATAAAATAGCTTTTAAAAAACCCAGTTACTTTTACTTTTTAGCAGTTTCAGATTTCCTTTGCATTAATATTTCTATAATGAATTTAACTTGTAGAAGAACTTAATCCCCTAGTTCATTATTAAAGTTTAACTTCTGAAAACTACAAACAATTTTCCTTTACCTGCCAAAAGAATTATTTTCTTCCCTTTCAGAAGAAATAAAAACTTTACTTTTTTTACTGTCTGTTTTTCCTGGTCTCTATGATCATCTGCTTTTTTTTTTTTTCAATTGTAAAGAGAAGCGCTCTTTCATCACGTGACTACTAAAAAACCATATTATTGCAACTTGAAAATAAAAAAAAATCACATTATAAAATATTATATTTATTATTTCAAATTCGACCAGTTATTAAAAATCTTGACCTCATATAAATCTAACATTTAATAATGTCTGTTCTATGTCAGTCAATTAGTATTTTTTTTTATTAATAAAATTAAATGAATAGAAAAAATAGGAAAACAATTAATTTCTACCAATAAACGAACATATTATTTTCTATGCATATGTTTATCCATATATATATATACACAATGTAAACAAACAATTTATTTACTTATGATAGATAAAAAAAAACATTAATCTCTCAAACATATCAGTGTATATGTATGTTTATAAAGGTATATATTACATTTATATCATCAAGTATGTAGGATATTTATTTTTCCTACCACCGGGTTTGAATTCAGATATTGAAAAAGACATTGGGACAGGTTTGTATGAGCTAGTTGTAAGCCATCTCTTACAATATATTATAACAGAATGGTCTGGACTTATACTATTAAGATGTGGTTCAATCCCAATGATTGGCTGGGTCATTTGTAACAATCTGAGTTCATGCTTGATGCCATTCATAACCATCTGAGTTCATGCTGCCAACATATTGGTCACCATTAGTAATGGAATTGATGTATTATGTATCTGATTAGATTCCTAATGATGCAATTGGACTGTGTCTAGCCCTAATAATTGATCATCAATTGTAACAGAACAGAACAAAATAGCTATTTGCACCAGTCATTTTATTTGTAAATTGAGGCAATAGTACAAATTTGAGTCTTTAAAGTTCACCAGTTATAAATATATCACACTTGATAGTATGCTTACTTCAATTCTAATGCATATCATTACCATGTGGCATGTGGTTGCCCTTCAGGTTCTCAACATTGTGGGTTTTTCTCATATTCCTGTTACTCCTCGGTATTAAATGCACAATTCTAATAAGCTAGGGTGATGATTACAATAAGTTTGATATAAAACTAAAAATATTTACATCTGAATTATGTGTGTGGCATGGCATGGGTAATGGAAAGTTAGATAAATAAGGAATCATAAACAAATTCTGATTAAATAAAATAAATCATTAACTGCTTTATTCTATTATGGGTGGTTTACAATCTTTTAGAACAAATCAATTTGATGTTTGGGTAAGTCAGGTCATCCTTCACTTGATTCATATAATATTATGATCATTCCCTTAATCTTTGACCCCATATAGGATGATCATCCATTACCCACTTTAACCATTTTCTCAGTCTAATAACATAATTTATAATTATTTTTGGTATAATTATCCTGCTGACCAATCCTTATATTTCTTAACTTTAACTTGTCTACCTTAATGTATGGTGATGCATTATGGATTATTGACTGTTGCCTTCGGATATGAAGTCCTCCCTTGACATTACCAATGTTTATAGTAGCAATAGCCACTGATACAAGAGATTTAATCAGTCATATAGAATAACAAATAATAATAATAAAGTTCATTTAACAAAAATGATAAACATATAAAATTGTCCTGTACTAGTGTGAACATTTATTATTTTATAGATAAAATCTCACCTCAACATCCATCAGTCATCCAGTTCTTTAGTTAATAGGTTTAGGGATCAGCATCTACATTTTATTATAATCAAAAATTTATAGTGATTGACCTAAACATACCCCTTATATAATTATGACTGATGATCATAGATCTAGATCATAATTTTTTTCTATAAAAAAATAACAACAAAGAGTTATACAACAATTGAAATTTTTAATCCATGTAACTAACTATTCTTCAGCAGAAGGATACACAGATGATAGATGGGTTATTCCTTCTACATTAGGAAACTTCCTGGATTTTAGAAGTTGGTAATCCATTTGATGTTGTCTGATTGTCCTCTAGGTAGTCAATCAATGACTTGACAGTAGAGAGGTAATATTCCTTGTTTCCTTGTTTAATGCTGCTTTCTCCATGATCCTAGTGAATACTGTCTCCTCCCAGTGATGGTGAAGACTACTGATATTATTAGCTTATAAAGTCTAATTATTTATTGGCATAGGACTGGCAGTCTCCCATCTGTGACATTTAATGAGTTTACTATCCCCACATCTTTTTGTATTACTTATTATTTATTAGAATTAATATTATCTGCTATAGATTACAAGGACTGTGATTTCTTTTTTTTTTTAGTTTCTTCAGCAAGTTGATAATTCTTATGAACTTTGTGTTACTGTGCAATAAAATTTTATATGAACCTTTCCTCCTTTAATCATTTTCAACAGCTTTTGGAAATAATTTGTTCTTTTATAAAGTCACCAAATCATAAAATAGAACATTAGATCATTTTTAAGCATCATTTTAATGTATGTTGATAGCTTAAAAAAATATTGTCTATTTTTTCTTGATTAAAACAATTCAGTTTATTTTCTTGCATATCCAGTCTGAGTCAGGAGCATGCTATATATCATGCTGTATTCCTACTGTTTAATTTCATTTAGTCTCTTTAATAATTTTTTATTCCATTTTTCTTTGTTATTTTTTTATGACAAATTTGGGAATTTGGTAAATTAAGCATCAATTACTCTTATTTTGTAGTCAGTAGACTTAACACAACAAAAAAAAAACAAAAGACAATGTCACATTCTACTTATAATATAATTAATGTCATATTTTTTTTTTTTATATAACAAAGTGTTAATAGATTCATTATACCTTTAATCAAGTATGTTTTGTTTCAGACCCTCTTTGTTTCTAATAGGTTGGGACTGTACTCTCACAATATATATATATACATGTAATAATATAGTGATTTATGCATATGTGAAATATTCTGGAAGGCAACTACTCTTCATACATATACTATAAAATAGACATACTCCCATCAAGAAATATTTTAAAAGCATAATGATTAACAGAGCAAAACTCTCCATACAGAATACTGTATGGAGAGTTTTGCTCTGTTTATCAAAAATTAATGTGCTAGTATAGGAAATGAGATCATGTGAAGCATAATGATTCACGATTCTTAGAACTAATGTCTTAAATAAACCAACATTTATTGACTATGTTTAAATTTAGGGCTTTATCTTATTGTGAGCTTGATTTTTAAATCAGCATATTACTTGCACAAGTTCAGATTATATATCACAGGGAAGAATGTGTGCCTATTTTATAGTGCACATATTTGAAGAGTAGTTGCCTTCCACAGTATTTCACATATTTTCATATATATAATTTGTTTATACTGATTATTTCCTATATATGTAATTAGAGGAATTTAAATCCTTCTAATTACATATATAGGAAATAATCATTACAAGCAAATTACATTATATCTTAATATAAGTTCAGCTCATCCCTCTACTATTAATATATATGGATATGTAATGGTGTGATAATATGATAGGTTAAATTGATGTAATATATACATTGGTATGACTACAATATCATTGGTTTTTCAATGAAATGGATTGTTCAATAGTTGGAAGGATGAGAAGATTGAAACCTGTTTATTAAAATTTAAGGAATTGCTATCTTAATGTAAATTGAACACTGATTATATATATGTTTCGGAGATTATGATCTGGCCCAACTAATGAGTGCTGGTTCAGCATGATGTACATATATTAGAATCATGTATCTTTTTTCACATGTATGTGGTCATGTGTTGCTTGAGATGGAGTGAAGGATGAATAGACTGAAAGATCCTGAGTTCTTACATATATCTATATATAATTAAAGAAAGTAAACCAGTGTCCCTCAAGCTATGAATAAATACCACTCTATGCTTAACAAGGATAATTCTTGCTAAACATACAGAATGCTATTTATTCACAGCCTGGTTTGTTTACCTTAATTGTATATTCATTAAGTTTTGCTAATATCATATTAGATGAAACAAATTGAAGGTATAATAAATATTTAAAGTACCATGTTATCATGTGTTGCTGTTTGTCTTTAGATTTACATATTAAGAATTAAAAAAAAAATTTCTCCCTGTATTTTTATACATAAATTTTAATAAGACGTAACAAAGCAAAGTATCAATTACAAACAATCAAAAGTGAATTCACTTTTAATTTATTGCCCAAGATTCAACAAGAGTTGTGGGTCAGATATATATGTGTGAAATCTGGAAATGTAACAATTTTCTAAATATTTTTAAAACTAAATAAAACTCTTCTATATAGAGATATAGATTTTAAATAGAAAATTTTAATAGATCTTTAATAAAAATATTAATCATTTTATAAGATTTCTCTATTTTTATTGATAAATTTCTGCTGTGATGCAATAATATAAAATAATAATTAGAAACAAAGATTGGAAATTGAAATCACCCCACCTAGAAATAGTGTGGGTGTATATATAAAAATTTAGTCATGAATTGTCAATAGCTAACTGATTTTAATAAATTGAAAGAATAGCCATTGTCAATGCAACATCTATAGATAAAAGATGGATTCATTTTTTATGCTGGTCTAAGAGCTTCAAATAGACAAAAAGTACTGACATACGATTACAAAAGATTGAGATCTCTGTGATACTCTTCCATTAACTGTCCAAGCCTTAGATACAATATAAAAAGTGCTAAAACATATATTATAGACGTTCTTTTTATTATCATTTGATTTTTTGACCAAAAACATTCCATTTAAATTTAAAATTCTATGATTACATTCATTCATTATGGTTCCATGTGAATTAAATTTAAACAAGGTATTTGTCTTTATCTAATTTAAGATTATATGAGGTAAAAAACTCAGAATTTTGTAATAAAAAAATGTGTATTTATTTTTAGGTGTTACAAATTGAATCTTTTTCAAAGATTATCTGGTGGTCTGTATTTTCCATTTTCCAAACAGTCCTGAAATGCAAAATGATGCCATCTAATACCTCCATCAGTTCCAAATCCACAAACTTTTTCTTTTGAGACATTTTTTTCATTTTGGAGAATAAAAAGAAGTTGCACAAAATAAGATTGGATGAATATGATCAATGGACAAGCGGAATCATGCTGTTTTTGATTAAAAAAATTTATACTCAAGGCTTTGTGAACTCATGCATTGTCATAGTGTATGTAGTCCCCATTTCCCCACAAATCACACACATCACACAGTTTTTCAGAACTTGTAGGTAAAACATCTTATTGTTGTCCATGAATTCTGAGTGAACAATTCTGCTTGTATAAAATAAAAAAATCAACATCATCTTGACATTGGACTTCACTTGCCATGCTTTTTTGAATATAATGAGTTTAACTCTTCTATTAAACCACTTGTAAAATTATGTCTTCCTCAGAGCACTTATAAGCTATTTCAAGCATTTGAACAGTTTTCTCTGTTACTTTCTCTAACAAAATTTCATATTGTTCCAACTTTTCAGCCATCACAAAAATCAACAAATAAATGAGACACAATAAAAAAATGTAATCTTTTATGTGATATCATGATTTTATTTGATGATGCCAATCAGAATAATAATGAAGGGAATCCCCATATAAGGCATCTGGCTGTGGAAACATATACTACAATGTAATTTGCCACTGGTACCCTCTTATATTTGTTGATAGGAGAGATTATTTTTTAAATAATATAAAGGTAAATGTAAATTCAACAACCATAAAATACAATACCTTTCCCACTAATAATAAAAACCACATTATATATATTGTAAAGGATAGCTTACAATGCACATATTCATAAAAAGATCAAGCCTGCTTATTGAACCCAACCCATTTGGAATTTTATTAATAGTGGGAAGATTATTTGTTTGTTATTATTACATATATACATATAATACATAATAAATTATTATTTTATTATAAATAAAATACGATGTATATTTTGAAAAGTAATATTGTATATATATATATATAAACTATTTGATTAAACACTGTAATGTATATATATATATTTTAATATTGAATGTTAATTTGTAATCAAATGATTTAAGGATAGCCTGAAGTTAAGTTAGGTGGTGATATGTGAAAATAAAACTGATTTTATTATTATTATTATTTTTTATTTGTAATAAATGAAATGTATTTAAACATTAGGCATTTAAAAATCTAAATAAATTTAAACAATAGGTAGTTAAAAATCTCAGCGTTCCAGATCTACGTGAACAAATTGTATAAAAATAGAATTTTTTTACAAATCCTTCTTGTCAAAAGAGATAGCAGTTATAACAATAGACAGGAGTTTAAACTAAAATTGAGAATGCTAAAATGGAGTTTTGCATTTTCTTTTATTTAAATCATAAACATTTTTAAAAGTCAAGTGCTGTAACTAAAAGTTTACCAAATTCAGAGGAAATGAAAGTGAAATAAAAAGTAAGAATAACTGATAAATTTTGTAATAATTAAAGCATGTTTTAAAAGTTGTTGGAGTAATTTTAAATATTTTAAATCTTTTTTAAAAAGAATAATGAAAATTAATCTGCTGAAAATTGGAAAAGAAAGAAAAATGAAATAATTTTCTTAATATATATATACATAAAGTGATTCTATAATATCCAATATAAATTTATGATTACAAATAATTATTGAATTGTACTTTAATATGAATATGGGCTAGAGCAAAACATGCTATTGTGCATCATGGTATTTCCTACCAGCTGCATTAAACCTCTATATATTTATTTTTCTACTTTATAGTAAATACACAAGAAGATGCCTGCAGTCCAAAGTAAACAAGCATTGGAATACTTAATGGTGAATCAAATGAGGATCAAGGTGTTTACCATTAAACACAACTACAGGAGACACCATTGTACCTATCTATCTTTGCTAAAGAAAATGATTTACTAAGTGAAACTGCTTTGAAGAACAACTTGCCTAACTATCAACTACTACTTCCATTAGGATGATTTTTATGAACTTTGTTCCAATTATAATTTTTTTAAATCAAAGAATCAATATTGTAAATTTTTGTTTATTTATTTCTTTATTTATTTTAAGTCTTGTTATCTGTTGTATTTTCACACTCTGATGCTGAAGCCTCATTTTTCAAAATTAGCAAAGAAGAAAAGGGGGGATTATTCACTTTGATATTTTTATATTTTCATTGTAAATAAAATTTAGGTTAACCCACCTGCTTCACATCAGGTTATCCACATAAATATTAAGATAAGATTCTCTACATTTATTTTCATAGATTAAATTGCAACACTTATACAAAATACATATTATATGTTTTATTTTGTTGATTAACCTTGTATATATATATATATATATATATATATATATATATATATATATATATATATATATATATATATATATATATATATATTCCAGTATGCTTGACTAATCAACTAGTATTCCCATTAATAACTAAATAACAGATTTTGGGATGATGGATATTATGATTCCATTGTATTAAATATTATTCATAATTTTATAATACAAAAATTTTACTTCTGCATTTAAAGTTCAAATAATACTAAAGTTGAAACTCTTGTTACTTTTATATGTCTACTATTTAAATTATATCATTTTTTTCTGCAATGCTATGATTTTATCAGATGATTTGAAAATCAATATAATATTAATGTTAAAACTAATAAACTTCAGATAATATATATTTTATGCCTAATTTTTTGATAAAGCTGTTTTCTTTCATTTTCTTCTTCCAATTTTGTTAATCATAAAATAATGAATCTCATTGTTTATCCAGTTATCCATCTCTTTATTGACTTATCAAACTATCCACTGCTTCACTTTATTGTCTATGCACTTTTTGTTCTATACATATTTATAGAGTGATCCATGGATAAGATGATGAATTCATACTATGCCGGTCGGATTTGTATGTTCATGTAACAAGATCTAGCATCTAGGCAAAAGTACCTTGAATCCAATCATGCGCAAGATACACAGGTCAGGAACACTCATGAACTCTGCCCTATTTGCCTATTTCCCAGATCTATAGCATTATGAGCAACAATCTTGATGACATTGACTTAATTTACTTCTCACTGCCGGCATCGGTCATCGGAGACACAAAAAGACTCAGGCTAAATTTACACGATAGACTAACTTAGTAACTAGCTATGTTTTATGAGCAATGAAGGCTCATGACCTAGCACATTAATTATGTATTTAGCATAGATCATCTAGTCATATTGAGCATAAGTAATAACTTAATATATTAACTTAACTAAAATAAAGCAATGGTTCAAGTTGATATATATATTTAAGGTTTATAATAACAAAATTATGTCGGGTTACTTACCCAACATGAGCCTAATAAGTATTAGATATATATTTAATTCATATTTAATGATAACATAAGATTTGTGGCTATGCCAATAATATATATGTGTGATTTAATGAATTAACGCTATTAGAATACATTACTGGAATACTATTACACCCCCAGAGATGAAAAGAGCATTTACTTGATTTAAGAAGACAATAATTTTACAAGCAGATATTACATTTGGTTGCATTCAATATTGTTATTAATTGGAGTTATAGATAATTAATGCATGGGGTGGATAATGAATAATTATATAACAATACTAAATCTATCACATTAATACATATATTAGACTAATGAAAATATGTCTGTTTAAAGAAATCATCTCATTATGGCTTATGACTATTTCTGGATGACTAATAAGACACTGAAAGGCGGTGCATGCATGGTGGCTGATTGGGTTGGTCCAATTATGGATCCTGAAGTGTGCTTCATGAATTTTTAATAATGAAGTGGACCGATTTCCTCTGCAAATGTGGGCAGGGGCGGTTTAACGAATGAAAGTCCAAGATTCCCTGGAGTAAAGTACAGGCGAATCATGGATGATGAATAGTGGGTGGCAATGACTTTATTGGGCTGGTTTCCCAGATCGCTCCCCATATAAAGTATGCACATAAGACCAAGGATGTCCCCAGGGTGGTTTTACAGCCTGGTTTACGGACATTGAGAACGACGATGGGGCTCGACTTCGCAAATACATCCATGTGAGAAAGAAGCATGAACATATATAAAAATTATGCATGTAACGCTTAATAATATAATATAAATATAACTTTAAAGGTTAAAGATTATCTAAACATATTTATTGCCCATAAATTATGAAATATTCAGCGTCATGATATTGCTTCATTAAGCAAACATGGATAATAATTATACTTAGATATAAAACTAAGATCTTAAGATCCCCCTCCCACTTACATTATGTTACTTAATATTATTAATTACTTCCCACACATTTAATAATTCTCAATATTGGTTAATCAATGCCCTTGTGAAAATATATAAATTATTACAAAATAAGTGGGTGGTGGTAATAGCTAAGATTGGTTTTATATATATAATATAATTTAAGAATAAAAGATAGCGCATTATTTAGGAAGGAAAATGTGAAAAACAGATGTCAATCTATTTTTCTACAGTAAACATAAAAATATAATTAGTTTATTTATCTAAAATCGCGAGCACCTGGGCAAGTCGAATAAGACTTGTTTTGATCAAATTATAAGTTATTTACCCAGTAAATGATGGGTGGGGAAACGAAAATGAAGTATATGCTTGTGATTTTAGAATATCATTGGCATCTCTTTTAAAATATAAATACATAAATCTAAATAAAAATTGTTTGCTGCTTGGAAATAAAAGAAAAGAAAAACATTGTACAGGAGGCTTAATATAGATTACTTATATAGAGTTATAAGAATACATATTTTGAAGACATTTAATATAGATGATTAAAATATAAATATTACAGAGAAGGCAAGATTTAAGAATTATAAGCAGTCAAAGTTCTTTTACCTTGCTTATTTGGAAGAGCGATTTCACTAGGAGTCAGTCCATCAGTATTGTTTCACTAGATCTAGGGTAGCATTATTATTTGAGAATTAGCATTTCATTTTTACTGGAAAATATATAAAGTTCATTGGTACGGGATGCAGAGCTTCGTTCATGGGAACAGCATATTAGAAGGAGGGAAAAGGTGACATTTCCCCTACTCATGACACATTGAGTGAGAATCAAAACTGGCGTGGAATATGTATAGCCACATACTTATTTAATGGTCTCCTCTTCTTTGTGGATTCAAATCCAGCAGTTATATACTTTTATTTTGAAGCTGTAACTTAGCAACTACTGCTGGACCTGAGGCAGTTTAAGCACTTAAGTTTCATCTGGAATAGTTTGACCGGATACTCTTATCTAGTAAGATGTTTGAAACAACGCAAGTTTGTTATCAGTTTCTCGAACGATTGTTTTAAAATATATCTTATGATTTTAAAACAAGCTAGTGTGGACAATTTCCACTAATGGGTTTATTTTATTATTACCAATTCGTAATCTTTTACTTTTATCTAAGGGGTTTTCTGGGTAATTGTTTTTCGAGAGACTTTTTAACAAGATTACATCATTTCTGGCTACAAAATTATATATGGAAAAATAATGTTTTATATATGATACCTTATATATAATATAACTTAATTAATTTATTCACAATCTACTACACTGAAATATATAGATATTTATTATTTATGCCTACATACACATGAGATTATTAAATAAAATATTTTTAAATTAAAATACATACGTGTTTACATGATTTATGTTATAATACTAAGCAAAGAAATATATATATATTATTAGCTATGTATATACGTGCGTGAAGGTGGGTTTAAATACAGTTAGATGGTAGGAGATTGGATGTGGGCTGTGAAGCAGGATCTGAGTATCAGATAATCTGCTTCAATACATACCTGTTTATCCATGCTTTTATTCCCATATCCATTTTTCTTTTAATTATCAATCCTACAGTTTTACATTGTATATACTGTATCTATTCAATTATTTAAATATATAAGCTATCTTTCTATAACACCTCCAGTCAATTTTTTACAGCCTGAGAATTTTACCTAAACAGAATATAGTCAATTCATTGCTTTTTATACTCACTTATTATTTTTATATAATTAAAAATCACATACACAAATGTAATCTAGATATTTGATTTGCAAATTGTGACAAGCAATTGAAATTTTCATCTGTGCCAAATCCTTAAAAATATTAATTAGTTACATATGCAATGTGTTTACATTTTTATGTTGTACTACATTTAAATATTTATATTGAGAGTAACATAAAAAAGCCATCAGCAAAATACATAATTGCTTTTTCTAAAGATAACACGTTTTGATTTTAAATATGAAACATATTTTTATTTGATATATATATAAATTATTATATATAGTAAAATAACCTAATTTTTAAAACTGATATATATTATCATTAGTACGAATATATAGTAAAATATGCTAATTTTTAAAATTGACTTATAAGTATTATCATTAGTAGGAATCAAGCAAAGTAGGATATCTTTTTGATATATTCATCTTCTTAAGTTACTAATAAGTATTATTAATATTTATATGAAATTTTTTCATTATTACTATTTCTTTATTTTCCTTTATCTTACTACTTTTAGTCACTTAGTGCAAAAATTAGTCACTATGTATCTCTTATGTTAGCAATACATCACATCACATCTACACTAACTATGACAACAAGATTGTGTTTGAGCAACCACATTTTCATCCTTTAATTATATTCTGACTAAATCTTTTTTTAAATTTTGGTTCTAACTTTTTATTCTTAGTCTTTCACTCTATAATATTTTCCCACTGTTTTATATATTATCTGCAGCTAGAATAATACACAATTCATAAAACATATCACATATTAATCACTTAAGATATGAATTCTAATCAATTCCTAATTTCTATCAGACTTTTGTGCAACTTTCTCTTCTTATATTTTGTCTTCTACTTAAGACTATTTTATTAACTTATTAAATGCAATAGTTTTACTTTGTTCATAGCAATAATTTTAGAAATTACAAATCAAGTACTTTAAATTAAATTTGGAATTGTATTGTTGTTATTTCTGTAAACTCTTTTCAGGTCTAATTTTTATATTAGATGCTTATTTAACATTTTATGACCATTAGTAGTGAATCTGGCTGGTATCTACTCTAAATTATTTATTTTTCACAATGATTTTGTTATAAATTATGAATAAAAAATAATGTATGATGGTATTCATGTGTTTATTTCTTAACAGAAATAAAGTTTCAAAATCTTTTCAAGTATTTTCAGATTTTCCTATTAATGGGAATTGGAAATTAGTTAATGTTTTGATCATCTATTTTTCTAATAGTTACATACTTATTGCCACACACAGCAAACTAGAGTAATCAATGGATGCCAGAAGGCTTGTGCATAAAATCCCCATCTAGTACCTACTCATCCATTATCCCCAGACTAGTTTCTGGCTTGTGGTCTTCATCAGTGAGGTGCTTTGGATCTGAGAACACTGCACCTAGATCTTAGGATCTAATGCAACCCTCCAGCAGCCACCTTTTATCTCCACTTAACTACAAAACTATGAGTTTTAAATTGAAAACACCTTAATGTTTTCAATCCAAGCCCACTAGCTTATGTAGTCATATGGGTCTGAACCCAGTTCAAAACCCATACATTTTGGTGTCTTTGGTTCTTTAATAACCATAGCCACCATTATCCTACTAGGCAGGATTGGTTTTAAGCCAATAAACATCATATGTCCACCACTTTTTATGCTTGTGTATAACTGTTGTTAAAACAGGCAAAACTCACTATACGTATTGCCACACACAGCCTTGCACAAGCCTTTTGGCATCCATTGATTACTCTAACTTGCTGTGTGTGGCAATACGTATAATGAGTTTTGCCTGTTTTAACAACAGTTATACACAAGCATAAGAAGTGGTGGTCATGTGATGTTTATTGGCTTAGTTACATACTTCTAAAACACAACGTTATTACTACATATTTATAATCTTATGATGATAGAAATGACCCATAAATAAACTAATGTTAATAATCCATTAGGTTCTTGAAAAATAATAACTATAGATTGCATGAATGAAAAACTTGAAAGTTTGAATTGTTAAATACATTCCAGGTGAATATTATTTAACAAAATTTTTTTGTTTCCGAAGTGTTTATAAAGTTGGTGTTTTTTCTTAACTCTGTAAAAGATGACACATCACCTTTTTCTTGTATAGAAACATTGAACAGCACCCAATTTATATTTTTACTTACTTTTATAAATATTTTGATAAAATTTATGATATTTTGTTAACTGTTTTGCAAATTAAAATAATACTAATATCATTTTTAAATGAATGTTTGGACTGCCTGTGCATGTATAATATATATATATGAATGTAAAAGTTTATTATTTAATCATATAAATATATGCAGATAATATATGAATAAAATATTCTTTATTATTATGCTATTCTAGAAAGATTATGCTAATGAGAAATAATTATACAAAAATGGACTCACAGAAAACTCATTAAGACATAATAGGATGTGTGTAAAGAAGTGTAATAGTTGTGCACATGTCTCACATACTGCCTTAGCAGTAGATTATCTGCATACTGTTAATACAATAATTGTCACAGTTTAGGTTCATCATTCATAATGAATATGTATACATTGCAGTCACAATGGTGCACAAAGAACTTTCTCTATTTAAAACATAATGCAATAAATTATAATTAATTGGCACACACAAGAAAAAGCATATTTTTAATTGTTATTTAATTCTTATTCCCTTATTTTGTTATTTAACATTAAATAAATTTGTTTTGCTACTTTAAATTGTACTTGAGTTTTATTTAAAGTTACTAATGCTCTTCCAATTGGTTTTGAGATAATAATATATTTCCAACATAACAGAAGGACATATTTGATAATTGAAAAATAAGTCTTGGTAAGATTTATAGAAGTCAATGTACAAATAACTGTTGCAACAAACAAGAAAAATGGTGTCACTAAGCAGTGACATTTGTGAATTTGGTATGGATAAAGTTACATTTTGGAAGAGTTAAGTGAACTATATTGAAGGATATATTTATGATATATGATCATAAATAAAATTGAGGATAAAATAAGTGTCTATGCTTATATAGTTTATGGTAAAAGGTGGATTGAAATTGCAAATCTATCCCGCAATCCTAGAATATTGAAGGTTTTGTATCAGGAATTGAAGGAAAAATTAAACATTTATTTTATGCCTACAATAACTAAATGGGTGGCATGACTGAGACTGAGGAATAGAAAGCAACTACTTCATGAAAAATATCAGCATTATGTTATAGAGCACTGATGACATTTGCAATGAATTGTGATTATGGCCTAGAGTTAAATAATCGGTTATTAAAACAATTACTAAATGGAATGGTAGATGATAAATTTAGAAAAGTATTATTAAGTAAACAAAACTTGATTATAAATGTGCAATAGAAAAATATGTCACATGAAACTATATTAAAGAAAGCTTTGGCATTTCTACTCTATAAACAAATGAATAAATAGTCAATGGTAGTAAAAAACAAACAAATATAGATAGACCAGACAGTAAGTGTAAAAAATTTTTTTAAATGTTATGGATGCAGAAATAATGGCCATTTCAAGAGAAACTACAGATTTAGAAGTGAAAATTTGAATATTTTTAAATTAGAAGGACATTATGCAGCTATCTTCTGCAATAAATACAGGAATGTTAAAACAAAAATAAAGCCAGACTACAAATATGGGAGAAGAGTAAAAAGTAAATGTAAAATAAAAAAATTAAATGATGTGAATCATGATCATATTCTAATGAACATGTATATATTCAGGCAGAAAATTACCATAGAAATTGACAGTGAAATGGACTGCCATTAATATCATATAAAGAAAACAGGATTGTGAAAATTTTAAAGTTGGATAAACATTTGGATATGTAATACTTTAAAAAATTAAATGGTTATCAGGAGAAATATTAAAAAATCTTATCTAGGCAATTTAAGATTAATACAATTGAATAATGAAAACAAGTTTTAGAGGCATAAAAATCATAAAAATGGAACTGCAAATGTAGATAGTGTGTTAAATCAAAAAATATTTATGAAAGTTTTATTGTAAAGGAGGATCAAACTGTGCAAATAGTTCAAGCTAGAACAAATGATCAAATTATTGAACCAGTAGATCATGTTATATCAAGCACATTCCATTAAGAAAAAGAATTTATAACTTCACAAGAAGAAAGAAAAAATAGATTTTTCCCTAGAAGAGCATGCATATGCAGAAAACCTGTAAAATTAGAGGCTTATGTGATTGCTTATATATATATATATATTATATATATATATATATATATATATATATATATATATATATATATATATATATATATATATTTGGGGTTTGAACTCAGACTTTCAAGTACCCTTCAACTATACATACTATCTCATACCACTGATGCTCATGACTACATACATGTGGAAAAGATAAATAATCATCAATATACATATTTCATGCTAAACCAGCACTCATCAGTTGGTTAAGATTATCATCTCCATATATATATATATATATATATATATATATATATATATATATATATATATAAAATCAATGCTCAGTTTATATTAAGATAGCAAATCTTCATACTTTAATGCACATGCTTCAATCCATTCCAACCTCCAACTCTTCAGCCATCCATACCATTGAAAATCTGATGATGGAAAGCCCAAATCTCATGCTGATGCCAATATTACTGCCATGCCCATGTTGACTTCAAGTCATTCTGACCCCTCATGTATAGGACCTTATCCACTTAAATACATAGAAGAGGGCTGGGCAGAATACAGACTTAAGGTGTAAATATTTGAAATACATGCACTCTTCACATACCTGGAACCTAATTGTAAATATAGGGGATTTGAACTCAGACTTTCAAGCACTCTTTGACTATCCATACTATGTCATACCACTGATACACATGACTATATGCATGAAGAAAAAATAAATAATTATCAATACCAGCACTCATCAGTTGGTCCAGATTATCATCTCCCACACATATATCATCAGTGCTGGTTTATCATGAAATATACCATATTGGTGATTATTTATCTTTACTACATGTATGTGCTCATGTATATCAGTGGTAAGAGATACAATGGATAGTTGAAGGGTGCTTAAAAGTATGAGTCAAATCCCCTATATTTACAATTAGGCTCCAGATATGTGAAAAGTGCCTGTATTTCAAATATTTACACATTAAGCCTGCATCCTGCCCATCCCTCTTCTAGGTATTTAAATAGATAAGGTCCTATACATGAGAGATCAGAATGATTTGATGTCAACATGGGCATGGCAATAATATTGGCATCAGCATGGAATTTGAGCTTTCAATCATCATATTTTCAATGGTATGGATGGCTGAAGAGTTGGAGTGGATTGAAGCTTTTCCAGTAAAGTATGCTATCTTAATATAAACTGAGCACTGTGGGAGATGAAAATCTGGACCAACAGATGAGTGCTGCTTTAGCATAAAATATGCAATATTGGTGATTATTTATCTTTTCTACATGTATGTGGTCATGTGTATCAGCGGTATGAGATAGTATGGATAATTGAAAAGTGCTTGAAAGTCTGAGTTCAAATCTGGTTATATTTATAATTAGGCTCCAGGAATGTGAAGAGTGCCTGTATTTCATATATATATATATTGTATATATGAATGTAAATAAATAAAATATCTTGTTAATATGCTACTCTAGAAAAATTATTTATGCAATCATATTTTTAAATGTATATTGTGCTAATGAAAAATAATTATGCAAAAATGGATTCATTTTAAAAAAAACCCTGCTATGACTTATTAGTGTATGAGAAAGGAAGCATAATAGTTGCATATATGTTTCACATATCACATTAACATCAGATAGTCTGCATACTGTTGATATAATTGCCCCAATTTAGGCTCTTCATTCATAATGTATATATTGCAATTATATCAGAATTATCAAGTAAAGAATTTTTTTCATTTAAGACATAAGGTAATGGATTGTAATTCTCTACTGTATGTGTGTAGAAATTGACACATACAAGCAGAAACTTATTTCTAATTACTATTTACTTTTTATTATTATTATTTTTTTTAAATTTAATATTGGATAAATTTGTTATGTCAAATTGTACAGGAGTTTTATTTAAAGTTATTGATGCCCTCCCCCCCGAGTGGTATTGAGATCATAATACATTTAGTATATAACAATATTTTTAAGTCAATTTTTATCAGATCTTCTAATATTAAATCAGTGATGGCTAAGTAGAATTCATCACATGATTACCATTTCTTATGCTTGCTTATAACTGTTATTAAAATAGGCAAAACTCACTATACGTTTTGCCACTCACTGCAAGCTGATCAATGATTACTAGATGGGGATTTTATGCACAAGCCTTCTGGCATCCATTGATTATTACTCTAACTTGCAGTGAGTGGCAATACCTATAGTGAGTTTTGCCTGTTAGAATTCATCATATAAAATGATATTTGGTTGAGAAGATATTTTACTTAATTCATCAGAAGCTATATTAGCTATTCTTTTACACATTTCTATAGAAGAATCAAACTCTTGGAGAAATAGCTCTATTGAAATAAACAATTATTGTAAAAATAATTTTGAAATAGAAATTAAAAACAATTGATGAGTGATGGTAATAATTTTAAAACCAGATAAAAATTGACAAAATTATTAAAAAGTTTGAATTGTTGCTGATCTATTGCTACAAACTATTTCTTTTATTGTCATTTATCAGACCAGCAACACTTGAAGAAGAGTGAAAAATAATATAATTTGAAACATAATGTAATCTACTAACATGTGTTATCTTTGTGTGTTATTACTAACAGTTGTTTGTATTTTTAAAAAGTTTAAAATTTTCTAGACATTCAACATTTAATGACAAATGATGAAAATAGTCCAACATATTATCACACGTAATTGTAAAATAATTGTTTCCGTAAATTATTTTCTTTTGTAAAGTCCCCCAATAATCATGTTTGATTCTTTTAAAGACCTTTGATAATGAAATTGAATTGGAAATAAATTTTTATAAAATTGGTTATATAAATTATGCTGATTAATGAATGAATGATTTGTTATTAGCATAGGAAGGTTTCTGATTTGCACATACTTTATTTAGTTGAAGAATTGATTTTGTTAGCATCTCATTGTGATCTATAAATATAGTTTTTTCTTTATAAAGAATACTTTCACTAAAGTTTGTTTTAGCCTTTTTCTTCCTATCTTAAAGAATAATAAGTATACTTGCTTCTTTGGAAAGATATTTTAGATAACTCACCAATAATGTATGTTTTAATCTCATATATAAAATCAAGTCTAGATATTTTAACAAACCTACACCACTATTAATAAGGCAAATTAATGTTATTGTAAATAAGTAAACATACATTTCTTTTGGAAAGGTAGTCAGTGCATTGACAAGTTTTTGACTGAAGCCTTATGTGCTAATAGCTGTCTGCATGTAAGATTAAACATTAAAATTGGTTTTCATTTTAAATTTAACAGAGTGTCACGTTGTACAACTACTTTAAACAATGTGCATTCAAATAATCATAGTAATCCATTTTCCCTTTATATTAAGTAGATTATTTATATAAAATGATATGCTTTGCATTATCATCTCAATTTAACATATTTGGCAAATGTTTTTCTAGCTCTTGATTCTAATTTGAAAAATAAATTTTACATTCTAAAAGGTTATTCAATAATGAGTCATATTTCTGTAGTGTAATTTTCACTAAACCATTCTCAAAATTAATGACTAATAAAAATTATTAAAAATGTTACTTATTTAATTATCTTAATATATTGTATACTATTATTCTTGTATAATATTAAGCTAAATTGAAAATGTTTCTGGAATAAACTGTATAACTTTTTCCTTCCTCAGTATTTATATCATTTTAAATTTATTAATGATTGACTATTAATTGATAACTTACCAGAATTAAAATTGAAACTGATTCAGTTGTAAAAGTAAAACCTCACTATTACGCGCAATACATTTTATTAATAATTAATGATGCAATTATTAACAGAAAAATAATCATTGCTCAAAAATAACGCAAAACAGCAAACCGTTAATTAAAAACGAAGGATTTGTTGTTTGGTCACTGTTTTAGAGGTTGAAACATATTGAAAAAAAACTTTCGCCTTTATTTTTAATTTACTAATTTTAAATATACATTTACATAATTAACAAACCGAAGACGTTATTAATTTAGCTGTCAGAATTTAATAACAGAATTAGTTAACTATTCTAATATTCTTTGACATTATTAACTTTTGGATATAATCGTCTAACCTTTAATACTATTGTATTACCTTTTTTGGAATAACATATTTGCTATCAATACTTGTTCTTTAATTTCATATGCAATCCAATAAAATGAACTTAAGAGTTAAAATTCCAAATAACCGCTCTATTCTCAAATAATTGTTCTTATTCTTTTTAATTTTTTTTAGTTTATTTCACTTGGGTTTTATTTTTTTAAACTTGAATATAGTATTGTCATATTCTTATCAATGAATAATGAACACACTTATGTCAAAGTTATTATTTTGAGAAAATTTCATTCTTCTATTATAGTACTCAAATCTAAGTCTTCTTTGTGGCAAATATATTCACTATAATCTTTTATCTGCACACCTTGTTTATTTTTCATTTGGGAGTCGCTGCCTATCAATTTTATTGTGCCTAGCAATTGTTCCATATTTTTTATTTCACAAAAATCTTTCAGAATGATTAATTACAGTACAAATCTCATCAAACTGTGATTAACCATATTTATTTATTTGTTCAGATTCTGATGAAAAAACTGTTTACATTTTTTCTAAACCTGAAATCTGACACTAAAAAAATTGTATTATGATTCTTTCTTGCATAATGATATTTTTTTCGATATGCTTAATCTTACTGATTTACAATTCAATGTATATTAGTAATACATACCTGTATGTTGTACAAGTTATTCATATATGGGATAAAGAATTTTTCCAGAATTTAACAACTCAGACTAAGTGACTTCTGAAATAGGTAATTTTCTTTCTTCATCTATATATTGCACTAAAAAAGAATTTTTCAATCAGATTTTTCAAATTTTATTGATTTTAATCAGTGTATCCCCCATTTTCATCAAATATTATGATTCACTAGTGGGAACCCCAAATGACCCTCTTTCACTTTGCAAACATTTAATGAACATTCTTTTCTTGACATGTGAACCAGAAGTAACAAACATCTGAATTTCTGTCAAATACTGACAGTTCCATAGCACCATTTTATGCAGGCATAGATTGAATTTTATCTACATTTATTTTATTTAATCAGCTATCTGACCTGTAAATGCAAATTTTTGTAAATCTTTCTGTAATATTCAAACATCTGCATACACTTATGTCAATTTTAATCAGATGTCTTATGTTTTGAATAAATGCTAGAATTTTTTTATTTCAAAAGCTGGTTTTGAGACTCCCAAATTTCCTTTTTTTATTTTGATGAATAGATATGTCTCCTGCATTTAAATTTGTATCTAATTTAGTTTGCTTTAAAATTACCAAGCAAATCATTCCAATTCTTTTATCTTCAAGCAATTTCCTCACTTGCATGCCTTGCAATTCCTCTTTCGTAGTTTATTTTTTATATATCATCTTTAATATTTTCCCCTAGATCTTATACATTCTACTTTCCAGTATTATACTTATTTTTCAACTTATTCTTCAATTCTAAATCATTTATTTTTTTATTCAGCATTTCCTAATTGCTTAATATAAATGCTCACTGTGAGTACTACTGATGAATCAGTCATTAAAGATGCAAATTCTTTATCCACCGATTTTTCTGCAATTTAATTTTTTGCTGTATATTTGTATTTTTCTATTTCACTTTGTCTTAAAGTAGTTCAATATTGATTCTTTCTCATGTCAAATTTATCAGCTTTATAACAGTTCTGTAAATTACTGTTATATATTATCCTTCCTTGTTTACAAATACACTTTTATGATTCTCTTCTTATTTATCTATAATATTTCTATTTTCTTCTCTTTTAAATTTTTCATTATAACTCTAATTTTGTATGTTCTTTTACCTTTTCCTTAAGAATAATTAAATTCTGGTTTTAGGAATTTTTAATTTTTTTTTTTTTTTGTAATTTCCACATATTTGAAATTCTTGGAGATTTTCTAGTATTTCATACTAATAAACTTTAAATTTTTTTATCTTGCTATTTTTTAAATCCTTATTTGAAAGAATTTTTAAGTTATTGATTCATAGATTCTTTAAATTTCTTGTGAAATTTTATCATACTTCTTTTATTATCCTGTTTTTGTAGGAGAAAGTCAAAAAGTCACATCATTGCCATGATAATTTCTTCTGATATAATTTTCCAAAAAAAATAAGAATTTTAGTGATTAAATTACTAAAAGATTTGATAGTTATACAGAAATTTAAAAAAAGTATCAAAATATTCAGTAATTACTCATAGGTAAAGAAGAATTATATTTATTTTCACAAAAGAGAGAGAAAAGAAAAAAAAGGAAATGCTTTTTTTCCTGTAAAATTTTTATATAATTTTTTCCCCATAATACTATTAAAAATGAATTGTTGAATGGTTTTATTGTTCAGGAATTCATAAGAAATTTGATCAATGAAGTGATAGAGGCTGGGCTGAAATACTGGACCTTGAGCTCTAAAGTCTGCCATTTTTTATTACATCATATAACACAAAGTACTTCAATTTTCTTGTGAATTTCTTACATATAAACGAAATTATAACAAATGTTATCAAATTTTAAACCTATCTGTTTATTTCCAGGGATTATAACTCATTAAAATAATAATACATCATATCATTTACACCTTTCTTAAACACTTCAATAATGCTATTTTTTATATCAAAACTTTATTCTTACATTTTGACTGTCGTGCAGTTATCATTAGAGGTACAATATCCAAATATATAAATATTAATATATAAATATAGAAAAGTGTAAATGATATGAAAAAATAGAAATCAATACCTAAGAAAAGGAAGAAGTAAAATAATAATATTAGTTTATCTCTATAATGAATTTTCAAATTATTTTTACTGCCATAACAATACTAATTCCCAGTTAAATGTATACCTTTAAATTAAATCTCCTTTAATTAATGCATATTATCTATATTTATTAACAAGTTCTTCTTTTAATGAATCATAACTATCAAATTATTGAAACTCAATTAGACTTTTTAATCCTTTAAGATCATCTATTAGGTAAGTCCCTTTTCTAACCAACTCTACCTGTCATTAATTTAACATGTGTATAATGTCAGTTTATTCTAACAAGCCCCACATTGGGACCATCATTTTCATAGCATAATTAAGAAGGGAAGATGAATGCTCTGTTCCCATTATCTACTTAAATTTGATAGATGTTTATCAAATAATTTTCCTGATTCTTAAAGACCACTAAAAAAATCAAATTTCAAAACTTAATCTTTTTATAATGTTTATTTATTAAATCAAAATATAATATTTAGAGCAACAAAATAGTAAAAGCATATAAATTTCCTAGGCAAAATTTATTATATTGGAATTAAATTATAAATTTAGCTTTTGCCCAAATAAACATAATATGATTCAGAATTAATATATATCTGCAGATGTAATAATTATAGTTTAGTTAAAGTGTTAGTAAACAAGACATTTATTTTATATAGTGCAATGTTTTTATAATCTGTAATACCAATAAGCCAATAAGCTAATGCACATGCGCTTTCTAGTTGTCACTATATAAATGAATACTCCCACTTTTTCAAACACAAGATAAAGTCTTTGGGAAAAGATAGAATGAATCCATCTATCTTTTTGATCCAAATGTATATGTATGGGAAAATCTTAAGTGTTTGAAAATGAGAGTGTGAAGTTGTTAATTTATCATTTTAAATTACTTTTTTACTACGTGAATGAATGACGCTTGTGAAATTTCTAGAATTTACGATACGCCATTCTTATTAAATTAAACATATGTAAACAAGACATTTATTTTATATAGCATGATGTTTTTATAAACTGTAATACCAATAAGTCAATAAGCTAATGCACATACACTTTCTAGTTGTCACTATATAAATGAATACTCCCACTTTTTCAAACACAAGATAAAGTCTTTGGGAATGTATGGGCAAATCTTAAGTGTTTGAAAATGAGAGCGTGAAGTTGTTAATTGATCACTTTAAATTAGTTTTTTTACTACTATTATTATTTATTATTAATATTTTAATTTCTGCCTTGGTAATATTCTTACATTATACATTGATATGAGGAAAGTATTTTCTAAGACTGACTCTTCTTTAGATATCAAGGAAAATTGAAAATGATAAGATTTTAACAATAGTAATATATGGCCATCTTATAGAGCATTAGCATAAAATATTGTTTAATTAAGATATATTTATTATTTTTATTTAAGATAACAAGTTTTATTTAATGATTTCTAAATCTCAATTTTTTTCATTTGGCTTAACATAATCCCTACTTTTAGTGGTCAACTTCTTTTTTACTATATATTTGAGTCTATTACCAAGTTAATTTTGTTTTATCCTTAGTTATAAAATCAGATATAAAAATTAAATTAATTATAAGAAATCAGGTGATAGCATCATTTTTTTAATATTTATATTCAAAAGCAATTCATTTAAAAAATGTAAAGTTAATTAAAGTTTAAAATGTTGCTCTAAAATATACTTTTTAGAATCAAATAGCTGTTAAAAAGATAACAAGCAATGGCAAATTGGTATTCAATGTTGATGGAATATTTCTGATTAATTGTAATATTTTATTATCTACTTAATCTACTTGCTTAAGATAGAAAACTTAGAATCTATACATAAAACACTGACATATATTAGTTTACTTATATATTCTACTCATACATATTTTTCACCACATATAGTCTTTGTTCAAAAGCAAATTTTGCTGTTTTTTTACACATTTTTTTATTTTAGTCATTTTCTTCATATGCTTAAAATATATAAACAAAGTAATAAAAAAGGAAAATGACTTCCAAGATACATTTCTTTCAGAACTAGTCTTTATCAATAAGCCCAAATCTCTTACTCTTAGGTTTTTCATTATCATAGTTCAATATTAAATATATTAATATTTAATTAAACTTATGGATTAAAAAAATCAAATAATCTGTAGTCTAATAATTGTTAATGAATTTATCTAAGACATATTTTCACATGTATGCCTTGAGGAAATGTCGCATTTAAAATTTGAATTGTAATAATTTCTAATTTTACATTATGGTTTTCTTTTAGATACTTTGTTTTTCTGCTTATTTGTTTTGATCACTTGGTAGATTTTTCCAAATTTATCTCATAACATTTTATTTTTAAGTACATAATAAAAATGCAATTCCTATTTCTTTTAGAATAGTCATTTTTATATTTTTCATTATTTTTTAAATCTTCTCATCAATTCAAAAACTTCTAAATACTTCATTATCCTTTTTTTTAAAAAAAAAAAAAAAAAATACACATTTGACTAACCCTTTTTTCAAATCTAATCTTGAATACACATTTTTTTTTACGTTAAATAAGTTCCCGATATGTAATTCTATATCCCCTCCCCTTTACCTTTATCTATATATTTTCAAAGAATTAAGATTAATAATCTTATCTGCTGTAATATTTAATTTCCCACTTCCATTTTAAATTGTTTGTTTATTTACATTTTTATACTTTCATAATTTTTTTGTTTAATTTGATTTATTCTCAGAGCTGCTTTTTTTTTTTTTTATATATATAATCACCCTCTTTTTATTTTTATATATGTACACACATATATCTTATAAGATCATCGTCTTTATAAAAAATTATAAAAGAGAAAAGTTTTTATTTAGAAAACTTACTCAATAGTCTATTATTATCAGTTAGATGATGCTTTATCGTAACAATAAACACATAATGATATCAAGAGTAATGAGGTGTGTATGTGGAGGGGATAGTATTTGAGTAATATACTGATGTAAATATTCAACTGCTTATATTTTGAAATGAATTCAAAATGAAAAATCTAGTGGCTTGAGATCTGAGTTTCGTACTTATCTTACATCCTATCCAATGTCCATAAAATTGGTGGTCTAGAAATTCCTTTATCTAAACTTTTTATAGTTCTTACTACAATAAGAAAAAATAAACATTTCTACATATATATATACTGGTTTTTTAAACTTGTAATACGTTTTCCAACACAAAATCATATGTAACCTTACACTCAAATTAAAATCTATTAAAATTTTATAACTGAAACACAGGCTTGTTATATACCTGTGGCTATATATATATATATGTAATATAGGGTATATGAGCACAGACTTTCACACCACCCACCTCTCTCCACTCTATCTAATAACACTGATACACCTAAACACATATATGCTGAAAAGATAAATAATCACCAATATACATATTTCATGCTAAACCAGTAATCATCAGTTGGTCCAGACTATTATCTTTACACACATATACAGTATAAGTGCTCAGATATATATATATTAAGATAGACTATCATCATAGTTTAATGGACAGGCTTCAATCCGCTCCACACTCCAACTCTTCAACCGTCCATCCAATTGAAAATCTGATGATGGAATGCTCAAAGGCCACCCTGAGGCCGAGATTATTGTCACACCCATGTTGACCTAAGGTCAATCTGAACCCACATGTACAGGACATAATCCATTTAATACATATGCAAGGATGGGCAGACATCTCTATAATGTAATAACTGAAACACAGGCTTGTTATATACCTGTGGCTATATATATGTAATATAGGGTATATGAGCACAGACTTTCACACCACCCACCTCTCTCCACTCTATCTAATAACACTGATACACCTAAACACATATATGCTGAAAAGATAAATAATCACCAATATACATATTTCATGCTAAACCAGCAATCATCAGTTGGTCCAGACTATCATCTTTACACACATATACAGTATAAGTGCTCAGATATATATTAAGATAGACTATCATCATAGTTTAATGGACAGGCTTCAATCCGCTCCACACTCCAACTCTTCAACCGTCCATCCAATTGAAAATCTGATGATGGAATGCTCAAAGGCCACCCTGAGGCCGAGATTATTGTCACACCCATGTTGACCTAAGGTCAATCTGAACCCACATGTACAGGACATAATCCATTTAATACATATGCAAGGATGGGCAGACATCTCTATAATGTAATAACTGAAACACATGCTTGTTATATACCTGTGGCTATATATATGTAATATAGGGTATATGAGCACAGACTTTCACACCACCCACCTCTCTCCACTCTATCTAATAACACTGATACACCTAAACACATATATGCTGAAAAGATAAATAATCACCAATATACATATTTCATGCTAAACCAGTAATCATCAGTTGGTCCAGACTATCATCTTTACACACGTATACAGTATAAGTGCTCAGATATATATTAAGATAGACTATCATCATAGTTTAATGGACAGGCTTCAATCCACTCCACACTCCAACTCTTCAACCGTCCATCCAATTGAAAATCTGCTGATGGAATGCTCAAAGGCCACCCTGAGGCTGAGATTATATAGCCACAGGTATATAACAAGCCTGTGTTTCAGTTATTACATTATAGAGATGTCTGCCCATCCTTGCATATATATTAAATGGATTATGTCCTGTACATGTGGGGTTCAGATTGACCTTAGGTCAACATGGGTGTGACAATAATCTCGGACTCAGGGTGGCCTTTGAGCATTCCACCATCCGATTTTCAATTGGATGGACAGTTGAAAAGTTGGAGTGTGGATTGGATTGAAGCCTGTCCATTAAATTATGATGATAGTCTATCTTAATATATATCTGAGCACTTATACTGTATATGTGTGTAAAGATGATAGTCTGGACCAACTGATGATTGCTGGTTTAGCATGAAATACTCATATTGGTGATTATTTATCTTTTCAGCATATATGTGTTTAGGTGTATCAGTGTTATTAGATAGAGTGGAGAGAGGTGGGTGGTGTGAAAGTCTGTGCTCATATACCCTATATTAAATTTTATAATGATTTTTTTTTACTTTAATTTTTTTTTAATAGAATTGTTTGACTTTTTTTTTTTTGTTAAATACATCGTAGTTTGCAACAGTGCACATTAACACAATGATGCTAGCCTTGGAAATACCCGATGCACATATATATAATTATTTCACACAAATAAATAATAATAAGTCAAATAAAAATACAATTGCAAATACCTTATATTGCAAAGCTTTATTATTGTTTTGCTTCCTTGAGCAATTCACCCAAAATGGAAGAGTAAAGAATTTAAGAACTAAAAGTTTCTGGATTTGCCACTTCTGTTTTAATACATCATATATTTGATCACTATGATTTTGTTAATATCATTTTTCATTTGGTTTATGAAAGTTACATCAAATCCTTATCTCAATTAAAAATTATTTTATTTCAATTTATTATTAATTAGTATAGATATTAAAATACACAATTAAAACTTAAAGTATGATTTTTGAATATTAAATTAGAATTATAGTTCATTATTATTTCAAAACATTTATTTTTCACATAAGTACAGTTTTATTTTAAAAGATTTGTTTTTTTTTTTTTAAAAAACAACCCTTTTCCTGTTTTTTTTTCTTTTTCCTTTAAATACCATATTCCATACATATGACCAAAATTTATTTTTAAAAATGCCAATTCTCCTTGTGAAACATGTCTTATCACTGATTCAAGAACTTTTAATATGGAATTAAATACTTCCTACTATAATTTCCATCCATAGTATCACCACACAGGTAAGAAACTCCTTTATGCAAGGTAAATTTTAGCACCCCTCCAGCTCATTCTAGCACTTTTACTAAAAAAAAATTAAATAAGGCTTTAATCTGGTAAATTCCTTACATTAATTTCTTTCTATAAAATATACCTGGAGATTAAAACACATGCTAAAATAAAACAAATTAATGTTAAAAAATAATTTTTAAAATAATAATTAAATAATATCTTAAAACAAAAATATTTATTTAATAAATTTGAAATTATTAATTTTTTTTTTTTCAAAAGTTTTCATATTATTTTTTGCACAATTCTGCAAAATTGCTAGTAGAGGTAGTAAATATTTGCAAATAAGATACTTTTTAAAATATTTAAGTGTTTTTATCATATTTAAAAGAACCACTACACACACATACATAAAAAATTGTACATCCTCCTCTCTTTTTGCACTGGCTCTGATATTATATAAGTAATTCTAATTCTACTTTATTTATTTAAAAATATTATCTACAACCAGAGAATGATTCTCTGGAATGCCTTGCTTCCAAGCTCTGTCCTACATAGCAAAGAGGAAAAGTGCCTGGCTTGTCTTTATTATTCTTTCTGATGTATAATAGTTGTAAAAGCTGACATAACTCTTAGACTTTTTTACCAATATTTAGATCAACTTTAAACAACATATCAATAATTAGTTAAAAATAGTTTATTTGTTTGAAAACCAATTCAAAATCTCTCACGCATAAACTTATTCTTGTTTTCTATGAAGAACGGTATATACTTTCAATAATAAAATATTTACATTATTATTTAATTTTTATATGTATGTCATTCCACTATTAATACTTATAATTTATTACATATACAGTCCAATATTTAAAATTTTTATACTTAACATTGTTTATTGATGTAACTTTTGTATTTCATTAGGATAATCAAATTGTTGTTTTAAAAATCTATTAATTTCTTTTAATTCAAAACCTCTTATACATAAGTTGTTTACATTTTCTATTAACAAAAATAAAAAAATATTCACACCATTTTATTTAATTTTTTAAGGCTTATTAATAACTAAATTATATATTATATACTTTATTATATAGTTTGACAATTAGAAATTCAGGCAGGATTTATTTAAGGGAAGAAATTTAAAATTTTCATTCTTAGATTCTTTATTTGATAAGTTTTTAGAAGCCATTAAAACATCTTGCATTTTATTTTATTTATTCATAGGTTAGGTTAGATAACTATAAAAAGAAAAAAATCAAACACTTTGTTTGTTCACTAGATACATATTTTAGATATTAATATAGTGCAATCATATAGGAGTTTTATTACAATAGAATTACATTAAATAATATTATAATAATATTAAATCGTGCTTTCACACTTCCAACGTAAAGCTATAACAACAAATTGAAAACTAAATTAAATGGCTGAGCACTTTCAAGAAGATGTACTTCTCATATTCATAGCCAGTTATGATCCTTTCTTTGGAATCATATAAATAAATCTGATATGCAAATTATATGCAAATGAGTCACTAAGGCCATCTTTTATATATCGCAAAACATGCATCCTTACAATTAATGGTGAAAGAGTCCTCTACTATAAAGTATGCTTTTTTTACCTTTCACCTAATATCATGCCTCTCAGTACAAATTAATTTTGCCGATGTGGGTTCGAACATGTGTCCTGACAATTTTTTATGTTGAGCAAAAATTGAAGTGCATTCTGGATTAGTATGTGCCTTATTGTATCTATACTTGTGTTGTGATATCCTAGTAGCTATGGTGGCTCTTGTTTCACCATAGTAACAACTTAATCAAATCAGGATACAGGCACAATATAGTATATAGCAAAATTAGACATTTTGTAAATAATATTGGAAAACACAGAGATGAAGACCACAGGCCTTGGATATTGTTGCCCTACGTGCACTCTTTACATAAAACATTTTATAAGACTTTTTCTAAGGAATTTCGTTTGAGTTTTCATACACCTATCTCAACTAATAGACTTATGAACAACACTAAGGACACTATAGCTCCTAATCAGACCCCACAGGCTGTGTATAGAGTGGCATGCCCTCATAATGGATGCAAAGCATTATACTATGGTGAAACAAGAGCCACCATAGCTACTAGGATATCACAACACAAGTATAGATACAATAAGGCATATACGAATCCAGAATGCACTTCAATTTTTGCTCAACATCAAAAATTGTCAGGACACATGTTCGAACCCACATCTGCAAAATTAGTTTGTACTGAGAGGCATGATATTAGGCAAAGGTAAAAGAAGCATACTTTATAGCAGAGATTCTTTTGCCATTAATCGTAAGGATGCATGTTTTGCGATATCTAAAAGATGGTCTTAGTGACTCATTTGCATATAATTTGCATATCAGATTTATTTATATAATGATTCCAAAGAAAGGATCATAACTGGCTATGAATATGAGAAGTACATCTTGAAAGCGCTCAGCCATTTAATTTAGTTTTCAATTTGTTGTTATAGCTTTACATTGGAAGTGTGAAAGCACGATTTAATATTATTATATTGAAGACAAATGTAAAGTATAAATATACAGGTTATTACTTAATATTCTAACATGGACTATAATCGGCAATACAAGCAGATATTACAAGTTTAGCTTATCAGTTTGCACTTTTCAGCAATGGATAAATTTCCTGCAAAGATGTGCGAAGTTTAAAATTATCCCAAATTGTTGCAGAGTTAATATAAATAACTCCATACATAACCGAAGCAATATTAATGTGCAGGTGCAAATATATTTACTTGGACTAGTCATTAAAGGATGTAATAAGGCACTCAAGAAAGAAAAAAGTGGTAGCAGAGAATTTTGGGAAATTTGGCGATTCCTCTTCAGGTGACGAAGAAGTGCAACAATTTAGCGAGTGCATTGAGCCATAAATTCAAACAGAAGTTCGTGTTTCTAGCAAAAAAACAAGGAGTGAATATGAATACACCCAAAACAGAGGATTTTGTCAATTTGACTAATATAATATTGCCTGCGGTAGTTAAAGAAGTATTGGAACTGGGTCCCAAATATGTTGGTGGCAAGTGGAGAATTTTGGGAAATTTGGTGATTCCTCTTCAGGTGACGAAGAAGTGCAACAATTTAGCGAGTGCATTGAGCCATAAATTCAAACAGAAGTTCATGTTTCTAGCAAAAAAACAAGGAGTGAATATGAATACACCCAAAACAGAGGATTTTGTCAATTTGACTAATATAATATTGCCTGTGGTAGTTAAAGAAGTATTGGAACTGGGTCCCAAATATGTTGGTGGCAAGTGGAGACAGCCAAGGATGGAGGTGATGGTGGATATTGAAGCAGGACTAGTTAATGACGGGTGAAGGGATAACTACATTTTCCAAACTGTTAGAGTGATTAGATGCAAGCCGCTTTATGCAGCAGCAGATACATGGAATAGGAAAATTAGTGATACCAAAAAAATTTTTGTTGATGGTTCAATTACACGCATGAGGGAAGACAAGGGGAATAGATTTGTCATGATGAATAAAGACGAATGTGTTAATAAGATGAAAATACAAATTGATAAATTGAAATTTGTACACACAGTAAACTTTAATAATAAACTTAATAAGGAGAAGTTTATAACATCAATTCTTTGTATACATTGCAATAAAGCTTTTTTTAAATCTGAGTATTATCAGATGTATCCATCTTTTTCCACACCGCCTCGAATGTTTGCTAACACTAAATTACACAAGCCTGACACGCCTCTGAGGTTGATGCTGGACTTTGGAGGTGTGCATTATTTTGAGACTGCTAAGAAGATAAATCATTGGCTGATAAAAGAGTTAGGATTTGGAGAGTTTACTATTAAATCTTCTTTCAAGTTTGTAGAGCGAATCAAGAATGCACTAATAAGGCCTGAGTTTAAAATTGCTGCGTTAGATATTTCAGAGTTATATGGGTCTGTTAATAGAAAGAAGCCTATCAATATTATACAACAAGAACTTGTAAATAAAAATGTAGCTCAGGCTCGCATTAGTATCATAACAGAATTTCTGAGATGGTTAGATGTAAATATTATGGTAACGTTCAAAGGCAAGTGGTACCACATGAAAGATGGGTGGCCTATGGGATTGCCCATGAGTGGCATCATGGCTAGCATCTATTTGAATTTTTGTGAAAAACAAGGATTATCTGAATACAATATAGTAGGTAATAATATAATATATACAAGGCATGTGGACGACTTATTTGTTGCTGCTCCAGTAAATATTGTTGAGCACATCAAAAATTGGATACAGGCAAACACATCATTAAATTTAAATATTACATGGGAAGATATGGGGCAAGAGGTAAAATATTTAGATATGAAGGTACACAGAGAAGGAAGTATGCTTAATTATGCAATGGTCATGAAGCCACCAGAAGTTCGTGGACAGATTCATCCTGAATCATACACACCTATGACTCACAAGTTTACTGGATTGACATCATTTCTCTTCAGAAATTACTATTTGCACAAGTTTAAGGCAGACGGAAAGTCTAACTTAATTAATTATACTAACAACTTAATCAAATCAGGATACAGGCACAATATAGTATATAGCAAAATTAGACATTTTGTAAATAATATTGGAAAACACAGAGATGACAACAGATCTTGGATATTGTTGCCCTATGTGCACTCTTTACACAAAACATTTTATAAGACTTTTTCTAAGGAATTTCATTTGAGTTTTTATACACCTATCTCAACTAATAGATTTATTAACAACACTAAGGACACTATAGCTTCTGATCAGACCCCATAGGCTGTGTACAGAGTGGCATGCCCTCATAATGGATGCAAAGCATCATACTATGGTGAAACAAGAGCCACCATAGCTACTAGGATATCACAATACAAGTATAGATACAATAAGGCACATACAAATCCAGAATGCACTTCAATTTTTGCTCAACATCAAAAATTGTCAGGACATGTGTTCAAACCCACATCTGCAAAATTAGTTTGTACTGAGAGGCATGATATTAGGCTAAAGGTAAAAGAAGCATACTTTATAGCAGAGGACTCTTTTGCCATTAATCATAAGGATGCATGTTTTGCGATATCTAAAAGATGGTCTTAGTGACTCATTTGCATATAATTTGCATATCAGATTTATTTATATAATGATTCCAAAGAAAGGATCATAACTGGCTATGAATATGAGAAGTAGATCTTTTTGAAAACCATTTAATTTAGTTTTCAATTTGTTGTTATAGCTTTATGTTGGAAGTGTGAAAGCACGATTTAATATTATTATATTGAAGACAAATGTAAAGTATAAATATACAGGTTATTAATTAAATAATATTGTTATCATAAAACTTGTTAAGAATTAAATATTTTGGTATGCAATAATATCTTTTTAAAAATTATACTTTTTACTCATTCTGTTTTTCTTTGATTTGAATCATAGTGTTGATTAGAGATCAATTAGGAGTTTTTATAGAGCAAAGCTGAATCCACATCAAAGGAAAAGGTGTTTAGTAAAATGTATAAAAAGATAATGCAGCATAAAAATAATAATATTATTAAAAATAGGAAAAGCTATTTAGTAAAAGATGTAAAAAGATAATGCAGCATAATAATAAAAAAGAAAAATAATATTGTTATTAAAAATCACTTGCACAAGATAGCTGCAGAATCAATTTTAGGATCCCATATTCCAAAGTTACTCTAAACTAAATACATGTGAGCTCTGTAAAATACAATTGACAAAAACAATTTCTTCATACACAGATATATTGTAATTTTAATGCAATATTTTTAAAACAAGTTTTATTTTTAAACAAGAACAACAACAATAATAATAATAACTGAAATACAGGTTTATTATCTATCTATCAATATATGTAATAAATAGGGTATATATGTTACTACTACTACTACTACTACGACTACTACCACCACTACTCTTACTACTACTACTACTACTACTACTACTACTACTAATAATAATAATAATAATAATAATAATTCAATTTATTTACCGTACAAAACTACAGCATTAAGCCAATTACGGAATTGCACCATAACAACTATATAATAATATTGTAATGGGCACAGACGTCGTTGCATTGTTTTTTTATTAGTAAACATGAAAAAAATAAAAGTTTGCAAATAAAACTTCTTTTTTTTTAAAAAATTAAAAATTGAAAATTAAAATTCTATATTAAACTCGTATCTATATAATCGCACAGATGAAAAAAAAATTATTAAAATAAAACTTTATTTAAAAAAAAGAAAAAGTATTTTAAAACTAAATTGTCAGTAAAGATTTAAAGATAAAAATATATCTAAGTTTGTACAAAACACATTAATTAATCAAAAATGGAAATGATTAATTTAATTAGTCAAATGTAAACCAGCCTTGGGCATTTAAATGTATAAGCATCGGTCAGATAGGAAAACAATAGAAACTAATAGCCAATGAATGAAAAACAATGGAATTGGACCTCAGCGAAAGGACCATCACATCGTCGTGCCATAATGTCCACTGGATCTGAAAGGCTACTATAAAAAGTGAGTGGAATAATAGATTAGGGGGAGATGTGACTATATGTGTTAGTGCGGAGTTGAAGGGGAAGGGATTGAAAAGATGCACTCTTCAATCCCTCAGTTTTATATAAAAAAAAGACATGAAACATTGCTTTTCTTATACTGAGGACAACAGGATCATCGGGGGATTTAATGTGGATTCCAAACGGTATGCAATGGATAAAGAGGAATGTTTTAAAAATTGTAAGAACTTTAAAAACATTTTGAAACACTAAGAACTTTAAAATATAAACTTTCTCAGTCTTTAATTTATAAGAAATAGAATCCTATCTGACCCATGTTATTTATTAATTAGTTATAATTTTATTTAATGTATTTCTTTTGTAAAATCATTTCCATTTATTTATTTGTTCTTTAAGTTTTTATTATGATTTCTGTTTTTCGATAAATTAAACTATATAAATGTTAAACTTAAGTCGGGCATGAATGGCTATATAGATTGTAAAGTTATATTAGGGGAGGGTAATCTTAGATTATTTGTTTCGTAGTTAAATTGGGTCAATGGATTGGATATATTGGTGTAATTAGTAGATGTAGTATGAGATTTGCTACGGGCAGAATCGCTTTATATGCCGCACACACTCATTTTGCCTATGGGAGGAATTATAAGACAGAGACCGCAGTTCCTTCCTATGGAGTTTTTTTTATTGCTCTTATCATTAGATAGATGTAGTATTCCTATCTGACGAAAGGCAATTTCTTCTTTTAACCTATTTGTGCTGTCGTAGTCATATTACATTGAATACATCGATATATCAGATGGATTGAAGTTGATTTGAATGTGAACTTTTGGCCTAAGGTTAAACAAGGATAGAATATTTTCTTTTCAAATGCAAATCTATGTAGTCTATTCATACTCGACACTCTAAATAAAAATGCATTAAATCTAAGTTGAGTATAGACGCTTGCATGGGTTCATTACCGGCTAATTATGTTTTTGGTTTTCATATTCGATCAAAATATATAGACATTCGGTAAATACTGATACCTTATGGTGAGTATCTAAAATGTATTTATTCGGATGTCTTTTAAGTTATTGGTGTCACTGCGGTATCTTATGATGAATACCAGTGGGTTTCTTGTATTCCCTATGCAATTGACGGTATCAATGATTTTGTATGTTGATTGTTTATGTTTATTTTGAAAGGTTTTTGACCGTGTAATCTATGTAACCGATCTATACTCAACATTATAAAACAAACTTTTATAAATCCATCTGTGCGAACTTAATTAAAATGTAAACGTATAATATTATAAAAATTAAAATGTAAATTTAAATTCTAAAATCAAATTAAAATCTAAAATAAACATACTAAAATAATAATGTTAAATTTTATATATATATGCGTAAATAAATGTTTGTATATTAATTACTGGCAGTGGCTTATTTTATTTTTTTTTAAAAATATTCTTAGATAAGAATTTATTGTAAATATAAATCTCTGCTGTTCCACTGAGCTAGTGACAATGGGCTAACGACCGGATATCAAAATATATAAAATAAAAAAAATTTTTTTATTGACTTACGTATCTGCCTACTTTATAAATTTTTCTAGGTTCAAACACCTAGATGGTGCCCTGTAGTGCAGATGACGTTAAGCTCAAAATTCTCTGGATCGTTATAATATACATAAATGAGTATAAATGACAAATTATTAATATGATTATATGCCATACTTTTTTATAAGATAAGTAACAAATTTTTTAAAGTCTAAAATAAACATATTTTCATTAGTAAAATCATGATTATAGGTATTAGGCAAATGAAACAAAGGTGAAAATTTTAATATGTTAGAGCAACAAACCTTAATATAAAATAAAGTAAATGTGTGTGTTTTATGTAAACAATTATTAAAAGTAATATTTGAAATTTTGTTAATATAATTTTCTGACTGACAAGGTTATATAAAATTTTAAGATCTCTCATTTTTCTTCTAACAGATAGAAATAGATAATGGTCATTTAACTTAATATACTTGGAAAATTTATCACAAACCAATTGAATTTTAATAATATCTCATTTGGAACTGGGATTTCAAACAACAGATCCATATTCTAAAATAGGCAAAACCAAAGAGAATAATAATTTATATTTTGTAAAACTAGTAAATTGTCTACCATGCCTTAAAATTGCATCATAATTTTAAAAGCCTTATTTACTACATTTTCAATATGATGATGAAATGATCCATTGCTTGCAAAAATAATTCCAAGGTTTTTCTGAATATCAACAAATTTTATATTATGATCTTCAATATAATAAGGACAAATTATCATTTCAGATTTTTTAGAATAAGAAATTGTTGAACATTTATCCATATTAATATCTCTACACCATTTCACAAAATTATTCATATCTTTTTGTAAGAAATCATTAATTGAGTTGATATTCCTAAAAATTTTACAATCATCTGCATAGCATAAATATGTAAAAATCCCAAACTCTCTCCCAAATCATTAATATAAATGTTAAACAATAATGGTGCAAGGATACTGCCCTGAGGTAATCTTATATTACAATAATATGGACCAGAAAAATTATTCTTAAACTTTATGTAAGCCATTGATTCAAACCATGCAAATAAATTATAGGAAAAACCTAATTTGTACATTTTGAAAAGCAATCTGGAATGATCCACCTTATCAAATGCCTTGGGTAAATCAAAACAAATAACATCTAAATGATATTGATTCTCAAAGGCATTAGCAATGTGATCAATTATTGTTAAAAGATTAGTTTCAGTTCATCTGCCAAATAAAAAACCATGTTGCACAGGAATCAAACTCTTATTTATGTCATTAACAATTTTGTGTGCAACTGTATGAAGCACAGAAAATAATAATAATAAATGTTACTTTTTATATTAGAATATTTAAATAAAAATGATTGGGAAATCTAAACATTTTTATTTATATATAAATTTTATTAATGGTTTTGTGCAATGGTAGATTACATATGAAATATATTTCGAGGTTCGAGCAAAGTTTAAGTAAATAAGTATTTCTCTTATATTTAAATAAAAAGTATTTATTATCAAAATGTGTTTTTAATAATATAGTGACTCAGAAATTTAAACATTTATGTATAACTTTTATTAATTAGCATGACAAAATGGTGTTGCCCTGATCTGTTTAGTGCAACGATAAAAATATATAAATAGTATATTTCAAGCTTGAAGATCAGGCAATTTGTCACAATAAGTCTAAATAAAAAAATATTCCTCACATTTTTAAATAAAAAATATTTATATGCAGAATGTATTTCTAACAATGAAGTAATTTGAAAATGTAAACATTTTTATTTATATATATATTGATTATCTCAGTGTCTTATTGCCCGTGATAAAGCGCTTTTGTGTCCCATGCAATCTGCATGTGGCGGCGCTATCCATACATACAAGTTGCTTTTCTGTATAAAAATATTTTTTAACATTTTTCTTTATATTGCTTTTTTTTAATGCTGACAATTTAAAAATGGGGGGGGGGGGTAAAGATCATATTGACATTTTTCATTCTGTTTCAAGAATTAGGTGATCAATTTTAGAATATATAAAATGATATATAATAGGTTTTTCTTTATCTTGCACATTTTTTAATATTCTTAGAAATATTTTAGAAACATAAGGAAACTTCTTACTTATTGAAGCATAAAGGAAGTTCATTTTTCTTTCTGATAAATCAAAACTTTTTATTATGTTTTGATTTTTTTTGTTGCTAAAATCCAACAATATTCTTTAAAATAAATATAGATCTTTGCAATATATATTTAAAAAGCAAATTTTCTTTTGATATAGTTTTTTTTCTTTCAATTTTTTTTTTTTTTTTCTAGAACTTTGTTTATTGAAGATATAACCTGAAGATTTTCAGAATCTTCCAAATACTGAGAATTGATCACAAGCCACCAAGAAACTTGATAATGAGAATCCGTTTCCTAGAATCAAAAAAGAAATTGTAGATCATGTGGTAAAAAATGTTGAATACTAGTCTGTGTGTTGTTATTGACAGTGGAATGTTTTTAAAGTTTAAATAAATTTTGAATTTTTATATGTATTAATTACGAAAAACCTTCGTTAATATAATTGTAACAAAATTCAAACAATCTTTGGTTATTAATAAGAAGAGCTATGATTAAAGTGCTCAGCTCTGAATAAAACTGGTAGTGTTTTTTTGTATTTTATGTATTGGATATGTATGCTTGAATTTTGTTACATATAAACATATATTATTCATAGATTTAAAAATATTATCAATGTATATTTAGTATTTTAATATGCATAGATTCCCCCCCCCCCACAAACTGCATCGATTTTAGGTTTTATAGTATTGTATATTTAACTATGCAATGAGAGCTAAAAAAAAAAACTGCTGCGTTGTATGTTAATTAGTTAATGCATCAATAAAATTAATAAACTACATCTATTAGTTAAACAATATAAAAATTGGCAGGAGTTAATAATGTTTGGAATAACCTCAGAATTCAAAACAAAATATAAACAATTACAAGCGTTGGTGGTCGAGAGGTCAGCACAGCTGCCTTACAAGCAGTTGTCCCGGGTTAGCGGGTTCGCTTCCCGCCGATGCTATGACACATGAAAAAAAAAAAAAAGTTAAGATTTACTTTTTATAATGAGACAAAAATATATTTATAAAGTAAACTATAATAAAATATATATATATAAAACATTTTGCATTAAGAGTAATAAAAAGAAAGCGGCCTAAATAATAATTGCTTTTAAAAACGAAAGTAATAATATCAATACATGATCCGAATACAGTTGGCCTGATACAATTTCAAACTGGTATTTTATTACAATGTTATTTTTTCTATACCGACTAGATTAGTTGTATAGCAAATGTGAAAATATCTTTCATGCGGTTATTTAATTAAAGGAGTCAAAATGTTAATATAATTCTATTTTGTCGCAATAATAATCGCTAGAAACTTTTAATGGTCAATTAAAAAAAACAAAAAACACTTTTTTTCTCTTTTAAACATTTGTATTTTATATATTATAGGGTATATGAAAGTATAATAAAAGTATCGTTTTCTCTAATGAGCATATACTTTATATGTAAGCACATTTTTCTATTAATTCAAGTTAATAGTCCGTGGTAACTATAAAATACACTGATGGGGTTTGGTTACTATACTGTTAATACGTTTTATTAAAATATTATTGGATGATTAAATGCTTGGGAGACCATGTGATGTTTGAGCAGCAAAATGGAAGACAGCATAACAATCCTATGTATGTAGCACAAGTATCATTCCTTTCCTATTTATTTTTCTTAGATGGGTATCAATTAGAAGAATTTTTAATAATATATATATTGTAATGTTCTCCCGTTTTGCTTGATTCTTGTAGGCCTTCTTTTTCACACTATTAAATGAAAGTTAATCAAGCTATGGATAAGAAAATATTGCATCCGGTATTGCACATTAAGTTAGTTTTAATTTATAAGAGGGTGCCATATTCAATAGACTCCTAACATCTCTGTATCCCATAATTTTGATGCAAGTTACTAAAAAGATCGGGGTTATAATTTCCTAAAACTTTATTAATTTTTTTAGAATATTATTCCCCAGAACTAGTCAATAACTATTAAATAGAATGGTAAAGGTAATTTCTTTAATTAAATATTAATTAACTAACATTCACAACATCTAGTATTCAAATTAAGAACTTACAAAGAGAGTGCTAAATCAATACTAAATATTTTATTAAAATCTATTAAAAATATTTGTACGAGAATTAGTAAAGAAAAAATTGGAAAAAGGAACATACACTAATCCAAATACTATTAATCAGATGAAAAGTTCTTGTCACATTTAAATTCTTCTAGCTAGTTCCTTGAAATTTTGAAAATCAGTCACAATCGGTATTATCTTTCATGGTTAACGTTAACTGGCATTAAAGTCACAAGTTGGGAGTAAATAATCTTAACTTACAGGTAAGCTTGTATCAGTTTTTATAATATGCATGCCTTCCTTTGGGATCCCATGTTCTTTGACATTTAATTGATCTTTCCTGCCGGCATCTGGCCCATTCCTTAGCTGGAGTAAAAAGTTCGGTTGCGATGGTCTCTTCATTGCAAAAGACTGTGCTCACAAGGCTTCATTTCCCTTCTTGCATGATGGCTTCATTCAGAAAGTGAGTAGTGTTCCTGTGCAGATGCATTTCACTGCACAGGTCACCCTTTGTGGAAACCTCCAACTCTAATACCACATAACCAGAAGATAAATGAAAAGACCCAGATAAAAAGTTGTTCTCTTCTTTTTATACCTCAATCTAGTTTTGAAACCTCTGCCCATGTTATTATTATCATGATGCTTAGGTTTATAATCTTATACATTTATTTTTAATTTTCTGTAACAAAGTTCTTTTTTTTTAGTAAATCATTTCTGCCATCTTTAATTAGAGTTAGAAAGATTTTCTTGATCATAATCTTTGTACTTTTGGAATTCCTTTTGCTTATCTGGATTAGTAATCTGCATGCCTTTTTTTTTCCAATTTCAACTTTTATTAAATTACAGATAAATAATTTGAAACAAAAAGAATCAACTCTCATTGTACATTTAAAAAAAATACACAAACTAAAAAAAAATTTAAAACTGTTAATTTAAAAGATTTTTAAATTTACTTTTTTTCTTAGCTCTTAAATATTCTCAAATGTCAATATATTTGGACCATCTATTTATAGATGATACAATATCATCCATCCCCACAAATAAGAATAAAATATGAATTTGAAATTTTATTCTTAATAAGGTTAAAAGTATAACTTTTTTTTGTATTAGCACACTGAGATATTTTTGTAAATTCATTCACAAGTGATGTGCAGCTTTAAAGCCCACTTCTAGGTCTAACATGGGGGAACGCTTTGCACATTCATCGGTGTCCTTTACACTCAATGTAAGACTAACAATAAGAAGTCCATGTCTAAGCACATACAAGCATTGCTCATTCTTCTGAGACTTATTGGCTGATAGCGCTTTGTCTGACCTCCCATTTCTCAGGAACATGCTCTTATAAGACTCATGGCATGTAAGAATGGTCTCATGTCACCTACTGCATATATAAGAACTCAGAGCTATGCTTTTTTTCCCTCTCCAGTATCTGCCTATCCGGTCAATGCTGTGAATTAAAATTTACATCAGCTGCAATTTGTATTTTTTTTTCTGTAAGACATATTAAATTTTTTTTATATTTGCACAATCAGAGTTTAAAGTTGCATCGTAGGTAGTGTTTTGTTTCAAAGCCTCATGTTGGGAAGCCATTGTAACATTCTCCCATTTTTCTTGATTCTGGTAGGCCTTCTTTTACACACTGTTAAGTGAAAGTTAACCAAGCTATGGATAAAAAAATATCTTGCTCGTATTTCTAAAAACATAGTTATATTTCCTGATTAACTCGCCTAATTATTGCACCCAGAATTTCTGACAAAGTTAGTTTTAATTTGGAAGAGGACACCATAGTCAACAGATTCCTAACTTCCCTGTATCCCATAATTTTGATACAAGTTACTAAAAAGATCTGGGTTATAATTTCCCATAACTTTCTTTTTTTTAGAATATTATTCCCGGAGTTTAGTCAATAACTATTAAATAGAATGGTAAAGGTAATTTCTTTAATTAAATATTAATTAACTAACATTCACAACATCTAATATTCAAATTAAGAACGTACAAAGAGAGTGCTAAATCAATACTAAATATTTTATTGAAATCTATTAAAAATATTTGTACGAGAATTAGCAAAGAAAAAATTGGAAAAAAGAACATACATAATCCAAATACTATTAATCAGATAAAAAGTTCTTGTCACATTTAAATTCTTCTAGCTAGTTCCTTGAAATTTTGAAAATCAGTCACAATCGGTATTATCTTTCATGGTTAATGTTAACTGACATTAAAGTCACAAGTTGGGAGTAAATAATCTTAACTTACTGGTAAGCTTGTATTAGTTTTTATAATATGCATGTCTTCCTTTGGAATCCCATGTTCTTTGACATTTAATTGATCTTTCCTGCCAGCATCTGGCCCATTCCTTAGTTGGAGCAAAAAGCTCATTTGCGATGGTCTCTTCATTGCACAAGACTATGCTCACAAGACTTCATTTCCCTTATTGTGTGATGGCTCCATTCTAAAAATGAGTAGCATCCCTGTGCAGATGTGGTTCACTGCATAGGTCCCCTTTCATGGAAACCTTTAAAAACACATAACCAGAAGATAAATGAAAAGATCTAGATCAAAGTTGTCCTCTTCTTTTTATATCTCGATCCAGTTTTGAAACCTCTGCGCATGTTATTATTATCATGATGCTTAGGTTTATAACCTTATACATTTATTTTTAACTTTCTGTAATAAAGTTTTTTTTTTTTAGTAAATCATTTCTGCCATCTTTAATTATAGTTAGAAAGATTTTCTTGATCGTAATCTTTGTACTTTTGGAATTCCTTTTGCTTATCTGGATTAGTAATCTGCATGCCTTTTTTTTTCAATTTCAACTTTTATTAAATTACAGATAAATAATTTGAAACAAAAAGAATCAACTCTTATTGTACATTTTAAAAAAAATACACAAACTAAAAAAAAAATTAAAACTGCTAAAAAATCTTTAAATTTTTTTTTTTTCTTAGCTCTTAAATATTCTCAAATGTCAATATATTTGGACCATCTATTTGTAGACGATACAATATATTAATAATATATATGTATACATGTATTTAAATATTATGTATATAATGCTTTTTAGTGATTTCATTTTAATTTTTTGATGGTATTTCTCTGTGTTATTTTTGCTTTAACTGTTTGTTTTATTTTATATAAATATATATTTTTAATTTTGATTTAAAATTCTCTCTTAATGCAACTAAGAATGTTATATAAGTTCTGTTTCTACATAAAGTAGATAAAGATAGTTAAAGCCCTCAGTTTACATTATCTGCCAAAATATTTTACTTGAATATAATCACTAATGCGCATTTTAAATTATTTGGAACACTGTGTGAAAGTTTAGTTTCTATGTGAATTATTCTTTAATATATTCATCAAGGCTTATGGCGATACAGGTAAATTACTGTTATTTTAAACTACATAAATAAAAACTCTTTATTTTTCAAGCATCAGTCAATATGGCATCACAAAAATATTCGCAAACATTAAACTCTCATAGTGTGTAAATCAGTGAAAAAGTTTTATTGCTAAAATAATATATATCAATTCTTGAATGTATATAACCTATAAAAATTTGCAATTTTATGCCAGAAGTTTATTTTCAAACCAAAAGATAACAGAAAAAATATGGCAGTAGCTTCTAATGTTAGAACACTTATGCCAGTCTAGACAAAAAATCAAAAGTATGTAGTCAAAGAGTATAATAATTATAATACACTTTTATGAAGAAGTTTAATTTATCTATAAGCTGTATGATTATATAATAATGATTTGCAACTTTGTATGTCAGCTGAAATCAAAAATTTTATAATTCTACACTAAAAATGAATTTTCACAATAAAAAGAAAAAATGGGGAGGAGGTTTATAATTTTAAGATAGATTTTGGTTGCAATAGCTAAATATTTAATTATCATAATAAATCAATACTGCATGCATGTGACAAAGCATAAGTGAGTTTCAAGTCAAAATTATGGACCTGGAAGTAGATTACAAGAACTGAATTATTTACAAATTATCAGTCACTAGGCTAAAGTCTATCAGTGCATAGATTACTAAGTTTGTCAATTTAGATCACTTTGGATAGGACTGCACAATAGTTATCAATGTGCCTGTTCATTAACACATTTAAAGAACCTAGTAGGCAACCATGGATAATTAAAATAGCAGAAAAAAAATAGTGAATGAAAAAATGGTGTGGAAAGACTAAATAATGTGATTGACTTAATTTTAACAACTTCTGAAGCTTTCTTAAAAATGAGGCAAGGAATGGTAGATGCCAATTTCCTTGTAAAACTCCCAATTATAGTACCATTTAAATTGTTGCTTAAGTCTAGACAAAAGTGCATGGATGATAATCTTTGAACAAAATATAAAATTTCACTTCTAAGTATCAAAATGGTATTCTTAGTCTTACACATTACTGTTTTAATTATTATGATATTCAAAGCTTTTTATAAAATACTTTTCTGTGGATTACAGTATGTATATATAGATAAAAAATATTTAATAAGTGTGATTTCAAAAGATGTAATTTGCAATCATTAAATTTATTGAATATCTACTAATTGTCAAAGATTTTGTTGAATAATGTTCAAAAATCAACAAAAAAATGTGAATGCAGTTTAATTATCCAGAGCATTTATAGTATTATTTTTTAGCCACAATATATTTAAAGAATAAAACATGGATTGTTTGAAGTAACTGCATTATCTAAATTTGTAGATGAAGAGTCTTTGCTAAGAGTATGAAAAGAACAATTAATATTATTCTTTTGAATGTAGATGTTTAGGAGTTAGATTTATTAACAATCTTTTTATTAATTTATCAATGATGTTACATTAGCATCATCACTAGCAAATAAATATGTCCAGTAAAAAGTGGCTGAATTAAGAGAGCTGCCAAAACTCATAATACAACTGATTACTAGAAGAATTTCTGAATGAATATTCAATACCATTATTTTAAATAATACTGACTAGAACTGTAATGTATGTCAATCTGTCACTTTGAACATCTTATAAGACCTAAATTCTCATAATTAGTTTTTAGTGAATCTAATTGTGCTGATAAAAGTTTAATTCTTTTTTATTTTTCAAAAGCAATAAAGAGTTTCACAATTCAGATTATTACTGAAGAAAGTGAGTCAAAAAAATTTAAAGCAATAATAGGCATTGAAATTTTATTCAGGTATATTTAAATTTACTTTGCAAACTTTTGATTCAATTATTTGCTACTCAATTTATGAACAGCCAGAGAGAGGTTTTTTATTATTTTTCTTCATTCGATAATCATATACTATGTGGATTTTTTTAGTAGTATAGTAAAAAAGAAAAATAATTCGAAAAAAACTTATGAATTACTTATTTAATAACACTTCGGATGTGATATGTCTGGCTGTGTTGGTGAACATATTAGAGTGAATTAAATGCAAGATATCAGTAAAAACCAGTCAACACTTAGACAATCTCAATAACAATCAATAATTTCTACCTGCTGTCAAGGCAATCTCCTGTTAACATATATATATATATATATATATATATATATATATATATATATATATATATATATATATATATATATATATATATATATATATATATATATAAATATTATAATTCGATGTCTGTATTTCTTCAAATCAATATACATAAATCTTCACTGAATATTTATAAATACAGTAATTGGATATATGCAAAATATAACTTTAAAATTTTTTATCCACTTAGGTTATACTTTACATATATCTAATTACTGAATTTATAAATATTCAATTATAAGATTACATATACATATATAACATGTAAAGGTTGCAGAAAGGAGTTTGCTATTAACTGAAAGGAGACCCTTTGATTCCTCTTGGAGACCTTAAAAGAACCGAGCAAGGCAAATTCCTAATGTCCACTCCATACGTTCTTGTCGTCGCAGCTGTTATTACTATGTGATTATTCATATAGTATACAAATATGGATGGGTTTCTCACCAACATGCATAAGCCAGTGTGGTGAGTTTATTGGCTTTTTACTTCCGAGTTTAAGATCAAGAAACACCATGGTCTTTCTTCTCAGTTGCCTGCTAAGGCAGAATGAATGTATGTGTAAATGGAAAATATTTTTATAATAGATATATATATACAATCATGACAGACAAAAATAAATCATGTCCCTTATTTCCAGGAGGTTGTAAAGTCACCAACCAAGGTAGTGGTTGGTGGCTGAAGATGGAGGGTGCTAAGAATCCCCTGGTTACAGACCCAGGCTACCATTTGATGATGACTTTTTATTTAGGTATTTAAAATTGTAGATCACTTTCAAATGAAGGGATCTTGCAAGAATTAGAAGAACTGTCTTATATTAAATGGGACATTATTGAACTGTGTCAAGTTAGAAGAAAAACAGAAGAGACAATTGATTTAAAAAGTGGACATATACTCTACTTTAAAAGCACAAGTATTGGAAGTACAAGTGGAGTAGGATTCTTTATAAACAAAAAGTGGAAGAACAATATTGTGGAGATTGATGGCATATCAGACAGAGAGGCAAGATTAATTATTCAACTTAATAGCAGATACAAAATGCAGATAATTCAGGTTTATGCCCCCAACAAGTTGTCATAATGATGAAGTACTAAAAAAATTTTATATGGATGTACAAAAGATGTTTGGTCAGAATAAACAACATTTTAAAATTGTTATGGGAGACTTTAATGCTAGAATTGGTAAACAAATGAAAGATGAAAGTGCTGTAGGGAATTTTGGTTATGATTTCTGGAGTTTGTAGAAAAAGAGAAACTTTATATTATGAATTCTTTTTTTGAAAACAATGTTAAAAAGAAATGGACATGGGGGCATCCAAATGAATGTACAGCAGAATTGAATTATATTTTGACTAACAGAAAATATATATTTCAATATTGTAATGTTCTTAATATATTTAATATAGGAAGTGATCATCAATTAGTAATGTGTTAATGCTAAACTAGAGAGACAAAAATTGTTAAGGAAAACAATATTTACAGTTGATATTCCTAATCTTCAGAAATATTCTAACAAATTTAACTGGTTGATTCTATAAGCGCCATATTGAATTTTAAAAAAAAACTGATCTGAGACATAATTTTCACAATAACTTCACTTTTAATAATGTTAGACCAAAAAAATTTACATTGATAGAAACTAGAAAAAACTAAGGAAAACAATCTCTAAGACAAATAGTAATAACCATTTAACAAATAAAGCAAAAAAGAAATTTCAACATCAGACATAATTATTACTTTATTGTTTGTTCATAATTTCTAATTTATCATTAACTAAGTTTAAATTACATCTTCATTGATAATTTCTCCGTATTACTCACAAAATTATCTTTCAAAACATATATAATACTTCTTATCTGAGATAATCCATAGGTTCAGAATCTCCAAAACTAGTCACATAAGAATTCTTCATTTTTATCTTGTACCCCAAAAGTTAACAAATCTCAAAGGCATCTATAAGAAAAATATTCATCCTAATAAAAAATACAAAACAAATCATTTCCAGAAGGGTAATGGATATGCATTTGTCATTATAGCAATTGGTTTCTTGTCTATTTAAAACTAGAAATTGTAGGCTGCTGTTTGTATCATTGATAAAATGAGTTTCATATTTTCATTTTATATTTTTTATATACATTAGTGATCTTTATATTCTTTATGCACACCAGTGATGCTATCTTCTTATATTTATTGTCCCACATAGATATAATTTATTTGCATATTGCTCATTTTCTAGCTATAGACTTGAAAATAACATGATGCAAGATATGGCAAAACTACTGACTCCACAGCATGAGTATCAAAGCATAAGCAAGAATCAGAATTTGATTCTTTGCCTGCATACAATTCCATGTGGTATATGCATAACCATTGGGGATACCACTACACACACACTATTTGAGATCTCTCTTTATTAGTTTTAAGTGTTTATATTTTCACATGGTATACTATGCCCAATAAATTTTGTGATTGCTTTATCAACTGCAATCTGCAACCTTTATTTGATTATCAGTTTTTAAAATTTACATTGCACTACTCTACATATGTAAATCATTACTTGTTATACAAATATGACACAAGAGCAAACATAAACACACTAATACAAATATAAACCTACTAATAAATTATTAAACCTTTTGAAAATCATTATGTATATAAAATAAAGTTGCCTCAAACTTGGATTAGAGACACAAAATTACATTATACATTAACCAATTTTTGTCATATTTGAATACAAATTTATATACCATATAATAAAGAGCATAAATGAAATTAATATTATATAATTTATATAGTATATAGTTATACCAATACAAACAAATTAATAAATTAGTGCCATTTATCAAATAATAATAAAAAAAATTGTAAATATTATTCAAGTAATTAAAATGAATACTTTCCACCAATATTTCACGATTACATTTATATCACATTAAGGCCTTGACATGCAAATCATCAACTTTTCAATCTGTTTTATTAGCTTATAAGGCCAATAAAAATTTTCTGTTTTTATTGCCCTCGTGTAAACTAGTAAAATGAGCAGAAAATAAAAAAATTAAATGCACCTATTAATAAAAATATTAATAAAAATTTTAAATTTTATCCAATTTCAAATTGTAATACATCATTTTAAAGGTGAAATTAAACAGCAACAAATATTGGGATTTCTGTTGACATCATCCTTATAGTTTTTGTGCAATTTTAAATAGAAGACAAAATTTCAATGAATTAGCCAGCTCCCACATGCACAGGTTATGCTACAAAGATTCTACTCATTAAATTACTTTTGAAAACTGCAACAAAGATAGCTGGTAGGAAAATGCAGCAATTGACAATAAAATGTCTGCTGAGACTAGAGAATTTATGAAGAAAAGAAGAAATATGAAGATATACAAAAATGATTCATTTAAAAGGATTGAATATCTCAAATTTTGTAAAACAGTGCAGAAAAGAGTTGATAATGATATAAGAAAGTATAATTGTGAACTAGTAAGGAAAACTGTAGAAGAGAATAAAAGTCTCAAAAGTGTAAAACATTTTGGTATTGGTAGAAAATTTATATCTGCAATAAAAAAAAAAGATGGTACTATTTCTAAAAAGAGAGATGTCATCATGAAATGAGTAGAAGATTTCTATCAAGAATTATATAGTAATAAAAAACAAGTACCTCCTACATCTATTACATCTTCTGAATTGCCCAGAATTTTAAATGAAGGAGTGAGACATGCATTTAAATTTATAAAAAAAGAAAAAGCTCGAGGTAATGATAGAATTATAATTGATATTTTAAAAGAAGCAAGTAAAGAAATTGAATAATTTTTAGCAAAGTTATATACAAAATATCTAAATGATAAAGATGTATCGGATGATTGGAAGAATGCAGTATTAATACTAATATTTAAAAAAGGTGATAAAGAAGATATTAGAAATTACAGACCTATCAGTCTTTTATCAGTTTCATATAAAAAATTTTACCAAGATAATTACAACTCGTCTACAGAGAACATTGGATTTTCACTAACCAAGAGAACAAACTGGATTTAAAAGTGGTTTTATTACATTAGATCATATCCAGGTATTAAGAAAACTTATAGAAAGAATCAATGAATATGAATTGCCATTATGCTTTGGATTTGTAGATTATGAAAAGTCATTTGATTCTATAATCATTTCTTCAGTGATTAAAGCATTGATCATCAAGCTATCAGGATATTGTCATATTCTGAAGAATATTTATAAAAATGCAAGAGCAAGAATTAGATTACATAATGACACTAGGAAAGTCAACATTGAGAAGGGTGTAAGACAGGGTGACTCCATATCTCCAAAACTTTTTACAGCAATGCTGCAAGAAATATTTTGTGGATTAAAATGGAAAACTAAAGGTATTAAAGTAAATGGAGATTATTTAAGTCATTTAGATTTTGCAGATGATGTAGTTTTTTTGCAAATAATACCTTAGAGCTTCAGGAAATGTTGCAGGAGTTATCAAATGAAAGTAAAAAAATAAGACTAAATAAAAATGTTAAAAAGACTAAAGTAATGTTTAATGGATTTTCTCAAAAGATGAAAATAAAGATTGAATATGATGAATTGGAAGAAATTAGCAACTACAAATATCTTGATCAATTTATTATTACAGATGGAAACATAATAGATGAAATTAATCATAGAATTAAACTTGGTTGGAGTGCTTTTGATAGAAATAACTTGATTCTAAAAGGAAATAGCCTATATGTTTGAAAAGAATGGTTTTTAATAAATGTGTTTTCCCAGTTCTTAGTTATGGATCTGAGATTTGGACACTTAATAAAATAGCAATACAGAGACTTCAGACCACTCAGAGAAGTATGGAGAGGTGCATGTTAGGAGTAACAAGAAGAGATCGAAAATACAATATATGGATAAGAGAATAAACAGGTGTTACTGATCTCATTGAAAAAATTAAAAGACCAAAGTGGAATTGAGCTGGACATATTGTTAGAAGAGATGATAATAGATGGACCATTGAAATATTAAATGGGATTCCAAGAGATTGTAAAAGATCCAGAAAGAGACCACATGTGAGATGGATGGGTGAAATAACAAAGTGTGCAGGGTTGATGTGGAGAAGGGAAGCTAAATATTGGAGAAGATGGATTGAACTTGGAGAGACCATCCTGCAGTGGATTGATAATGGTTGACAATAATGATGATATGTATAGTAAAATTGTAATGTATTTAAAGGTTGAAAATCTTAATTAACTTTATTATAAAAATCATAAAAAAACAAGAGGAGGAAAAATTATAACATTAGTTAAAGTTCATTTCAAAAACTTGCTTTTCAACAGATTTAAGTATACATATTACTATTTAAATGTGAAAGTTTGTTTGTGACTTTATAACTCAACAAATATTGAAACAAACTTGAAGAAACTTGCTTGATTTTCTTTCATGAATTTCCATACAAAATTTTACTAGCATATACATTTTTACTTTGTCTTATAAAAAAAATGTAATTTGCAATAAAAAAATGTATGGAAAATCTATATTATAATTGTTTTAGAATGATGTCATAAATACCTAAAAAGAGGACAGTACTCATTAAAAGATTACAGAGCTGGAACTTTTTTTAAACAAAAAGTATAGATTTTGGTAAACCAAGGTAAAATTTGATTTTATAAATATATTTTAAATTAATTAAATTGCATTTATACCACATACTTGTAAACAATTTAGAGTAGTTACAATAATGAATTTGAAATTAAACTGAGAGAGTGCAAACCTCTCAAGCGCTTAGCCAATCAGATCGCAAATACTGAGACAGAGAATTTAACAAGAAAAAAGTGGTTCCACTCTCTTCTTTACTTGTCTTTCTATATATCCAAGCCAGTCCAAAGTACTTAGATCTGAAAGCGTGAATCTTAAATATCTTCACACTCAACTCACTGAGTTCTAATTATAAACATACAGCATAAAATCTTTCAATTTACTATGCAGTAGTTTTTCAATGTTATAACTTGCAGCAATATATGTAAATAATATTTATTTTATAAAGCACAGATGGTATTGAAATGTCTGCACTTTGTAAAATAAATATTATTTACATATATTGCTGCAAGTTATAACATCAAAAAACTACTGTGTAGTAAAGCGAAAGATTTCAGCTGTATGTTTATAATTAGAACTCAGTGAGTTGAGTGTGAAGATATTTAAGATTCACACTTTCAGATCTAAGTACCTTGGACTGGCTTGGATATATAGAAAGACAAGTAAAGAAGAGAGTGGAACCATTCTTTTCTTGTTAAATTCTCTGTCTCAGTATTTGCGATCTGATTGGCTAAGCGCTTGAGAGATTTGCACTCTCTCAGTATAATGAATTTGATAAATTCTTTTAGGATTTTGATATAACTATATATTTAACATGTATTAAAGTAAAATTTAAAAAGGCATGGGTACAGCAGAAGAAAAACTATTGAATTTGATAAAGTTTTATTATGAAACTTTTAATGTCAATTTAAATATATTTAATGCATGTAAAAGTAAATTTTAAAATGCCACAGATACAGCAATAAATTACTACTGAATTTGACAAACTATTACCATTTCCACTTACGTATATTCTCACATGATAAAGTAAGTTTTAAATATACATAATTAACATGTGAGAAAGAAAATTTTAGGTATTTGCCTGATTTTAAAGATATAAGTCTTTATTAATTAACTAAAATACTAATATAGATTTATATTACTATATATATTGTGACGACCACGTAAAGTCATCGTCACACGTATATATTTATTAATAAAATTAGATAAATTAGCTATTAGAAAGTAATAAAGGTAAATGGATTAGCTAATAAATTTTAAAAAAAAGAAGGAAAAGAAAAAAGTTGAAATTCAAATGTCGAAATTACTTTGGATTTTTGTAATAGTAAGAGAAGGGGAGGGGGGTGCATAAAGAAATGCGTCTCTTTCTCTCTTTTAAAAAAAACGAGTAAGTTATTTCTATTTATTGTGGGAGAGGGGAAGGGGATGCATAAAGAAATGTGTCTTTTTCTCTCTTGTTAAAAACTATATTGTAACAAGTTAAAATAAATTATAAACATAAATTTGAAAATGAATTGTAAACTTTTAAGTAAAAATTAAATGTAATATGAAATATAAAAACAATATGGCCGTATAAATTAGAGGTGTTAAAGTCTGTTGGACTAATTAAATTCCTCAGACAAAGAAAAATGTATAACAAGGAAAAGCTTATAATTACAGCTAAATTAATTAAAACCTACATTCCAGCCACTAATTAAACAAATAGGTTGATAAGAGTTTGTCAGAAATCTAAAACATTAATTAAAAATTTACAAAAACAATGAACAAAAGAAAGACAGTAAGACCAGAGTGACAATTATTATCTGATCGGTAGGAGGAGAGATTTTGAGGAAGCAACAGCGAAAAGAAAATGAAAGAGGTGCACAGCTAGTGGCGTTAAAGAGTCGTGGGTTCGTATTCAATCCATCTCACTACTGACTCACAATGTAAGATCTATGCCTGACCTGCTAGAGAGACTGCCACTTCTGTGACTGACAACTTAAAATCTACCTAAAGATTCGACAAGAAGTAAAAAACTGGAACGAGAAATAACCCCACAAACTGAGAGAGAAAATCAATCCAGCCAAGAGTGAAGGACATACCATCTCTACAAAAAAAGGGATGATCTCCCACTGGATGGTAAAGAGTGCTCAAAAGAAATACCCATGGAAACAACTACAATGAAAACCTAGGTAAAAAGCATGCATGCATTTTAATTTGTTTAATATTCATAAATAAATAAACAAGGAACAATCTTGATAGATTTAGAACTCTACCCAATAGGACTTCAAAATAACTTTAATATTTGATGTTTTATTATAGCCATGTATTTATATGTGTGTGTTTTTTTATTATTGTTATCATGTATTTTTTTATATAAAAGTGAGTGTTATTAAACATATTTATTCGTAAATTGCGGATACTTGCTTTATTCTCCTATCACCAAGCTACGACGGGAGGGAGGGGGAGAAACAATAATTTAGTGATTAAAGGGTAAGGCTTATTTTAAAAGATATTCGTGTGCTGCTTGTTTGTGAGAATTTCCCAATTATAAAAAAGAAATAGCAAGCGCTGGACATTTGTTAAATTTCTTGAAATAGTTAGCTTTGTTCAGCAGCTGAGGGTTCTTGATCGGGAAAAATAATGGCAAGATAATATGTACATATTGCCTCAGGGTTTGGTCAAGGGTATAGATATCAAGTTAAATTGTATCTGTATTAGATCTCTGCTTGCATTGTAATGGCATTGGCTATTAATTAAAGTGACTGATAAATTCGTACTAAAACTAAACTAAATAAACAATATCCATTACAGTTGGAGGCTAAGCCGCGATATTTCGGTTAGCAAAACTGATAGTAAACAAATAAGAATAAATAAATGAAAGGAAGAATCAAAGTTGAAAAAAGGATTAAAGTATAATAAATAAGTATAATATAAAATAAAATAATCAAAATAAAATAGAACTAAGAAAGTATAAAAATAAAATCAAACCATCCAAATAACCATTTCCGTTACAATATATATATATATATGAAAGTTTGTTTATTTGTAACTTTATAATTCAACAAATATTGCAACAAACTTGAAGAATCTTGTATGATTTTCCTTCATTTTTGTATAAATTTTTTTTAGCATTTTTAATTAATTAAATTGCATTTGTACCACATAGTTAATGACAAGTTAGATAATTTATAATAAGAAATTTGATCATTTTTTAGAATTTTGGTGTAAATATTGTAATGGTCAGGTTCATAGGCTTCGTTAACATAGTGCAGAATTTGACCACCAGGCAGAAGAACAACACTATAAGTAGGGAAACTATACCAGCAGTACTGAGTTCGAACATGGTTTATCAGTTTCCACAATCCACACTATGAAACACCGCATCTGATGCTACATTAGTAAACATTTCTTTAGGCTCAGGGATCAGGGGGATACAATAGACTCATTATTTTATTTTAGAGTTAGCCATCTAATAACAATAAATCTAGACATTTATATATATTTAAATAATCGAGGAGATACTATTCTGAATGTGTGTCAAACAAATAAACACATGTTGGTTAGACGTATGATTTGAAATTATTTTAATGAATACATTTAATAATAATGAAGTTCTGGTAGTGGTATTATTATCCCGATACTTTTTATATTTACAAAATAAGATACAATTATTTATTAATGTAATTTAGCTACTTGAATGCTTGGGATAAGTGTTTACAAGATCATGCCTCTGAAAATTTAATATCTTTTGCAATGCGAGAGTTTGAATCAGAAAATAATAATTGCAGTTGTGGACATATAAATTTATTCAAGTAAATAAAAGATTTACCTTACAGAAAGAATTAATTATGGGAAGACATTGATCTGAGAGTGAATTCATGCCAGATAATGTAAAGATGGAGTCGTACTTGAAATACTAAAATTAATTTATGAAGAAACACATGGTTCATTTAGAGATGTGATGTGAAGGTGGCAGTATGTTGAAACTGTGGAGCCAGTGGATAAATTTAAAATGACAGGTTGGCATTTGCCATAGGCCCAAAAGGTAAAGTGGTCACATTAGCATTATCAGGTGTAAGGGACTGTGCCTCAATTACTCCCTGACTGTGTGACAGGTGTCAAGTCCTATGGGAACAGTAATGTCTGCTTATATAAAATGACGAGGATACAGTATTCACTGTTGATCTGGGATATCCAAGGCTCGAAGATGGGTTATTGCATCTCTAAACTGTCACACATATATCTAATGTAAGTATCAAATCGGACTTACTTTTAAAATTAAATTTAAAATTTACGACTTGGCCTCCCAATACCAACATTTAATAAATTAACTTATTTTGCCCTCAAATAAATGTAATTAGTGGATTTTTTGAAATACACTAGCTTTATTATTAAAATTCAAAAGCAGGTTTAAAGGGAATTTATAAGTTTGGGATTGTTATTTTAAGAATTAATATGTCTGCCACCTACTTCGTGGTAGACTCATATTTACAATAAGGAAAACAATGAATGCGTATCGATTAATATAGAACTAATTTGAACAAAATAATTTAACATGAACAATTATCAATAATATGACTTGCAAGACATGCATCATTATTTCATGTAATCATTTATTCTCTAGAAAATTATGGTGATTTCCGAGCTGACCAGCTAACACAAGTACATAAAAGAGATCTATGATTCGATCACCACACAATATGGCAACCATTTTAATTATTATTTACATTTAAAGATCGGTTGAGTCTGGTCAGAAATCTTATAGGCATGTTATTATTAAAGTAAAAAATGCAAAATAGAAATATATACCCAAGAAAGTAGAGAAGAGTCAGGTAAGCCAAATTATTAGAATAGATTTACAGAGTTTAGATTAATAAGTATATTTTATAAGTACACAATTTATAAAGCTTGGAAATAGAAATTTAGAGTACTCTAAAGACCTTGGGTATAGGTGCCTGTTTTATAAGGAGATGAATTTTCACATTTCAGATTAGTTGTATATTGTCCATTTAGTTTGTAACAGCAGCTTCCCTTTCCTAGCACTCAGGTTATGGTATTGCTTTTGATATTGATGGTAACTTTCCATCTATCTTGATAGCAGATTCCCATTACTCAACTTCTGAAGGGCACATGTGGAGATTCAGGCATTTGGCTGACCATTTCTAGAGGAAAATAGCTCCTTCACTTTCTACTCAAACATTTAAAAATATTCCCATCTATGAAAAATAATTTCTGATGGCCAGAAGCACACGAATCAAATCAGGATTTACAAGCCTCAAGACAAAGCAAAGCACAACTAATTAAATTAATTTTGTTCTTTTATACTGACCATGTTTTATTTTTATCTTTCAATTTTCAGATCGACCTATTTGCTCCTAGGAGAATCAATGCATTAGTCAAGAATTAAAGATTTTAATTAAATCAGAAAATTATATTTTCTATTGTTCAGATTTGTTTTTACACCTTTTAACATTTTGCCACAATTAAAACTTTTAGGAAATTTTTTTCTAATTAATCCATTATCTCTCAGTGACCATGATTTGCAAAATTTCAAATACACAGGGGATTTATAATTTATTTTTAAAATTAAAATCGAGTTTCAAAGTTATTATTTTAAAATAAGATTTTAGAAAATTTGAAATAAATGAATGAAAGTTTATAACTTAAAATAAAATAGATAAATCTATATATAAACATTATATTACTTAAAAAAAGAATTTTGAAATCATATCAAAATATTTTAATTTACTGTTTAAATCTGCTATCAAAGTGTGTGTGCATTTACAGTGAATTCGACAGATGCTTATATATTTAATACCGCTACACACACAATTCAATACCAAAAGTTTAAATTTAGGTAGGATAAAGATGGTGGGTGAGAGATGATAGAAAAAGTGAAACTTAAGATTTGAATTCAAATCTTACTGTTTCAATATATATTTAGCACACATTAAAATAAAATTTTAATTGGCAGGTACAGCAAGAGAAATACTACTGAATTTGATAAACTTTTACCATGAAATCAATAAAGTTTTAGGGATATCAGTTTAAACATATTTAACAAATAAAAAGGTACAATTTTAAATGTCATGGTTACAGCAAGAGAATTACTAATGAAACAGTAGGATTCGAATCTTAAGTTTCACCTTTTTCTATCATCTCTCACCCACCACCTTTATCCTACCTAAATTTAAACCTTTTGGTATCGAATTGTGTGTGGTGTAGCGGTATTAAAAATATATAAACATCTGTCAAATTTACCGTAAATGCACACACTTCGATAACAAATTTAAAACAATAAATGAAAATATTTGATACAATTTTAAATTTCTCTTTTAGTTATATAATGTTTATATAACTTTAACTATTTATTTTAAGTTATAAACTTTCGTTCATTTATTGCTGGTTTTAAAAATCTTATTTTAAATAATAATTTTGAAATTTGATTTTAATTTAAAGAAAAGTAAAAATAAATTATAAATCCCCTTTGTACTTGAGATTTTGCAAGTCATGGTCAGTGAGAGGTAATGGATTAATTAGAAAAATTCCCTAAAAGTTTTAATTGCTAAAAATGTTGAAAAGGTAAAACAAATCTAAACAATAGAAAATGTAGCTTTCTGAATTAATTAAAAATCTAAAACTCTGGCTAATGCATTGATTCTCCTCAGAGCAAATGGATTAAGCTAAAAATAAACAGATAAAAATAAAAGATAAGATAAAGAAAGAGAGAAGGACATTTTGACTTCTAATTTTTTTAATTAGACTTTGTGCTGTGCTCTTGCTTGGTTTGGAGGCTTAGAGAATCCTGAATTAATTTGTCTATTATAAAATGACTGAGTAGAAAGTGCCTGGACTATTCTCCTCTGGAGATGGTCCTCCACATGTGCCCTTCACAAATTGAATTATGAGGATCTGCTGTCCAAATAGTCGGAGAGCTACTGCTGCTATTGAAAGAAATACCATAACCTAAGTGCAGGAAAGGACTGCTACTGCTTAAACTAAATGAACAATTTGCAACTGACCATGGAACATGAAAATCTCCTTATAAAACAAGTACCTGTACCCAAGGCCTTTATAGTACTCTAAATTCTATTCATAAGCTATAGCTAACTCTACAGAAATTGTACACTTATAAAATTACATGTTAACCTATTCTGTAAATTCTTTTAATAATTTAGCTTACCTAATCTGTCTATTTCTAGGGTATATATTTCTACTTTTACATTTTTTTATTTATTTAATGATAGCATGCCTATAAGCTTTCCGACTGGACCTCACCAAATTTTAAATGTAAATCCTAATTAAAACGTTTGCCATCTTGTGCGGCAACCAAATAGTAAATTTTTTTTTATACTTATGTTGGCTGGTCAGCTCGAAAATCACCATAATTCTCTAATAAATAAATAAATGATTGCATGAAATAATGGATGCATGTCCTACCACTCATATTATTAATATTTTACTTATGTTGGATTATTTCGTTCCAATTAATTTCATCTTAATCAACACACATTCATAGTTTCACTTATTGTAAACCTGGGAGTTTACTACATAGCAGGTGGCGGACATATTAGTTCTCAGAATAACCATCCCAACTTACAAATTACCTTTTGAACTTGCTTTTAGTTTTAAATAATAAAGTTAGTATTTCGATAAATCCATTAAGTACATTTCTTTGAGAGCAAAATAAGTTATTTATTAAATGTTGGTAATGTGAGACCGAATTATAAATTTTAGATTAAATCTTATGTTAGATATACATGTGTTATAGTTTAGAGATGCGATAATCCACATTTGAGCCTTGAATATTCCGGATCACACAGTAAATACTGAATCCTAGTTGTCCTACATAAGTGGACATAAGGAATGTTCATGTGGGGCTTGATGTCTGTCATGCAATCAGGGAGTAATTGCGAAACAGTCCCTTACACCTGATGATGCTTATGTGACCTCTTTATCTTTGGGCCTATGGCAAATGCCAGCCCATTATTTTAAATTCATCCATTGGCTTCACAGTTTTAACATACTGCCACATTCGCATCACAGTTCTAAATGTACTATGTGTTTCTTTATTATTAATTTTAGCCTTCCAAGTATGACTCGGTATCTACATTATATGACATAAATTCGCTCTCAAATCAATGTCTGCCCATAATTAATTCCTTATAAATACCTTATTTAATTAAATAAAATATATGACCACAGCTGATATTATCATTTTCTAATTTAGACTCATGCATTGCAAAAGACATTAAATCCCCGAAGGCATGATCTTGAAAATACTTACTCAAGAATTCAGGTAGCTGGATTACATAATAAAATAATTGTCCTTCATTGTAAATATAAAAAGTATCGGAATACTAATACCGCTACTAAAATTTCGGTATAATTAAATGTTATAATTAAATATTTTTTAGTATGATTAAATGTTATAATTAAATAATTTCAAACCATACGTCTGCAGTCATATATTTATTTGTTCAACAGACATTCAGTGTACTATCTCCTCGATTATTTAAAATATATAAATGTCTAAAATTAGTATTATTATCTGTCTAACTTGAAAATAAAGTCTAGAGTCTCTCACATCTCCCTAATACCCATGCCTAAAGAAATGTTTAATAATGTAGAATCAGATGCTTTGTTTCGTAGTGTGTATTGTGGAACCAATAAACCATGTTCGAACTCAGTACTGCTGGTGATGTGATGTATTATGGCTTCTCCTTAAACGAAGTCAAGAATATCTCAGCAATTATGCCCAGATAAACCTGTTAGCCACTTTATTTAGCTTCACTACCTATGGTGCTGCTTTTCTGTGGGGTGGTCGAATTCTGCACTAGGTTAACAAAGCATACAAATCTGACCATTACACTAATGAATCTGATAAACTTTTACCATTTCTTTTTACGTATATTCTCACATGATAAAATAAGCTTTAAATATATATAATTAACACGTAAAAAATAAAAATTTTAAATGGCATGAATACTTGCCTGACTTTGAAGATATTAGCCTTCATTAATCAACTAAAATAAAGTAGGTATGATAATAAAAAGATAGGCTAAATATAATAACTAAATAAAATTAACCATTAGGAGTAGGATCCCATTATTTATCTTCTAAAAATGTCAACTTACAATAAACTTTAAAATGCTAACTTTTCTACGGTATTCAAAAAATATTTTTTTTGTTATCCTTGATTTATGTATTATGTACCTATTATATATATAAGCTATAGATTTTTGTTTTATGAAACTTAGATAAATTTAAGCAATAAGTCAAGAAATATAAACGCAAGCAGTAGTCTTATATTATTTATATTGGAAAAAATGTCAATTTAAAATAATTTTAAAAAAGCTGACTTTTTTCTACAGAACTTTATAAATTATTTGAAACAATATTGAAAATTATCAAATACAATAAATTATTTACTTTTAAAAATAATAGCAGTACGTGTAATAAATTAACAAGCTTTTATTAAATGCTTTATAAATTATATACTCCAATACAATATTTTAAAGAATCATAAAAATATATTTTTATCATTCCTTATATATACAACATGCTAATATTTTACAGTTTTGATAGTAAATAGCTAAAGTATGTTATTATACAATAATGTATTGATTTGGAGCTGGTAATTCAGGTACCTTACAGAGGGTACCAGTCACTTTTTACTTGGACATATATGTTACAATTACAGCCACTCTCAATGATAATATTTGGTAATGAAGTTCATTAAATTATATGCAAACATGAAAATGAATGTAGGCACTTACATCAATGCCTAATGAAAACCAACTATCTTATAAATTTATCGTCACAAAACATCATCATCCCCATATGTCAACATAATAATATTTATTAATTAAATTAAAAATGCATGATTCTATTCAGGAGATTAATAAATATATATATTGAAAACATATAAATACATATGTATTACAAAGAGAATGACAGAAATTGTATCTCTTGAAACTTAATTATCATATACAAATGATATATGCAATTATTCATGTTAGAAATGCATGATTCTGATTAATAGAATAAAATTTAACAATAAAATTCTTGAGAAAAAATGCATATTTAAATAAATAATAACTTCTAAATAACATGTCAGGAATAAATTCTATGAAATTAATTATTATTTACAAATTATTATTTGTAATTCATCAACTTTGTTATATGTTTTGACATGTCTTGGATATATTACATATATCAGAAAGTATGATTAATAATTAATAATACTAATTAGTTTATCATGTGAGAAATATATTTAAAATAAAATACAAAAAGTCGATTTTTTTATTAGTAAAAATGCTTGTAAAAAGTTAAACTTTTTGTGTATTCCTGTTGATAACTTGTCTTATTATTTCATTTAAATTCTGCATAAATATAGAAGTTGCAGAAACAGCTATATATTGCATTATATTGTTTTATTCTATTAATATGAGAGGAATTGCGGGTAGAGGTAGTATATATACATATCAAGAATAAAATGTCTGCATCTTATCATAGCAAATACAAAGAAAAAATGATTAAATATTGAAAAAAAAAAAAAAAAAAGGGGGGGGGGGCTTATATTTTTAATTCTTCTGTCAGTAAGGATTTTATAATTTCAAATGGTTTCTTAGTAATATCATTATAATCAAGGACTTACCAATTATCACCAATGATAATTTTTCATTCTATACACTAGTCCTTAATAAATTATCATGGTAAAGGTTTCACTACAATGAATGATTACATTCCAAATTATTTTTAAAAAAACTTTCAAAGACAAGATTTAAAAAAAGTCTATTTAAAATTCAATTACTCATTGCAAATTAAAGTGTATAAATAAAGAATATTTATTAGTTGTTTTCATTAATAAATTAAGGTAAATTGCTTCAAATCGCTTGATAATAAAATCCTAAGTGAGATTACATTGGAAACTTCAAAAATTTGCTTATTTAAAAAAAGCAACTGATGGCAAACATTTCTGACTTGTAATTTAAAATTGAGTGAAGAATTTATATATTAGAAGTTGGTAAAAAAGTCTTTTAAATAAACAAGTTGAAATTACTTAAATATAAAAATAAAAAGTTATTTGCATATACTCAGTAATGCTTCTTATGCTTTGTTTTGGGTGTTATTATGCTATTGCGATTACTATATCTTTTCTTCATTATTTTGCTGCTATCTATAATGTTAGATTACTGTGCACAGTTTTTTGTCATAAAGATCATTTAAAAATTATTAACTGGAAAAAATTTGAAGATAGCAGCACCATTGGATGTTTAGAAAATTAGAATATATAATTTGCATATGAATGAAATCAGATCTATTTTAATCTCAATAGAAGTGACAATTTCTGATTGGTGGATTATTTGATCTTAGCATAATTTTTCTAATTTGTCATAAAAAATGAAATTTTCAATAATTTATTTACATATTTAAGATTATTTAAGCAATATTTTTATAAGATACTTATTTTAAACCAAAAACTTACAAGATTCAAATTAGATTTTATTTGGAAATATTTATTTTTAAGAAAGCAGAAGCAGTTTCTTCTGGATAACAAGAATGGCTTTTTATCAACATTGGTAAAGTTACTTTAAAATTTTAATAATGAATTTAATTATTTTTAATTTATATGTTTCTTTTTAATCCAATTTTATTTTAAACTTTAAAAATGGAATTCAAATAAAAATATTTTATTTTATTAACTTTTTGAATAGACAAAATTATATCCAATATGCAAGTTTTCATTGTTATAATTAAAAAGTTTGTTTAGTAATTTATTTTTGTATTTTGTAAAGCTCAAATATTTGAAAGCTTACATTTGTAATAAATAATGTAAAAATTAGCAAGACGTGATACAGAAAAAAAGTTTAATTATAAAAATAAAATGCTATAAATATTCATGAAGTTTTCACTAGGTTCTTCCAAATAAGAAGAGAGAAGTTAGATTTTGAACAGATTTAAAAGAACAATCATAACCTTTATTTTTTAACCCTTTTACTTAATCAATTTTTTGGAAAAGCTACTAATATTAAAATTTGGGATTCGTGGGATTTGATTTGTTGAAGTTTTGCTTCCATGATGTTTTTGGAAGTTAATGGCAGTTGAGGAAGGTTAAGGAATTAACCAAAAGTACATCTGTACATTGAAAAACTTTATATAATAATTAATTACTGTTGTTTTTAATTAACAGACACTTTATTTGTGTGTGTGTCTATATATAATTAAAATTATAAAGCTCTTTTATTATAAATAATTAAAATATCAGCATATCTAGAATAATATATTATTTCTGGACTAATTTTTTTTTTTAATTACATTTTCTAATTTATTTATAAATATAGATTCACAACAAATATAGATACAAAAAATATCAGTCATTAAAAATTTTAAATATAGAAATGATAAATATAATCCACTTTAAAATGTAACTGATTTACAAAAGAATCAATTTATTAAATTATATAAAGATTATGAATATAACCATAAAAATATCAAAAATATACTTTTTAATTATAAAAAATTTATATTAAATAATATTTCTATACAAAATGATTATAATGATGATAAAAACAATAATTCAAATAAGAAATGGATTAAGTTTTTATATTATCCCAGAATAAATAAAAAATAAAAAAAAATATATAGATAAATGGTGAAATAGTAAAAGTTTAGAAAAATTAATAGGTAATTATAAATTAAGAGACAATATAAAATATAAAAAATCATATATAAAATTGTGACCATTACAGTATGATTAACTATGTTAATACAGGAAACAGATAAGTGCTAAAGACTATAAAATTCAATTAATAGGCAATTCATACATTCTCTACTTAATTTATAAATATAAAATAGATGCTATAAAAATTGTATACTTTTAAGTGATATTAAAGATTGAAAAGAAGACAAATATATGAAATATCATATTAAGCATAACTTAAATAATTATATGAATATTTATGAAACTTCAATTGGTCAATTAAAAGTGAATGGAAAATTATAAGGTAGTACACCTGGGTCTCATTTTATGCAGATTATTTTAATACGGTTTTGAAGTTATGCGATTCATGTTTCTTAATATTTTTCATATTTCACTATATTTATTAGATATCAAAAAATTTAAATTATTAATAACTTATTTTGACTTGAAATATTTTTTGTTTTCAAAAATATAACATTATATTAGCAGCTAATGTGAACATGGCCTGAAGCTATATTTAGAATAAATAATATACTTATACTAATGAGTAAATAATAATAATAGATTTATACTTATATATAAAAATATCGCAATAAATATTCAAAAATTTTAAACATTTAAAATGTATTTTGTTAGGTATAACAGAAATAAATAATGTAGATTTTTAAAAAATAAATAATGAAGATTTTATTGATTTTATAAACTGAAAATAATATTTTTAATGATAATGTATAATCTTTTTGTTTTGATTGCGATCCTCATTTTTTTAATGTAGAAATAAAATGTGAACATTTAAAATTTATTTCAGTAGTAAAAATCAGTTGTCAATATAAAATCATTAACACAGCACAAAACTGAAATTGGCACTAGTTGTTTAAATAGGATGGAGCAGAATATGGTAAAAATTAGAGTGGGGAATGGAAAATAAAGTGGCTAACAAGTTTCTCTGGGCATAATTGCTGAGAGATTCTTGACTTCGTTCAAGAAGAAGCTACATCACATCACATCGATGAATATGATTTCTTACATTTACAAACAAACCGCACATTCGAAAATAGCGATAATGATTAAAATAAGTATGAAAAATGTCAAATTAAATAGTGTAGATAATAAAAAAAAAGAAAAAAAAGTTTGTCTTGTACCAATTTTTATATTTTTTATTCATCATACTTTATTTCCTTATTTTTTTAATGTGAATTTTAAAGTAATTTTTCCTTGTTGCTTTACTTTTATGTGAATTCTAAAAATTGCAGACCCTATCCCTCCTTTTTTCAAGGTAAGTTAAGTCTATTTTTGTACGATTTTTTTAATGTGGGTTTTCTGTGGAACCTATCTACTGCATAAAATGAGACCCAGGTGTATACATATTTTATAGAATATGTTTTATTTATTTTGTATACGGTTGTTATATAATCAATTCTTCAAAATTTTATTGAATCATTGTATCATAATTTTATTAAGTGCTTTTATATAAACTTGTCCTGTCTGTATTTACATTTTTGAATTAATAAAAATCTGTCCCCATGTAGAACTTGAATTCAGATCCTTATTCTTCCCAAGAAAATTTCTTGACAATTGAGCCAACAGAAATATTCATTTTTTTTTTGTAAAATAAAATTTTAATATTGATTTATCTCATACTTAATTAATCAAATTGATTAAAATAAAATATATTTAGTGAAAACATTATATTTGTAGAAGAAAATGTTCTTAATTTTGATTTACTTACTTAATTAAAATAATTAAAAAGCCAATACATAAATATTTTTACATAGATGATCACATGATATTTAAATTTAGAATTCATTTGTTAGAGAGTGTATTTATTTTCATGTCTTGTTATTAAATTATAATTTTTATCAGATTTTTTTGTAGTTTTAGTCATTTTTTAAAATAATATGTAAATATAACTAAAAAGTAAAAACAAGATATACATAAAATATATTTTTAAAAATACTTTTATGTAAATAGCTGACTAAAAAGTACAAAATAACAAAACAATCCTCTCTCAGTTAATTTGCCTTTTTGGAAAATGTCAGCTTTTAAGAATCTAGGTTGTTATAAAACAATTGGATATTTCAGGAATATTGTCATTTCACAAAAGCATTTGGGATCTTTTTCATCTTTATGACTTATTTGAGCCTCAAATGCTTTTATGAAATAACAATAGTTCTGCAATTTCCAATTGTTTTATAACAAATTTAGATTTTTAAGATATCAGATATTTTCCAAGAGTGGCAAATTAACTAAGAGGGGATTAACTTGTTATTTTGTACTTTTTAGTCTGCTATTTAAATAAAAGTATTATTTTTAAAAAAATATTTTTTATATATCATTTTATTTTGTTATTTTATTTCCATTATAGAACATTAGAGAGTGTTCTATCTGCAATTATTGGTTACCATTAAAATAGATGCTTAACATTTGAAAATGGTAGAAACCATATGCTGAAAAAGGCTTTTTATGCACAATTATTTTTAATATGTATATATAGCTGTTGCAAATGATATTTTTATTATTTATATGAAAAAACAGCATAATAAAATTTATTAATTTCAATTTTTGATATTTCAAAAAAATCATTATCTTTTATTTATTTCATCAGATGACCTTATGAAAAATAATGGATTGAGATCTCTATTTTATAAGACTTTCAACTTTGCATTTTTTAAAAATATATTCATAATTATCGCTTCTCTTTTATGTTTAAAAAACTATTTCTCAATAAGAAATATTTACTATTATAAACATGTATACTTTTATTTTTTTAATATTAATTACATACACTAACACATGACAAGTTCACAATAATAGTTTTCCATAATGCTTAAACATATATCTTAGTCATTAGTAAGTTCTATTAACAAATACTCAATTTTATGCTTGAATATGTATATATGTCAGGAGGTAATATTGAAAAATACATCTATATATTTATATAGGCTTGCTGCAAAAGATCACCATGTTAATGGCAGAAATCTGTTTCAATCACTTGATATTACAAATTTTGATTAAAAATATTTTGTACTATTTTAATAAAAATTAGCAGCTATTAAGCATTATAGGAAAAAATATAATAAAGAAAGTGTGCAAAAGATATATGTGTGTATCAATTTAGACTATTTTAATTATACTCTATCCCAGGGGTCAGCATCCTTTTAGTCATGACATGCTGAACCTATGTTACAATGTTATTCCGCATGCCAACATGATTTTACCAATCTTATTATATTATATACTATCAAAATTGGTTCAGTTATAATGGGCTTCAAAGTTATATATATATTATAGTATATAATATATATTACTATATAATATATACTTTTGAAGTCCATTATAACTGGATCTTATATTATTGGTCATTCAATATTTTAAGATACACAGAATCATGTGGAAAAAGTACCTTTTGTTAAATTTGTAATTTTTAACATGCTTATTAAAAATTATATTACAAATTATAAATTACAATTTTTTATCTATATATAATTTAAATAAGAAAAAAATATCATGAACTCTAATATGATTAGCCATTTTTTATTATTAAAATAAATTAATGTGAATCTTGTCCTTGTACCTCTTTGCTCAATGTCAGGTGTGTAATTGGTCACTTTTAGCTTCATGCATGCTTTGAATGTTCAGGTGTTAAGCAACTTCTTTGTGAACTCAAAATATTTTTCATATGTAAGAAAATTTGTTCACATAAGTAAGTTGAATCAAATGCTAAAAGCAAAGCACAAGGAGTTTTTTTCAAAGAGTTAAGTCTTTCAAGTAATGATGTCCAACAATTGAGAATGACAGTCGACCTTTCTAGATAGTTCCCTTCAAGAGTTTTTCCACAATTCTACAAATTTAGTTTTCCAAAATTCTGATGACATTAATTCGATTAATTCCATTTCAAAACTATCAATATATATCCCCTCAAAATGAGATAAATCAAATGGAGTCATCTTTAAATCAATTAAGTCAGGTTTGATGAGGAAAAAAAATATGGGTGTGTGTATTTGGAAATCTTCACATTGTTTGGAAAATTCTTTTCTGAGAGCTTCAGTGTACTTTTGAAGTTCATCTTTGTTAATGTTAAATTGATTTGCATGGGCCTTTACATTTGGAAAGTACATGTAGGTTCTAGTGGTAATATCATGCCAAAATATATCTAATTTTGATGCAACTCCTTTTCAATATTCAAAAAGTTCTAGTACTGTTTGACCCTTCCCTTGCAAATGCAAGTTTAATTCACTCAGGTGTTGAGTTATATCAGTCAGAAACATTAATGTGCATAACCAGTCTTCATCATCTATTTCTGGGTGTTCTTTTTTCATCAAGAAACATCTTGATTTCTTTCAGACACAATACAAACCTATTCAAGACATTACCTCGACTAATCCAATGAACATTGCTGTATAGAGGAAGTTCCATATATGCACTATTCATTTATTGCAAAAGAAATTTAAATTTCCAATGTAATGAAGAATGAGAAACTATGAAATTAACTATTTTAATGACAGTGTCCATTACAGAAAGTATTGTGATAAGATTTTTGCAACTAAATTTTCCTGGTGTATAATGCAATGGAAATTCAATATTCAATGTAGTAACACTAAATATTTTATTTATGTTAATTTTCTGATTTTCAAAATAATTGAAAAAAATGCAGTGAAAATGTCATGTCCCTTTGTTGTACCAGTAAGAGGAATCAAACAATACAATTCTTCATAAATATGATTGTTGTCACAATATCGTGCAACTATTGCTAGGGATGCCACATTATTTACATCAGTGCTTTCATCAACAGCAACACTGAATGCAACAGCTTGTTATAAGCTGGTCTTCTGTTTTGTTGTTAAATCTTCAGCCATATCAGTTATTTGTCTTTGAATTGATCTTGCAGAAGCTGGTATTTCTTGAATTCGAGAGAGTATTGTTTGTTTATTTGGTAGATCATTGAACAAGATTTCAGCACTTTTCAAAAACATTCCTTTGATGAATTGTCCATCTGTGAAAGATTTGCTTTTCAAAGCCACACAATGAGCAACTGTACAACTATATTTGATGGCTTTATTTTGGGTTCCAAATATTTGATTAAAATAAGTAGTTTGCTTCTTAAAGACAGAAACAGCTCTTTTTATAGCTTCACTTTTCTCATCTGAGTTTTTAAATCTAAACAGATGTTTAGTTTGATAATGTCTTTGTACACTTGAAGTACAACACACAATACTTTCACAGCATAATGTACACACAGCATGATCCTTTTGCTGTACAAATCCATATTCATTTGCCTAAGAATCTTGAAAAGAGCGAATATCACGTTTTTGTCGTTTGTGGGATATTTTGGGAATTTCACAATCAATATGCCAAGAGAATTTATTTTTTGAAAGAAACTCCACCAATGAGCATCAATTATTTACCATTCAACTACTGAAAATAGCTTTCTAGAATTGATAACATAATAAGTTTTTTATTTGGATTACAATCCCATTTTTTAATATTATCAGAAATAAAATGTGAATATATAGAATTTATTTTGCTTGCAAACAAAAATATTTTTTAATGAAGTCAAGTGTATTATTTTCTGATAAATAATGATTTAATCGTAAATTCAATGTTGAACATGAAAACAAAAAAAAAGATGCTATAATTAAAATATAGTTTTTTACTATTTCAATTCATTCCAAGTGCCATTGATAATTGTTGGTGTGCCAAGCATGGCACATGTGCCATAGGTTGCTGACCCCTGCTCTATCCAAAAGAACATGTAAATAAACAAAAACTAAAAACAATACATTTAAAAATATAGTCAATTTTACAAATCTGCATCATAAACAGTATGTCAGAAGCCTTTTTTTTTGTTTTGAAGTGCATTCATTAAATCTAATGTGATTTAATTTACTAACTATATTTTCTTTATGATAAATAAATTTAAAAAAGTTACAGGCAATTTCCTTCATCTTTTTACATCCAAAAGTTCAATATAATACAGTAAATTTGTTTAATAAAATGTTTTGAAGCTTAATTTGAGATAATTTATGAAGTACATTCCTTAAATAATAAAATGAAAGTTATCAATTAATGGTAAAAAAAAAGTCATTTTCAAAAGTGGGATATATGTTCAAAAAGAATGAATTATGTATTAAAAAAATAAAATAAAAACATATTCAATGACCATTGTTTGCACCCCTGAAATGGCTAAAGTTATAATTATGATAAAAAAAATTTTTTTGGGCTAGACAATAACATATTTTAATAGGAGTTATTCTATTGTGTTAGAAAACTTACAATATGTGTTAAGAGTCTGATACTTAATTGTCCATTTTATTTTTTAGAAAATAAAAATACTGTGCATATAGTTAAATATGCTTTTTCAATTTATTATTAATGACTATATTATTATTCTTTTTTAATTTTGTTTATATTATATTACTTTGTATATAAATATATATACTATAGTTGGAAAAAAGTATGTTATATATCTGTAAATCTATAGAAGTGTGATATATTTCTAATAAAAAGTATATATTATATTATAAAAATCTTGCTATATACAATATACTCAGATGTCAAACAAAGTGAATACTTCAGCTCTAGTGAAATTATATTGTGCAGAGATGAAAGCATGTTTCTTCTGCACTTGCATAACATAGATTTTTGTTTACATTAATAAAGCAAAAAATAAATGTATACTTGATCTTTTCATCTTTTTATTTATTTTTTGTAAAATTATTAAATATTTGTTGCTTAATAAGTATATGAAGTTTACATTTAAATTTTATTTGAAAATATTAGCTTTTTGGCAAAAAATTAATCAATTGAAAATTTAGTGACTTTAAAAAAACTTTTATTGAAATAATCTTCTTACTATTTTTGCTATTCTTTTTGAAATTAAAAAATGTCTTAAATATATAGATTTTTCACATAATTTTTTTTGCATTAAAATATATTTATTAGCTCTGAATTTCAGCTGCAATAAAGACTTTCATTTTGATTGTTTACTACTGTTTATTAATATTTTTAGAGTTGATATTTTATTTTTAAACTAATTTCAACTCTGAATTTATATTTTACTGCAGTCTGTAAAAAATGAAAAGATAAAATAAAAATTAAGCTATTATTTTTTATTAACAAATACATCTAAAAAAAATCTAAAAAGCAAAAGATCAGTTGTTGATATATAAATATGTTGAACAACAGATCTGCTGATTTTTTCATATTTACTGAATTTTTCTGCTCACATTTATGGCTTGTGATGATTTTTAAATGAAAGTAAAAAAATAAAAAAGCATTTTAAAAATCTGTAACTTGCTATGTTTTTTTTTCTTAAAAAAAAAAAAGAGTAATGGAGGATTGGGTAGAAGTTAAAAACTTTTGATTTTTTTTTTAAAAAAAACAGCAATTTTTCATTCAATGAAACTTTCCATAGTTTTGACTTTTTATAAGTAATAATTTTAACATTTTTACTTACATCCACAGATTACATATCAGAAGTTCCAATATAGGATGCTTGATTTTTTATTAAATATAGCAGAAAAATAGTTTGTACTACACATGCATATGACACATTATCTAATAGAAAATTCTATTTGCATTATAACAGAAAAAATTGCATGAATCTAAGTCTTAAGCATTAGAGTTTTTATTTTTATTTTTTTTTATAAATGCGTTTTTTTTTCCAAAAAAAAAAAAATCATGCAGAAATTCTAAAATCTAGACATTTTAGACTGAATTAATAAATACTTTCAGGATAAGTGCAGATGATACTAATTATACTTAATAATGCTGGAATTTATATTATAGTGAATTAGCTCAGTTGTCATCACCATAAATCATTATCAATCCACTGCAGTATGGTCTCTACAAGCTCATTTCATCTTTTTTTTCCGATCTCTAGCCCCCTTTCTTCACATCACACCAGTACCCCTTCTTGTTTTCTATCTAACATGTGATCTCTTTCTAGGTCTTTTTACAATTTCTTGGAATCAACTTTAAGATTTCAACTGTCCATCTATTATCATCTCTTCAAGAAATATACCTAGCCCAATTCCACTTCAATCTTTTAATTCTTTCAATGATGTCAGTAACATGTGTTTGTTCTTTCATCCATGTATTTCATTTTCAATTGCTTTTTGTTACTCCTAACATGCATCTCTCCAAACTTCTTTAAGTGATCTGAAATCTCTATATTGCTCTTTTGTTAAGTGTCCAAGTCTTAGATATATATGTAAGAAATAGCAACACACTATTAAAAACCTTCCTTTTCTAACACACAAACATATTTCTTTTTAATATTATTTTTAACAAAAGCACTTTTACCAAGTTTAATTCTATGATTAATTTCATCCATTGTATTTTCATCTGTATTCATAATCCAACGAAGATATTTGTAGTTTATTGACTTCTTCTAAATCATCATTATCAATCATTATTTTTATCTTTTGAGAAAATCCATTGCACATTATTTTAGTCTTTTAACATTTACCTTTAGTCCTACTTTTCCTCTTTCACCTGATAATTCTTGCAACATTTCCTGAAGCTCTAAAACATTGTTTGTAAAAACAACTACATCATCTACAAAATCTAGATGACTTAAGTAATCTCTATTTACTTTTCTTTCCATATTCTCTTATTTTAATTTACAAAATACTTCCTGCAAAACTGTGTAAAGTTTTGAAGATATAGAGTAATTTTGTTGTAGATCTTTCTCAGTGTTAATCTTTTAGTATCATTATGTAATATAATTGTTGCTGTTGCATTTTTATAAATATCCTTCAGAATATGACAGTATCCTGGGTCTATAGCTTGAAGATCCAATACTTTAATCACTGAAGGATTTGTTGGTTCTTTTTATAATTCCTCTCAAGACTTGGATATTATCTACTGTACTAAAACCATCTTTTAATCTATTTGTTCTTTTGGTTAGTTAAAATCCAAAGTTTTCTGTAAACCAGTTGTAATTATTTTGATAAAAATTTTGTACAGAACTGACAAAAGACTGATAGGTCTGTAATTTGTGATATCTTATTTATCACCTTTTAAAAATATTAATATTAGTATTGCATTTTTTCATCATTTGGTACATATTTATCATTTAGATATTTGGTATATAACTTTGCCAAAAAAATTTCTATTTATTTAACTGTTTTTTTTTTTAAAAAAAATCGATTATAACTCCATCATTACGTGAAGTTTTCCCTTTTTCATAAATTTAATTGCACATCTCACTTCTCCATTTAAAATTCTAGACAATTCAGACGAAATAGTAGTTGCAAAGGTACTTTTTCTTTATTTTTTATAGAACTCTTCTATATATTTCATGATGTAATTTTTTTTTTTAATAATAGTTCAATCTTTTTTTCTTATTGCAGAAATTAAGTTTTTTACCAATATCAAAATGTTATTTTACACTCTTGAGATTTTTATTCTCTTCTATGACTTTCCTTACTAGTTCACATATATACTTTATATCATTATCAATCTCTTCTATGATCTTTCTTACAATTTCACAATTATACTTTTTTATACCATTATCAATTATTTTTCACATCATTTCACAAAATTCGAGATAATTCAATCCTTTTTAATGAATCATTTTTATAGTTTCATATTCCTTCTTTTCTTTATATATTGTCTTGACTCAGTAGAAATTTTCCTGATCAATTTCTGCTTTTTTAACTAACTTTGTTGCTGTTTTAAAAGTGTATATGTTATCTTTCTACTGATTTTGTTCAAATCTGAATCATGTTCAAAATCTGTTAATATTTGAAAATGATAACCAAAATCTAATTTAAATTTATTATAATGTTTCTGAAGATTTGGAATATCAACTATAAATATTGTTTTTCTTAATAATTTTTATCTTTTTAGTTTGCATTAACATATCTTATTAATCAATGATCACTTTCTATATTAAATTTATTAAGAACATAGCAGTCTTAAAATACATATTCTCTGTTAGTCAAAATGTAATCCAATTTTGCTGTGCCTTCATTTTGATGTTTCCATGTCCATTTCTGTTAACATTTTTCTCAAAAAAATAATAATATAAAGTTTTTTTCTGGAAACTCCACAAGTCTATGCCCTCTCTCATTTCTATCACCATAACCAAATTTATCTATAGTACTGTTTCAATTGTCTATCAATTCTAGCATTAAAGTCTAAATGACAATTTTAAAATGTTTGGTCTGATCAAAAACCTTTAGAATGTCCATATAAAAATCCTCTACTTCTTCGTCACAATGAGAACTTGTTGAGGCATAAACCTGAATTATCTGCATTTGATATCTGCTATTACATTGAATAATTAATCTTGCCACTTTGTCCAATACACCATCAATCTTTACATTGTTGTTCTACCTTTTATTTACAATGAATCCTACTTCACTTGTATTACCAATGTTTGTGCATTTGTAGTACAGTACATGACTACTTTTAAAATCAATTGTCTTTTAACATCTAATTTCACAAAATCCAATAATGTCCCATTCAATATGCAGTTGTAAGTACCTAAATAAAATGTTATCAAATGGTAGCTTGGATCCATAATCAGAAGATTATTAGCACCATCCATTTTTGGTCACCAACTGCTGCCTTGGATAGTGACATTACAGCCTCCTAGAAATAAGACTTATAATTTATTTTTATCTATCATGATTATAAATATCTATTAGAAAAAAATCATCTACCACACATTCAATCTGAAGAAAACTCAATTGATATTTCCACTAGGAGCTATGTCCATGCTGTTTCTTGATCTTAAACTCAAATATAAAAAGCCAATAAACTCACCACAGCAGATAATGCATATTGCAAGCAACCCATCCATGTTTGTATACCATATAAATAATCACATAATAATAACAGCTGCTATGACAACAACATATGGAATGGCCATTAGAAAATTGCCCTCCTTGGTTCCTTTAAGGCCTTCAAAAGAAATCAAAGAGTCTCATTTTAGTTAATGGCAAATTCCTTTTCGAAATAAATTATATTAAATTCATAAGTTATTTCAGAAAGTAAAATTAGTTTTCATTAAAAATTTGAGGAAGCAATTCCCCATATACATATATGCATGTGTTTATAAATTGACCAAATGCAATTACTAATATATATTTACATTTTCAACTTATAATTTAACAATATTATTATTAAATAAATATTTGAAAATAAATCATTATATAATCCAATATTTGTTTTGACAGGAAACAAAGATTCCACTAAACCTATATTTTTATAACTTCAAAAATGAAATAGCAAAACATTCATTTTTATGAAATAAATTATATAAAATAAGATCAAAAACCTATTGGGTATTATTTTAAATTATGTAAATTAATTTAAATCTATTTGAAAATTTTCTAATTTAAAATGTATGCATAAAAATTCACAATTTATAAATAAATTTAAAATTCATAAATTTAGTGATTAAATTCTTTTATTTTTTATTTTGCCAACAACTGATTTTTATAGTATGTTAGCTTTATGAAACATTTTTTTTATCTTTTAATATCAAGCAAGCTGAAGTTATTGTGAAAATTGAATTATAAAAATTCAATATGGCACATGTGGTAAGGCATCCAGTAAAATAAAAATATATACATAATAAAGCAAAAAGTAAATCTAAGATAATGTTATATATATATATTATTTTCTTTATTGTATTTTATGAAAGAAATATTACTATTTTTATAATTCCTATCAAATAATTCATTTCACTACATATATAAAAAAATATTTTAATTTCTTAACCAATCATTTTTTACTACTGTGATGAGAGGTTTTTTTTTTACTTCTAAATGAAAAAAAAAACCCTTATTCTCCATTATGTATTTATGATTTTGAAATATTTTGCATTCATAAAATGAATGTGATCTAAAAAATAAAATATCAATTGTGCAAATAAAAAAGATAACAATTAGAAATAAATAAGAAAATAAATTATTTTAGCTAACAAAAAAAAACTTTATTAAATTTCTATTTTAAAAACAATTTAAAAACAAACACAAGTTCAAATATTTTTAATTTAAAAAAATAAATAAAAAAATTACTGCCAGTAGGCTGTTTTTACTAAAAAAGTTACTGATAGTGCATGGTTTCTATTTGACATTAACATTTCAGTTTAATAATTTTATGATAAAAATATCTTTTCAAATAAAATCTAAAAATAAACATCAAATATTTATTATGAAATAAATATTTAATGATTTTACAAAAAAATAAACTATTAAAAAAAATTGTAAATAAGACATTTATTTTATATAGCATTGTTTTTATAAACTGTAATATTAATAAGCTAATAAGCTAATGTGCATGCGCTTTGTAGATTTAACTATAAATGCTTTCATTTTCCAAACACAAGATAAAGTCTTTGTGAAAAGATAGAATGAATCATCTATCTTTTTGATTCAAACATTTGTGTAATTTTTTTTTATATTAGTGCAGTTTTATTAAAAAACAATGAATGCTATACAAATGATTTTTTCTCAATAGAAATTCAAAAATATTTTGAATTATTATTTCTTAAAGTGAACTCTGATAGATGCTCATATATAGGGGATATAATTGGAATCAAAAATTTTAAACAATTTTTAAATCACTCAATTCAAGTTTTTATCAGCAAACAAACACAATGGGGAAAATGAGTGTGGCAACAACAAATTTATCATTGCAGATAGTGAAAAATCTAGACCTTTTTAACATGTAAATACTAAATGTTGACTTTATAGGAAATCTTTGCATATTATATTTATTTGATGAACTTTAATTTTGAATAAATTTAGCAGTACATTTATATTAATACTTTAATGTAAAGAGATCTCTTTAATATCAAATAATTCATATAATAAAAGAATATATCTATATATAATATATGAATGGAAACTACTATCTGTAATAATGCAATACTATTTCTTATCTTATTTATTTCTTAGTCACTCCTATCTCCAATCAAATAGTTTAACATGCTCACACATATACCATAATGAACAATTTAAATGTATCTTGTGTCAATTAAAGAAATTTTACAATCTTTTTTTTAAAGTGATTACTTTTAATAAAAAAAATCAGCAACCCTCTTTTTGGTACATATTTCCGACAAACTGATATCATCAGTAGCCTGTATCCAGTTGATCCTCCAACAATTGATTTCCAGGCTGTCACTTAATAGAAATATATACATCCAGAAAAGATTAGTTGTTTTTTAATCAAAGACAACCATTTAAATATATATATAATTTCTAGATAGCACAAGGTAAATTAACACTATTATGTATCACTATATGGTTACATTGTGTTTAATTAGTTATTAATATATGTGTGTATACATGAGTGCATGGAAAATTATAGTAGCAACCATGGAGTTTATGTACTACTGAAAAAAAGTCTTTAAAAAAGGCAAATCTAGTTGCCTCAGACAAAGTCATTAGGTCTGGACCTTTTGTGCATCTAAAAATCAGATTCAATTTTTAAAAAAGTTATAAAATTTAATAGAATAGAGTTAAGTTTAAAACATTAAAAGTAAAAATCTAGACATTGCACTGTAATGAGGTTTTCTGAAAGCAAGTTTATTTAGTCAGAAGAATATTTTGGCAAGGGCTTTTGAGATTAAGCAATAATAAAAAAACTATCAGCTTTTCATTGCTTTTCATATTATTTTTGTTTCATTTGCATATTTACCATGCAGTTGGTCAGCATAATTTGTGTACAAATAGAGAAGTAAAATTAAACTGACATCCTGATAAAAGTCTCAAATAAAAATAAAGTTAAAATTGTTATTTTAAAAAATCCACCAAAATCTTATATTAAAAATTAATGCATATATAGAAATGGGATAGGGAGAAATACTAATTTTAAGCAATAAATTTATTTTAAAAAAATATTTGAATCAAATTATTTAACAATTATAAAAACAAAAAAAATGTTAATAATGATTGAAACAGAATAAATATAAAAGAAAAGGCAAAAAAGGCAGAAGCTATAAAAGTGATAACAAAAGATATACAAAAAAAAAAAAAGAATATTAAAAATTATTTTGCTAATTAGAAATAATCAAACTAAGCACATTTATTGCAAAATAAAAAGAATAATAGATTAAGCAGAAAATTTTTGATAATAAAATTCAATGACTAAAAAGAGAGAAAGCTGGAAACAAGATTTGTATGTAATGATAAAAAATGCAATAACAAAAACTAATAATAATAACTAAATAAAATATCTGCTATTTAATAATTGATAATCTAACTTGATTTACAAAGAAAATGGAATTATTAAGATGTGAAGAATATTTTAAGTAAAAAAATAAAAACCATTGTGAATAAATATGTACAAGAATAGTATAGAATTATAAAAACAATTGAAAATAGAGTTGCAAATAAATTAATATAATAAAAATTAGTAATAGAAAAACAATTTTTCTTATTATAACATAAGAGTATATATATTAAATAGAAAAAATATATACAAAAAATGAACGAGCATGTGAATGATTGTCACAAAAATAAAACAAAAAATAAATAATATTTTGATACTATAAAACACATTTTAAAGAAGAGAATCTGAGCAATGAATATGACATCTAATTACCAACATTTTTAAAATAGTCAAAGCAAATTAAAAAAATATACATAATGTTTCAAAAATAATAAGAGCTTAAAAAAAAGAACAATAATCACACAAAAAAGAAACAAACAAAAAAAAAAAAAACATCATCCTTTGATTTTTACTGAAAAAAAAAAGTGGAATAAACCTGAGAAACAGTCTATTTTGAGATAAATTGTAGGAGAATGTTGACTAAAATTTTGAAAGAAGATGGAAAACCAATGAAATAATTAAAAATCAACCCAAAATGGTCATGATTATATCTATAAAATAAAAAGATAGAACAGCTGTTGATAAAGAAGTGATTGAAAAGAAAAAAATAAATTAATAAATGAATTAATCTGTTAGATAAAGAATTTCATAAGATATACAGTTATATAATGATTTAAAAATAATAATTACACTATTATTATAAGGCATAGTATTTTAGATGAAGCCAATAGGATCTACAAGCAAAGGGTAATTTCAAATTTAATAGAATTAAAAGGAAGACCAAAAACAAAAAAATATAATTTATTAAAAAATAATAATCTAAAAGCAATAAAAAAATCACAAAATTGAAGAAAAATATGCAGGTTCAATTAAATTTTTAACTTTTATTCAATTTATGATTATTTTTTATTGTATTTTCAGAAATATAATTTCAACTTTGCATCTATAAAAAAAATAATATTGAAGTGGAATATATAATGAAAATAATAACTTTTTCTTATTGGATGATTAGCGTAATCATTAATAAAAATATTAAATTAAGAAAAAAAACTTATTTTAATTCAGTTTCTAAAGACCTAACAAATTATTGTTCAGATTATTAAACGCTAAGAAAATTTCACTTGAAAGTTAAAGTTTTATTTTTGATTTTTAAAAAGTGACAAAATTAATTTTGCTATGGAGAAGATAAATATATTCACTTTCAGCCAATTACAAATTGCAGCCAAACATTATTGATTTCTATTGACTTATCTTCTCCAAAAATAAATATTTTTCAATAAAAAAAAATAATTATATTATTTTTCTAAAAAAAATATTTTAACAAATATTTTTGGAAAAATAATTATAAATATGTAAATAAACTATGAAAAATGTTTTCATTTTCAAAATCTAGCAAAAGAATATATAGTTTCAAAACCTATCATAAGTACATAATGGACATTAGCTTAGCTCATTTGTAACAGAAAAAAAATCTCTGCAACATATTGACATCTTGAGAAAATTTTATTTGAATTAATATTTTCAATATATTTTAGTGGTTTTTACCATTAAATGATTGCAAATGAGCAATATAGCACCAAAGATGGCTGCAAGAGAGTGATTTAAAACTGAAGCATAGTGGGGTCATCAGTTGCAATGCAAGATTATATTCTGTAATCATAAAAAGTTAGTAAAGTTCTGCTTATTTATTCATACCCTCTTCTCATTTTTATATTTATTATTATTGGTTGATTTGTTTAAATCAGTTTTAGATCAACACGTTCATGTTTTATTCTAAACTTTTTCTAAAATGTCTTATGTTTTAAAAAAGTTAAATTCATTTTAACTATCCATTTAAAAAAATTTAAGTTAAATCTATTATTACTTCAATCAATTATAGAGAAATACATTTATACTTGCCTAATTTATTAAATTCATTACTATTGCAATTTTTTTGATAGAAATGAAATATAGATATATAATTAAGAAAATGAAATATTTCATTTATTACACATTAAACAAAGAATGTGTCTGTTTATATTATCAGGCACTAATAAATCAATGTTAATGTTTTGTGTGTGTATATATATCATGAACTTTAGGTAAAGTTTGAAACTATTTAATTTTTTTGAAATCGCCAGCATTGGCAATCCTAGAATCAACAAACTGTCATGATTCATAGTGTACATGGACTGCACAAGTCTTATTATGTACAAGTTCATTTTTTTTTATAAACAATGAAGACTTTATACTTTCACTTTTTCAATATATTTTGAATTTACTTAATTATTTTTGTCATTCTTTTTAAAATTTAAATTTGCATTTCATATATATATATAAGGATTCCACCTTTATTGTTAGAAGGTTGCCTTGACAACAGTTTGAGATTGTTGATTATTATCTATATTGGGATTGTCTAAGTGTTGATTGGTTTCTAATGGTTATATATATAAAATAATAATAATAATGAATATGCTTTATGCAAAACTCTGAAAATTCTGACTTTTAAAAAGGAAAAAAAACTTCTAAACTTTGAAATATTTTTAGCATACTTGCATAAATAACCATCACTCATTATTTTTAAATCTTATTGACTTTACTGTCTACTCACTCAGGTAATATGAATTTACTTTTTTATTATCTTAATTTTTGGAGTAAATGAATTCAATCCATTTGCAAACTTGAATGCATCAAAAATGTGGATAATGACATTTTTATTTTATAACTTATGCAGTAATATATCAGTTTAGATGGGGGGGGGGTCTGTATACAGTACAATTCTGAAAAAAGTTTTAAACTCTAACTCCTATCAAATATGCATTCCAAAAAGAAATGTGTAGAAAATTAGGATTATAATGATAATATTTTAATGAGTTTCGATTAACTTAACTAAATTATCATTACATGATAATTGATTTTTTTCATGGATTGTTAATTGTTTTTGGATCATGCAAAGTGTAGTTGCATTATTATTTCCTAAACTGTTTATTTATTCATAGTGTATTAGAACCTATTTTTATGAATAGTTGTTGGTTGCACTAAGTAAGTTTACATGTGTATTATAATTATAAATGTTTTTTTTTTCTGTATGCCTCACTGAGTCATACTTTATATTTCACAAACCTAAATCTTATGATGTATATTTTATTCGTGGTAAATTACAACTTATCTTTATATTTAAACTGAACTTTATTTTTTAAGATAATATTTAAATAAATAAAAAATGTAATAATTATTGATCATTAATATTTAAAATTGTTAAGTCAGAATTATGATCTGGCGCATTTTTATCAAAGGTAGACTAATATTTTAATCATTCCAATAATGCTTTGCCGACTATTATCTCTGAACAATAAATATTTCGCTCTCTGTTAAAAAAGACCACTCCAATATCCTGGAGGTTAGCATTAGAAACTAAACAAATATATCTCGATCAATTTGTTGATTGGTTGATATTAAGTTTCAGGACACATGAGGAGTGTAGAGTCATATCAGAGCTTGTAGTCAAAAAAACTTATAAATTTGTGATGATTAACCATTTATTTGGGATAATTTTCATGTGTGTGTGTGTGTGTGTGTGTGTGTAAGTAAGTATTCATGAAGTAGTAGTAATAAAAAAATCTACTTATCATGTGTTGGAATATTTTTGGATCCCAATCACGATTATGAATTTTTTCCAGACGGCTAATTCAAAGTCACTCTGGATAAATAATCAATATTGATTAGTAAATGATTGTCTGTCTACTTTTAACTAGAATAAAATAATGATATGAAAATAACTGTTCAATGGAGAAACTTGCTGAGTAATACCTTCACCATGGTTTCTCTCCAAAGATGCTGGAGATGTCTTTGTATGCAGAGGGCTATTAAATAAAAGCTATTTTATTTTTATATTCAAATATATGCACATACATAGAGAAAGAGAAAACATACTCACTAATTAATAAGCTTTTCTAACGCATTTTTTAATCCCAAATAATGAGTCTAACGAAGTTTCAGTCAAGAGATTAATTATTAATTTGTCAATATTAGATAGCAGTCAGAAAGTCATAAACTTCAGTGACTTGAAATTGATATAGCAATAGAGTTAATTTTAATAGTAATAATAAAAAAAAGTGGGTTTTGACATTTATGTCTATGACAAAAAAAAAAAGTTCCATCTATTAGAAAGAATTTACATTTAATGGCAACATATATCTAAATGACGTAAAAAGGTAGCAGTGCTGAAATGACTGCATCATCAAAATAAACCAGCTATTCCCATCTTTTGAAAATGTAAAAGTACTGATGTAATATTACAAGCACAACTGAAGACTTAATTCAGTTACAGAATAAAATGTAATTATTTTCATAGTCTATTCTTTAGCCGCATGTGAAATACCCCCCCCCCCTCCAAAATTCATTTTTTATTTTAGTAAAAAAAAACAAACAAACAGAAAACCTTAATTTGTAAATTATCCAATAAATAATTCTAATTTAATTTCAATAATCATTGTCATCCTTATATAATCAAATTCCCAATTCTTTTAAATAATATTAAAAGAAATTATGAAAAACAATTGATTTTAAAAATGGTCGTGTACTTTACTACAAAGGCACAAGTATTAGAATTACAAGAGAAGTTAAATTTATTATAAGTAAAAAGTAGACAACAACACTGAGGAAAATGATATATCAAGTAGTCTAGCAAGATTACACATTCAACTTTATGGAAGATACAAAATACAGATAATTCAGCTTTACAATCCAACAAGTTCTCATTGTGATGAAAAGTAGAGGATTTTTCATATAGATCTATAATGTGCTTTGAACAGTATTAAACAACACTTTAAAAAATTGCTATGGGTGAGTTGAATACTAGAATTGGAGAATGATTGAAAAATGAAAGTGCTGTAGGTAAATTTATCTATGGTGGCAGAAATGATAGAGGACATAGTTGTGATATTTACTATTAAAAAAAAAAAATTTATATTCTGAATTCTTTCTTTGAAAAAAAAAAAAGCTAAATTGAACTGGACACAAAAGCATTCAAATAAAGATACTACAAACTTGGATTATATTTTGACCAATAGAAAATACTTATTTTAAGATTGTAATGTTCTTAATATATTCAACACAGGAAATGATCAGCAATTAATGGGTTGTAAGATACACGTCAATGCAAAAGTAAAGGAATGAAAATTATTTTAAAAAACATTATAGACAATTGATATTGCTAATCTTCAAAAATATTCCAATAAATTTAAATTAGAACTTAGTAATTGTTTTTAAATATTGACAAACTTTGAAGATAATTTAAATGCAACTGAGATCAATGAAATATAACTGCTACTCTAATAAAAACTGCAACAAAAATGGCTGTCATAAAAATATTTTAAAGTGATCCACTAAGAAGAATTGAATATTATAAATTATGTAAAATAATATAAAGTATTTATAATTAAATATAACAGTGAATAGATAACAAAAGCTATAAAAGAGAATAAAAGTCTAAAATTTAAAAAACATCATAGTATTGGAAGAAAATTTATTTCATGAATAAAAAGAATGAATCTATTACTAAAGAATGAGATGACAAGATGAAATGTGTAAAAGAATTTCACAAAGAGTTGTATATTAATAAAGAATAAGAAACAAAGCATACTCTGGAATTATAATAGTTTTGAATTAACAAGTATTTTAAATGAAGAGGTGAATTATACAGTTAAATCTATGAAGAGGGGGAAAGTTCCATGAAAGGTTAGAATTATTATTGACATATTAAAAGAAACAGGTAAAGAAAGTAAAGATGTGTCAAATGATTGGAAGAATGTAGTAGTAATACTAATATTTAAGAAAAGTGATAAAAAATATATTAGAAATTACAGACCTATCAATCTTCTATCAGTTGTCTACAAGAAACATGACATTCAAATTAATCAAAAGAACAAACTAAATTTAAAACTAGTCTTAGCACAGTGGATCATATTCAAGTATTGAGAAAAGTTATAAAAAGGACCAATAAATATGATTGTTGCTTAGGATATGCAATTTATGAAAAGGCATTTGGTTCTATAAATATTTTCAAAATGATTGAAGGTTTGATCCAGAATTTCTGAACAATATTGATCAAAATTCAACAATGATGATTAGATTACATAATAAAAATAAGAAGATTAACATTAATAAGGATGTATGACAGTGTGATTTCATATTTCCAAAACTTTATGCAGCAATTTTACAAAAAGTATTTTGTAGGTTGAAATGAAAAATTAAAGGAATAAAAATACATGATCATTTAAGCCATTTAGATTTTTCAGAAAGTCATTATTTTTACAAATATTGCTTCAGAACTTCAAGAAATATGACAAAAGTTATCTAATGAAAAGAAGAAAGTATGTTTAAAGATTAATACTAAAAAATCTAAAGTTATGTTTAATGAATTTTCTCAGAAAATGAAAATAAAAATTGACATTCATGATTTAAAAGAAACTAACAGTGATAAATATCTTGGTCAGATTAATGAAGATAAAAATATAATGAATTTGGATAGATTGCTTTTGATAGACATAATTTAATATCAAAATATGCTCATATATTTGAAAAGATTTTTTTAATAATGTGGTTTAACAATTTTTACTTATGAATCTGAGATTTAAGATACTTATTTAGAAGAGCAATTCAGAGACTTCAGATCAATTAATGAAGTATGGAGAATTATACCTTGTGAATAATAACAAGAGATCAAAAGTAAAATAATTGAGTGAGAGAACAAATAAGTATTATTGATATTTAAAAAATTAATAGACTGAAAGGGAGTTACACTGGACATATTACTAGAAAAGACTATGATATATAGTTGAAATTTTAATCGGGATCTTAAGAGATTGTAATAGACTTAGAAAAAGACATGTGAGATAGGTGAATGAATAAGAATGTTTATTGGTGTGAAGAAGACAGCTATGTGAAGAAACTGAATTAAACTCGGAGAGATCTTCATCCTGCAATGGATTGATGACTGAAAATAATAATGATGGTATTATAAATTATTTTTAACTTATACTTTGTTAACTTTATTTTTTTAACAATTCAAATACTTATTTTATAATTATTGCATTTTCTTCAAATATTCTTGACAATGAGTTACTTTATCAGTCAATTTAATTTTATAATTTTTTTTAATCATTTTCTTGGAAATCATCCCCCACCCCCAATCTATGATATATTTGAAACACTAGAGCATTATTGATATAATTTGCTATTGCTTGATAGTAATCTTTTGATACAATTTATTTTAGCATCTGATATTCATAATTCTTGTTAATTTTATTTTAGTTATTTTAATATTTGTTTTAAAAACAATTTGTATAAAAATATCATCAATTTTCTTTTAGATTTATTAATATTTTCATTATTTAAAAATACCGATTATATATATATGTTGAAATTATAGTGTATTTTAAATTTAGAATAGTTTTCTATGTTTTTTAATTCTTAAATTTCCACCCAATTCCCCCCCCCCCCTTTATATAGTATATTTAACTTTATTATGTATTTTGTAATATCGAGATAAATGAATCATTATATATTGTAATGATTTTTGTTAAGGGCGATGTGGAAAGCACTAGCATATTATGTAATACTATCTAAGTAATATGTATTACATACAAATATACTTCTATAAATATATAATTAAAAATAGCTTAATCACATAGTGCTGATAGCAAAAAGTCTCTTTGAAGTCAATAAACTTATTTTATAGTAAAGATAATATATTATAATTATTACTTGTTAATATTATTACAACGCTATTTTGATACGAAGCATGTTATTGTAAAATATAATTACGTCATAAGTAATTAAATTCACACATCAATGTGCTGCCCTCCAAACGACTACTTTTTCTCAATTATTAACTTTTAATTTATTAAATAAAATTGCAACAAAAGAACTTTTGATTGCAGAATACAAGCAAATTAAATTTTAAAATTGTTATCTTATTTTAACAAAAGTTAAAAAGATCACAAGCATATACACACATAACATTTTCAGTAATAATTTTTTTATATTTGTTTCTAATCGAATATAAATAAAATTTGTAAACTTTCTTGTATTAATTAATTTTTTTACACCCATTTATCTTACCCACTTGTAGGTTGTGCCGTAGTTTGCAATATTAAGTGGAATGAACGCTACGTCACAGATCGAGTTATATACCCTGTAATCTATACAGTCTAATCCCAGCTGTTTTTTTTTTTTTTTTAGACATTATTTTCAGAAAGTAGTGGTGTTAGCTACTGTAATATCTGCTTAGTCTTCTTAGGTCACCCTTGTTGTTGGCTGAAATTATATTTCATTAATCATAATTAATAACAGTTGATTAGGCCGGTGTGGCCAATCATCTTAAATCATACCTTTCAGCCAATGAGTATTCAGAATTTCATTTTCTAATGTCACCAGCTCAAAAAGTGTAAAGAAAACCAACTAACCCCTTTCCTATTTTAACCAATCTCTTACATTTTACTTATAGTCACGTGTAATATCGCCTCCAATTTATGGCAGATTGAATGAAAGCACGAAGCGTAATTTGAAGAAGACGGATGAGTTTCCAGATCCCCACCCCTCAATTTACTTGCATTTGATAATCGAGTCGTCACCATGCGTTAGATCGGGTCGATTATTATTATTATTTTTTTTTTTTTATAAAAATAAAATACTCGTTCACGATTCGGATGTAAAGTGCGGGAAAAATACCATCGCACATGCAGCGACCTAGTTTTGTACCTTTTTCCATAGATTCCCTAATAGGGAATCCTTCTCCCGCTCCCTTTCAGGCAGTACAAGTTCCCTTGCTTTATAACGGTTATATGTTTTTTCCTAGGCCGAGCATTGTACAGCAGTCACCGCCAACAGTTGTTGCTCAAGTGCTTACAGATCCTCGTACAGTAACTCTAACGCCAGTGATACATTCCCAAATGACTTTGTCTCCAAATTCAAACTTAATTTCTCAAACCGCTGAGGAAAATATCAAAACGGACAATAGTATTAATAATATAACGGAAGAAAAATGTACATCAGATGAAGAAAGCATAGAAAAAAAAAATACTCATTCGACAGGTAAGTGAAAAAATTTTGATAAATTACCTACTTTTGCATTCATTTACATAAAGCAGTTTGTTTTGAAATCGCTACAATATCCTTAACAGGCTTATATTTGTTCTCACCACCTGGGTAAAATAAATTTAAATGTATAGAATAGGGTTTTTTTTTTCAGTACATCAGTTGCATACAAGGTGGAGTGGGCTTCAGTGATGAACTATGTTAAAAATGGCCGACTAGTTTCTATATTGATAATTAACAATAAAGTTTAGAATTAGAAATAGAATTTTAAATTGGCCGCATTTAAAATAAAAAAAAAACATTGATGTCTTTTCAGATGGTGATCAAACAGAAAGTAAACGAGAAGAGGACCGATCGTTGGAGGACAGCAGCTTAAGTGACGAAGATGAAGAAAGTGAGACTTCGGAAAATAAAAGCAATGTAGACGGGACAAATGGAAATAATTCTACGGGTAAAAACAGAAGACGTCGAACCGCATTTACCAGCGAACAACTTCTAGAACTAGAAAAAGAATTTTATTCCAAAAAATATCTTTCTTTAACTGAAAGATCACAAATAGCTCATAGTTTAAAACTTAGTGAAGTGCAAGTTAAAATATGGTTTCAAAATCGGCGAGCAAAATGGAAAAGAGTAAAAGCTGGTATAACAGGCGGTAGGACTCCTCCAACTAATTCTTTATCTAAGATAGTAGTACCTATTCCAGTACATGTTAATAGATTTGCTATAAGAAGTCAACATCAACAAATGGAAAAGTCCGCAGTAAGACAGTGATAAAATATTACAACTTAATAAAACCCTGTGATATAAAAAAAATCCTGGGGTTGAAATAAACATTCCTAAAAATACAGAGGAAAGTAGAAAAATAAGTGAGCTTATTTAATAACCAAATGAAATTTCCCGGGGATACATGCCGTAATATTGAGGAAGATATCACGTGTCTTTAATGTGCCATATAAAATCTTATTTGAGGAAAAAAACTATTTTTAACTATCATCCTGGTGTTATTTTGTTGCTATTATTATATTTGCCTTTAACAATCGTTTTATTGTACCTAAATTTCGGGCCGCCGGATTTTGTTTTCATTATAAAGAAACGTTAAAAGGAACGATTGTTTTAGTAGCTTAAGGAATATTACAAAACTACAATGAAATGCTTTTAGCGAAAAAGGCAAATAAAACAGTCTTTTTATATTATTATTACAAAACTGGTTAAATATTTTGGCTAATATAATTACTGCTCCGAAAAACAAACGAAAAAAAATCTATTTATATATAAAGAAAAGATTTTTCAAAAGTAAATTTTTTTTTCATTTACAATTGTACGTAATAAAAATTTGAACTTGAATATTTTTCTTTTTCTTTTTAATTCAAGTAAGTTTTAAAATATACTTATTATTGTCATTTAAGATTTTAAGTATAATAATTTAATATCATAGGATAAATATATTTTGGTTTTATTTTAAATAAAATTATAATTATGTGGGTAAGTAAAGGGTTGGATGAAATGTTTAACACGATTAAAAAGTATATTTGTCCTTTAAAAATTAAGTATAATTTATTTTTAAGAATTTATTATTAGAATACTAATAAAATAGGGATTGTTTATAGTTTTACATAATTTATAATGTTTAAATTCATCTTTAGAAATATATACTATGTTAAAATTTGTCTTTTGTATCTTGAAAAATATTTAGTGCTCGATACAAATTGATAATTATTAAAACACGTATATGTATAGCTTAGATTAAGTATTTGATGAATAGTTTTGGACTTGAAAAAGAATTGGTTTGGCAATAATGTAGGGGAAAAGTCTTGAATCTTCGCTAACAGTTTTATATTATTTTTAAATATATTTTTGATTAATGTTTATCGTGTATGAAAAATATATATAAAAAATGTACACATTATTAGGCACCGGAAACTTTAAAAAATACAACAAAGAAATCGTGATTTATCTAAAACAACCGGCACATGTAATTTTTCAAAAACCCAATATTTACTTTTTTAAAAAAAATCCACTCATTCGGCTTACTGTTTCATTAAATATAAAGAATGTTTTAAAAAAATAGAAATCATAAATTATTTAATTTTTTTTTTTTTTGATTGCTTAAATTGTTTTTTTATTATTATTTATAATTAGATGTAATTTTTAACCTATTGCCTGAAAATCGATTCAAATTTATATGAATATGTATAGTTTATATGCAAGCTTTAAATTAATATATATTATAAGTAGATATTACTGATTTTTTACATTTACTATTTTAATTAAAATTAATAAGTTAAACTAAATAAACTCAACTCAGATATTATTGTAATATTTGCATTTACTTTTGTTTAGTTTTAGTTATTTAAATTAATTAAAGTAGTAAATAAGTGGATATAAAAATCGAATATTAATTAATTATTTTCCTGAGTAACTTAGACAATTTATTTAAAAAACATTTTTAAATTCTTAAAAAAATATATTTACTGTAGAAAAAAAAAAATTTCTACTGCCGCAAAATTACATATAAAAATACTTATTTATAAAACGCTTATTAATAATCTTCCTACAATATTATTGTAATAATAATATTACTACAATATGCACTTTATAACTAAACTTCAAAAGAACATTTTAATTAAATGCATATAAGCGGATATATGTATATGCACACATACCCTTTATGTAGATTTAAATTTTAATTAGAGGTTTCATTCATATTTAGATATATATTTATTGCAAAATTTTAAACTATCCTGCAATTTATATATTGCTAAAATTATTCGACTTTACTAAAAACAAATCAAATATGATGCTTATGAATTAAATGGAAGTCAATATTATTTTGATTATATATGTAAAGAATTGGTTTTTAATAAACGTTATGTCTGAAGTAATTTTAAAGGTATTTTTTAAATTTAAAAAATATTTATACTATAATAATAAATCAAATGAAATTTTATTAGTTAATTTCTATATATAATGATCTAGACAATATTTGATAAACGTCTAAATTAAATATTACAGACATTAACAAAATATTTAAATGCAATCTTAAGTATTTAAATATATATATTCCACACACACACACAAATATTGTAAATCTGCAGTAATAATTAATGAAATTATTTTTATGCAATCAAAGAACTAAATGTAAATATTTCGTTCATTTAAAATTGATAAATTATAACAATTTTTATTATTATAATAGAAATGAACAATTTCTTATATTATTTTTTTTCTGCTTGATGATTCGTCCATCCATCTATGTATAAATGAACATACTGTATATTAAATGATAAGATTAGATACAATTGAGTCATAAAATACTATTAATAATAAATAATTCAATATAAATGTACGTTTTCTAAAAGAAATCTTGATAAGATGTTAACGGGAAAATGATTCTTTTATATATATATTACAGTTTTTAAGTCTGCAGTTGCTAATTCTCTTGTATTAAGAAGTGCATAATGAATTTAAATTATAGGTAGAACAAAGAAGGAATATTTGATGAGGTTCCCGTTCATTATCAAACGTTTGCAAGGCCTCAAAAAAGAAATTAGAATGCTTTGATTAAATTTGGTTTTTAAAAAATGAGCCAGCATTATTGAATTAAAATCATTTAAAAATAATAATAAACAAATTTAATACACTATTATTAGATTAATTTTGTAAAACATTTATTGTTTAAATAATTTTTAGATTAAATAAAATATCAACGCTAAAATAAAATTGTTCATTTTATTGTACAAAATGATATATCGTGGCCCAAGATAAGAAATAAATTATGCTTCCAGTAATACAATTCATTTGTAAATAAAAGTTTATCTGTAAATATCGAAATCATTTTTTTTCTGAAGGTTTGTAATGATGGTATTTTAGTTGTATTTATATATTGGACTATTTCCAACATCTAGTATTGAGAAAAATTTAACTTTGTTTGAATTTTTAAAGTACATTCATCTGTTAGTAATAGCAGACAGGTAGTTATATACATATAAATATTTTTATGTGTGTGTACGTGTAAATATTTAAATGTAAATGTACGTAAATTCTGGCAATGCATGTGATTATTGTACATACATTAATTAATGTGTACAGAGATTTAATAATAAAAAAACTCGCACAATTACTTTATAACTTATGAGTAAAATATATAACAGCTTTCGAGGTTCATTTTAATTAATAACACTGTCTTACACATAATAAGCGCATAAATAAGTGGTTATGTATATTGTATATCTAATCGTTGTTATAAAATCTCTGACTAAATATATCCACATTTATATGAAAGAATCAATTCTTGTAATTCTATAAATGTTATTTATCCAACATAATTAAAAATGCTTTTAAATCTTGAAATATAAATTCGAAATAATATTTTTTTAAAATAAAATTCTAACCGTCTTTTCCTATTAAATCTTATTTATATACACATTTAATATATAACATCTGTGCCTGTATTATATGAACTATATTTATTAGATAATAATTGTAATATATTTTATATACCTGTATATGTATGATAAACATAAAATCTGTGGCTAGCTAAATGTATTTATAAATTTATTTATTTTTACTATAGTCGAATTAAAAATATGTTTTTATGACTAAATTAGTAACAGACTAATTTTTAAAAAAAATTTTTTTTTTTAATTTTAAAAAAAAAATCTTATTTGTTTTAAAAAAAAAAAACACTATTTTTTATAAAACTCTTAAAATTGATATTCCAGAATAAATATTGTGTTAAAGAATAGTAAATTAGCAAGATCATTGCTTGATTATATTTCAGTTTGTTGTCTAATTACTATATGAGCCATCAGGCAATAAACTTTAATACATATTCATGTGTGCATACTTTCCATCTCTATAAATTGCGATCTAAATAATATAAATAAATGTTTATACTATATTATTATACGTTTTATATAGAAAATATTTATTAGGTTAATCTTAATTCAAACTTGAAAAATTATTTTACTATTTACAAAATAATATTATAATATATATTTTACTTGTTTACTTGAAAAGCAATTATTTGATTTTATTTAATTTAAAATTCTTGAATTCAAATATGGGATCTATCTAGTACTAATTCTTAATAATTTGGAGCTCAGTCAAATATATTAATTCATATATATATAAGAAACATTTTGAGCTTTTTGTATTTCTCCTTTGCTAACAATAAAAATATAATAGTGATTCAAGAAAATACCTACCTTATTCATAATCTGAACTTGGGTTTGGAGGAACTTGCAAATTTTGGGGATTTCTTTTACGTAATTGATTCATATCCAATCCAAAAAGCCATACAATTATTTGATTGTAAATGGGTATCTATTTATTTCTAATTAAGAGGGGTGATCTTGTAAAGAAAATACCATTATTTTCCTCACTAACCATCAGTTGATAAATTTGATTAGTTTTGCCTTTTTTTACTTTCGTTTTTTGAAGAGTTGCTGTAGAATCTTTTACCCTGAAGAGTAGTATTGTATACTTTTTAATGTACATTTTATCTTTAAAATAATTTGTTAACTCAAAAAGTATTTTGACAATAGGCATTACAAACTGGTAGTTTATAATCAGTATTTTTCACAATTTTTCATCTAATTTTTTTGCATACAAATAAAGATGAAATGGAATTGATTGGGGAAATATTTAAGTAAGAATGCAGATTCTAGATATTAATAAAACTAAGTTAGTTATGGAAAAAATATTACACACTTACTATAAATAATTCAGTTGATTTCATAATTGTTTTGTTTATGTGATAAAATAGGGATATTAATGAGATAGTAACTAAACCTGATAGAGCATTGGTAAAAAGTTGTAATATTGATATTTTCAATGGCTTCATTTTATGACATCTATAGCATACAGATATAGAGTAAAAAAAAATTATAATGAACTTTTTATCCATAAGATTTGTCAACATATTGTGCTCTTACTACTTGCTATGTTTAATCTAAAAATTTCCATTAACACGGCAGTTATCAGAATTATGTTTAGAAGGTGGAGGAGAACTCAAGTATGATTTTGATGAATGGCAGTTAGAGGTAGTGAAAATTTTAAGTTTTGTCTTTTCCCTAGATTATTGTTATGGACTGCATATATAACATTGAAAATAATTGGGGTAAAATGCATCTTTTGTAATAATAATGTATTTAAAAAAAGATTGTCCATTTGTTTCTTAAAATATAACTTAATTTTTAGTTTTTGGTGTATCAGTATGTGAATCAAAACTATTTTAGTGAGCTCTCAGATGAAAATTATGGCATACAATCTTTAAATATGTAATATGGCTTCATAGCTTTTGGTTAAATGTATGGCAAATATGAACATATATATCTATATGAAAATTTTGTATTTAACTTTTTTCATTTTTAATTCGATAATTTATTTCTATTAGCAAATGTCTTTGAAATATGAACTGTATTGAAAATAGATCAGAATTATCTGAACAATGAAAGTTCTTTATATACTAATTATAACTTACTCTCTGATATTGAGAAATTCGATGAAGTTTACAGTGTAAAACATATTCTTACCCAAATTGATGTTTGTTGGGACTTATCAGTATTTCAAAATATTATGTCTTTAAATTCAGTTTATAAAAACTCTCCTTGAGATGAAGGTAATTCTGCCATTTTTTTTTTAATAGAACAAAAATGACTCTTCACTCAAAAATGTTGTTAATAATAAATCAACTAATTTTACCTCTAGCATTTTTATAATTAAAAAATATATATATTTGAAGCTAAGTTGAATTTTAAGCATTCAAGTAATCAAAAAATTTTATTGATAAAAATTGGACTATTCCAATTAATACTTAAACGTTTTCTAATTCTAATGTAATGGCAATTGGAAAGTACTTTTTTTTTTGTCATTCTTCTATATAGGACTGTCTCTAAAAGCTGGTTTTTGCTGTGTAATCTACTTATTGCAAATTCAATTCTCATGCTAATAAAATGTTAGTTTTACTATATTGAAATTTTAATTAACACTTAATTTAATCAAACAGTCAAAAATCTGATACATGCAAAAAAGTGAGATTATACTTTTAACTTCTTATTCATCAAACTAAAAAAATCAGCCTATAGAACTATGGATAATTTGTGTGGAGTGATTTACAAGTTTCATTTTTATACTTCATTTGTTTTCTAAAAATCATTTGTGCCAATTGAAAACACATGTAGGATACATTATATATTTGACCATAATTGAAAAATTTTTATCATTGATTTTGTTAGATAACAAAAAACTTGATTTTAAGTTATTCACTTTTGCATTCTGACACAACTGACTGATTTTGACTTGTACTGATTGAAGTGATAAAACTTCCTACATCAAACTTTCTTAATGCTTAACTGATTATCTTTCCCCTTCTACTCCGATTCATAATTTATAAACATTTTTTTTAAATATTAGACTTGTAATCACTAAAAAACTGATTAAAACTTTAATTTTTTTTTTGTAAACCTTTTCTATTATTTTGGTTAAAAAGTTGCTACAATGTTTCCTCTAGCAAATAAAAAGAAACATACCTATTTGGGAACTCTCCTTACTTAATGTTTGCTCATCAAAACAAAGTGGGGGTTAATTCTTCCATGGAAATATTATATCACTTCCTTCAGAGTAATCATTTATGAACATATTGCATTTAAAAATTGATAGTAATAATACTTTCATTATATAAGAACATCTAGGAAGTAATGAAATTCAAAAATTTTATTTTTTATGATAATAAAGAATTCACTGGAAAGACAGACTTTAGGACTATATGATGAAAAGTAGAAGTATTTTATAATTCATAAATTAAAAATAATAAAAAAAGAATGTGCCCTTGAATTTGTGGTTTAATGGTACACATATCCAAGTTAAGTGTAGAAGATCCTGGTTTGAATCTGGAGGAGTTGAATAAAATGATACACAGTTATTCACAAAATTACAGAAAATTTCCAAACACAAATATTAGCAGGGAATCTGACTACAATGATTAGAAGTTAGTTGTAGAGAAATAAAATAAAAAGCAGCATTAAAAGAATTTATATGCAACAAAATTGTAATAATAACTATATATATAGTAATAATAAAATAAAGTAAAATTATTTTTTTTTTTTGCAGTGGAAATATAATTTTGTTATTACCTATGTTTTCAGTATCCATTTTCTGATAACTTTTTGATTGACCGTTACCAATTGATACTTTTCTACATTATGTATTTACCCTCAAGAGTAATTAGTATAATGAATATTGATGAACTTTTTTTTAGAGAAGGGAAAGCCAAAGTTGAATATAAATATCTGCAAAAAACTTTAATATTACTTTATAATGAAGTTTATTTCTTTGTAATGAAACTTGAAATGATAAAATGTTAGAGGGTTTTCTATTATAAAAATAAAAATAGCCAGTCATTATTTTTGAATTATATATGTTTACTGCCAAGTAATTCTGAGTTTATGAATTGACATTTAAGTAAAAATATTAAACCAGTTACATTTTGCTATTAACTTAAATTATAAAATCAACAAAAAAAAAGAAAAAAAATTGAGTTTAATTCAATAACCACCAATTCTAAATAATATTTTTTTCATTGTCTTATAAGAAACGTTTTCTGAATTATTCTTAATAAAGTAAATATTTTAAAACATTTATCTGATTTTTTCCAATTATTTAAAAGTTTTTATTAAATTTGAAGTGTATGTTAATTCTCTCCTTTATCTCGTTCTTAAAACCTCTTGATTCCTAAGGCACATTGTATATATAAATAAAGGCATTAAAGTACTTTTATTACCACAGGATAGAAAACATTTGTAAATTAGTGTTGATTAATGTAAAAAGTCATTAGGTATATTTAAAATTATTTAATTTTTTTAAATATCAAATTAGAATGAATGATTGGGAAAAGGGAGAATTCATTTTTTGATAGAATCCAAAATTCTATATATAGAAATATATACTTTTTTTAAAAAAAATAGTTATTGGCACATGAAAAAACTTTTATAATTATAAAATATTTTTTATTTGATATGTTTAATATAGAGGTGTTAGAAGTATTTGTAGACGTTCAGATAGAAAAGACAAACTAAATATCAAGCTACTTAGTCTAAAAACTTCGGGGTTTTTCCCCCCAGCATTTTATTAAATGTTTTCTCGAGTCAGATGAAGAACTGTTATTTTAAAAAATTGTTTTAAAAAAAGCATACTTGATTGTAATACCTTATTATCTATAATACATCAACATAAACTATGGATAGAGAATTTGTAATATATATTATGGTATTTATATACATAATGATTGATAATATGTGTTAAAACACAATTGTTTTGTTGTTTTTTTTAATGTAAAAATTGTAATTTTAGAAGTCACAAAATCCGGCAGCATTGACTTCAGTTCTCAAGTTGAATGAATTGAGTAAAACAATAGGTATAAAAGGGAAGTGCAAAAAATTCCCAGGAATAGTTTTTGAGTAATCAACTTTCTTCTTCATAAAATATATATAAAAAACTTTCTTCTTCATATGAAAAATATTTTACTTCTACAAATACAATTAAAGTTAAACTTTTTAAAAAAATAATTAGAATAGCATAATATGATTAAAAGTTGGCATTTGTGTGTTTCCTGCTACGAATAATGCTAATTACTCAGAAGTTTTTTGGTGACTCTATTCTTATACAGTTAGAGTGAAAGTGAAGATCACTGTCCATTAATGCAGATTAATAATAGCTTACTTTGTGATAAAATGAGGCAGAACTTTTATTTTCAAACTAATAGATGTGTAATATTATTCTGTCCATTTCCCCCCCCCTCTTTATTGCAATACTAGATCGTTATAAGAAAGATCAGTAATTAAAAATATGTTATTAGAAATGGATGCCACCTATGCTAGAAGAAATTATAAATACAAAATTATTTTATAAAGAGTATTAGTATTTTAAATTACTATTAAAAATTTGAAAATGTAGAATTTGTACGCATGCACACATAAAAAAATAAAACTACATACAAGTTAAATTTTATTTTACAATTTCTTAGTGGACTCCCTTTAGTTTCAATTTTTCCTAAACTTATTTCAATTAATTTCTTCTCCCCTCCCCCTTGCATGACTTTTTTACAGCTATTTTTTATTGGAACTATATGATGATCGTTTTTTTATTGTTATTACTGACTGGAACATGGCAAACTGCTGCATATTCCAAGCTACTATTATGAATAGTCATTTTTTATATTTTTATTGCTCAAATGACAAACATTTATTTTCCTAAGTAACACTGTATATGCATATACAATAATTAATAAAAGCATACTTAGATTCTGTAGTGTTAAATCTAAAATCTATAGTATATTTTGAACAGCATAAACCAGTACTATGGATTATATACGCATGGATAGAAGTGTCAAACAAAAATTCCTCAAATATATTTTTCCTCAAACTACAATAATAGCATAAAAGAAAGCAAAGTACATTATGGTGCATAAAATAGAAATAGTTTCTGAATTCTTATATAATACTGTTTTGAAAAGTCATACTACCAGCTCATCAGTTTTGATAGAGTTGAAAATGTATTCATGTTAACATAGTAATACTGAAATCATTTATAATTAACTTATGATCATACATTTATTCACAAAATCATAATTTATATTCTGCTTAAATAAATAATATAATGTTAAATATTTGGTGTTAAGTATGTACAAATATAGGCACATTTTAATAACTTTACACTAATTAATATTATGTCAAATTACATGTTTACATATCAATGGGAAGATTGTCATCACTAATATAAAATATAGTGAAGTGTGTCTTGCATTGGTGGTCGAGAGATCAGCGTGACTGCCTTACGAGCAGTTGCCCGGGTTGCGGGTTCGTGTTCCGGCCGATGCTATGACACTTGAAAAAAAATATACATATAGTGAAGTGAATGGATCAGCATTTATAAATATATTGTATTTTCTTCACAAATAGTGATAATTGGATTATATTATATTCATGTCAGAATGTAATTTGGTATCCACTTATCAATTAATATTAGATTGATAGATGAGTTGGGCATTGAAATCTTATCTAAAAAATCTAAGATGACTTGAAAAATTCTTAGCCATTTGGAAAAAAGTGTAAATTCCACCAATCTGAATTGCAGATTATGGGCAAGGCACAGGCACATAAATGCTATTATACCATTATAATCCTGATAAAATATTTTTAGAAATAGTTGGTTTTAAAAAATAAATAAATTATTTAGAAAAGAAATGAATCTTTCTCCTCACACATTTTCTATTGTCCTAACTTTAGTCAACAATCCTTTATCACAGGTTAGTATTATAAAAGTTTTTAGTGACTTTGTAAATCTAAGATAATAAAAACTTTGTTCTAAGAGATAAACATCAGTAAGCTAGCATTAATTGCAAATCAACATTAATAATTGGTAATAGTATTTATTTCCAGCTAAATTTCATTAATTCTTTTAAAAACTCAGCTATTTCTAAAAATAAATTCTCACAGATATTGTTGTAATATTTTAATAGTAAGAATATTTACATGCCATGCCCCATAATCTGGAATTCAAGTTGGTTGGAATTTACTTTTTTTTTTCAAATGTCTAGGAATTTTCAAAGTAAATTTAGATTTGCAGGTATCCTTTCAATTTCTAACTCAGCTGTTCATTTTAAGGCAAATTATGTTCATTCTTTTAACAAAAGTTTTTTCTTAGTATTATGTATGTACAATTTTTAGTCAGTTCATTATATTTTGTATTAGTGACAACGATTTACCTGTTGGTGTAAATTACATGTATTTTGACATAGCTAGCAAAAACTGTCAAAAAGGGTTAATAATTGATAATACTACTTATTTTTTTAAGTATTTTACTTTAACACTCTGTCAAAGAGTTTAACATTCATATAATGTCAATCCTAGTTTTGAGTACTTTATTGAGGTTTTTTTTAAAAAAAAAAAAAAATAGTAATTGTAAAACTTTATCAGTGATATTTATTATATCAAAGATAATTTTAATCTAAATCAAACACCTGTTTATATAGTTTTTTTTTGTATTGCTATTATCTATATTTTATCTTGATATATGTCTTAGCAATATTATAGTGATATAGTTGTGAAAGCTAAAATGTTAGATGGAAAATCATTGGTCACTTTCATTTAATGTCTTAATGCAATAGTTTTAAAATCAACAAACTTGCTTTCTAACAGATCTCTTAAATGTACATACATTTTTTTATATTTATCAAAGTAGGGTTTTTAATTGTATTTTTATATTGGACTATTTCCACCACCTAATATGAGTATTGAATGTCTTTAGAAAAAAATAACTTTTTATTTAAATATTCCAAATACATTGAATTGTTAAATTTTTCTAAAGACATTCAATGCTCATATTAGATGACAGAAATAGTCCAACATAAAAATACAACTAGAACCCATCATCACAAACCTTCAGGAAAACATTAGGTGTTTTAATGTAGCATTTAATATATTCATCTGCTCCATGACCTAGGGTTTAGATCAGATAGTGCTTAGGTTTTATTTCTGATAGATAAAAATTTTAAACCAACTTAGAACTTTTTATAGATATTAAATTCTTAGTCAAACCATTCCATAATTTTTAGGTAAGAATAGAGCAAAAAGTTTAAAATCTTGTAAAATTATCTCTAACCAATATTTGGCTAATCTGCTGATATTTTTTTGTTTCTTTTTGGAAGGATGCTGAAAAGATTTTTATCTTATAGTATATTTTAAAGCTATTTCACCTTTTACTTTTTATATATCAAAAACTAGTAATTAATAATTAAAGAACTTTGTTTTTTAAATGTAGCTTTATTACTAAATGAATAGAGATTTTCTAAATACCTTCTTTATTAATAAACACTCAGATATTATAAAGTATAAAGAATATAATTGGCAAAACTTTGTGTAGTTAATTTAACATCTACACATGTATTTCCCTACTAGAGTTATAATCTTTCTTTAAAAGCCTTTTTTTAAAATAACTTAAGGATAGAAATAAAATTTGAAGCATCCTGTATGAAGTCTTATTTTAACATTTTATTAATAGAAAGTAATAAAACAGAATTGGAAAGAAACATAATTGTTACAATGAAAATAATTGTTACAATGAAGATGAACAAAGTCAATGACATACTCAATTATATTATGTTAATCATATAAGATTCCCTATGTCTGAGGAGTGCCAAAGCACGAAAACATGACCAGAGATTGGGGGGTTCCTGACAGATATTTTAAATCCTTTCTCTGGCTAAGCATTTATCACAAAGCTTGTTGAGCAATTGGCAATGCTCATTGTTTATATTTTATAAGCTTAAGAGAATTGGGTCATGTGATCTATGACTCTTATTTTGACTATTTATTATAGTTAATATTTTAATTTGAAGAATTCCTATTAAAAAATAAATAAAAACGGTATATATGACCAATTGCAAATTCCTTTTGTTTATTAGATAGTATGATTTAATGTTAAAATTTGTCAGCTACTATTATTTGTTAGTAAAAATAATTCTAGTTTCCAGAATTTAAAAAGATTTGTGGAAAATGTGATATAAGCAAGAATATGACTACATGTTACAAGATTTAAGTTGTCAAATATATTTATGAAAACATCTCAGCAAGAATTTTTTGATTCTTTTAATATTTTTATATATGGAATTGCAATATATAATATATTACAATTTTTTTTCATTCTTTATTAATTAACATTATTTAGAATAAGATACTTTTCACTTTTTAAGGTTTCTGATGTAACCAATAAACATCACATGACCACCTCTTAAGTTAACGTATATGTAATATCATAAATTGTTTGCTGTTAAACAAACCTTAATTATAACAACAATAAAATGCAGGCACATACAAAGCTTTTATTCACACACACACACACAAAAAAAAGTTAAATCATTATAATTGCTTACTTTCTTCATGATCTCCAATCTTTTATTATTGTTATTCTTGATTTTCTAGCTTTTTTTTTTCTTTCAAATTTGTTTTTTCTTCTTTTTCTGAGCTAGAAGACAATGCTAATTTGCAAGTAATTGATAATAATGATGATTACTTGCAGTGTGGATAGAAATTTGATTTCTATTTTACAAATTTTCAGATTTCAAAATTCATTAGAACACACAAGATTTGTTTTATTAAGTCTGTTCAGTTTTTTACAATTTTAATTTTATTTTCATTTGTATTAAAATGTGACACTCTACAATGCCAGTTAATAGTTTTAATTTTTTAATTTATTATTTTTTTTGCAGAAATTTTAATATTTCAATTTTGTACATGTGAATCATGAGGATTCTTTAAATGTTTCTAGTAAAATATGAATAACTTTATTAAAATAATGCTATTTTGTTATGCAGAAATTGTCTAGCAATTTATTTTTATGTTTCCTACAGTGTCTAATCAAAGTAATTATTACTTTTGTGTTTTCATTGTCATGCAATAATTTTAATAATTTGTTGTCATATTATTATTACTTGAAAATGCGTTGCTTTATTAATAATATGCACTTATTAAATTAAGTATGGTAATTTTTATTTCATTTAAATTCCTTGCTGTTTACTATAACTTTTTGTACTATCACATTAAAAAAATAATCAAAGAAGCCCTAGTTTAATTTTGGATATGCAGTATATATATTTCCATTATTTTTGAATGTTTTTTTTTTATATACTTTAACATACAACATTTTATATATGTGTAACATGGCATAGAAATTGTTCCCTAACTATGCTGATTAAAATGTGATGAGCTACATATTGTTTTTCTAAAATCTTTAATATTTTTATAAATTATTATAGATCTTATGGTGATTTTTATACATACATATTTATATGTGTGAAATACGTGTGTTTAGAAGGCTTATTTTAGTAATCAACAATTCAGCTCACACAATCTTATTTAAACTTGATTAGTAAACAATGTTATTAACTTTATTCATTGAATGCATACTTTAAATAGAAACAAATTGAAACTGTAAAATAATTTTTCCATCTACACTAATCAAAACAGTGATTATTTAAACACACACACACATGTATAAATACACATAGATAAATGGATGGATAGAGATAGCAAAAATAAACAATTGTTTTTATTTGTAGTATTTTATTGCTTAGATATTTTAATTTTCTTTCAAACAGACTATATATACATGTTTTATGTCAGAATACGAACAAATTTGTGATTCACTGATTTGTTTAATGTTTTATTATTTGTTTTGTATTTTTATCTTTTTCACTTTGAATTTAGAATAGCCATACTCGTTTGTAAGTGACCATTAATGATGATGATGATAATGAGATATCAAGGGAATAGATAATATAAGTAAAGTTTAAAATATATATCAAATAATGACAAATATTAAAACATAAGATATCAAATAATAAGTGACAATATGGCATTAAAGTTTTTTTGTATAATTATATTAAAATTAAACATAACAAGGAGAGTAAAACAGTATGGTCGGTTTATTAATGTTGGCATTAATCGAATAAAAATAAGGTAATATATAAATAAAAGATTAATCTTTTATAATAGGTTAAATATAGTTATGGTATTTGGAATTTCTAATTCACAGTTTTATATATTAGCTTATCTAGATGTGCTGCTTATCATCATTTGTAGTTTTTAAATTATCACAAAATATAACTCATATAGCTTTTTTTTTAAAAAAAAAACAAAAAAACTTATTTATTTTTAAATAATGAAATCCATAATGAGTTAAAATGCTAACTTTTAATTTTTATAATCCGAGTTCATTTTTTTTTTTTTTTTTATTTACACAGATTGTCTCAAAATTTTCCAAATTGACTATTCATTATTGGATAATCTCTAGTCTACTGAATAACTTATTGATATTTACCTTTCTATAATTAAATTGTATATTAGATAATAATTAAAAATATTTTCTGTTATCAGTCTGTGTTTAATACAATACCTATTAAAACATTTAAAATTGTCTTTACAAAAAGAGAAATCTGGACAGGTGTTTAAATAAATTTAATTGTCTTTACAAAAAGAGAAATCTGGACAGGTGTTTAAATAAATTTCTATATCTACCTGTGATAATACCTTTTAAAACAGATTTAGAAATCAGCAATAAAAACTTAGTATCAAATTCTGGTCACTAAAATCTAAATATTTTTATTTTTTAATCAAATTAAATCTTAATGCTCTACCAGCCTTATCTTTTTTAAAATACAAATGACCCTTTACACAACAAATAGATCCAATATGTTTGATGTGCCACAGAAGAGTTGAAACGATAGATCATGTACTAAATCAACACCCTTTATTACAGACTACTAGGAACAAAATACACAATGCTTGCCAACTTTTCACAGGGGTTCTTTCCTGTTATTCATTTTATCACTTTCATTTTGTTTGCCTTTTTAAGACTAAATGTACATATATATATAACCAATACCCATAAAATACATACATGATCATTAATAAATTTTAAGATTATAAAAAAATCATGACCAAAAATTGGTCTCTATTGACTTATATAGTCAGATTTGTAGTTGGATGGGATCATGTGTGGAGGGGAGGTCTCTTCTTAGACCTTGGAGCAATGCCTGTTTTTTATTTTTATTTTGGCAATATATCTTTATTATATTCATTAAATGTATATGAAAAGTTATCCTGACATATTATTTCTGTTATTTACTATATATAAATTTTTGTAAAGTCCATTGATGAAAAATAAAATTTTCCTTAGAAATATTTTTTTTGAAAATTGGACTGTACTAACTTTACATATCAATAAATTAGATAAAAAGATGAAGTGAAACATGATACAAAGTGAGTACTTTGTTTTAATAAATATAAATCATACAGATTGTAAAATTAGATAGTGATTTATTTATTTTAGAATTAATCATATAGTTATAAAGTAAATCAGAAACATTAGATGATAATTCAAACAATCTTATATTAATAGTTTTGGCTGTTGTCCTCATAGCATGTTGATGTAGTGTTGCCATAATCAGTTCTAGAGTATAAATAAAGAAAATATTAATATGAGATAAATAATTTATATGGTCACAATGAAGAGATTATTAATGTTTTAGTACCAAAATGATGGTCTGAGCACAATACTGCATTTATTGTTAGTTGATTAAAAATAACATTTTGAAAATCTCAATTGGGAATTCTTTCATAAAACTCTTGCACTTAAATTCACTGCTATTACATTAAGCTAAAATACTCTGAGTAAAAAGGATTATAATCATATTTTGTTTAGACAAATAATAAAAAGGAACTAAATGCTAAATAGCCATATATATGTTTGGGTATTTGTTGTCAGTGATCAAATAATTTAAGAATATCATTGGACAGAACATTTTTTACCTTTATAAATAACTGAAACTTGGATTTTTAAAAATTATTATAAAAGTAATATATTATACTGCATCTTAATATGTCTATATATAAAATCAAAGTTAAAAACTCGAAAACATCTTGATTTGTATTTTGATGTTCTTAATTGATCTCTTAAATAACATTTGCGCTTTTATTTATTTTTAAAATAATACGTAATAAACAAATAAGATGGTTTATGAGTAGTTAAGTATAACTTTCTGTGTTAGCATATGATGAGAAAAGATCATACAAAGTTTTTTTTTTTGTAAAATTAAGAGAGAAAAAGGATTGAAGACTTTAGAGAAAAAATTGAGAAATTAAAAAATTGCTATTAGTGCGTATTTATATGAATACATACAAAGATATTATTTATAAACAAAATAAAAAAATTGAAAATGTTCTCAAATTTAAAGTTATAAAGAATATATTAAAAAAGAATTATGGAGGGTAATACTAGAAAAGATAAAAAGGTTGTTTGATAATCTTAAAAAATACCAAATGAATTACTTTCTCCAAGCTTTCTGTTGTTTTTTTTTTTTTTTTTGCAACATTTTTTTATATTCATAGCCACTTTTTCTTCTTAAGATTTTTTTTTTTTTTTGTTAACGTTTTTTTTTCTCTTATATTTCTTTTTTTTTTCACTATCGTTTTCATTATATCAAACTATATTTTTTTTGCATTGAAATTATTGTCAAAAGCAGCTTCTTTTTCTTCTCATAATTTTGTCCATTTTTTTTTTGTATACTTTTTCTATAGTGTTCATTAAGCCCTTTTTTCTTCAAATTATTGTTGCTACTGATAAGAAAAACAAACTTTTTTTTAAAGTCTAATTTCAATCGATTTTTAACTATCGCTATCAAAAATGTTTATTCATTCAGTTCTTATTCTTAATTATATTATCAATTTTATTTTATTTTTAATTACCCGATTTCCAAAATATTTAAAAGCATTAACCTTTTCTATGACTTCCTGTCTAATATTTAATATAGTTTGCTTACTTACAGAATATGTCGTCACCTCAAAACTTTTTTGCATTATTATTAATTTGAAATTTTTAAATAAAAAACCCCTAAAAATTATTTAGCTTTTAATAAATATAATTTAAATCATTTAATGTAAAAGGGAATCACTAAGCTATTCTCTTCTTTTTTATATATATTAATATTGTTTTAATTAAATTATATTGTTTTTTATTTTACTATATAGAGAAGATGGTATGGATTGTAGTGAGAGACCTATCTTTTGGCTTTTAACTAATAATTTAATTAACTTTTTGTATAATATTTAGCAAAATTCTTAGACATCAAAAGTTGCAACCATGTATTCTCACAAATAAATATGCGTTTAGACTTCTCTCAAATAATAATTGAAAAATACTCCCCACGGAAGCAGAATTATTTTAGTTAACCATCCTGTTCAGTATTGGTTATAAATAGATATTTATTTATTCCTAGATGAAGCATAAAATAATAAAAGAAAACTTTCACCAATTAAAAATCTGATGAGTGTATTTTTTTTTTTTGTTTGTGGAGAAGTCCTGAAGATATTTTTGTTCTGCAGGGTAGTACTGGTTCAGTGATAGAGTAATGTTTTGACAATGGATAGTTTTTGGATCAACATCTAACTAAAACAAAATATGATGAAACATAATATATTAACAGTCATTTGGGATATTATTTTTGTTATTAAAATTACAAAATTCCCTAATCAATAATTGTTGGTATTGCTATTATTGATAAACCTGAGAGTATAAAAATAATTGAATGATTTATTTTTCATAATTCTTAAGAAGCTTAAGCAGTGGAAGTGACAATTGAAGCCATAATCCATGACTGAACAATGTGGAACAACTTGAGATTTAAAAAAACATAAAAATAATAGCATATATTATCATACAATGAGTAACAAAATTATTGTATCTTCAGAGAAAACTTATGATATTGAATCATAAAAGATGTTAACTATTCTCATATTTTTAAAAAAATTCTATTTTAATAACAATAATTTAATTGACTATTATGAATTGAGAGCTATAGAAATTTAACAACTTTTCTTAATCCATTATTATTCTACACAAATGATCCTAAAGTTTCAACACTTTTTACCCATTTATGCAATAAAAAGAAGAAATGTTTTTTTAGCATAAAAATTATCAAGCGATAATACTTGAAGATTATCGATGGTAGTTGACCATTACTTCCATTCTCAATACAATTTATTCTGGCATATTAATATTTAAATGTACAATATAAACTTCATAGAGCTTTTTACATCAGTAAGATGCAAAATATAAGCAAAGAAAAAAAAAATTCACCTGGTTAATCAAATGCTAGATGATGAAAACTTACAAGTTTTTTTTTTTTGTTTTATCCTCTAAATAAAAACAACCAGATATCCATTTACCAATAACTAATTAGCTGTTAATTAGACTGTTTACTTAAAAAAAAATTTGCTTGGAAGGTTAAAAAAATGTTTTGCAAATTCAAACTTTTATTTATGCACATGGCATATAAATGCACTACCCACTATGCAATTTTTTCCTACAGTAGTGCCACCTACTGAAAGCTGTAGTAATCAATAAATTCTAAATAGTAATGCTTTATATTCCTTATCCAGTGCTTTCCCATTCTATTTTCCCGGATTAGTTTCTAGCTTACCGCTTTTATCAATGAGGAGTCTTGGATTTGGGAGCAGTACACCTGGATCTTTAATCTGACGCATCTCTTGCAGGGGGGGGGGGTATTGCTACTGTTTTAACAATTTGTGTAAGCATAAAGAAAATCTGATTATGTAATGTTTTAATAGTTTAACTATTCCACATGAGATCTTTTCTATATATATATGTATATCAGTTATTGTATATTTTTGTGAATTACATATGATTTCCACCGAGATTTATTTTATAGCTTTTAAATGAACTAAACAATTCTAATTACATTCCTTGCTCAAATAAAATTTAAAATAATCTTGTAGTCTTATGAGTAAAAGCAAGAATGAGAGGAATTATTTGTAGCTGTTTACCCTTATAATCAGTGTATATGATTGGTTTTGCTTTTAACCCAACTGCAGTATTTCTGTCAGATATATCAGCTTTTTGGATAATTTTAATGAGCAACACAATAAAAGTCAGTTGTCTAATATAGTGACTGATTTTTTAAAAACTTAATCAAACTGTCATGTTAAATAATGTAATATTAACAACTGTACACAGTTACAATTCGCAAAGAATATTGGGACTTTTTAGAATTCTTTCTGAATAGTATCAAAAGTGAAAAAATACTATAATTATATTATCAAATTCTGAAATATGGAAATATTAAATGTGAACTAAAAAAAAAGATTTAAGTAAAAATATTTTCTCATTATTAGATTGTAAAAAATCTATGTTATGATATCAACGTGCTAATAATAAATAAATACTAATATATTCTTTTTTTTTTAAAAAATATTAATTTTATTATATCACAAACATATATGATATGTAGATACACACACAACATCTAAATCAACTAACAATAAAATACTAAAACCAAACTATTTGATCATCATCAATGAGAGTATACTATTGTTCCCCATCCCTTTAAAACAACTCTTTTTATCATTTCAATTTTACAACTACATCATAAATTTTAATGATCCCTTTTATTATTAAAATGTATAAATTGTATTTAAGTTACAATATTTTAAGATTATCTTCCTTATTCGTTATTTGTCATTTACTTACCTATTTTTGATCTTTTATTTTTTAATTAGTGATGTATCTTTTCTGATGCTTCAAAAATGTTAGTCATTACACATTACAAAATAGTACTATTTCCTACTGCTTATATAAGGAGCTATATCTTTCTATGGCACAGCTCTAAAATTTGAAGTGCTAGAAATAAATTACATTAAAGAGCAGCAAATAATGACAAAATACCTCTGATAATGATCAAATGTTATCCTTTGATTAGTACTCTATTATTATTTGACTTATAAAATCTATTTTTGAACTAAGAACATGCATGAATTATAAGAGAGAATTTATACATAACATTTAATTAGTTAATAGTAAAATGTATGCATGATAGATGAAATAGGATATTTTCAATAGTAGTTTAGCATTATTTGATTAATTATCAATGATCACAAATACATACTCCTAGTCAAAAATCCTAACATATGATTTTTTTTTATATTAATAAAGTTGTCATAATTATTTTATTTATTCTTAAAAAAAATATTTACATAAAATATTGTATGTACTAAGTTAGAATTAATTTTTGAGAATCTTTACATATTCATTCTACACTTATTTTTTATAATTTAATATATCAAGCATACAGTCGAAACGTTGGATTTTTTTTTTTTTTTCATGATTATAGTCATATAAAAAACAAGTTTTAAAAAGGAGTTTGTTTTATTTCTACATTTTATTTTTTATACTTATGACATTGGTTATCCTTCCAACTATCTACCATATCATGTTTTAGTTTTTAACATATAGGAATCTATTTTACTGGGTTTCTTAATATTGAGTTCTATACATCAGTTCATGGTTGAGCTTAAATTAGCCACAGAGAAGTATTTTATGTAATCAAATCTCTTCTGAAAAAATCCTGTTTTGATTTAAATTTTTGAATTAATATTAATTAAATATTAAAAGTAATTTATTTAAGAATATTTAAAATGTAAATAATGATAGTTATAATAATGCTATAGGAATAAAGATATAATGTTTCATTATTATATGTGCCCTGTTATATTTTATCACACTAGTAGAGTGCTGGATTTAATTTTTAATTGAGTAAAATAAAAAATAAAAAATCTAGTCAATGAATTAATGAAACTATTGTGCTCAACCTGCTACTTAGGTCACATGATTTCTTATTTAAATTGTATCTTTTATAAAATTATCTATTAATAATTCTTACTAATATATCATTACATTTTTAACTATTAAATTTGAAATTTTGCTTGTTTTATTTATATACAGTACTTCAATAGTTTTTATTCTAAATGTAAAATTCAGTTGACTACATCTAATATTGTTTTTAAGATTTGATAACAATAATACATTAACCAGATTTAAAAAAATAACTAAGAATTTAGTGATAGGTTAATAAAAATGGTATGTATTGCTTAAAAATATAAATAATAAATATTAAAAAAATGCTTTTATATATTTATTAAATTTAAAAAGGCCATTATTTATGTATTTTATCTTTAATATGATTTATTTACTATACAATTAGATACTCAAATGGTCAAGTGATATCTAAGTACCAAATTGACTGACAGAATACAAAATCCCATTCAATTAGTCAAATAAAAAAATTTCTCCTGCTTTTTATTTTCTTCAAGTGAAAATTGATTCAGAAACTTTTAGCCCTCATATCAGTCATTCTTCTCTATGAAGTATTACAACTTTATTTTTCTTATTGCATTGCAAAATCCATATAATATTAATATCATTTACTTTTTTATTATTTTTATAATGCTTCATAATTATAACCCACTATTGACAGTTTCAATTGTCCCAGAAATCTTCTTCAGAACTTCTAACTTATATTTTTAAAACTTCTGAAGAAGACTGCTGGGGTAATCAAAACCATCAATAGTGAGTTATAATTATATGAAGCATTGTAAAAGTAAAAAAAAATTAATGATATTAAAATGATATCATTCTTGCTATTAGACTAACTAACAACCTAAAACATTAATTAAATTTATTGTATTTATAAAATTTAAAATCACTCTTTTAAAAGCATAATAAACTTAATTTCCAGCAAACATTATTACAAATCTAGTTTTTAGATTGCAAAAAAATTTTCAGTAATAAAAACTGAAGCTATGCAGTAATTAAACTGATGATATCAATCGGTTTCCAAACTTAATTATTTTATGATGAAATTCTAAACATTACAATGCATAACAACAATCATATAAAACAAATAGTGCAATGTCAGAATAATAGTTATAATAATCAAGGTTTTTTTATTTGCTTCTTGTCTGAATAAACTTATAATTGTCTATTATATTTAATTGTTGAATTGAATCTTCTTTGACAGACATTATAAATATTTAACAATATGTAAATAAATGTTAGTTTAATTGTACTGTCTAAATCGTTTATAGATTTAAAAAGTATTCTAAATTAAAAGATTGTTTTTTTATTATTTTATTTTACTGAGGTGGAGGGGGTGGGTCTTGTAAAAATAAAATGTAATAAATTTTTGCTGAACACATCATGAAAATGATATGATATATTTATCTGTAAATCATTATGCTTACTAAGTATAATTTAGTGTGAAGCACAAACCTCTTGTGAAAAATCATTATTTTCAACCATCATTGATCTGCTATAGAATGACACTCAATTTTACTAGTTTCTCCAATCTCTAGATTCTCTTCACATCACACCAGCAAGCTTTCTTATTTCATCCATCTATCTCATATGTGATCTCTCTTATTCCTTAAGATCCTATTAAACTTTAAATATTCATCTATTATAATTTCTTTTAGAAATATGTCCAGCCCAACTCCATTTCAGTCTCTTAATTTGTTCTCCCACTCATGCATTTTGTTTTTGATCTCTTCTTGTTATTTCTAACATAATCTCTCCATATTTCATTGAGTGATATGAAATCTTTGTATTGCTCTTTCATTAAGTGTCCAAGTTTTAGATCCATAAATAAGAATTTTAAAACACATTTGTTAATAACTTTCCTTTCAAACACATAGGCATATTTTTTTTATCATTAAATTATTTCCAGCAAAAGCATTCCTTCCAAGTTTAATTCTATGATTAGTTTTATTCATGATGTTTTCATCTGCAGTTATAATCTGACCAAGGTATCTGCAATTGTTATCTTCTTCTAATTTATCATTATCAATCTTTATTTTCTTCTGAAAAAAAATCATGTTTATAAATAACTATTTTAAAAGTTACATGATGCACATATGTTTTATAAAAGTGTTATATATATATAATTTCTTTGTTTTATACATAATCAAGACTTATCACTATTATATATCATTAGCTGTCATTTGTAAATGAATATTGCTATTATAATGTAAACAAAAAAGTGTTTGAGACACAAAAAGATAAAAAGTTAAAAGACGAGTTTGTAGTGATTATACAAACTTTAGCCAATTTATTTAGCATCTTCCAATGTTATCTTTTAACCTCTTATGCAGAAATATTGGTAATTTAGTATTAAAGCTGCACACCCACAATAAATGTGTAATGTTGCGATGACGTCAAATTGAAAGAAAATAATCCCTGTGAATATACATGAAAACATTTTTTTTTATCAACATGATTTTTTTTTTTGTAATACTTCAACATTTTCAGTTATTGTTACACATTTCTTTCTAACAAGAGCTGGGGTAAATAAAAATGTAATAAAAGTCTAATAATTAATATGTGTTTTTTTTTTTTACTTTTGGTTTAATTTCTTTATAAAAAAAACTATGTTTATTAGCACTTCTTTGAAAATTCCAGCATACTTTGCAATCACAGTACATTTTTGGAAGAAAATTTTTTACTGTAGATGTCCATTTTCTAATGGAAATAGTATATGTGAAAACTTTGTTTTTAACATGTAAATTCCTGTTATATGTTACATGGTAAATGTCGTAGCAATATAGTTAATGCATTTTTATCCAAATTACTTAAAAATCAAAATCATTTACTGTTTGTTTGGTGTATATTTAAACTAACTATTTTTTTTTTTTTTTGATTAATGGCTTCATTATTGTAATATCGCAAATCACATTTTATTTTTTATTTTAAATGTTGTTCTTAAAAGTTATTAGTGTTGAAAGTTGCATTTTTTTCTTTTCTGAAACTTGTTAATGTTGAAAGTTGTACATATTTGTGAAAGTTGATTTGTTAATGTTGAAAGTCACATATTTTTTTGTTTTGAAACATATTAATGTTGAAAGTCATACATATTTATGAAAATCACTTTTTTTTTTTAAACTTGTTAATGTTGAAAGTCGTATATATTTATGAAAGTCGCATTTTTTTTCAAACTTGTTAATGTTGAAAGTTTTATATATTTGTGAAAGTCACATTTTTTTTTGGAAACTTGTTAGTGTTGAAAGTCATAGATATTTGAATACATTTGTTAATGAAAATAATCTGTATATTTATTATGTTCTACTATTTTTTTACTTTTACTTATTATTAGTCCTGGATATAAAGCAGGTATTAGACCTATTGTGCCTGTTCACATTCTTATCAACCTTCCAATAACTTTGTAATTCTTGACAAAATACTATGTACAAGATCCATGTACATGTTCCTCTTTTGCCAAAAAAGTTGTATACAAGATCCGTGTACACATTATTTTGATCAGATCACAAGATTACAAGGTTATCAGTGGATTTATACAAATATGAACAGGTGCAGTAAGACTAATACATGCTCTGTGTTGCAGCTTTAATACTAAAGTACTAAAATATTTTATTAAAAAACTTAAATATCTTTTCAAATTTCAGCTTACCCACTTTTAATCATATTCTCTAGTTAAAATAATCAATATTGTAACTCTTTAGAGTGTTTTTGAAATAGTTTTTTTTAACATATATTGGGTCTCTCTTGCAAAAACTATCTTCATATTCATTATATATTTTTTAATATATGTACATAAAATATAAACTATATTTTTTATAAGACTAAGGAAGGTGTATAATAGGTTATATTATTTCTTCTTTGATTTATTCAGTTTATATTAATTGTTTGGAAGAGGAAATTATTATTAAGGATTGTTTATATTTAAAGTTATTTGTTAAATATGAGGATGATTGTTTGTTTGTAATTGAGAATGATAAATTGAAAGAGTTGGTAAATGAGTTTAATTGTTTTAATCCTTCTACAAAATATGTGATAGAAGGAGTTGGGGGGGGGGTTAGATTTTGTTAAATTAATTTTTTTAGATCTATTGGTGATTAGAAATGTAAAGAATGGTTATTTGGTATGCAGTCAGTATGTTAAGAGTAAAGAATTAAGGTCTATAATTAAATCTGATAGCTATCAATCTGTATCTCATAAATTAGCTGTTTTAATAAATTATTGTTATGGAAATAAAAGATTAAATAATTCTAGTGGGGTAGCTTTTTTTCAAAAAAGTCAATTTTATAAAGATTATTTGAGTGTTGACTACTCTGTTAAATTTGTTAAAAGTATTTTATTTAATAGTAATAATATTTGTAATGATGTGAAGGATAAAAAAAAATATGATTTTATTTTTTGCCATTTACATTGTCTTTTAAAATTGTATGAAATAATTTGTTTGGAAATAAGAAATTTGTTTGGAAAAGGAGAATTACTTTGAATAATTTATTAAATAATGCAAAGGAAATTTTTGATAGGAAGACTATTCTAGAATGGTATATATTATCCCTTGCTTTTGTAAAAAAGTATATATAGGTCAAAGTAGTTTGAGTTTAAATGAAAGAATAGAGGTACATAAAAGTAGGATTAGAAATAAATATATTCATAAAAAAGATACAGGCCACACTTAATTTTGATGAAGCTAAGGTTGTCTTTTTTGAGAGAAATAAAATAAAAAGAATTAAAAAAAACTTTATTATTAAAAATTTATGATTCTGAAGCAATTAACTTATTTAAAAGTTATTTTAATATTAAGGCTGTATGGGAGATAACTGGAATTGTGGGTAATGTTTAGTAAAAATGTTATTTTGAAGTTCTTTACACTTTAGAAGTCTGCTTGTAGCAGTGAAACTATTGGTCATGTTTTAGAGTTTATTTATTTGGTTAGTCTGGTTGAGTTCTGAATTTGGGGTAATTTTGATAAAATATAAATACACCTGGGTCTCTTTTTATGCAGATTTATTTAACGCAATTTTGAAGTTACGTGATTCATGTTTCTTCGGAAGTCGAACTCCAATAATACGCTATTACTTTAAATAATAAATTTCGTGCACTTACGTCATATTGAAAGTAATAGCACATTATTGGAATTCGACTTTCATCTTAGTAATTTCAATATTTTCAGTGCTTTATAATAGTAAGATTTTATGCAATAATGAAATTAAAATCATGATTTCCACATTTTATGTATACACACATTAAATTTTACAAGATTATAATGTAAATTTGTTCAAACATTGTGCGTGTTAATTTTGCATTTTAAATCACATTCTGTTTTTGCTTTTAAAAAAAAAACATAATCAATTATTAATCATTTAGTGTCCACAAGTTTATTTTTAAAAGGTGAGTAATAGCAGTGAAACAAAATTTGATTTTTAAACGGAATTGAAAATTAAAAAATTGAAGACAAAAATAAAAGTTTAGATACAGAAGAAAATGTAGAAAAAGATAATGAAACAGAAATGGAACCTGTTCCTTTCACTGCAAAAATGGTTTGAGAAAGTCTTCAACTTTCTAATCAGTTGGCAAATTATTTTCTTATTAATGACACTAATCACGAACGTGATCTTAAATTCTAAGAGAGCTAAATGGTTGTATGTCTGGATATCGCATTCATAAACAATTAATAAAATCATCATCTCAAAGATTAATTACTAATTACATTGTCACCCGAAAATCATTAACACAACATGAGAGTGCAGTTTGCGCTAGTTGTATTTCCTCTTGTGAAGAATCTGATTTTTTACCAGTTTGCAAACGAACCTGTTTATTGGCAAATAGCGATAATAATTAAAATGTGTATAAAAAAATGTATGCATAAAAATAGATATTGTTTTGAATAAAATTAAATAATATAGTTAAAAAATAGTTAAAGTTTGTCTTGTATCAATTTTTTTCAAATTTGAAATTTTTTATTAGTCATATTTTATTTCCTTATTTTTTTTTTGCGCGAATTTTAAAGTAATTTTACGTTGGTGCTTTGCTTTTATGCAATTTTTGAAAAATCACAGTCCATATCCCCCCTTTTTCAAAGTAAGTTACGTCTATTTTTGCGCGATTTCGTTTGCGCGTGTCTTCTGAGGAACCTATCTATCGCGTAAAACGAAATTCAGGTGTATATAAATATTTTCATGTATTTTTTTATAAATTAAGCCTTGAAAAAGTTTTATTAATTTTAATCTTAGAATCAACTGAATAATAATGAAAAAACGCAACGATACAAAGTAACAACAAAAATCTTTGGTAATATACTTAAAAACAACAATAACAACTGTTTTTGATTATGTAGATTTAAAAATGAATAAAGATATTTATATTTATTCATTATATTAAAAAAATAATAATTGGGTTTGAAACATAATCATTACCATTTTTATAAATAGCATAAGCTGATTATAAGTTTCAGAGCATAAAATAACTCATCATAATTAAAGATATTTGCAGAAATTAAAATATCAGATAAGTTCAAAATTTATGTATTAGTTTATTATAGTATTTAGTCATCCCCCCATCCACAACATATTTATCAAAATACATTCACTATTGAATCCATATAGTTATTATTGAAATGGAAGAAATAATTTATTTGGAGAATTTTATTTTAGGATTATATTTTATTACTTTTAAAGAACATTTTTTTATAGCTGCTGCCCCCTCCCCCCATTCTTGGAGCTTTCTTTTAGTTTGACACTAATGGTTTTTCTAATATTATTTGTAATATTTTATAAATAGATAAAATCAATAATTTTATTTGATATTGTAAAGATTGGAAGACTTCATCTTCATAGTTGATTGTGATATCAGTGTATATATATATATAAAAGGAGGCAGATATATTTTTTTTGCGTGAAGTTTAAATTACTATTAGTAAAAGATAATAGATATATTTTATTAGTTAGATGCATATATTTTCCTTCATAGAATTAATCATTTCATATATATCACGATGCCTTTTTAAGGTTGTGGTAGAAAATGTTGCAATTTTATTTGTTCAATTTTGTTGTTTTTTATTTTTATTTATTATTATTGTTTTCTTGTCTCTTTCATATTTTTACACACAACTTGATGATTTTTGAATATTTTTTCCTACTAAAATGATGTCTATGAATTATTTTAAATATTAAAAAACAATAATATAGCATTAATACATTTCAAACATCTAAAATATCTTTTGTATATATTGGTCTGATCAAGATTTAAACATTTGTCTTAAGTTCTCAGAAAATGTTAAGTTTCAACATTTTAAGATTAACTGATATTAAGTATACATATTTCTACTATCTATCACACAGTTATTTATAATTGTAACATTTTGAATTATTTATCGAAAGATAATAAACCCAGTAAATACTAAATTATTAAAAATAGGAATTTTTTTAGTAAAAAAAAATGAATGTCTAGTTAAATAAATTAATAAGTACAATTAAATTAATAAGCTAATATTAGAATATAACATCAACTTAACATGACTAATTCAAATATCAATGCAAAATTATAAGTTAAAAATCACATAAAATATACATATTATAATTAGTACCACTCTTCAGTAATATAGATAAAAATAATAATAAAAAAGCAGTCTTTAAATAGTTCATTGTAAAGTAAAAATCTCTAATTATTTTATGTAGGTGAAGCAGTGAAGTAAATATTACTCATCAAGTATGCCAGTAGCCAGGTTGTGAGAATTTGAGCTGTTTATTTTTTTAAATCCTCTAGTTAAGAATAGATAGTTCTTACCTTACCAATACTGAATGATTAACTTGACTGTATACATATACCCAAAAGAAAAATTCTAATTTAGATTGAAACCTGAAATTTTTTAAAATTACGATTCAAATTCAGATCATAGTCATGTTAAAGTCAATATCCTGCCATTATACCATTAAGTGTTACCTATACTGTATAAACACATAATTACATAAAATACATACAATTCTCTAATGTTTCTCTACATATCTGAACTTATCAAAATTTATAATAGTTGTTAAATAAGAGACAAGTAAAATATATCAACGGATGACAAATACTGCCAATGATAATTATGTTAATATTGAAAGTCATTAGTATTTATGTAGATTTCTAACTTTGGACAAATAATTTCATCATCATGTAGGCACAAGGTTTTATTCATATAAGTTATTTACATGCTTTTTATTTCTAAATACTTTTTACTATGATTTGTTCATTTTCTTTCATGCTGATGATTGAAATGTTATTAAAATAATTTCTGATAACTAACTTTAGAAGGTATGTTGTATATATTTTTTTGCATAATATCAAACTATGAATTGAGTCACACAACATGTTTAGTGCATTACCAATTAAGTTTGCATAAAGATATATTCATTCTGAAAATTACTAGTAGTATAGAGTCCTGTTATAATTATATTGAGATGCCAAAATGTCTTGTAAGCAGCTTTACAATTAAAATAGAACATAAAAACAATTTTGTTTTTTAGAGATCACTTCCTATGTCTCAATATATGTATATAAAATGGTTTAATGCAGAGGCAAAATTCCATACGGTAGCACCACTCAGTGCAAGCCAGAGTAATCAAAGGATGCAGGAAGGTTTGTGTATAAAATTCCTATCTAATGCCTACTCATCCAATATCCCCAGATTAGATCTAAGATCTAGGTGCAGTGCTCTCAGATCCAAGGCTAGGCTCTAGATAGGGATTTTATGCACAAATCTTCCTGCATCCATTGATTACTCTGGCATGCATTGAGTGGCATTATGGTATGGAGAGTTTTGCCTCTGTGTTAAACAGCTTTGTAAGCATAAAGAATGATGTTCATGTGATATATAAAATGATCTGCAATTTTATTTCATTTTTTTAATATAATTTAGACTAGCCAAATTGTTTGCACCCCATTATGCAAGCAGAAAGGAAAATACAATCAATACTTTACATAATAACCATACTAATGGTCAGACTGGATATTGTCTATGAATATACAGCCCATGGTCATCTTTCAAAACTTACACTTACTCTTTGCCTACTAAAAGCAAATACTTCTGTGGATACTTTAACTTATACTGGTTTTACATCCAGGTGTCATCCAGAGAATTAGCTGGAACATCCATGAGATTTCAATGCTTTTAGCACTTGTTTCATGGATTAGCTCAATTGAACATAAGAAATTCACCTCATTAGCAATCAGATATTGAATATTTGATACAATATTACATAATTATCAACATATTTTTGTTTTTGACTAAATTTCATATAGTGAGAGATTCAGAGGGATGAGAATTCAGGCCAAATTAACAATTAAAAAGCATACTTATTTATGTGTTATAACATACCAAATTATAATAGCATAAAATATAACACAACTTTCAAAAGTTATTTTAAACAATTAATTTACTCTTCAATAAAGAAATAGCAGTTTATATATTTTCTAAATTTAACCAGGTTTTATAAGGAAAATATAAATCTTACTCCCTTCACAACCTCACTTGAATCTAGACTTCCATTTGATTTTGGGTTTTATTTTGACCTAGGTTTTGGTTAAGGCTTTTCTTAAATTAACCATCCTCTCTTTTTTTGCTAATGTTTACTCAGAAAATAGTATTCTTGTGTTAGACTCCAATTCCCTAGTGGTTTATAGTTTTTTTCTTTCTGAGACTGCATATTTTCTTCATCTAAATGTCCAGCAATTTTCCTGAATGCAGGATGGGCAATGTCTCAGCAACACTAGGTCAGGATTTTGGTCACATTTCAAGTGATTAATAATTCATAGGAACTGCATGGTGTAAGATTGAATGAAAATCCCTTCTATGGAGGGCATGGTGGTGGTAAGACATCCACATTACTTGACACACAAACTAAAATTCTATGATGATAGAGACCACAAAATTCAGCAAATAATAATAGCCAACACAACATCAAAATAAACAGCCACAGGATGACTGAACTAATAACAATTTATTAGCTTTTATATCTTTGATGACATTTTTTTTAATTAGCCTTTTTAATTACATAATTACTTATCTAATTAGTTTACTGATTTACAGTAAAACAACTTAATCCCTACTTTTTTGATTAGATAATTTTACAAAAATTATTTTACATTTCATTTTCTTTTAAAATTAATATTTTGGCTTAAAATATTTCACAATCAAAGTAAATTTATAATTCGTACAAATTAAAATTTCTCCCCTTTTATTTTTTCATTTTCATTGAACATCATAATATTCTGAATTGCAAATTTCTAAAGAGAAACCTTACAATTTCATTCAAAATTTTATTAATTTTCTTCTATTTTTTTTTTTTTATTTAAAACAAGACTGGTATATTTTGACTGGAGTTTTTCCTTGCTTCCTTTTTTTTCTTTTTTGCAAAATTCTAAATGTTCTCTTTTGTAAAATGTCTTTTCTCTCTAATTATTATTATAATGACTATTTAAGTGATTTATGTTAGATAGCTCTTTTTATTTAAAGAAAAATCTGTATACTTTTATGCAACTAGTATATTTTACATATTTGTTGCAGTATATTGATTAATTTATCATATGACCATTTTCATAGAATATAAAATAATGTTCTGACACCAAAACAGCAGTTTGTGCTTAAAAGATTAAATTGTTAATTGAATAAACAGAGATATTTTTGCTGACCTGGGAACTGATTCAGTAACCATTTGATAATAACTTTTGAATATGAGATGTAATAATTTCGATAAAAACTAAACTGTTAATCATACTCATAGTTAAAAAACTCATTTTGGATACAAAAGCTGATTTTTAACTGATTATTTAGCATATATAATATAATAAATTGTATTAGTTAATTATTATAACTTTGATTTCAAAAAGTAAAAAAAAAAGTTCAAATCATATGAGGCTTATATTAGTTTTTATATTTTTCCATGGAATCCTTATTGACTTTCTGAGAAATACTGATGTTTCTTGGAATATAGATTAGGAAATGCTAATGTAGAGACTGCAGCTAGGAAACAGATTCACTAGTTTTATTATGTTGCTTGATTCAGCTATTGTATTTATGGATAATACAGTCAATAACTATGTGTGTCATGATTTGGATTTGTCGTAATTGCATAAGTAAGAAGTTATTAAAATTGTTATTTCTACAGCAGATAAGCATACTAAACTTCCTTGGGTTGTTATAAAGTGTTGACAAGACTCCAGGAACAACAAGATCAAATCTATCTGGCTTTATTATTGGATCTGGAAAAAAAATTGCTTGAAGCTATACAAGAAATCTATTTTAAATATTATAAAATTTTAGTTATTGGAGTAATGTTTGATTGAGAATCCAGAAAGAAAAAAACATGTCTTAGGTACTGAATTACAGTGACAATCATAAATTTTGGTCTTAGAATGGCAGATTTAAGAACTAAAGATCTATGAATTACAATTCTGTTCTCTCTTTTACTGTCCAAATATCACATAACCTCTCAAGTGGCAAATCATTCAATTATTTTATTATCTAAACATTCATTGAAATCAGAAAATACAGTTTGAAAAGCCAGGAATAATGATTTAGCTAAACCAAATGGTGACTGGATGATCTTGCAATATGTTTATGAATTTACTATCAATAGTAAAGTTTTTATCCAGAAGTAATTTAATGCAACAGATATTACCATTTTGTTTGCAGGTAAGATTAAGATAATATATCTAATGTAGGATTTTGGTTCTTTAGCACAAAAGATTATTTACAAGTTGGTAGAATTCAAATATAATTCAAAAACTTTGCATGAAAAAATATACTTGTAAAATAATATAGGCGCTATTGCACCTGAACGCAAAGCTATTTTATGCTTAAAACAAAATAAAATTATACTATTCTGCGAGCACTTTCAAGAGACGTGCTCTCATCTTCATAGTTCTAAGTGAATTAATGATATGCAAATTATGCAAAGTTTAAGATTAATTGCTCCATTTTCTTGAGATCATGAAGCATGTTTCCTTGTGGTTAATGGTGTTGCAATCCATTGCTATGAAGCAGGCCTCCTTCACTTTTCTTTTTAAATTGTGCCTTTCTTTGCAGACTAGGCTGACATTTTGAGGTTCACACTGGTGTCCTGTTATTTTTTTGATGAATTGCAAAAATTGAATAACGTGATGGAGCAATTAATCTTAAACTTTGCATAATTTGCATATCATTAATTCACTTAGAGCTATGAAGATGAGAGCACGTCTCTTGAAAGCGCTCGCAGAATAGTATAATTTTATTTTGTTTTAAGCATAAAATAGCTTTGCGTTCAGGTGCAATAGCGCCTATATTATTTTACAAGTTGGTAGAAGGAAAAACATTTTTGCAGTCAATTAGGCAAGGAAATAAATAAATAGAACTGAATAGAACCTAGTATACTTTTAAGCAAAACAAACAAATTCAGAAGAAATTACTTAAAAGAATTGGTTTTTTTTAATGGAGTATTTTTCTAAAATTTAATAAATTGTTATATAAGGATAATGAATCTACTGCTTTCACACAAAAACAAAAATATAGAAATTATAAATTTGGTTTTTAATCTAACTAATAATAGAATTAAGAATTTACAAAGTTCAGACTCTGTGTGAAATATAAATAATTACTAGTATTTCTTGTAAAAAAATGTAAATGGTGTTACTTATTTTAAAAAAAGATATTCTGTTGTGCTGTTTTGCATAAATGTTATGGCTCACTTTTATCTTCAAACAATGGATTTACACTGATTCACCATAATACAACTAACCAATGATAAAAAAACAGTTAAATAGGTGAAAACGCTCAGTGAATCCACCTGCTCCTATTAAGACAAAGGATCAATCTACAAAATGGTAGTCTTGGAGATTGCATCAAATAACAGTTGATTATTGATTGCTCATAGTGATTGCAAAGCAATCAGACAAGTTCATGTTGAGCTGAAAGCTACTGAATACTAAAGCTAACATAAGACAAGCTATTGTTATAAAGCTGGAAGTATTAGGCACTCTGCTGAAATCTTAAACCTGACATGAAGCAAACTGCCATGACATTCCTAAAAGAACACATGAATTTCCTTGGTTTAATTGTAATATTATGGTATGTCTTAATACCATTTTATTTTTAATAAATATTTAATCATATATGAATTTGTCATGATTGCATAAAAACAACAATAGAAGATTAAAGAATTTTAGTGTTAATAAAAAGATTTATTTTAAAAATCAATTAAATTATATTTTTAGCTGAATTGAGAATATACTATGAATGATGCTTAGCAATGCTTATGATAAAAAATTTAAAATGTCAAGTGTTGTTAGCCGAGAGGTCATCACACCCGCCTTGCAAGCAAGTAGTTGGTTGCAGACGGGTGTGGGTTCGCGTCCTGGCCGATGTTATGACATATGAAAAAAAAAAAATTTAAAATGAATTAATTTTATAAGGTGGCCGAGGTGCAATATTGTAGCAGTTTATTCGAATTTGCAATAACATAATGTAAATTACTGAAGAAAATAGTCCCAAAGAATTGAGAAAACAATTAGTGAACTGGGAATGAAAAAAACATGCAGGGGTATCATTTATAGAAAAAAAATATATATTGGGATATAAAAATGAGATCTACGATTGATTTCTCTTGCTTTGATGAAAAAAATAGCATATTGAGTGATTAAGTGTTGGAATGTTTCTGGAGTATAATAAATATTAAGAATAACAATTATAATCGATTATATATTTTATTATGATTATTCTTTTTATTATTGTAACAAAATGTTTATAGAAAAAAGTCAAGTATGAAAAAATGTGTGGAAAAAAAGTGGTTAAAGTAATTATTAATATTCTGAAAGGTTTTTTAAAAAATTGATTATATAATATTGAGTTCACTAAAAATTAAAAATTACAAGGTACAGAGTTTGTGGCAATAAAAATTTATTCAATGATATCTTGAATATACTTCTTTGTAAAATGAAGCAGATTAAAATTCTGATTTGAAAAGAATTATTTTAAAAAAGATTAACATTTGTACCTTGTTGTTTGACACATGGATTTCTACTGAACACTAAATCCTTAAAATAACATTTTCTGCTTTAGTTTGTAGAAACAAAGATTTTTAATCTGCTGTAATAAATTATTTTCTCTAATTATCAGATTTGATACAGATAATCTATACAGATGATAGTCATATTTTCTTAGCGAGTAGATGTATTTGCGTGAGTACAGGAACTAAAATATATTCAACAAATAAAAATAAATTGATCAAGCATGTGGTTCATTTTATAAACCTTCAACCCCATTAGTGTGTTTGTATATATATATAGTAAGAGGGGGGAATAGTAAGATCAATTATTTAAGATTAGTTTCTCATCGAATATTTTGTAGCAAATTAATTTCTATAAAACATTTGAAAAAAGATCAATTAATATTAAAACAAATCTGTCAAACTTTTATGTTGTTCTAGGGTCTGCCTTAAATTTTAAGCAATATTAAAATTATAATATTGAAAATAAGTCTATATATGAGTGTATCTAAAAAAAATTATAACATTCCTTAAAAAAAAACAATCGGAAAAATAAAAATAAATTCCTCTTCAAAGTTTTCATATATTTAACTTTATGCCAAATTTCCTAGAGATTTTTTTAAATGCATATATAAACAACAATTTATGGCATTTTATAAGTTAGTTATCATGTTATGTATTTTTAAAATTGTGTTTTTTAGAATGGAATTATGCATTAAAAAAGTAATTGGTTAAAACTAAATCATGTGATTAAAAAAATAAACTATTGCATTCCCATATGAATAGTTGCATTGCATGAATATGCATTATCATATCAGTTTTTAACAATTTAAATTCATCATGTATTCTTTGAAAAGATTTCCCAGATACTCAGAGTTGATACTAAATTATTTAAAACAAATCAATCCAGAAAACTACTGAGAAATACTGAAATTATTTTATAAAAATTGTTTTAATTAGAAATATTTTAACAGACGTATTAAAAATATTAATTTTATTAATAAAACTTTTTAATAAATAACATTTGTATAATAAAATAAAATGGTAAAATAGCCCAAATCATTGCAATGCAAAGACCTTTCAGATCTTATTCATAGAGATATAATTTAGTTCTGTGGTATATCAACAAGACCAAAAAAGCTAAAGGATTCTGACTCAACTTATAAAAATTTCTAATGCTCAAACATTACATGACCTTGTGTATATGACTAATCATTTGATTAACCAATAAGAGAAATAGTGAAAAATAGCAAAAGGTGAATAATTTTGTGGTGTAATTTTAGTCATTAAGTAGATAACCTTTAGTCTAATGAATGACTAATAAAAATTATTAATAGCAAAATATTCATGGCTTGTCAACTGCATTATGATAGGAGTTTTATAATTTGTTTTTTTTTTTTTTACTAATTATAATAGATAACCATTTGCCAATTATATTAGTTTTGGACTAACTAACTAAAAAAAAAAAAAAACTAAGATTGTTTAAAAGTATTAAGATACTAGAAAAAAACTCTTCTTTAGATTAGATCTTAGTATTATAATAAAACTTATTGAAAAAATATGTTTTACTTCTCCAAACCTTTTTAAAAAAACAAAAATATTCTAACTAAGTAATAAAAAGAATTATTATCATTATTAGCTGCTTCTTACTGCTTCCCAATAATCTTTAACAAAAAATAATGTCTTATGTTCTAGATTTATTGTTAAAAAACAATATGTCTAATATTACAACATAAATAACAATTTTTAGAAATTTTTAATACTAATTTTTAATGGAACATTTCCATAGGTATAAGTGAACATATATTTCAAGATCTGCAAACAATTTTTTTTGTTTGTTTAACAATTAGTACATCTTTCTGATATGCCCCTGATTCAAAGTGCAAAATTGTTTTCAGATAGCTGAAAATTTCTAAGCAAATTTGGATTTTTTTTTTTTAGATAGCTAGTCTATAACCAACACAAGTATACTCATTCTATTATTTTTTAGTAAATGGATAGTTAGTTAATAGTAAGTAGTCAGGGAATAAAAACCCAAGTTTTCTGATGATTAAAAAAATTACTGTAATATAAGGAATCTTTCACTCTAAGTGAAAAAAATGTCATACTTTATCTTTTATAATAACTTTTTATATCTTACAGAAGGAAGATTTTGAGATTTAAATTCTTTGAAACTCAAAATTTGCTTTCAGATTTGCTTACATATGGATTGCATGCCACCCAGATCATTTCCAGGTTGCAGATAAAAGAATGATCTTCAGATATGAAGATTATCTGAGAATAAGCAAAGTAATGTAAATAAGAAGTCACTGACAATGCTATCAGGAAGTGATGAAGAGGATAGTAGTATATTTCCTTCTATAAATGCCACAATTCCTATTCTGGTGGATGTATAATGGTAAATGTTGGCTGCCATTAAATAAGACAACACTGCTGGGTCAGCAATAGCATTCTTCCAAGTCAGAAGAAGATGACTATAAGTGACAATGAGAAGCAAATGGTAGATGGATATTCATTTTTTGAGATTCAGCTAGTGCATTAAACCTGTTATGTAAGCCTTTGCTGGGCAAAGAAGTCAATGGGAAAACACTTTGCCTTATAATCCCCTTGTTTTGTTATGAGTAGTTCTACAGAAATCATTATGTTTGGTGTTGAGACAGCTGAGAATGACTTTTGTGTCTTGCCCAGCAGGAGTAGTCATGATGCTACTCAGCTAGTAACCTGTGAAATCCTCATAAAAGTTATTTATTGAGATAAGATACATTGAGAACTGGCATGCACAATGTTAGATCTTTGAGAAGAGCTGGAAAATTGGAAATTTTGAAAAGAGTTGTGTATATCAATATTATACGATTAAGCAAAGTGAGGTGGGTGGGATGTGGCAAAGTAAGTAGTGGAGATGTGAAGTTATTTTATTTGGGTAATGATATATCAATTAATGGAGTTGGTATTGTTATTGTGAAGAGAATTTGGAATAGTGTAGTAATGGTTGATTGCATTGATGATAGGCTGATGATGATAAAAATAAATGCAAGTCCTAGTTATTTGGTAATTATATAAATTTATATGCCAATACTAGTCATGATGATATTGAAATTAATGAAATATGTGGTAAGATAGAGGAATTTATTTAACATGAAGAGGAAATTCATATATATTGCTATTGGGTGATTGGGATGCTGTTGTGGAGAAAGGTGAGAAAGGAAAAGTTGTTGGAAATTATGATATTGGAAAAAGAAGTGAAATAGATAGCCAGCTATTTTATAAGGAGAATGGGTTTATGATTGCAAACACTTGTTTTGAAAACCATATAAGAAGATTGTATATATAAAAAGTTTCAGGTGATAGGGAACATTATCAAATTGATTATATATTGTTTCAAGATAGATACAAGAATGCTATTAAGGGTTTGCATGTTTTGTCTGGTGCTGATATAAACCTGGATCATAATTTCTATTAAAGTTGTGTTTAAAAACAATTAAAAGAGGAAAAAGATATGTAAGAAATAAAAAGAATAGTTAAATATGATAAACATATTAATAGTCCTGGTAAGTGTTGGTGTAGAATTAAAGAAGAATTCATAAAAACAACAAAAAATGAAATAGGTATTATTTGGGTTAGGAAAGTTAAATGGCCTTGGAAAAGATGGAAGTATGGAGAAGATGAAAGAATGACAATTCTGAGGAAGGGCAAAGTGCATATAGAAAAATTAATAATGAGCTAAAAAGAGAAATAGATTTAGCAAAAGAAAAATAGTTGGAGCAAGAATGTAGAGATATAGAAATATTTCAGCAGGTGAAAAGATATGATCTGGCATTTGTTAGAATAAGAAATGTTATTTGGGAGAAAAAGATATTGATAGCAAGTGAGATTGCAGATAAGAATGGGAAAGAGATTAATGGCTAGCAATGATACATTAAAAAGATGGAAAAATATCTTCAGTATCTGTTTAGAAGAGAAGATAATTTAATTAATTATGACCTTAAAAATGAAGAAAGTACTGATAAAAGGTATGGACATATTGCCAGAAGAAGTAATATAGTAAATTGCACAAATGAAGAATGGTAAGGCTTTTGGATTTGATGTGAAGGGAATAGTTGGACTTTGCAATTTGATATTTAATAATAGAGTTTGATCTGAAGATTTTTTAAAAACTAATGATTCCAATTGCTAAAAAGAAGAGAGGTGTTAAATGTGAAGAGTACAAAACAATAAGTTTGTTATCTCATGCTTCTAAAGTTTTATTGAAGATTTTAACTCAATAAATTTATGGGAAGGTAGTTGCAGAGAGATATATTGGAAAAGATAAAGAAATTAATATATGTTTTGTAACTTTGAAAAAAGCATTTGATAGAGTAGTTTAGAATAAATTTATAACCATATTAAAAAACAAAGAAATATTTTAGAAAGAGAAAACATTGATTTGAAATATGTATACTGGACAAAGGATAATTAAATTGGAGAATAATGAACTAATAAAGTGAATATAGAAAGTGGAGTTAGGCAAGTATTCAGTATGTCACCTGTTATTTTTAATATTTATTTAGTAGACATGCTAAATAATTATTTAGATTTTGGAGGTAGAATAAAAAAATGCATAAGATTTGTAGATTATATGGTTTTTATAGCTAAGGATGAAAAGTGTCTTCAGAATATGTTTAATAAGTTGGAAGAAGAATGTATGGAATGGATAGGGAGAAATGCAAAAATACTGCAAATTGAAATCTATAATAACAATTCAACAGGTAAAGGGGTTTAAATATTTGTGTAGTGGGTTGAGTGAGGATGAAAGAAGTCAAGATGAAGTTGAAAAATAGTTTTAGCAAAGACATTTATTAAGATAAGTAAAATATTTTATGGACTTTTGAAGAGAGAATTAAGCTATGTATGGAGTGTACTAATGTATGGTTGTCAAATGTGGATAATGAGTAATAAAATTAAGAACAGATTGAAAGCCTTTTGACATGTGGACATGAAGAAAAATGGAAAAAAATCAGTTAGATGAATAAAATAACAAATGAAATGTTGAAAAGAGTAAATGAAAAAAAATTGATTGAGGAAATCAGAGAGAGAGAGAGAAACTGGAATGATCATATGTTTATAGTTTAATGAAAGTTGTTTTGGAGAGAATGGTTATTGAAAATAAGAAAAGATGGAAGAGATTGATATTGTTGGATGATATAAGAGATGGGAAGTTACACAGAATTAAAGAGCTGGGTAGTAAAGAAAATGGAATGGAAAAATTGATGAATTGATTGTGTAACTACTCCATGGATCTGCCCATTTGACAGAATAATGTTGATTATGATTATACATACATATTATTCACCCAGCCAAACAAAGTGAATAGAAATCAGCTCCTATCTTTCAAGAGAGTGGTATAATGAACTACATCAAGCTGTTCAATACAGGATTGAAGATACAGATGCTAAACGCCTCTATCTCACTTGACAAGCAAATATTGTTCACAAAATGCATATATAGTGTCAAAGGGTGGTTTGAATTTTTCCATAATAATAGTTTGGATTAAGGAATATGCTAATAAAATTTTAGAAATTTGAAAATATTAATTAATATACTGTATTATTATTTTTCTTTCTACAGTTATTTTTTTTAACTTTTGAAATTATTTCTAAAATGGACAACAGAAAATTCAAACTCTTGATTTTATTATTTTTGTCTCTCCATACTCAATAAATGTCGATCATTAAACTATATCGATATATATACACAACGCAATTTAACACCTTTAATGCAAACTAATTGTGTTAAGCTGCTGATAGGATATAAAAACTTAATGATTTATGACGTCTTTATATTATCGCCTTGAGGAATAAATAAAATTTTATGTATTCTATTATAATATATGATCATTTTTCATAACTAAAATGTCTTTTTTAAAATAGTTTTTTAAAATGCATCTTAGATGGATAGTGTTTGAAAATTTTTACTACTAGTAGTGGAGAAAAAAGGCACCAATTTTAATTGCAATGCATTCAATGGGGTTCATGTTTTAAAACCTTGTAACTACGAGGCTCTTCTATGATTTAGGTTGAGGCATCAAATTAAAAAGATATTTATCAAGTTTTAGCCAAAATGTACTCACGTGATTTGTTTTGGCGAAAGCTGGTTTTTGTCAAAGCTATCGGCTTTGTGAAAAGAAAAAAAACGTTACAAAGTTATTGAGGCGGTTTTCCCGGAGAAATCCCAATATGACGAGTGTTTGAAGAGATTATTTCCAAATTATTCACATTTAACATTGCTCAAAATCATCTAATGCCAAGATATCAAAATAATTGGTCACTTTGTTTTGAATCAATTATATGGCTGAAAAGAGCGTTAAATTAATAATAAAAAGAAAAGCGGTTCAAAAGATGGTATATGTATACATTTTTAATACATTTCTATTCTATATAAATTGTCTTTTGACTTTTAAAAAAGCTTTTATAAAACTAGGCGTAATTTTCTTTTATTATTATTACGTTCGAATTTTCTATACAATTTTTTTTTTTTTTTAAATTGGCTCTCATATATATAATACATTAGACGTCTGCCATTTAATATTACGAATAAGGAAATTAGAATACACTGTACTTGAGTAATTAATCGCTAAAAGTTTCACAATTGCTTAACATGTTGATATATTTTATATTTAGAGTAAGTGTAGAGTTCTCATATCTCTGATGCATATATATTTAGTATGTATAACATATGTGTATCTATCTATATTGCAAAGTAAACTTAAGCAACTACACTGTAAAAGAATAAATAAATAAATACTTGCTCAAATTTTTACATTTATAAGATGTCGCTAAAAAAATCTGGTATTTATATAAGAAATGCTAAGCTCCCATTTACTAATCCATAATTTGTATAATACACAAATACTTCCGTCTATATTTGAATAATAAAACAACAGGGCTATTGTTATTGATCGAGACAATAATATTTTATATAATATTAACAGTTAAATAATGCATAAATGCCTAGTGCGTTCGATCTGTGTCTTTATCAAGGCAATAAACTATAGAAAACTAATAAATGAACGTCATCTTTTGAATCGATCAGCATCTATTTTATGATTTGAGAATATAAGAGTTAGTGATATGTCTTTAGATAAGATAAAATATATCATGGATATCTTACATTGGATTAGTAAAGACATCACTGCTGCTAATGGTGACAATTTATTCAATGGAAAATGGTTTGCTTATAGGTTTGGTAATAAGTGGTATTATTAAGTAGTTTATTTTTGGATAGTATTGAATAATGTATTGTATGGCCTATTGTGGTTGGTGATTAAAACATACTTTATTGTAGATATGTTGATGATGGATTGATATATGCACAGCAATCTGTGATATAAAATGCTTTTGATAATTTACAAAATAAACAAGGTTTATCATGGACAATGAAAGAATGAGAATAATTCTTCAATTAAATATTTAGATATGCAGATATCATATTTGGATAGTACATTTTTATATAAGATGTTAAGCATATTTCTATTAGAGGTTATATATATCCAAGTTCTGATGTACTGGCTAGTCATAAAATGGCTAGTTTTAAATATTTTTTATCACAATCATTATTTATGTTCATGTGAAATATATCGTGAAGACAATATAGATTCTTATATTCAGGATTTGATCCAAGTAGGTTATAGTAAGTGTAGGTTATTATTGTCAGTTGATAATTTTTTATAAAAAGTTACGGTTATTATAAAATCTGATAAACTGTGAATGTCTCTGGATTTTATGCATCTGTCCAAAATGCAGCTATTAAGACATTTACACAGGACTTTTGTATTGCTCGGAGAACCCCACTTAATCTCAATAAAATTGTAAATAATACAAAATTTTGTACTAACCTTAGGAGTAATGTAGTGTATTCTATTTTAGGTCAATGCTCTGGGTGTGGTGCTGTATATATAGGTGAAACAAAGACCAATATTAAATACCATCTTAAGCAACATAATTCATCAATTTTCTATTGGGTATATTTAATCATTCACAATCTTTTGAGATATTAATACATTAAACACAAGATAAAAAGCCTAAAATTAAAAAAACATATGTAACCAAAAATACTTCTTATGCAGTAAATTCTAAATTGACTAGTTTTCCTATTAGTTCATCCTCGTCTACATAATAGCCATTTTGACATTTATCATTTAGTTTTCTATATAGTTTATTGCCTTGATAAGGACTTAGATCAAAAGCACTAGGCATATATGTATTATTTATCTCTTAATATATAAAATATTGTCTCTATCAGTAACAATATCTGTGTTGTTTTATTATCATTAATCAATAATTTGATTATTGTTTTGCTATTGTCTGATTTTTTTTTACATTCGTAAGATGTGATTGAAAAAGTGATGTTTTTTTTTAATTTTTTATCTAAGAAATGCTAAGTTCCCATTTACTAATCCAATAATTGGTTTGATTATTGTCTGAGTTTTTGAAAAAAATTGGAATTATCTTTGTAAAAGTTCAAGAAAGTTTTTGAGTTTTACTTAAATAGATTCAAACTTCAAATTATGTCATGGTGGGCTAAGGTTCTGCTACACAACAAAAACTTTTATATATGTAAATGATTAATTTGGAAAAAAATATATATAAACAAGTATTAGCACAATTTCTATTTGAAAATCTTTTAGAAAATACAAGTGATTAATACTTATATAAATTTACTTAAATAATTAATAATCGCAAGGATTAAGAGTTTAAAACATGTTTTAACTTCACAGTATTCCATTCAGCACCATGAGAGCTTACATTTCCACAAAATCAATTAGGAAAACTAGGATATAAATAAATAATTGAGAACAAATAATAACAACATATTGATTCATTTATGTTTTACTATAAAATACTTTGATTTAATTCCATTAGTAAAAAAAGTGATCCTTTAAATTTAAAACTTATGTTTGTGAAGTATATGTATACACATAGCAGTTTTATATCATTGATTGATACATTTTATAAAACTTAAGCTTACTTTAGACTAATTATATATTAAGTAATAATTTACTAACACAGTAACCTTAAAAATACAAAGGTCCCTACCTTCGTATTTTTCAGACGCTTATTTCTAAGGTTACAGCCTTAGTAAATTATTACTTAATATAATAATGGGCGTTTAATAAAATTTATAATTACTAATTATATATGTATATAATATTAAACACAGTCATTTTTAAATAAAAATACTGTGGCAGTAAATAATATACACTACCACCTCAGTACTTGACAATTCTGTAACAAAAAAATTAAAGCATTTTTCTATTGTTTTTTTTTTTTTTTATGTAAAGAAGATTACTCTGAATAATTTAAGATAGACTGCATGAATATTAATCAGTTCGATTATTTTATGGTTTCTATATTGATCAAACAGATTATTATTTAACAAAGTAAAGATTTTTTTTAAAAAAAATTTGTAATAAATATTAAATGATCATTTATATGTAATAAGTAATTCACAATGCGTATATATATAATTTTAAACAGTCGATTTTAAATAGAAATATTGGTACAATAAGTAATACATTTTAAATTTGTAGTTATTAAATAATGGAGTCCCTTCTATCATTAAGCTGTATAATTTAATTAATAATATTCAGTATTCTATCAATTGCAGCAAATCTAATTTCTAAACATAAATACTTCAGGCATATTTAAAGAGCAAAAAAAAAAAGTGGAGTTATCTGAAATAACACAATCCCCATTTTTAAAGTGTCTCATGCTGTGTAAATTTCTTGGGCAATATATTGGTTTTATTCTACACCATGGACGATGCTAAACATGCACCTGAAGAGAAAATTTAATTTATATAAAATTTAGCTTATCTAAAATACCACAAGATGAATCATTTATGCAAGCAGAGAACTGCCTGTATATTTAATTTTATAAACAATACAATAATAAAATAATAATAAATGAGTGATTTTATTCCTTAGGAGTTCATAAGAAGTATAAGTGCCAGGTATACCAGAACTGGAACCCATCTGAGGACTTTAAATTTTTCAATCTGACACTACCACTGCATTCAACCATGGTAGTGACATATATATATATATATATAATTACATATTACAATCTACTTTGCTATTTTTCTGTCTTCATTGTAGTTTTAATAATGCTATGCAAGGTCAGCACATAGCTTTTTTTTTTTTTTTACTTGAGTGAATTGCAACTTTTATTAACTTATTCAGAAACTTGAATAGTCTTAAATGTTACTCTTCAGAGTAATGGCTTTTTTAGATATTCCTCTAGAAATATAATAACAAAAACTGAATATTCACAGGCTAATCAAATGCTAAATGATGAAGGGTTTTGCAAAGTTTTTTTTTTTCTACTTTCCAGCTAATATAAACCAAATATCAGTTTATTGACTAATAGACAAATGACTGTCTGGATTGATAAATGGTTACCTAAAAACCAAACAAATATTTCACAACTACTTAAAAAATCAAGTTTTATCCTGATTTTGATCATCAGATTGTTGGCATATTTATAATCTTAAAATCCAAATTTTTTGTCTAGTCAATTATAGCACTAATAAAACTATTAAATAATAACAGTTAATAATGCTTAATACTGATATTTGAGTTCAGAAACAAATAAATTACATTTTTTTAAACTGCCATAATTATCAATTTTTTTAATACATATCTTGTACAAAGTAAAATAAGCAAAAATAATATATATATATTTTTTACACAATTGTTACAAAATATATAAAAATTTGTGGTCTTAAAATTGTATGTCATACATTTAATTTTTTTTTCTATACTATACTTGATATAAAAAAATCAGTAAAAAAAAAAAAAGGAGGTAAGATTTCATGCTTTAGAAACTAATATATTAATATAATTTTTCAATATATTGTTTGCTTTCACTGAAGCCAAGAAATAAGAGAATGAGTTTAAACCATTCAGTTCTATTTATACTCTTTTGAATTGACATTATAAAGACCAAGCTAACACTCTTTTATAACTCTGTGGTAAATTTATCCAGCATTCCAAAAGTAAAAATTTATTAAACAACAATAATAACAATAAAAAAATCACATTTATTACATATAATAAATAATATTTATGTTTTAAAAAATATAAATAATATTCTTTTAATTCAACACAAACTACAATAATTTATATTATATTCTCATCATACTACACTAGAAATATATTTTTACACATATCTTTCTAATATAATATTTTACAAATAAAATAAACACAGTTAAGACATTAAATATTCATGTGTATTATTTGTAATCTGTTGTGAATACAATAACCAAAATTCATAATGAAAGAGTAATAACTTTATCAAAACTGTAAGCTTTATTCTTTACACATTCTTTTTTTTAAATGAATAAAGTCAATTCACAATTTTTTATATTACAATTAATAATAAACATTTCTTGCTTCAATATTATTGTTGTTATAGTAACATATTCCAATGTTCCCCAGGTTAATATATTTTACTATTAAAATCAAACAAGAAAAAATATATTTTACAATTGATTTTCACCATATTGAAATTTATTTTCAATTTCAGTTGGCATAATATGAAGTGATATCAAATATGTAATAGAAATTAAAATGGCATTTGAATATTGTAGCCTGCAAATATGTGTGTGAGTTATAACATGATCAAAATATTATTCATAACTTACTTACATCCTTTATCAGAAAAAACATTAAATTAGAGTGTTAACTTCTCCTTGGATAAAATAATTGATCAGTAAGGAGATTGTCTTGATAACAGTTTGAGATTGTCATTGATATTGGGATTATCTAAGTGTTGACCGGTTTCTAATAGTTTTATATGTACACACACATTATAATCTGGTTGCTGAATTCCATTGTTAAAAAGATAAAACTTATTAGTTTATAAAGTCACATATAAAATATATATGATTAATAACATGTAAACAGAATATTAAATAATAAATAAAAAATTCAGACTATATTTTAATAATAAAATATTTAATAAAGATAAAAATCAATTAATATAATATAACAATATACATGAAATAATTATTTACAGATAGGATTGTTTCAATATAACAAGAAGTATTTATAAAAGGAAGTAATTAAGATGTGTTTTCAAGTATATGCTAATTCCAATTGCTAGTTCAAATGACTTTAGATTTTTATTAAAATATCTAAATTGATAAAGTAATTCTAATTAAACAGGTGATGTGATCTACTGTAGCTTCTCCTTAAGTGAATTCAAGAATCTCTCAGCAATTATGCCCAGAAAAACCTGTTAACCACTTTATTTTTCATTCCCCAGTCTAAGTTTTCCCATATAACTGTTATTAAACAGGCAAAACTCTCCGTACAGTAGTGCCACCATATGCCAACCAGAGTAATCAATGGATGTCAGAAAACTTGTGCATAAAATCCCCATCTAGTGCCTACTCATCCAATATCCCCAGACTAGTTTAGGCACTAGATGGGGATTTTATGCACAAGCCTTCTGGCATTCATTGATTACTCTGATTGGCACAGAGTGGCACTACTGTATGGAGAGTTTTGCCTGTTTAATAACAGTTATGTGCTAGCATAAGAGATGGTGATTGTGTGATGTTTAGTAATTCTAATTGAGTATGCAATAAAACAATATCTTGATTTTTTATTATTATTTGGTATATAATTATGAATATCAGGAATATTAAATATACTTAATTTACAACCAAGAAATTATTATAAATATAAATTGAAAGTCTAATAAATTCTATAAATAAAATAGAAATCTTCTCTTATCTAGACTTTGCTTACAAATCAGTTTCTGCATATATTTCTTAACATTTAAAGTTTAGCAAATACTTTTCCTCGCTTAAATAAACAATTCTCTTGTAGTTGTGGTTGATTTTAAATTTATAGATAAAATTTTAATGATTGAATTTAAGGACTACAGAACTACAATTCCATTATGTTTTGAAATTATTAATTTTAAGGCAGCTTTCTTGCAGTTTGTAGATTATGCTTGAAATGAGGTTCTGCAGATAGCATTCTGCCAATTACATATAAGGGCAAACAATAAATAATCCAAAAAGTTTCTTAGCCAAATTTTATTGTAGAATTATAGCTAATAATAACAAGTACACTCATCTCTTTATGGGCTGCTACTATTCCTCTTCTAATATATAATACTGATATTATTAATACTGCTACTTTTACTACTTTTTTCAAGCTTGCATAGTCTTTTAAATAGCCCAATATGTTATTAAAAAAACAAAAAATAAAAAAACTTGTTATTAAAAATAAATTGACATATATAATCTTTAATCTAATAAAATCAAAAAACTTCAGTAAACTTTGTAATTAGTTTTATCATAACAAACAGAATTCTTATATAAAAATTTTTTTGACAGGTTAATCTACTAAAAGCATTTTATAGAAGTTTACTATAGTTTACTTTGTATGTTTATATGTGTATGTCAAACCAATATTCAACAACATAAAATAGTGCTACTAAATAATATAATGGATAAGAATGTATTATTAATATATTTTATAATGTAACCATTAATGTTCACTTTGTGATATATATATATATATATATATATATATACAAAGTATATATTAATGATATATATATATATAACTATATGATATATATATATATATATATATATATCATTAGTTATTAATTATATCAAATAGGAATTAAGCTGCTGCCATATTATGGCAAGCCTTCATTTGCCATAGCATATTTTATATAATTTAAAATCTTCCTCACATTCAAATGTATAGTGTGTAATAACTCACATTTTGTTGCTAAACATTTAATTAGATATGAATACATATTACTTATCGAATTACAAATGTATAATAACTTCAGCATAGACATATAAAAACAGATACCTTTCTGTATATATATAATTAATGTTATAGTATAAATAAATATTTAAAAAAAATGCAGTTATATTTATTTACATATGTTTTACTGAGTGTGTTCACTCATCTATTTAATGAAAAAATAAGATTAAGAAAATTTATTGTAGTGTATTTTTTATTCTTTAAAAAAATTAAATAATGAAATATCTCATATTCTTTTTTTTTTTTTTTCAATATTTTTTTTTCTTTTATATAAACATAATAGACTAATCTCTTTAGTATTTCTAAAAGTCAATATTAACTTTTAAATATATTCTAAAATTTTGTGCTCTTAGAAAATATTTTATTATACTAAATAATATTACACATCAAATTCAGAAAGAATAATAGTGAAAGAATAAAATATGTGTTCTCAACATAACTGAAGAAATTCTATTGATAAACAATTGTGTACAGCTACAGGTATATTGTAAAATTTATTTATAAATTATACTTTTTTTTTTCAATTGTGATCATGTATGACAGAGGGGGGGGAATGGTTGCTTGAATATCGTAAATTTACAAATTTTAATGTTTTTTTGTTTGTTTGTTTACATTTTTCTTTGGACAATGTATAATTGAAGCAGATGATCTGATGCTCAGATCCTGCTTCACAGCCCACTTCCAATCTCCTACCATCTAACTGTATTCAAACCCGCCTTTACACATGTATATACATAGCTAATAATATATATATTTCTTTGGTTAGTATTATAACATAAATCACATTAACACATATGTATTTTAATTTAAAAATATTTTATTTAATAATAATATTCTCATGTGTATGCGGGCATAAATAATAAATATCAATATATTTCAGTGTAGGAGATTGTGAATATATTAATAAAGTTGTATTATATATAAGGTATCATATATGAAACTTATTATTTTTTCATATATAATTTTGTAGCCAGAAATGATGCAATCTTGCTAAAAAGTCTCTCGAAAAACAATTACCCAGAAGACCCCTTAGATTAAAGTAAAAGATTACGAATTGGTAATAATAAAATAAACCCATTAGTGGAAATTGTCCACGCTAGCTTGTTTTAAAATCATAAGATATGTTTTAAAACAATCGTTTGAGAAACTGATAACAAACTTGCATTGTTTCAAACATCTTACTAGATAAGAGTATCCGGTCAAACTATTCCAGATGAAACTTAAGTGCTTAAACCGCCTCAGGTCCAGCAGTAGTTGCTAAGTTACAGCTTCAAAATAAAAGTATATATACTGCTGGATTTGAATCCACAGGGGAGGAGACCATTAAATAACTATGTTGCTATACATATTCCACGCCAGTTTTAATTCTCACTCAATGTGTCATGAGTAGGGGAAATTTCGCCTTTTCCCTCCGTTCTAATATGCTGTTCCCATGAACGAAGCTCTGCATCCCATACCAATGAACTTTATGTATTTTCCAGTGAAAATGAAATGCTAATTTTCAAATAATAATGTTACCCTAGATCTAGTGAAACAATACCGATGGACTGACTCCTAGTGAAATCGCTCTTCCAAATAAGCAAGGTAAAAGAACTTTGACCGCTTGCAATTCTTAAATCCTGCCTTCTCTGTAATATTTATATTTTAATCATCTATTTTAAATGTCTTCAAAATGTGTATTCTTATAACTCTATATAACTAATCTATATTAAGCCTCCTATAAAATGTTTTTCCTTTTCTTTTAATTCCAAGCGGCAAATAATTTTCATTTACATTTATGTATTTATGCCAATAATATTCTAAAATTGCCAGCATATAATTCATTTTCGTTTCCCCACCCATCATTTACCGGGTAAATAACTTATAATTTGATCAAAACAAGTCTTATTTGACTTGCCCAGGTGCTCGCGATTTTAGAAAAATAAACTAATTATATTTTTATGTTCACTGTAGAAAAACAGATTGACATCTGTTTTTCACATTTTCCTTCCTAAATAATGCGCTATCTTTTATTCTTAAATTATATTATATATGTAAAATCCATCTTAGCTATTACCCCCACCCATTTATTTTGTAATAATTTATATATTTTCACAAGGGCATTGATTAACCAAAATTGAGATTTATTAAATGTGTGAGAAGTAATGAATAATATTAAGTAACATAATGTAAGGGGGAGGGGGATCTTAAGAGCTTAGTTTTATATTTAAGTATAATTATTATCCATGTTTGCTTAATGAAGTCATATCATTACGCCGAATATTTCATAATTTGTGGGCAATAAATATGTTAGATAATCTATAACCTTTAGAGTTATATTATATTATTAAGCATTATGTGCATAAAGGCCATTTCGTTTATATATATGTTCGTGCTTCTTCTCACATGGAGGTATTCATGCAGTCAAGCCCCATCGTCATTCTCAATGTCCTTAAACCAGGCTGTAAAACCACCCTGGGGACATACTTGGTCTTATGTACATACTTTATATGGGGAGCGATCTGGGAAACCAGCCCAATAAAGTCGTTGCCGACCACTCTTCGTCATCCATGATTCGCCTGTACTTCACTCCAGGGAATCTTGGACTCTTTCATTTGTTAAACCGACCCTGCCTACGTTGCAGAGGAAATCGGTCCCTTTTGTTATTAAAAATTCATGAAGCACACTCCAGGATCCATAATTGGACCAACCCAATCAGCCGCCATGCACACACCACCTTTCAGTGTCTTATTAGTCGCCCAGAAATAGTCATATGCCGTAATGAGATGTTTGCTTTAAACAGACATATTTCCATTAGTTTTATATATGTATTAATGTGATAGATTTAGTATCGTTTATATAATTATTCATTACCCACCCCGCATATTAATTATCTATAACTCCAATTAATAATAATATTAAATGTAACCAAATGTGATACCTGCTTATAAAATTATTGTTGTTTAAATCAAGTAAATGCTCTTTTTGTCTCTGGGGGTGTAATAGTATTCTAGTAATGTATTCTAAGAGTGCTAATTCATTAAATCACACATATATATTATTGGCATAGACGCAAATCTTGTGTTATCGTTAAATATGAATCAAACACATATATATAATAATTCTGAGGCTCACGTCGGCTAAGTAACCCGACATAATTTTGTTATTAATAAATCTTAAATATATATCTCAAACTCGAACCATTGCTTTCTTTTAGTTAAGATAATATATTAAGTTATTACTTATGCTAAATATGGCTAGATGATCTCTGCTCAATACATAATTAATATGCTAGGTCACGAGCCTTCATTGCTCATAAAATATAGCTAGTTATTAAGTTATTCTATCATAAGTTTAGCCTAGAGTCTTTTTGTGTCTCCGATGATCGATGCTGGCGGTGAGAAGTAAATTAAGTCGATGTCATCGGGATTGTTGCTCATAATGTTATAGATCTGGGAAATAGGCAAATAGGGCAGAGTTCATGAGTGTTCCTGACCTGTGTATCTTGTGCATGATTGGATTTGAGGTACTTTTGCCTAGATGCTAGATCTTGTTACGTGAACATACAAATCCGACCGGCACACTATGTAGTTAGATATAGCATAGTTCATGGCTCCATTGTATATATAATGTTGGAACAGCTTTTAAATAATTTACTGCAGAGCAATGGATTCCCTTTATCCTTCTACAGAGAAATAGTAAATGAAAGAAAATATTCAATTCTCTAGTTAATTGCATATTGATAAGATTTTTTATGATTTTTCATTCTTTTTTTTTACCCTTTAAATAAAAATCTCTAGATACTCATTTATTAACTAATAATTGCATGATATCCTGAGTTGACTGTGATCTGGCTACATAAAAGAAAAATTTTAATATTGTTCAACAGTTGAAAAAATTTACAAACTTCCCATGACAATTTGAAAATCAAGTCATGGGAAATGAATGCACTAAGCCATGCCATGTGAGTGTGTGTAACTATAATAATCTTTAGATGTTAATATTGGTAAAATAATTAACACAAACACAATTAAAACAGAAATTATGAAGAAGTAGATCAGAAGTACATTAAAACAGTGAACTAATTACCTTGATAAAAATAAAATATTGGTATCATATTTGTTTTCTTAGATTGTAAAAAAAAACTTGATATTTCTATAATATCTTAAGCTGCAAAGAAACAGAATTTTTCATTTTTATCATGCAAATTAAAAAACAAAAATGCTACTACAATTGATTACTTTATGTACATCTGTAATTTCTTTTTATTAGTCAAAGCTAAATTCAGTTAGAAAAAGAGTGAAGGATACTGACCATAGACTTATGATAAAGATGCAAAAATCCTTATATTCACTGAAATTTAAATCAACAATTTCATTTGTAGTAATAATTTTTAGAGGGAAAGCTGGAAAACTACTTTGCCCAGGAATGTGTGTGATGAGAAGATAAAGAGAAAAGTTGACTTAAATTTTCTAATACAAAATCTATTAAACCTGTAGAATTTTGAAGTTATAATACTTTAACCTAATTTATTTTATATTTTATCCAATTTGATAACTAAATTTAGAAATTGTGGGTGTGTATGTATATTATTTAGAGATTGTATTTCCTTATGAATGGATATTGACCTCTGCAGTGATTTTTATGTATATCATTTAGAAAATGATGAAATACTTATTACTGATTTTATTAATTCCCAGATGCATCCAATGTTGTAAAAGCCCGTGTTTTTTTTTTTAATTGATTGCTGTAACGATTTTTTTTAAAAGATTTAATGTAAATTAAACAAAAGATTTTAAAAGTGAGAAATGTACATTGGTCTGAAAAACTGTTCTTATGACATAATACAAAAACAATGGTCTGAAAACCCATCGTATTTGTAATAATTGGTTGCTTTAGCAAATTTTCTTTTAAGATTTGATATAAATTAAACAAAACATTTTAATATTATGTAAATAAATTTTTTAATTTTAATAAAGCTAAATTAAAATTTACATTTTTAAATGTATCTGTTATATTTGCTAGCTTTATGGCTTCAAATAAAAAATTTAATTTTTTTTTTTGATAGTGTCATGACTAATTGTAATAGGTTTTTTTAATTTTATTAATAGTTATCATTTATTAATGTTGGACTATAAAAATGTGAAATCGGTTTTGTAATATTTTTTTATTAAATATAATATTTGTAATTTTCTTAAGATTTAATGTAAATATGGTTTTTTATTAAATATTGTTATTTATAAAATTTTGTTAAACATTGCTAAGTATGTCATTCATCTGAACTATATTAGGGTATTGACTGACCATGAAAGCATGGAGCACTTTAACATTGAATTATGAATTGCATTTATGCTTGTTTCTGCAGCTAGATGGGAACCTTTACCAAGAAATATATATCACTGTAATTAAAATTTAAGCACTTGTACTGATTTTTTTCCCAAATGTTTTTTATTTAATGGTGGAATTACTTACTTTGTATAAATATAGTGGTTCTGAATTTGATACATGACATCAGACAAACATTCATTCACCAGTCAGACAACAGTGAAAATACAGCTTATATATATAAGATATTCTCTTATGAATGTGTGCTGATTTCTGTACAGATTTTTGTAAGCATTATTTAGATATATTGACGTATGAATGACTATAGTGATTTTTGTATATATTATTGATAGATTGTATTCTCTTAAGTATGATGACCTCTATAGTTAATTTTGCATTTGTCCTTTAAAACTTGTAATCCATTGTGAATGTTTATAATTTCTACAGCATTTTTTTTTTCTGCTGTGGACCAAAATTATTCATAATAGTTAGTAATTTTTTTTTCCTGATAAAATGTAGGTTTCAGTCTTCAATAATCAAAAGTAAAAAAAGTAATTTAAATTATTCAGACAAAATAAAATTGCAGTTTTGAATTTTATAATTAGTTATTATCAGATAACACTGAGTTATTTAACATCTGCATTATGCCATTTTATTAATTTATTTCTCAATTTTGCTTAAATATTTGTTTAAAAATATAAAAATAAATACTGTAATATAAGAGATATAATTAAAAACTGTGATGTTCTAATATCGTGTTTTTTTGCATTTTATATATTGTAACTGTATGAAAAAGGGAATAATATGGGGAAAATCTTAATCATTCCCCTTGAATAACCAAAACCATCTTAATTAACATTGTCAATAAACAAATATAAAAAGACGAAAATCAGTGTAGAACAAAAATATAAGTAGTTATACTAATAATTATAAGTTACATCACCAGCTTTAAACAAAAATAATTAACAGTTATTCCTTATCACTGGATCTAAAAGAGATACAATATAAACAAACTAATTATCTAGCCTCAGGCCAAACTTAGGGCAAAATATGACACAATCATCTGAATGTACATACTTAAGTGGTAAGGTATCTATCATAAAAAATAATGCAGAGATCCTGATACATACTAATCATCATAAATGCTCATGGCCACCTAGTACTTTAAGCATACTGGCCATCAATAAAATAATAATTGTCATAAAGTGAGTGGACTTTAAAGATAACCTTTACCTTTGCATCATTCAGAGAATTATTTAGATATACAAACATATACTCCTACATCTATATAAACTAAAAGTTATTTCTCATGACTAGCTTGAAATGCAAGAAACCTAGGAAGTACGACTGTGAACAAAAATATATAATACTTTAAATCTATTTTAGTATTTAAAAACGTCCCTGGGATATAATAAATAAATTGATTGATTATAATTAATAACAATAAACATGAAATTAAAAGTTTGTTTAGTACTCTACATACAAATAAATCATTCTGATTTTGACTTACAGATTAAAAAATAATAAACTATATACAAACTGTAATAAGTATTAAATAATCACATACATATTTGCATATGCATGAATGTCTAAGTAATAAACTAATAAAAATTATTCCATTATAATATATAGATACATGTTTATGCATAGATAACTAAATCCATAGCACATTAGAAATATGTAAATAATATTTCATTTGTTAATATATGCCAATATTATTCTATCATTAAATAACAACCATTTACGTAGTAGTAAGCGCACACATACGTGCTTATTTCAATTAAAATTTTTTGATTACCAATTTCAATTACTTTCACCTAATAGCAAGTTACATCTTTTAAAATGTTGAACAAAAGTTGTTTTTTTCCACAAAAAAAATATTACTTCTTTGAAAATCCCGTATAAAAGTCCTTTTTTTTTTCAGATTGCTCTTAACTGTAAATATCTTTGAAAGCTTTTTTATGTCTAACTTTTGCCCTCTAACTTTAAAAAAACTTTCTCAAATTTATTTTCGTCAGTTAATTTGCTTTAATTTCATTAAAAATTATCTATTTTTAAATATTATGGACAATATTAAATATTTTTTTATAGGCAATAAGTAGAACTAGACTTTCTTTAACTGCAAAATTGATCGTGATATGTCGTTATCAATATACTGTATGTATACTCTACTCACTAGCTATTTTCTTTCATCAGTGCTTAAACCTTCTTTCATGAAATAAATATCAACATGGACAATTTATATACAACCCATAGTTAATTGTTTATGTTTTTTGCATAAAGATGAAACATCTTATATATAAAACATAGCACATACTTTCTCAGCAAGCTAGTTAGTAGTGGAATCTCTTGGTAAACTGATCTACTATAATGATGTCCATGATGGAGTAGTGGACCATCTTATTGACATTTCTGGGTTAGGCATGTATCAGGTAAATGTTGATGGTCAGTCAGCGTCATTCAGTGTCTATAATTTGATAGACTTCTGATTTGACAAGCAATCTAGTACACACGTATTAGCTACAAACCACAGAAAAAAATATCCCTTACTTCCATGAGGGTTCAAACTTGACTGACGTAAGACTGGCAATGTCTTCAGAATTAGCTTTCAATGTGCAGTACTAAATGTGCATTCTCTGTAGTCTAATAACTTATTAATCTGTTCAATCTTTTTAAACTTGAGCCCATTATTTATACTTATGTATTGGAATTTGAAGACAGTATAACTTTGTTTTATCTTAATTTTAAAAAAAATTAACAACACTTTTCAATTTACATTAATCAAAACCAATTTTTATTCAAAAATTTTCTTAGTACTTCAAACAAAAACAGATCGTAAAATTTAAAAACAAAGTATATTATAAAAAATAAAAACTTTTCCAAAAATAATTTACATTTATCAAAAGTAGTTTTAATTTAATATAATAATCTAAATAAAATTGAAACAAACAAAAAAAGTTTCTCTTAATCCAATTAAAAATAGATGGAAAAATTTTATAATCACTATCAATTACAAAATGAAAGCAAGCTTATTTCAGTTTTTTTTTTTTTTTTGTTATCAAAATTAGAATTAAGTTTGATTTAAAATAAGTTATAATACTTTTAAATATCAAAATTATTATTTAACCCATTAATCTTTTATTCCAGTATATATTTTAAACTAATATCTACAATAAATTTTGTTTGTATTTATTTATTTATTTTTTTCAAACTTTATATACATGTGTGCACACACTGCTATGTTGTTATGTGCCATGAGACCTTCCTACCTTTTATTCCTTGTCTTGGGAAAAGAGAAATGATACACAAACATGATTAAACAAAGTTCATACATCAAACCATGTATGTATCACTTTTTCCAGAGATTCAATTGGCATCTGACAGCTAGCAGAAAGAATAATGACTTGCAATCCTGAGATAGATAGTCCAGTACTGGAGTATAAATACACAATGTAGCATGAACATTAAGAGGGCTACTTCAATTTAGACAATAAATTATCTACAGCACTGCTTATAAAATAAAATCTTTGCAAAGGCTATGCTCCTTTGAGATTTAGAGGCTATAATCATGTTACAGACATGTTAACTATTTATGAAAAATATTACATGCCATGCTACTTTTAAGATTGATAAATATAAATATGAAAGTGAGTTGGAGCAGTGCCAAGACAGAACATTCCATGAACACCAAGCCAATTTCAAAATCCATGTATCATCAACACTGAAAGTTAAAACTTCAATAGTCAAAAGCTCAATCTGATCTCCAAAAATTTTGTTTTTTCAGTTCTACTTTAAATATGAACTCTTTTTATCTATACATTAACATAATTTTAAAATTTATAAATCAATTGTATATCACTAAATAAAGAAAATTTCAAAAATTCTCTTATCACACATTTGACAATAATTATTATTTTTACTATTAATTTAGCATAAAAGACTTTTCATTCTCAGGTATAATTATATTTGAGATCCAAGTCATTTGGTGATTTTGTAGTAGTGGCCATTCAAGTTCATCATCATTGGGTCCCACACTGGGAGTCATTTGAAATGATATGAAAACAGGGTGATATGGGAAAGATGGAAAATCATTGTCATCCCCCTTGAATAATCAAAACCATCTTAATTAACACTGTCAACAAATAGTCAATGAACAAACACAAAAAGAGCGTGAAAATCAGCATAGAACAAAAATTTAAGTAGTTATACTAATAATTTTAAGTTACATTACCAGAAAAATATAACACAATCACCTGGATACATATATTTAAGTGCTAAGGTATCATAAAAATAATAATGGGATTCTGATACATGTTGATCATCATCAATACACATATCCACCTAGTACTTTAAGCATTACTGGCCATCAATAAAATAATTGTCACAAAGTGAATGGATTTTAAAGTTGACCCTTACCTTTGCATCATTCAGAAAATCATCTGGATGTCCAAATACAAATGTATATCCTTTCATCTATATAAACTAATCATTATTGCTTGTATCTGGCTTGAATGCAAGGGCCCTAGGGATATGGCTGTGAACAAAAGAAAATACAAATATATAATGATTTAAATCTATTTTAGTATTTTACTGGAATAACTTAAAATAATGATAGATAAATTTATTAATTAGAAATAATAACAATAAACATGAAATGAAAGGTCTGTTAAGTAATCTACATACAAATAAATCATTCTTTCTAATTTTGATTCACAGATTGGAAAATGATAAATTATACAAATAGCATTGTCTATAGTTTTCAGGTATATATATTGTAACAAGTATTATATAACCACATATATGCATTTTCAGAATTGTATTGAAACAGATCTGTCTATTCTTCTGTTTCACCTATTATATACTATAGTAGTATTTATTTAAGTATTCTTATACTCAAATGCTCATATATTATGCTAATTTTAAATCTAATTATACTAGTTATATATGTGTGCGTATATTTTGGCATACAGTATAGAAAGCATATGCATATATGTAAGAAATCAGTAAATACATATATATATATATTGCTGGTAGTTAAATAAATGTAAACGTGCTATGTATGTGTAACCAGAATCCATATATATGCAAGAAAGAAATAATGTTATAGGATTAAAACATTAGAAAATTTCTTTATTTAAAATATTCTAGAATTAATATTTGAAATTATAATATTTCTGCATATAGCATTAAATTCATTACATATATAATAAAATATTTTCAGTGCTTTAGATTTGTTTTTCAAAAAAGGTAATTTAATAAAATTAATCCTTCTCACTGTATTCTGACCTACTTAAAATTTTAAGAATAAAAATAATTTTAAAACCAACTATGAATAAATTAACCTGGTCAAGATTGGGAAACCCACTTGTAAAAAAAATTGATAACAGCAGGAATCCAAGATTTCCAAGAATATAGTGAGTTAATTAGAAAAACAGATCTGAAACTACTAAGAAAGAGGAGAGGGGGTGAGCTAGTATATAATCTTACCACAGCCATTTTAAAAGGGTCAACTCGTTACTAGTCAATTCATTACTGGTTAACTGGTTACTAGTCAATTCGTTACTAGTCAATTCATTTTTAAGTATTTTGTAAAATTGTGAATAATGATGATGATGGGGTAAAAAGGCAATTCCTTGCTTCCAAGCCCAGAAAGATTGTCTACAGGATGCGGAGAAAAATGAACCAAAAGCCGATGCCAACTAAAAAAAAGCACTCAAGACCAAGCCACCTTGCCATAGCAGAAAAGTTATAGCGGTAACAGATCTCCATCAATCTAAAATTAACTTTTAAACTATACTTCATAACTCCTAAAGCTAGCTAAATTTATTATCAATGGCCAGAATAATTGATGTATTCTCAATTTCTGAATTTCAATTCGTAAAGTTCAAATGTAACTTCAATTTTCTTTTATTTAAATTATAAATCTTACCTGATTCTAACTGATTTATTATAACTGATCTTAAATATGTTCCCAACTTATTTTATATATTTTATCCTAATAATATTTGCTTTTATGGATAATTCTTGTTAATGAATTAAATTTATATTAAACTGAATTAATATAATTTAGGCTATTTTATTCTATTCCCCTTTAAACTAAGCAAATAAAGCCAAATCTTAGATTTTACTTACATGAAATCTTATTTTAAATTTATGTTTCTTTTAGTTAAATCTATGCCAATATTATTTTCTTTTCAATTATATATTTGTTTATGCTATGTTTGTTTGGAACGGAGTTTTACTCATAGTTAAATGATTAGTGAGAAGTGATTAGATATTCTCACACATATTTAATTTCATGTTTATTAACACACAAAACTCCCTTCTGAAATGGATAAAATAAATCTTATTTGAGATATATAATTAAAAGCTTATAAATGCTTTAAGATAGGTTTGCTTTAAATGAAATATTTAATTAATATTTAGCTGAGGTGATGAAATATGGCATAAAGTTAGAATTTAGTATTGTAATTATCCAAAATATGCTGTAATCCTCCCTAGAATTATATAAATGCCTATATAGATGGCTTAGCAAATTAGATTCATAAGTTTTCCTTAATAGCATAGTTATAGATGCTAAATTATGAACTGATCTATGGTAGTTTCATGGAAGGAAACTATTGTTTTGCATCATATTTTTATTATATAATGATGTAGTTAGTGGGGCGAATGTGTCCTTAGGAAATGCATCTGCATATATATTTATTGCTGTATATCACATTCTAATGGACATAGGTTTTAAGGGCCACCCCATTACTCTTAGTTCGGACAACTATATCTTTTTCAGATGGGCATAGATTTTAAGGGACACCCATTCTTCATATTTAAGACTGGAAAATATGACTGGAGCATGAGGATCCAGATTATTATATTAGTTGTTCAATCACCTGGACTAAAAGGCCTCTATCACAGCAATGGGTATGGTAGAAGGGAACCGGTACTGGGTACGAATCCTGTGAGCAAGCACACATTCGAGATGCATAGACTCAGATTGTATACTTTGTAAGTACCTTAGTATCTAAAAGCTGGCTTCCTATCATCAGTTTATCCTACCATAATAATATATTTTAGCATTGATCTGAAACAGAATCTAATTTTATAGGCATATAAGATATATAGAGAGCATGTTAAATAATACACGTTTAATAAAATATTCTTTATAAATAATGATAATCACTTCTTCTAGCTGCCTAAAGCAAATCTAAATCCAAATATATAGCATAAACTAGGCATAGATTATCATGAGCACACCAAACCAATTTTAACATAGTAATAAGTCTCATGAAAATGTAACTTGGTAAATTATAAATCTTCATCACCTGTGAGTGATATATATATATATATATATATATATATATATATATATATATATATATATATATATATATATATATATATATATATATATAACAAGAAAAGTAAATTAAACAATTTGTAACTTGTAAACCAACATCACCTGTGAATGATTTGAAACACCATATATATACATATGTAAACCAAAACTGCCTGTATCCCTAAAACCATCACCTGCGTGTGAACTAAAAGATCAAATATTAATAAATTGTAATCCCTAAAATCTTCACCTGTGAGTGAGACAATCTATGTAATCCCATTGTAACTTTATTATTTTCTTTTATTTATTTCATATTTAAATTTTGGCTTTTATTAAATTTATTTAAATTTTAACTTCTGCTTAGTGTCTCAATTTTTCTCATTATTGATTAGTTAACTATTAGTATTTAGTTATCATGAATCACAATCCAGATTTAATAATGTTTATCATGCTACACCTATATTTCTATACTTTGAAATATGTCCATTTCCCTAGTCTCATGTGTTACTGATGTGCTACTGCCGGCACACAAATTAAGAAAATACTGGTGTAGCCTCATATATGTCATCTGTAAGGTAGTAAATCTTTGAGCGTTAGTAAAGTAACTGGGGTGAGATTGGATTTGGGATATCAACAACTTCATTTCGATCAGCCTTGGGATGATTTGCTAAAACTCTGGATTTTGTTGCATGAATGTACAAATGTGACTGTTACAGTATAAAAATATAAAATATTCTACTTTTTAGCAAACCAATAAAAACTTTCATTATAATGCGTAAATGCATGTTTACACAAATAAGCACATCCATCGTGTGTTAGAATATACTGAAACAGTAAGATTTGTATTCGAATCTTAAGTTTCACCTTTTTCTATCATCTCTCACTGACCGCTCTATCCTACCCAAATTTAAACTTTTTGGTATCGAATTGTGTGTGTAGCAATATTAAAAATGTATAGATATATGTAGAATTCACCATAAACACGCACACATTTCGATCTCAAATTTAAGGCAATAAATAAAGATAAATAATATAATTTAGATTTTTTCTTTTAGTTATATAAAAATATATAATTTTAATCATTTATTTTGAATTGTAAAATTCCTTATTTCTTGCTTTGTTTAAATTTCATTTAATAATAATTTAGAAATAGATTGTAATATTTAATTAAAAGTAAAAATAATCATATGTTCCCTTTTGTATTGGAAACTTTAAAAGCAATGCCGGTAAGAGATAATAGATTAATTAAAAAGAAAAATTCTCTAAAATGTAATTATAAAAATTAAATGTAAAATCTAAATGTAAACAATAGAATGGCAGCTTTCTCTATAATTAAACTAACAAAATGCATTGATTATCCTCAGGGCAGATTAAGTGGAATCCAAAAATAAACTAACAAAAATGTAAAAGATAAGATCTAAGAAAAGATGCCATTTTAGACTTTCTAGAAACTTTCAGTTTTAACTTTAGCTGTGCTCTCAATCAGTTGAGAGTCCCAAGATCTTTAATTATTTTTATGTGCCACACCATGTGTGAATAGAAAGTGCCCAGACTATTTTTCTGTCCGGAGATGGCCTATCATCTGCCAAACCTTCCATTGCCCTTCATAAATTCAACCACGAAGATCTGCTGCATAAAATAATTTGAAAGCTGCTGCTGTTAAATTACATGAATCATCTAAATGCTGTAAAGAACTGCTAATGTTAGAATCATGAACAATTTGCTACTGATCACTGAATCGGAAAACTTCTCATAAGACAGGTACCTGAATCCAAATTCTCTAGAGTACTATATTAATATCATGCTATAGCTTATTCATTCTTTATATAACTTATAAACTATTAACTGTAAATTCTCATTTGTAATGCTATAAATTTAATAATTAATATGTAAATTTCTTTAATAATCTAGCCTGCCTAACTCTATCTTTCTTGGGTGCGTATTTCTAAAATCTACATTTTATTATATAATTATCGCATGCTCATAATTTTCTAAGTATAAATCTATGATCGCTTGAAACAGTGGATGCATGTCAAATTTTCATTAATATTTACTTTCATAAATAACTAATATTTTCATACAAACTGACATGCATTCAATGCTTCCTTTATTGTAATGCAAGGGTCTACTGCTTAGAAAATGGCTGACATATTAGTTGTAATAATCACCCAGTTTATATATGGTTTTAGATTTTATTAAATCTTGATTAATGATTCCATAAAACTGCATTTCTTTGAGAGTCGTAAACGTTCTTTATTAAATGTTGATAATGTAGGACCGAGTTATGAAATATATTTAAATCTTAACAGAATCATCTATACATTATACACATGTTACATTTTAGAGACGTGATGACCCATTACAAGCCTTGAATTTTCCGGATTCTATAGGGTTGAAATTAACCCCAGTCATCCTACACAAGCTGACAAATGAATGTCCCATAGGATTTGACGACTGTCATGCAGCCAGCAGGCAATCGTGGCATGAACCACTTTCCCTGGTTATGCTTATGTGACACCTTACCTCTTTGGTCTTATGGCGAACACCAGCCTATTGTTCTCAACTTATTCACGGCTTTGCAGTTTCAATATACTGCCATTCCATATCGCCTTTCTAGACATCCCACCTGTTTTCTTTTATTAACTTTATTATTCTAGGTATAACTCCATCCCTGCATTAGCTTCATAATTCACTCTCAAATAAATGTTAGCCCTTAGTTATTAGTAAATATCTTTAATTAAATAAATATATGTCTGCCGCTACTCTTATAAATCTTACTTTAGACTCTTGCATTGCAAAGGTATAAATCCCTAAAGGCATGCCTTAGAAATACTTGCTCAAGAATTTTAGGTAGCTAGATTACATCATCAAATAAATGTATTTCTCTTTGTAAACATAACAGTATCAGAAATACCGCTACTGAGGTCTTAAATATAAAGTATTATTGATAAAATGATTTCATATAAATGTTACTAAATAAATAAATGTATTAATATAAATATTACCAATTATTATTAGTAAATGATTTATTATTAAAATGTTTTAATAAATAATTTCAAACTATATGTATGCAGTTACGTTTTATTTATTCGATACCCATTCTATATAATATTTCCTCGATTTGTAAATATAAGTGTTTAATTAATATTAGTGTTATTATTGGCTATCTCGAAAATAAAATCATGAATCTCTTGCAACATCTCTGACCACTGTGCCTAAAGAAATGTTTACTAATGTCGCATCAGATGCGTTGTTTCGTAGATTGTATTGTGGAACCGATAAACTATGTTCGAACTTAATACTATGGGTGGCTTCGCTACCTAGATGGTGCTGCAGTTCTGTGTGGTAGTCGAATTCTGCACTATGTTCACGAATCACACGTTTTCTGACCGTTACATAGTATAATTTTTTTTTTAGCGTTTGGCCCCACTTTTTGCTTTTGAACTTGCCAACCTCCACATTACAATGAACAGCACAATATAATCTATACTTATAACTGATCAATCACCAAAAAGTGATGTTGAAAATAAATGATCAACAAAAAATGCACTAAAGCTTTGAACTATTACAAAAAAAATTTGAAAAGGCAAAATATAAAATAATGGTCTATTTTTAGCAGAATTTTCTTCACTCTAAATTTTAAAAAATATGTAATTACTTTTTAAAGTCTATGATGAAGATAATAATGATTTCAAATTGACAAATTAGCATCTTGTGTATTGTCAGTCATATAAAGAAATTTATTTTATAAACAAGTTTAGAATACAACATATATATATAACGATAGATAAAAACAATATGCTTCAAAGTAACTTATATGTTACATTTTAGTAGACTAAAGCAGTGGTCTTCAACCACCGGTCCGCGGCCCGGTGCCGGGCCATAGAAGTTTTTTGCTGGTCCGCGCTAGACTAGCAAGAAAGTTTTTAATAACAAAATAATAAGATTTTAAACTTTTAATTAATATAAACAATTTTTATTTATTTTTTCATCGCACTTTTACCTGATTAAAAAAAAAAGAAACAGAACAAAATCTAATCAGTCATACATAAAGTAATTTGTTTTTCTAGTTATCACAGATGTTTATGGGGGGGGGGGGGATAGAATTAAATTTTTTATTACTTTTCTAAAAAAATTCAAAATTAAAAAAAAAAGTTTTTTATTATACAAACTCCATATATATATATATATAACTTCATCTAAGGCTAAGCTGTTTACATTTTTACTTCTGCTGGTCCATGAAAACTTATCCTTATTTTTGCCGGTCCACGAAACCTTATCCTTATTTTTACCGGTCCGCAGGTGTGAAAAGGTTGAAGACCACTGGACTAAAGCCATTGATATATTTTGTTGATTTATTTTTTTGTATGTGTCTCTGAAAAACTATATAATTGCATTACAATGTAGAAAGTGCATTGTGCAGTAAGCATTCCGATGAATTAATTCCTAAGGTCACAGTACTATGCATTTTTTAAAGCAGATATCTTGAGTCTTTGTAATACCGCTTCTATCAATATTGATGAAACTTAAACAATATTATCATGAAATAATACTTTTCATAAGTATTTTTATTTTATAATGTCAGCATTGTTGCCTTATATATATATAAGATATATCCAGTATTTTAATAATATGCAACATTTCGAGATTATTTCTCGTATGACTGGTTTATTAAGTAAACGAAATACTCTCAGTCTTGATAATGTTTTGTGTGGGGGGATATATAGCTAAAAATTAGTTGGAAAATGTTTCTAATGATAATGCAATTGTTTTTTTTTTTACGGTATTTAATCTTACTGTTTACTTTTAGAAGACATTTTGAAATCAAATCCAATAAACATTCTTTTTTAATGTATGACTTAATGCATGAAATTCAATGATTAATGACATCCATATTGTATAAAAACAAGTAGTTTAGTAAAACTAATCAATGAGTCTTATTTGTATGACTCTGCTTTTCAATACAACTATGCTTGTACTATTAATGATAGTAACTTTTAATATATGAACATACAGAAAGTGTAACTAAAAAAAGTATTGAAATTTAAAATCTATAATTAGATATGAGTTTTAAGAACAAAGCATAATGAACATTTTATTTAAAGATTTAGCTTTACATGGAGAAAGGATGTAGACAATTAAAAAAAGGGAAAATAAATTGGACTAGGAACTGATCAGAAAAATAGTTGTAGTGGAAAAAATGATAATATTACATTGAAGAGATGAGAGGAAAATTCAATAAAATTATATAAAGATAACTGTATGAGCAACCTCAGAAGCTATTGTCTGTTAGTGGCAAACATTATGGATAAAAATGTGTAAAAGAGGAAAATATGGGAACTTTTTGATTGAACTCAGGAGTGAGGAATCCTGAAGAAAAAGTTTTATGTGGAATTTCACATTTTATTAATTAAATCTTTGTAATTAATGATCATTTGTCTATATTTCTATAAAACTTTGCTGATAGGCTTTGTTTTTACTATTTACTCAGATGTGCTCAAAAATACAATCTGTGGACTGTTGCGGTTCCAAAAAGTTTACATTTTGTACTGCTAAAATTACTTGAATTTGTACTTGTTTTTCAAATGTTATAATCGATGGATCTGCTGTAATTAAAAATCTTTCCAGCATCATCCAAAGAGAAACATAAAGAGAAGACCGTAATTATCATCATATTAGTCAAATGCACGTTGACAGGTTTTGTACCCCCCCCCCTCTTTAGTTAAAAATTTATTCTAAAATGGCTTGGCTATCTGTTGCCTAAAAAATGTTAAGCCTCATCCACATTCTAGTCCTATATAATGAGATTGCTAGATAGTATTAGTATTAATCATTACAATAAATTATCTTATTTATTGTATATAAATGAACATTTTAAAAATGATTAGTAAAACATTTTAATATATATATTTATTATAGATAAATTCTGGTGGAGTACCTGTCTATAATTTTTCTGGTTGCAGGCCATCACACCTTTTTAATTCCATTTATACATTAGTATTGCCAGATCCTTCCTTAAGTTGATAACTATCAATTTAATCGCCAGCATAATTAGTTAATCAAAAAATTTTAAAATACTGTACAATTAAATAAAAGAATTTAGAAGAGTAAATTATTTTCTAGAAATTTTGATAAGAAAGATTACGCTTTGTATATATATAAAAAAGTTTAAATTGTGAAACAATTTGGTAAAATTCGTGATAGGTTTTATTTCTTATTTACAATCACTTTTTATCAAATGTATTCAGAATAGCAATTTTTGTATTATTTTGATATTTTATACTTTTAATTTTTATTAGATATTAGTTTGTAGTTCATTTTAATATATAAAACTTCTATTTTTATTTAACTATTGAAAAATTAAAACGAGTCACACATCTTATCACGACTGTATACATACAAATGGAGGTAAAATATGGTAATGTGTGCTTTTTCATTTAAATAAAGCCTTGCCCTAATAAAACTTAGTAGAAAATGTTAATGCAAAAAAGGCTTGTGTAAACTTTTAATACTGACAACTATGCGGAAGATAAATTAAAAGATATGTATATTGTTTAATGAAAACTATTCAATACATACAATTTCAAAAAGAAAAGATAGTATAAGACAAAGATGTAAATGAAAATAATTTGAATGACGTGCAATGAAAGATAAAGTTCTACAAAAGAATACATTTTCAGTTAAACAAAACATAATTGAACTTTGATCATTAATATGAAAACACAATACTGGCTAATGTAGTAACAAAAGCATTTATATACATTGAGAGATCCAAAAAAGTAAAAATGCAAATATCAAAATTAAAGAAAGTGATAAATTATTTTAAAATGAATCAACTAATTATAATGTTAAAAAAATAGAATTTTAAATGGTGCTCTAAAAAATTGATAGACTACTAAATATGGTAATTATCAGATCTAACTTTTATTGAACATATAATTAGAAAGTTATTTTCTAAGGTCTTTCCTAAATTAAAGGCTTGCTTTAAAAAAGTTTTTAATTTCTTAATAATAATAATATAATCATTCAAAAGATCACATAATATTGCACTCATTAAAGAAATCTTTTTTTTTTTTACTTAACTGAGAATCGATCCAGAAATCATTAGCTGGTATCTACCCCTCTATCACTATACCAAATCACACTGAACAATTTCTTATCGAGTTTATGGACATCTGTGGGTAATGTAAATGCTATAAATGAAAATGACGGCCAGTTTATATTTTTCCAATCAAATTTTGCATACTTTAAAAAGCTATAAAAATTATATATTCAATACTTTTAATTACTGAAACTTTTCCCACAATAAAAGCTTTCTTAGCAATAAGATGTTATTTTAAAATATAATATAAAACAATCGAATCACTCATAAAAATAATAATATTTGCTATTTATTAAAAGATTCAGGTCAGTTTTTATATGATTGTATAAGCACCCCCTCCCTGATCATTTTAAAATTATAAGTAGTTTATAGGAGTTAATGTCTGAAATTTTTTATTTAATATCATATAAGACAGAAATTTACTATTAAGATTATAAAAGGTAAATTAATATATTATTAAATAACTGCCATATAGATATTCTTTGAACTGTTTAATTAATGAAAAAGAATCAAAACACTTTTATCATGATTATGTTGTTGAGTATATTGCAAAAACCATCTACAGCTTGATAAATTTAATCACTGCTGTATTATTTTTAGTAATTGGAAAAGTTTGAAAAATAATTACCAGAAGTAGCTGCAAACAGATGATGATACAAAAGTTTTCTTTTGGTAAGTGGCGTAAGAAATCTTTATAATTTGTGAAATAAATACCATTTCTAAACAGAATTCTTTTTCAAAAATATCAGTCCACTTGAAATAAAATCCTTGCTTTTACTTCACCTTTGAGTGGTAAGTTGTAAATTGCACTTTACACAAGAAAGTGAAGCTTAGCACTTTCAGAGAACTTAGGTCTCCATATTCATAGCTTCACTTTCTTGCATAAAATGCAATTTAAAACTTGAAACAATTGAGTTTATCCAAAGATCAGCTTGAATTTAACAAATGCACTGCTACTACCTTTTTCAAACCTTTATATAAAAAAAATTATCTGCCTACAATAGAAAAACCTTATCCAATCAGAAATTAATTCTGCAACAGTTTAAGAAAATGAATGGAAATCTCTTTAAAAAAACCTTCTAACCATAATTGGCCCACTTTTATCATAAAAAAGAATGTTACCTATTCTTCCCATTTCTTTATTCAAAATGATTATGCTCTAAATTCTGATTAATATAATATACTTAAATTTACAGATTATATATATATTGATCCAAGATAAAATCTCAGGGAACTTTTAAATGAAGCTCAAAATCCTATATTTAATTTTGAACTTAAAAAAATCTAAGAAAGTAATGTATCTTATTAATAAATGATTTTACAGCTAATAGTGTTGATAAATATAGTTTTCATATAAAGTATTTTTAATTGATTTTAATTAATGAAAATAATTGTAATATGTTACTAATAACAGTAAAAATTACATGAAAAAATTAATTAAAAAAAAAGCAACTGTAACAACAAACAAATCCAAAAGTAAGGAACAAAAATCATACTGTTTAAAAAAAACCCTCAATGTTCTGATAAAAGAGTTATTTATTTAAAAATATTGAATGAAAAGCATGATTGATAATGACTTCATTGCCCAAATTAAAAGACTATATAAAGGATCTTCATTTCAACAAACCATTTCATCAAAATATATACATACTGTACATCAAAAATTTCAATTGTAAATTTTGCTGAGATATTAGGCATAAATAAGCAAAGCATAACATTGCAACTGATAAATATACCACACACAAAAAGCAAAAATAGTATAACAATTTCAATTTATAAATTTCTACAATCTGATTCATTGATTCTGACTATGTTGAATATTTATTAGCATGATGTACAAAGTATATGAATATCAATAATAGAACTAAACTAAAAATATTAATTTTAAGGATTTTGTGGTATCTGATTATCATGTACAATAAATAGTTGTTTATATCAGAATTAATTATGAAATTTTTTTCATGTCGTAAGCAAGATTAGACTTTTTTTTTTTTTGGTAAGATGACTTGCAGAAATCCAGATAGCTCTCCAATAATGATTGGTAAAAGAGCTTCTAACTATTTTCAATTAAAAGATATAGATTCCAGATTAATCTGATTTAACCGAAATGAATATTAATATGCTGACTGTAGAAATAGTAATACAGCTGTTACATGATATGACATTCCCATTATGGGAAAGCTGTCCCACTCCTATGGTACAGAGGCTATGATTACCTTCAAGAAATATATACAGTCATTCCAGTGATATACCCAAAAATATATTTCACTAGTAAAATCTATTTCAACTTGTTTTATCTTAAGTTTTGATGCTTCACTTTTCCAACTGACCATGTTCCCCAATTTTTTATATATGCTTTTCTCATTTATCCATTTTAATTTTCTGAAATATTTATTTTACATATCATTAACTAATTATCTTTCTCAATCATTCTTTAAATACAATCAATAAATAAAAAAATACAGTTAATAAATGTAGATCCTTTTAAAACAAAAATATTTTTAAAGTAAGATTTTTTTAAAATTAGTTTTGTTTATTATATATTTATTCTTATGCGTTCCCCCCCCCCCTGTTTGCTATACTCTATTTAGTCACAAACTATTATACATGATATATAATTGTTTATTTTATATTTTTTCATTTTGTGAGCCAAATAAAAGCTATAATTTGACATATATTTTTTACTTTTAGTAATGCTCTGAAAATGAATACCACAATAATAAAACCTCAAGATTTAGACCTTTTTTATTGGTGTCCAAGTGTATCAGTATTATAAGATAGAGTGGAGAGTGCTGAGTCGTGTGAAAGTCTGTGCTCATATACCCTATATATTAAGTTAATAATGTAAAAATCACTTTTTTAAAATCTGTAATCTGTCATAGACTTTTCCTCATGATAAAAACTGGTGCTTTGTTGTTTTTTTTAACCTGTTGTAATAACTGAAACACACAGGCTTATTATATACCTGGGCTTATATATGTAATATATAGGGTATATGAGCACAGACTTTCACACGACCCACCACTCTCCACACTATCTCATAACACTGATACACTTGAACACATATATGTTGAAAAGATAAATAATCACCAATATCCATATTTTATGCTAAACCAGCAATCATCACTTGGTCCAGATTACCATCTCCACACATACATGCTATAAGTGCTCAGATATATATTAAGATAGTCAATCCTGGGTGGCCTTTGCGCGTTCCATCATCAGATTTTCAATTGGATGGACAGTTGAAGAGTTGGAGTGGATTGAAGCCTGTTGTAATAGATTCTTATAGAAATGCCTTTAAAACATAATACTGGTGAAGACTTGGAATTCTATAAACAGCAATGAAAATGAATAAATAAATACAACCAGACTGAAACTATCTTATTTTGATCATAATATGAGCTGATTTAATTTATTCAAAAGTGTTTTTATGCTTGAGACAATTGAAGATAAAGTAAGAAAATAAACGTATTGTGATACTTGAAGTCCATCATTACAAAGATAATTTGAAAAATCAAACGGTTCATAGATCATTCTGGAGAAATGTCATTTGTTTGATGTCCACAAATTGACGAGTTGATATCTAATCATAATAATAAGAAAGAATCATAACTGGCTATGAATATGAGAAGTACATCTTCTTGAAAGCGCTTAGCCATTAAATTTAATTTTCAATTTGTTGTTATAGCTTTGCGTTGGAAGTGTTAAAGCACGATTTATTATTATTATTAATTAACATTTGTTTCCAATAGTAACTTGATTATCTCTTTATCATAGATGGAAATTAAATACTAAAAAAAAAAGTCTATTATCAATAACAAATGCGTAACAATGTTTCTAAATCTTGAAAATTTTACATAGACCAAATAATAGTCACTAAGTTTTAAACATACAGTACAGTATATATAGAAAACACACAAAGAGCTTTACATCCACTTTTACTTTGCAAATATATTTCAGAAAACAATATGTTGTTATAATAAAAATTATTGGCGCAAGAGTGGGTTTTTTATTTTGTTTTAAATAAATAATATTTTTGTACTATTTATTATATAGGCGTCAACTAGTATATTCAAAGTGGACAAAAAGAAAAAATAACAAGGATTAGGCAGAACTCTTATTTATTAGCAAACGTTAAATATACAGTTCAAAGGTTTTAATTGTTAAATAAATAGTCTAACGTTTAATTCAAATAAAAAGATAGAAACTTATTAGTAGCTAATCAGGAAGTTTAATTTATGGCATTTTGTTCACGGATATTGGAATGATGGTAATAATTTTATTTCAAGAATGAAAAATTAGTTTAAATAAGTGCTATATATACACAGCACTATATTATATAAATGTATAAAATAAATTGCAAAATATAATTTTTGTGATTCTATGTTTAGCTAATTGCTTATACTTATTTAGACAAAATTATATACAGTATTTGTTGACATAACGTATATATAACATCTTTCATCCATAAAAAATACAGATTTGAACAAATATAAATTAAAAAACAGTGTGAGTAAAACCGATTACAAACTAGTTTGGCCATATTAGCTCATAAACAAACAAACAAAAAAAAAAAAGTTTCTCGATTGGATTGTAAACTTAAAAAAGTGGAAAATATCTGTCTAATTGAATGAAAATATAGATATTATACTCTGTTTTCTACTGTAGTACTTGAACTTTAATTAACAATTTGATTTAAAAATTTATTTGTAATAGAAATGACTGTTATGCGATATTACTAATAATGGAAGCTTACTTAATATTATCGTAATATAAAAAAATATGTTCATTAATAATAAATAGGTTATTTAGATATAGAAGAACATTTTTTATATAAAATTTACTGAATTATAGAATAATAATTTAAAAAATATTATGAGACTATAAAGATAAATTGTATAATTGTAAATATTTATATTATTAATAATAACTAAATTTTATTTATGCGTGCGCAACTTCTAAGACTGAATATAAGATGTGGATCCTGAAAGGTTTTCCCTGCAATTTGAATAATTTTTTTTGCAGGTAACTAACTCCTCTAGAGTTACTTACTTATTGATTAGTAAATTAGTATCTAACAACGAAGGAAGCAATAAAATTTCTTACCATTTAACAATTAACTGGCCTAGTGAATATAGACTTTTCATTTACTATTTATTTTTGAGATCTAGAGAAGTTATCGTTTAAGATCTGTAAGCTTTTCAGAATAATCCATCATCCCTAAAGCAAAATTGATTGACAGGTATTTGCATATTTATTATTGCTGCAATTTAAAGCCTTCAACAGTATTTGCGCTTTTATTTTGAATTATGATCTAATGTTTATAAGTTCCCGTCTCTCTTATAGTCTCAGAATATTTTTGATTAAGCAAAACAACATATTTTAATTATACTGTCCTATTTTTCAGTTATAACGAACATGTTTTGCAAACATGTCAATTAACTTGACATTGTTTAATAAAGGGAGAAAGTATATTTTTCAAAATTTAAACTCATTAAAATATTGCTTCTTTTTTAAAGAAATCAATTAAGAATTATAGTGCATTTGTAAAGTATATACACATCCACGTATATAATTATTCAAGCGCAATTTTCATTTTATACCTATTTAACATTAAAGACATGATCATCATAAACGATGATAATTTTGCCTCAATATAAATATAATGTTAATTTTTATGAACATTAATTATAAAACACAAATAAATTTGACTAAAAAATGCATTATGGTTATATCTAAGTTTTTCAATCGTTAAGAAACCAGAACATTGCTAAAAATAAAAAATGTATGTCAAATTATAGCTTTTATTTGGCTCACAAAATGAAAAAATATAAAATAAACAATTATATATCATGTATAGTAGTTTGTGACTAAATAGAGTATAGCAAACAGGGGGAAAAAACGCATAAGAATAAATATATAATAAGCAAAACTAATTTTAAAAAAATCTTACTTTAAAAATATTTTTGTTTTAAAAGGATCTACATTTATTAACTGTATTTTTTATTTATTGATTGTATTTAAAGAATGATTGAGAAAGATAATTAGTTAATGTTATGTAAAATAAATATTTCAGAAAAGTAAAATGGATAAATGAGAAAAGCATATATAAAAAATTGGGGAACATGGTCAATTGGAAAAGTGAAGCATCAAAACTCAAGATAAAACAAGTTGAAATAGATTTTACTAGTGAAATATATTTTTGGGTATATCACTGGAATGACTGTATATATTTCTTGAAGGTAATCATAGCCTCTGTACCATAGGAGTGGGACAGCTTTCCTATAATGGGAATGTCATATCATGAAACAGCTGTATTACTATTTCTACAGTCAGCATATTAATATTCATTTTTGTTAAACCAGATTAATCTGGAATCTATATCTTTTAGCTGAAAATAGTTAGAAGCTCTTTTACCAATCACTATTGGAGAGCTATCTGGATTTCTACAAGTCATCTTACCAAAAAACATAATTCTAATCTTGCTTATGACTTGAAAAAAATTCATAATTAATCCAGTTCTGATATGAACAACTATTTATTGTACATGATAGTCAGATACCAGAAAGTTCTTAAAATTAATATTTTTAGTTTAGTTCTATTATTGATATTCATATACTTTGTACATCGTGCTAATAAATGTTATATAATAAGCATTAATGGCTCTTAAATTAAATCATGTCAAATGTCACATGACCTAATCTAACATATATAACAATAGATTATTAGAAAAATGAAATAGTAATATTGATATTTTTTATTAAGATCATTATAATTCACATTTACAGAGAACTTTGGATTCAACTAAAAAAAAAACAACTAATTGGATTAAAAAGATTTGAAATAATAGTTCACATACAAGCATTAATAGAAATTATAAAAAGGATCAATTGTATTTTAGGTTTATAGATTATGAAAAGACATTTGATTTCATAAGTCTTGGTAATTAAAGTTTTAAAGCATCAAGGTATAGATCCAAAATACTGACAAATTTTCAAAAATATTTATCAAAATAAAATAGCAATGATAGATTACATATTAACTGACAATAAGATTAGAACTGATAAAGATATGTGATAAATTAATCTAATAGCTCCAAATTTCTTTCATAAATGAAAATGAAAAACTAAAAAATTTAGAAGATTGTTTAAACCATCCAAATTTTGCAGATGACATGGTTATTTTTGTAAATAATGCTTTAGATCTTTTATGAAATAAAAATTATCAGATGAAAGTAAAAAAGTTGAACTTAAATGAAGTGGTTAAAAAATGCTATATTAATATTAGATGACTTTTCACAGAAAAAAAAATTGTTAAAATTTAATTAAAAGAAGTTAACAACTATTAATATCTTAATCAGATTATCAGTAGAGGTGAAAACATAATAAATGAAATTAATCATAAAATTAAACTTGGATAAAATGATTTTGGTAGAAATAATTTATGAAGAAGTTCCCTTAAAACTGTTCTTGTGAGCCTTGTACTATCATTATTTACAATTCAAAAATTGACTATTATATATTTTATATCTTAGTTAAATAATGAATAAATAAAATATTCTTAGTGAAATATGTTTATATGTTGGAGAAAAAAGTACTTAATAAATATATTTTGATAATTCTTGTATAGACTTGAACTTGTAATAAAAGAGCAGTATAGAAAATTCAATTCAAACAATAATATATAAAAATTGTATGTTGAGAGTAACAATGAGGAATTGAAAACAAAGTATATGGGTAAGAGAAAAAATAGGTATCAATGAAAGAATTAAGAGACAAATGTTTATGAATTGAAATATATTGCTAGAAGACAATAATAGATGGACATCTGAAGTCTTAAAAGGATTCTCAAAAAATTGAAAAATACTTTGGAAATTGTTACACAGATGGATAAAAATAATGAGAAGAATAAAGATTATGAATTGGAGAAACTAATATAATGGTTAAATTGATGAAAACAACATGTAAATGTAGAAGTATACTGTTTGAAAAAGTTTGAAATATTTAACTAACAGGATACTATATGAGAGCAGTAATACTTAATCATTGTTTGCCACTTATTATTAAATCCCTTTCATAAGCTTCAATGATAATATTTAAAAGATATTTTATAAAAGAATGAAGTTATTAACACATCATAGTTAAAGTTAAATATGATTATGAATGGTAATATAAAATATGTATATTAATATTGAAACAGACACATTGTTTCACGAATACATTTTAAGATTTATTTTCCCCTTCCACCTAAAGTAATTGATCAAAATAAAACAGATGTATATAAAAGAAACTAACTTTTCAATAATCTTACTAAAAAAAAAAGCAAAATGTTTAAATTTAAGAAAGAAAAAAAAGAAAATTATTATTTTAAATAATGATTAAGAGTTGGAAAAAAAAGATAAATCTTCATCATTGATTTTTATAATTTTTAAATCATGAAATAAATACATCTTTAAGCATTTAAAACTGGCATTTATTAAAATATATTTTTAAATTTTGAGCTGATATTGTTGTATACAAAGTGTAATAATCACTTGGGGCAAAGTTTATCAAATTTGGAAAACAATGCATTCATTATCTGCCCAATTCCTCATCAATTCCTGCTAAAACAACTATCCAATCATCAAGAAAAGAAAACACATGGGCTTAAATGAAAGCTGTTTGACAAATCAGATACAGTGGAGTCATGCTAGATTAATCCAGAGACTTGATCAGGGTATAAATAGTGGAGCTTGAAGTTTAAAAGAGATCTATCTATGTGTTGTTTGGCTGTTCAGTTGCCAAGTGGTTTTAGTGCAGAGTCACATTTGGAATAATATATTTATGACCACACAGCTCATCCCTGCTGAGAAATCTAGTTTTACTGAGTGTGAACTCTACAGTTGGTGGACATTGAAAAGAAAAGTGTTAATATGGAAAGCATAAGAATAATAGGCTAGTCAGTAATAGCTTTTTCTCTCTATCTGCAGTCATGAATCTCCCAGCCATGCCTAGATGAATACCAGCAGAAATTAAATAATGCCATTCAGCTTAAATAAACCAACCCCTTTTTGAAATGCAATAGTGACCTGTAGTGGATAAACACATTGGATGAAAATGAAGGTAACGATTTTATGAAACATTAAATACTTATATGCTTATAATCAAAATACATCTTTATTGAAATAAATCATAAATGATTTTATTTTTATATGCAAAATACATCTGTATTGAAATAAATCATAAATACTTAGATGTCTATAATCAAAATGCATCTTTAATGAAATAAATCATAAATGATTATCTTTTTATATGCAAATACATCTGTATTGAAATAAAACATAAATACTTATATCTTATCTGCAGAATACATTTGTATTGAAATAAATCATAAAAACTTATATGTTTGTATACAATATACATCGTTATTGGAGTAAATCATAAATACTTATATTTTTATATACAAAATGCATCTGTATTGAAATAAATCATAAATACTCATATTTTTATATGCAAAAGATGTTTTTATTGGGATAAATCATAAATACTTATACATTTTATATATCAAATATGTCTGTATTATACTGGTCAGAATTGTATGTTCGTCTAACAAGAGCTAGCATCTAGGCAAAAGTACTTCGAGTCCAATCATGTGCAAGATACATAAGTCAGGAACAATCATGAACTCTGCCCTATTGCCTATTTTCCAGATCTCTAACATTATGAACAACATTTCTGATGATAACAAATGAAATTTTATTCATTCCTGAGAAAGATAATACTACTAGGCTTCGAATCCATGCCCCCAACAGGATGAAATAGCTTAAGATTACAATTAGACTTTTCATCAAAATTCATTAATAAATCTAGGTTGGCCTAAAGTCAATGGAAATGAGCTATATACATATAACACAATCTAATTAATGATGTGTATTCATAAATGAAGAGGCAAAGCAGAATTAAATACTAATTATATGGTTAATAATTTATTAATATTAATTAGAAAAATGAATAAAAACAAATATTCAATTTAATAAACAGTCGCAAATCTACCTATAACACTAATAGAATTATGGGTTTCACTTGATTATGAATGCTGATTTGCGTATTGAAGGCATTGCATAATAATAGCACATAAGTTAATGATTAAATAATACACAAATCTGTGATTGAATATGATGATTCAAAAAATGTACAGATATTCAAAAGATGCGGCTTAATATGCTAACAGTAGATACCAATTTTACCATATTATATAACTTGGACACTGATTATTTTATGAAAAATGAGTGACCTTCAAAACAGATAAATGGGATATAAGTTACATCAATTTACTATAGTTCATTTGAACCACACAGGAAAATATTTTATAATTTACATTATTCACTTAAATAGTCATTAGACCTTAAAATGTTCAAACAGAAAAGTTATTTGTATTTTATTCTATTCTTTTCTGACTGGAGAGGATTTTTTTAACATTGTTTGTTAGCGCACTCGAACATTGTTTCAATGAGAGGACGGGTAGCTTAAATAAGCTTTACAATGACATTCCCTAACTTATAATATAAATGAAAATATGAAATGAATTTAGAAATCATGGCATTACATCTTACAGATTTAAAATGGAAAAGTATAGAAATATTAAACAAGAATCGCGGTGCTGACTAAAGTAATAATGCTAGAAAAGGTTGAGTCCATTTTAAGATGAACGCTTCATCAATTTTATAAGAATATGAAATGTGCCTGTACACGTGACAGGTCAGCATTTGAAAAGAGGATGGTGTAGGAATACCATGATCTGTTTTTTTCAGTGTTAACCCATGAAGAGCCTAAACAACCACCTGACAATATCCTGGAGTCGGCGCTTCCAAACCCCATCGATGGATATGCCATAAGTAAAAAAATCCGTTCCTTCAGGTTTTAAGTTTGACAAAGCAAAGCGAGGAAATTTTGTAACATTATGTAAGCCAAGCAATGCTAATAATAAAAAATAAATCAGGTTCTTAATGATGCTGATATGTAGATTAAGGCCCTCATAATTTAATAGAATCTAGCGTAATGATATGAAATAATTTTATCCCTCTCTAAAGGTAGGCAAATGATCTTTAATATTAGTTAGGATGTGATTTACATATTTTAACTCTCTTCAAATCACTTTTAATTAAAAGCTACTTTTTGGAATTTTTAATCTACATTTAAAAATAGATAAAGAAATGTATATAAGCATTAATAAAAAAATAAACCATACTTGTTTTTAAATTCAAAATTAGAATACTAATAATATTATATTAATATTTATTCAGACTTTTTTAAATGTTTATTTCATAATGAAATTTCATTTTTAATTCAGAATAATTTAACCCCTGAGTATTCCAGAAAGATAGAAAATGTCTACTAAAATTTATGTGTGTTTATTTCTACTTTTCCTTTACTTTATATACATGTGCACACACACAATATTATTGTGTGACATATATATAATTAAACAATTTTTAAAGTATTTTTATATGTAAAAATTCTGTACAATTATGATCTGTTTTAAATATATGAGAAATAATTTGTTTTTAAATAAAATATTTTTATTAAATTTCATGGAGTATTAGTTATCTGTCAACTATTTTCTTAATTATGTATTATCACATCCATATATGTAACATTTTATCTTATACTTTATTTGAAACGATTGTCTTTTGTAATTAATAAATAATGGGTGGGCACAATGGGATTATCTACCATGTGATATAATTTAGAATGCCTCTTCTAAGACAATACATGTGTGTAATGAGATGAACCACCTATGTGTGATGTATAAACAACAGATAGTTTTGGTTTTCACTGAATAAACATTTAATATATCGCAATGTATGTTAAAAATAACTTTTGTTTATATTTTGTTAATTGGCGATGCTTCTTAATATATTTGTTTCAATGGGTAATCTTAACTCCTTTCAACTCTCCCCCCATTATATAAGACAACCAGTTCACAAAAAAAAAATAAAGAATATTTTGAATTAAGAAAAGATTTTTCACTGAAAACCTGTTTAAAATATCTTACAAACAATATTATGACTTAATAAATATCAAACAATATTAATGATTTGTGAAAACTCTACTGCAGTTACTTTCTATTAATTTTATATTACTTCTTTTAGTTGTTCTTTTTTGAATTTTATGGGGATTTTTTTTTTTTTTTACATTCAGCATATTTTCTTTTATTCTCTCTTTAAATATTGAATTGTCTAAGTGGAAAATTTACTAGTAGAGATTGCTGGGTTTTGGCATTAGTTATCTTTATTGCAGTTTTTAATAGTGTATCCATATTTTCAATTGATTTCATTCAAATCTAATAATTGGTTAATATTTTAAAATAATTTTCAGGTTTTAATTTAAATTTATTAGAGTATTTCTGAATATTAAAAATCTCAATTCTTAATACTGTTTTTCTTAAAAATATTGTTCCTGCAGTTTTGCATTAACATATATTTTATTAATATATATTTCATCAATAATCACTTCTTGTGTAGAATTTATTAAAAATACATTGTCTTAAAATACATATTTTCTGTTAGTTAAAATATAATCCAATTCTGCTGTACTTTCATTGTGCTTTTATGTCTGTTTACATTTAGCATTTTTCTTAATGAAAGAATTCATAATACACTCCTTTTCTGCAAACTCCACAAGTCTGTGATCTCTCTGTTTTTTTTTATTTCACCATATCAAATGTACTCACAACACTTATCTTTTAATTAATTATTAATTCTCACATTAAAATCTCTCATGGTAGTTTTAAAATATTGTTTGGTCGGATCAAAAGCATTTTATATATTAATATAAAAATCCTCTTTTTTTATTACAATGATAACTTATTGGGATACAAACTTAAATTATCTGCATTTAATATCTTCCATTAAGTTGAATAACTTAATCTTGCCACTCTGATTTGTAAATAAAAAATGAAAAAACAACATTACGGACAATGTTGTTCTTCCATTTTTTATTTATAATAAATCCCATTTCATTTGTTGTATTTATATATTAGAATATTTTTATCATCTAATATTAAGTATTAAATGTCTTTAGAAAAAATTAACTTTATTTAAATATTCCAATTACACTCAACTGTTAATAATAGCACACAAGTTAATAATATGCATAATATTTCATGAGATATTATTCTCCTCTTTTTCAAGTATTGCTGGCTTGGCCAGTGATAGTTCTAGCTTGGGAATTGAACCTCGACACTTAGATTCTTGAATATTGAAAATTTTAAGGTAACCCTCTAACAAACTAAGTCATCCTTCCAAAGACAACAATCAGTAGAAATTTCATATACTTATCTATGAGGTTCCTCCTGATTTCTCCACTTTTTCCTAAGAGCAAAGTTGTTTAGAAGTTTTCATACATTATGTACAGTCATAGAAGGTTGAATTTTGGGGTTAATCACAATTGTTATGTGAGCAGCCTCTTTTAATTTTCTTCTTTGTACCTTTTCCTCTTTATTCAATATTTTGTATTTTCCCAAATGAACATATGTTTATTGATACATACATGATCAAATATCTTAGACACATCTGCTTTTCTCTCTGCTAATCATCAGTATACTGGTGAGACCAGTCACCCCATTGAAAAGTAATTGCAAGAGTTAACTGATGATTAAAAAAGAGAAGACAGATGTGTCTGGGAAAATACAAAAAATAGGATAGAGAGGAAGAGGTACAAAGAAGATAATTTTAAAAAACTGCTCACATGACAATGATGAATAACTCTATAAGTCAACCTTCTGAGACTATATGTAATGTATAAAATCTACTAAACAGCTTTGCTCTTAGGAAAAAGTGGAGAAATCAGGAGGAACCTTGTAGGTAAGTATGTGAAATTTCTACTGACTGTTGTCTTTGGCAGAATGGCTTGGTTGGTTAGAGTATTATCCTAAAAATTTTCAAAAATAAAAAATCTAACTGCCCAGGTTTGATTCCTGGTCTGGCCAGAAATACCTGAAGAAGAGGAGAATAATTTCTCTCAAAATATTGTGCATACACTAACCTGTGCGCTATTACTAATAGTTGAATTTAATTGGAATATTTAAATAAAGTTAATTTTTTTTTAAAGACATTCAATACTTAATATTAGATTATGAAAATAGTCCAATGTATAAATACAACTAAAATACCATCATCACAAACTTTTAGGTAAACACTATTCCACTTGTGTTTTCAATATTTGTACCTTTGTAGTAAAGTATAGGCCCACTTTATAAATCACTTGTTTCTTTATATTTTCTTTTAACTTCATAAATTTTTCAAGGTCTCACTTAATATTAGACAGTTTTCCCAATAAGTACATTTTCCCTTTATTTGTAAGAAACCTGCCATTGTAAGTATCTAAATAAAAGGTCATCATTGAATGGTGGCCTGTGTCTGCAATCAGAAAATTTTTAACATCCGCCACCTCTGGTACTCAACTTCTGCCTTGCTTGGTGACATCACAGCTGAATAAGAGCTATAATTTAGTTTTATAAATATTTGTTTTAAAAAAATTCTTTCTCATACATGTTCATCTTGTCTTAAAGAAAAGTCCATTTTTATTTCTATTAAGAACTATTAGGTAACTTAAAGTGTTTCATTTTAAACTCAGAGATAAAAAGCTAATAAAACAACCATACTAGCTAATGTGTGCTGGTGGACAACCCATCCATGTTCATTTACTATATGAGCAAACATATAGTGGTAATAGTGGCACTGTCAAGAATGTATGAAATAGACATTAGTAATTTGCCTTGTTTTCTCCTTTCAATTAACAGCAAAATTCTCTGCAGTTTCATTAATATATTTCATTAAAATGACTTCTCTGTTTATTTCATTAAAAAAACTCTTTTTTAAACTTCATTTTACCTAAAGCCAATCAAAGAAAGTAATATCGTCTTTAATTTACATTTATACCTTTCTATATTTCTAAAGTTAAAAAATTAATAGAAACAATTACAATACTCTTTAAATTATAAGAATCAATACAAAAAAAATTAGCACATTATTATTATTATTATTATCATCATCATTATTATTATAAAATAAAGACAGATTCAAATTTAAAAAATATCAATATGCATAAATATTATGTCAAGACTGCGATTTGTTAATGATAGTTGCCAAAAAAAATTCAAAATTGCAGAAACATATATTTCTATGATTATGATGGAGATAATAAATGCTGAAAAATGATTTATGCATATGTGCTGGATTAAAAGTTTATTGTATATACTGAATAAAATAATATTAAAATTTATACATTGATTGATCCTCACCATAACTAAATTTTGGCTGACATTGCAGAATTTAATTTTTCATATGTATTGTAATGTTGTGGATAGTGGTCAACTCTGGCAATGCTGATATTACAAGCTTCGTACATTTAGAATTATTTAATTAATGAGGAAATAATATTTAATTTCCCCATATGTTTATTTCATTTAAATATTTATGTATCACATGATATGAGAATTTATTTAACATAATGCGAATATTTGTAATGTGATATTTTAAAGACTTGTAAAAGAGAGAGAAAAATAGAAAACCAAATAAACAATTTCTTTTGTTTTCTCTCTCTTTAATAATTATAATTAATTACCAGTTTAGTTTTAGTTTTTGAAAAAGTACTAAAAGAGAAGAAAAAGTATCTTCAGTATGTAATGAAAATAGACCTTCTATGCCTTTTCACATACATATCAGTCCACTGATAATTTTCTAATCTTGCAATTTCATTGAATAACATATACTCTGGAACTTCTGACAAATTTAAGTAATAAATTTTAAAAATAAATCCCATGTACACTTTATTGCATGACATTTTTACAAGGTTTAGAAAGTTATTAGCAAACTGATACATATGTGGATGTCTCAGCAGCTCTAATCTGTAAATTAATCACACCAGACTAATAATAAACCTGAAAAAGTAAATTTTTAATAATATGAAAAGTATAAATTTGTACACAAAGATAATAAAAACACATTACAATATTAAATAAAAACAGGTAGTTATGAATTTTTAAAATGGCATTCTGATATTGCAACCATTCTCCCCCTCCATCACAAGGTATGGCATTTTGCCATGGCAAACATGGGCAGCAATTCCTAAATTTTACTTAAAATTAAAAAATACTATGTATATTGTAACAGTCAGATTTGTACACTCATGCAACAAAATTCAGAGTCCAAGCAAAATATACCAAAGTTGACCGTAGTGAGGTGGTTGAGACCTCTAATCCGACCAAACTCCAACTCATCTGCCAGTACTCCAAATTTAACACCTTATGAGTGACATTCCTGGGGCTACACTCAGTTCTCATTTAACCGCGAGCCGACATAGAACAGGGAGAAACACGAGACTTAAGGTCATTACTAACCTAACTAAATAAGTGATATATAACACTCAACACCCTATTAATCTCAACTACCAGACATACACATATAGCATATAAACTCATTAAGAAATTGGAGTATGACTGTGACATTTAATAATATACTGTGGATTGGATAAAATACTATGGATTGGATAAGATACTGTGGTTTGGTTTGATCTAGAGTCTGAGCAAGAAAGATATACAACAGTTTATATTTAAAAGGATTTATTAAAACAATGACAAATGATCTAACACAAAATATCATAATGGCAGGGATTGTATAATCTTCACAAGGTATTCAACACAGGTAAGCATGTTACAATAGTTGGGACTGTTATCAAGTACATCTGTTCCCTTTTAAACATATTACAATACATGTGTGTGTGAGTTATAGAGGTCATGCCTAATTGTTTAATATGCTCATCTTATGAACTTGATTTGCTTAAGTTAGAAGTTGATACCTTAGTAGAGATGATGATGAGTACAGCCAGTTTTAAAGGCTGTTATATATACTAATTAAATGAGCAACTAAATAAACTCAGAATCATGCAGATTCAACCTGATAACCCAGATTCAAACTCCAGTCTAAAGCTGAATGATTAATTAATATGGGAAAAAGAACTGGTTACCATTAGGTCCACATATATGCGCTATGGCGCTATATAAAATATTAAAGAAATAAACTTGCAGTGCGAGTGTGTGATTCTTCAAGAGTTTCAGCATCAAATGCTCGGTTTGCTCACGGTTTGCTGCTATTGATATATGAACATAAAGTTCAGGAAGTCGGATTGGCTTTAGGAAAAATCTGGGTCCTCACGCCCCCAGTTCTAATGAAGATAGCCATAACCCGAACTAAATAAAGGGGCGGTTTGTTACCGTGAACCCTTGTCCGAAGCAGCAAAACGTAACACATATAAGTGTACTGTATAAAAATACACCCGCAATGCACGCAATACATATATATAAAGCAATAAGTATGCATATAATTAATTGCGCCTAAAACAGATAGCTTTTATCTGTCAAACTAATTCAAAACAGTTCTTAAAATTAGCATTATAAGTATGCTAATAAAATGGGCTTAAACTATATAAAAATAATCTAGTTAAGATCCTGAATCTGCATATAAATATTCTTAATGAAGGAGGGAAAGTATATTCGATGGGACTTAATGCAAACATTAGCAAATATACTTTATCATCTCTAGACAATATATATATCCCCTTCCAACTAATAGATATCAAAGGTTATAATATAAGATCGGTTAAGCAAATCTTAAAAAATACGATTTTACAGAATATATATAACTATGATAATTACGAGTGGTTAGCGCATTCGTTTATTACCCATATTATAATTTCGAAACAATGATTTAATAAAATAAACAATGCTTTTAAAATGTCTAAGTGAAGATCACAATTATCTCCTTTATAAATTACTTACTTAGTTTCATTGTTTCGAAATCTGAGCATATTATCACATATTAAACATAACAAAATGCATTTAAACAAAATATTAAAATTACTGAAATTAGGCAAGACCGTTAGTTTGTAGGAATTGAAGAGAATAAATTTCGGACATTTAATGAGTATAAAAAAAAATATGAAATCTTTTAATTCATAAAAGATTTCAGCAGTTTATAAAATTAAAGTAAGTGATCATTTTTTTTCTTTTACATTATATATAAAGTTACACAGACTGATAGTTTCTTTTTAGAAGAGGGCAAAAATTAAAGAGTTTATTTATAATTTAGATAGAACGTTCTTTTTAAAGTGTTATAAGAATTTATAGATTAAAGTTCATACCGCAGCTTTTTTAAAAATGATTACCATCTCTCTGCCTCCTTGATTGGACTTGAAGCGTATATCAATGATAGTGGTTGGAATAGGGCATCTGACAGCATCATAATCTTCAGTGGCCTTTCAGATAGGTTAAATTTCTTCATATTCTCCATGCAGGTTGCTGGAAAGTCTATTCAAAGGAATGTTTAGAGGAACTGAGAGCAGCCATCTGGCTCCAGAGCCAGTAAATATATTATTTTACTCGATCATTTGGATTCTGGTCTCCTCAACAATTTTCAGAAAAAAAAGCTAAAGAATAATTTTCAAAAAAAATCTGCAATATTTATATTCCCTAGATCAAAAGCCAGCGACTATCTATTTTAAAACATAATTCAAACTTCTTCTAAGTTTTAGCCTTAGGTCTCTTTTGATTCTTATCTTTTTTTTTATCTTGTTGCCCAAACTTTTACTGGTTTGATCTGGGAAAAGAAATTCATTACAATCGTAATGAATGAGCTCTAGAACAATGTCAATAACCTAGGGACCATCTGATCCCACCTGCGAATTATTCTAAATAAAAATCTGCGATATCTATATTCCCTAGATCAAAAGCCAGCGACTATCTATTTTAAAACACAATTCAAACTTCTTCTAAGTTTTACAGCAGTCTGTCTCTTTTGATTCTAATCTCTCTTTTTTTATCTTGTTGCCAAATTTTTACTGGTTTGATCTGGGAAAAGAAATTCACTACAATCATAATGAATGAGCTCTAAACAATGTCAATAACCTAGGGACCATCTGATCTCACCTGCGAATTATTCTAAATAGTCTTATTACCAATCTGTGAATTTCGCATGTGATTTATAATTTATCTAAACCAAACTTGTTAAAGAATATTTAGCCACATTTTCTAAACAAAATAACCCTTATACAATATATTATTTATATAAATGCTGCGATACATCCATACAAAAATTAATATTATCATTTACAGGTGCTTGTATGTGTGACAATAAACATATAATTGTTTGAACGCATATAAAACTGTGATTATATAGATACTGTGTAAATGAATATATCGCTGTGTGGATATATACACACTTGTACTAAAGAGTGTTCAAAACCGGCATAGATGTGTCTATGGAGACATAAAGGTGAAACAGATAGAAGGACAGTAATATCTGTTTCAATATTAACTTTGGCAGGATGTTGCAAAACAGATATGAAAGCAAAAAAATACTACATAAGTAAATTTAAAAAAATAAATTGACTATTACATTTATTCCAAACCTTCTTTCCGTGTATATATAATAGGAATTGTTATGATGAAACAATCATGTATTTCTCTGCCGAAGACCTCCAAACATTACTAAATTTTAAGTGCATCTTTCTTGGTAGTGGGAAGAAAATTGCCAAATTTTAATCATGATATTTACAAATCCAAAAAAATAATAAGTACATTAATTACAAAATGGACAGTAAAGCAAAGAAAAAAAATACTGTCCATTAATTATGGCAAAAAAAAGTACAAAAATTTTAAAAACCTACATCTGGCTCAGAATTTTTACAAAATGGAGAGTTAAAGCATGTGTTTATGTAATATAATGGCTGCACAAAATCTTGATCATGAAATGTGTCTAACTACATTTATTTTGTTAGAAAACAAAAGAAATGAGTAAACTTTATCAAAATATTAAAAAAATTAATACAATTTGTTATTAAAATGGAATCAATGAGATTGACTGATTTTTTTAATATCCAGAATGCAAATGAAAGTGTTATCTTCATTGTGCAGCTAGAAGATCATAGTTTCTCAGTTTTATATGGTTTCCAGCAATCTGAATAATTTGTTGAGTTCTCTTTGATATTTTGTTTGATTGCTTTTATAAAGCTGTCCTATCCTCAATTGCCATAAAAACAAAAATGCACAACTACATTTTCATTTAGTATCATAATGTGTTATTATTTTTATGTACAACTTTATCACTTAAGTTTATCAGAAGGTCCTATGTTCATGTTATTTAATGAGAATGCAGGCTATGACAGGATCACAAAGTTAGAAATTTAATGGCAGAATGACATGTGAAAAGGCGTAGCAGATATAATATAAAAAACATGAAAAGTTAACTGAACAATTTTGATTTTAACTTTTTAAGAGATAAAACATATATTTTTTTGTTTGTAAAGTTTTTTTAAAAAAGAAAACAAAGAAAAAGGTTGTAACATTTTTTGTTAATTTTACTTCATTTCTCTTCAAAAGAAAAGGCAGTGGTTTCAAAATCAGTGTAATTAATCTAATTATTTTGTTTTTGCAGAAAAAAAACTAATTAAAAAGAAATTTCATATACTATGATTCTAATTTAAGTTTTTGATTTATTTACCTATTTCTATTTTGAAGGAAGGCAATATTTAAACAATGTTTTTGTAAAAGTAGATCCAATTAATTAATAGTAAATTTTGTCCTGTGGAAGACAACTGTGCTCAGATAGAAACAGAATTGTTCAAAAAATAGGGGTGTCAGTAAACCAATAAACTTCAGTGTCTTCTAAGAAGAGGTCCATCTTAATCGAGCCATTGAGAAGAGCAATTAGTCATAATATAGCTGCTGAAGAAGACAATAGGAAATGTCATTCTTGATTCAGCTGTGGGCGAAAGCAGAAGTGTAACTTTTTAAAAAAATGTTTTAAGATAAATAAAACCATGTGATAAGTTTAGCTAAAACCTATTACTCAGCTACTTTCATGTAACCAGCATACAAAAATGTAAAGAAAAATATCATGAAATAATTGCAACAAGCCTTGTCTTCATCCAAAAAGATGAATATCTCTGTTTTAATGTGTTAACCTGCTTTGGAAAGTTATTAGAAAGAAAAAATGATAAATTCTTTCTGTGTATTAGCCTGAAAATATTGTACAGAAAACTGGATAAATTATTTTTGTATATTAGTCTGAAATTGAGAAGCACTTAAAAATAAAAGCTACATGGAAACAGAAAATTACAAGTATCAAAGAAGGACATAAAAAGAAGATAAAACCATGATAAAAGGTATGTAAATGTGCACATTATCTCAACAAGTATAGATAATTTTTTAGATAAATAATACTTGGTCATAATGAGCATTTTATTAAGTTAACATTTTCTTATGAAATGTTTTTTTTCTATTTGATTTTTCTCCAAAATTATATAACAACGGTTTCAGCCAATTTAAATTTTTTATCTTTGTTAGGTAAATTTTTGTTTAAATAAGTAAGACTTAGTTATAATCAATATTTTTATTAATGTAACATTATCTTTTTAAACATGTTTTTTTTATTCATTTGATTTTTTCCTCTAAAAGTATAAAAAGACTTGATGACTAATTTAAAACTTCCTTATTTCTGATTGTAAAAAAGTTGTTTCCCATTGCTTGTTATTTAAAAAGAAGTAACTTAATAAAAACAAAAATTAATTATTTAGTGGATAAAAATCAACTAGTTAATCATATTTTTATGAAATTATATTTTTTCATAAAAATGTATAAGTTGGAATTATCATATTGTCATTTTTACTTTTTTAATTATTAATCAATTAGTTTATTAAATACATGTTGAAAATCATCTACTGTTAAAGTCTTTATTCATCCAGCTATATGTTCTAAGAATTGGCAGTGTATGTATGACTTGATTTTATTACAGTTTAGTATTTTAGAGAATTTTAAATTATCTGAAATAGAGTAAGCTGTTATATTTATCTTTCTTTCGTTCACAGTTACAGTTCCTAGAGCTTTATAATTTTGAGATGGCTCTAGAGATCACAATGTTTATTCATATAGATGTATGAATTTATATTGGTGTTTGGACATTCAGATAATTTTCTAGTTAGAACAAAGATGTTACCTTTAAAGTCCATTCACTGCATTTTGTTTTCTTATTAGAAATTTAGTTTATATTTGCCCTGTAAATTAATGGTATCATATGATCATAACATTGATGATAATCAGCAGATATTAATATCCCAGCATTATTTTTTATTATGAGTGACATATTAGCATTTAAGTATGCTAATATGTTACTCATAATAAAAAAAATAATGCTGGGATACTAATATCTGCTGATTACTATCAATGTTATGCTCATATGATACCATTTATTTACAGGGCAAATACAAACTAAATTTGTAATAGGAAAACAAAATTAATTTCACAATGCTTGATTGTGTATGATTTAATTAGTAGTAGTGGTGATAGTATATCTATTTTATTATTCTTTGCTGAACACTATTTCCAATTGTTTCTCATGGTTAGTTGATGTAGTCCTGCCATGAATTCCAGCCTCCAAGTCTCATATTAAATGAGCAAAGCATAAGTTTAAGATTTTGTGTGTGTATATATATATTGTAACCGGTCGCCTATTCAACCGTTCCTAAAGGGATTGAGAGCTCCGAAACAAACATGATATAGCGTAAAGCTTTATTTATTTTCCTATATCGATAGTTGTTCATTATCAACACAAGGGGGCGCCAGATACGATGATTTAATTTACAATTTAATTTCTCGCATCACCTTACGTCATATCAAAACGATTTCGAAGTCTAATCCCCGCCCATAAGCTCAAACTCCCAGCATGGACCAATAAGGGTCACTCAGGGTCGCGATGTAATTGTTTTCAAGACTATTATTCTGGCAAAAGACACAATACTAACCAATGGAGAAGAAGCTTGGTTGATTAACAGATCGGTCCAAATATTGGACCGGGTCATTGGTTATTTGCAACTAATACGAATGTTCGGTTTATGCATCATTATATAAAAAAATTAGAAGCTTATAATATCATCCCCCCTTTATCATACAGTCCAATAGAATTATTCACACTAGCTTTATTGACATTTACTTATACTTATTAATAATAGGCCCTCCCAACTCTTAAACCTATCTTAACTACATAGTAAATAAACATCGTGACTTACGGCACGATGAAATTTAAAGAAATAAACAAAACAAAAAAATACAAGAAAGACAAATTTAAAAGTAAAATAATTAATTGCATGACTAAATGCTGATTATAATAATTAAAAAATATATATATTTTAATTATAGAGAATGATTTGAGGAATGCTCGACTTGTTTAAATAAAAAAAGAATTTATTGAATATAAAAAAATGAAACATTGATTAATAGCTTTATTTGCACGCACATACACGCATTCTCGCACTCGCACAGAAAAGAACATATTATGCATAATAAACATGGATGATAAAATATATTTCCTTCCTTTACATTTTGAAATTAGGTGTGTGTTATAGTTTATCTGCGAAAGAAAATAATAATTATGATCAAAGTTCATAACAGGAAAAGTTCTAAGATTTAAATATGAGGAACTATGTAGCATCTGATATCTTTTTTATTTATGAAAGTTGAGATTAAAATATTAAGATTCAAATATGAGGGATTACGGATCATTTTATATTTTGATTTACGAAAGTCGAATTTAATTAATTATGAGATTGCCTTTTAAAGTCTACGTAAAGAATGAATGGGAGCATAAAAGAAATAAAGTGTTTACCTAGGATTTTGCGTAGTCTTCTGCTGCTTCTAATTTGGTGAGGGTTCGAACCTGGTGGATAATGTTTCCATAATAAATGGTTATTCATTTCATATAAGTTCAGCGTAGTATGTTTGGACGATTCTTGTATATTAAACGGAACAACGTCCTTGGACTGATTGGAGTACGATGTTCGGACGGCACTGTTGTTGATCATTCATAGCTGTGGAGATGTTCTGGCGGCGGAGCGTCGATCAATCACTGAAGGGTTTTCTAGCCCATCATGACGATCGACGCTCTAAATGTTAATTTCACAGTGATCATATTGGATAAACCGGATAGCAAAAAAAGAGAAAAGTTCTAGTTGTAGCTTCCGGAGGAATTTAAAAAAACTATAAGCATAAGCAAAACAAAACAAAGAATGTAAAAAAAGAAAAAAGACAAAGACTAAGACTCATATTTATATGGGTTGGTTATTATCTGAGGATCCAATCTCCACCCAGAGTTCAATATTCTTTGAGTTGTCGTTGGGGTCCGTGTCCTACGTAATGTTCATTCAATCCATATGCTTGAGGCAATCTTAGGTTTATGCAATCTCACATTGCAATCTCAGTTAGAAAAAATTCATACTTATTCACCTTTTATACATACATGTGTGCGTGTTTTAAGATAACAATTTAACTTACATTAGTTTAAAAGTCGAGCATTTAATCTCAAAATCACCTCTATAAGCTTTTAACTTTCACTATAGTTATAATTTAAAATAAACCCCTTTTTAATTACCCCCACGGCATATACAAGTAGAAATCACTTATTGAGATTTAAAATGGCATATTAGTGATGCTTTATATTTTATTTTTAGAGAATATTATTATAGTAGATTATATGAAAGCCTTAAATTATTTAATCAGAAATATTAACATTTTATTTTATAGTGTATTTTATAAAGCATTGAAAGAAAACTACATTTATTTTTATCATAAATTGAAAGTAAATAAAAAATAGAGTATTTACATTGCTTGTGTGTGTGGGTATATACCTGTACCGACTTTGTCTCGGTACATATCCCCGCGATCCGTCTAAAATTAAAATGCGATGCTTGGCATTTTAATTTTCACAATAAAATCCTTTATTTTTGACCCCGCTTCGTGTGATTTTTAATCACTTATTTTAGCCGACTATCCTACAGTTCAACTCCCCCTCATATAAAGAAACGAATTGGCAGGTCATGTGGTCAGGCTCGGATTGACACTTGACATTTGCGAACTAAACTCAAAAAAAAAATTCTTCTCTTTTTTTTTTCTTTACGAAGAGCGGGCGTGCCATAATTGGAGATATCTTGCCCAGTCTGGTACAGGCACCCCGGGTGGAAGATTGGCATGGGGATGGACCTTTCCGAAGTCCCACGATGCAAGGTTACGAACATATAGGCATTCTCTTATGGCCTAGCTAATGGAAGGCAGGAGGATGGTCATTTCCGAAGTCCCCTCTGCAAAAAATACGAAAACATTTACGAGGTGGCGAATAATCTGAGTTATAGAACAACAAGCATTCAAAATATCCGAGCTCTGTACCTCCTAGCACAATGGGAAATATTGAGGGAAGGAACAATAATAGCGCACTCTCGCGATCCGGCTTTTCTTTCTTTCTTTAGGCGGCATCCGCTTCCTTTCTCCGCGTGTTTTCGAGCAACATATATTTTAGTCGAAGGCGGCGACGTTCTTTTTTTTTTTTTTTTAAACTGGCTTTCAGAAATATTAACTTATTTACCTCGAATAGTTTTCTTTAGAAGAGTTATGACATTTATTCCTTTTCTTTCTTTTTTTTTTATATTTTTATCTGCGATCTGCTTTGATTTAAAATAATGCTTTATCAACCCCCCTTCCCCCTTGTTATTGTATGATGCGATGCGATGTGTAAGTCCTTTCTGGTCCGAGGTCATTTTCCTTTAGTTACCGTTGTTTATAAAGCGTGCTCCGGTAATCGTATTCCTGTGGCAAATCCGTGTTCGTCAACGTGTTTTTAGACTAAATTTTCATTAGTATCGATCTGGTGGTAGCTTTCTCCTATATGGTTCCTGTCTCGGCCTCTCTATCTGCCTTTCCCGTCCTTCCGCTCGCTCGAACTTGGCTATGGCGTCCCCCATCTCGTGGATGCCCTCGTCATCCCGGCTTAGCATCATCCGCCTGATGTCTGTCGGCATGTTGTGTCTAATGGTCGAGATGATTTGCTCCTCCGTCATGTGATACGCCGGTAGCTGCTGGAGGCCGGCCACCTGCCTGTAATAGAACTGCGTTATCGTCTCGTTAGGTTTGAGCCCGTATTTTTCATTGGTGATGTGAAAGTAGATCCCCTCTTGTCTGGTAGCATTCCAAAAGCTTCGTAGGATCTCTTCTCGATATTCTACGAACGATCTGGGTTTAAACTCGATCGTTCGCCACCAATCTCTAGCTGGCCCTTGCAGGTATGTGCTGGCAATATTGATTTTGTCTGGCTCCGGCTTTGAGGGCTCAGAAAACAGGTTCCGGGCGCTCTCCACGTGGTCCATCGGACTCTCGTTTTCACCTGCCCTGAAGATCTCAATTTTTATTTGCCTTTCGGCCCACGACTGGCTCGGTTCCCGCACATTTATTCTCAGTTCAAATTTCTTTTCCAACTCCTCCAGACGTTTGGCCATAATTTCTCTCGGTATGTTCTGTTGTGGCTCGATTCCTTCTACCTTTCTATTTATCGCGTCCACCTTTTGTCTTACGTCTTCCAACTCTGCCTTTGCTGTTATCACTTCAGTCTTCGCTTCTTCTATCTCGGCTTTTGCTGCGCCGATCTCTATTTTTATTGAGGTAATTTCAGTCTTTACTTCGTCAATCTTTATTTCTTCCTCTTTGCTCTGGTCCTCCTCTGACTCTCCTGTGTCTCCCTTCAATAATTTTCGTATCTCCCTAATGAATTCCCCTCTCTCCTCCTTTCTCTCTCTCCTTCTTTCTTCTTCTCTGTCCTCTTCTCTCTTCCTTCTTTCTTCCCTATCTTCCCTCATCTCTATCATCATTTGGCTCATCATTCTAAGAAGCATTTTTATTTCTGATTCAGCCTCTTCTTTAACATCTATCTTTTTGAACGTTATAGGGCTCTCCCCTGTCTCCTCCCACGCAGTATCGTTATTGCTGTCCATTTATGATTTGATAAAGAGGAAACAAAAAAATTTTTTTTTTCTTCCCTTTCTCTATTTATATTTAAAATGTTACAACTTTTTGTTGATGCCTAAAGGAACGTGATTATTTTATTTTTTTATTTATGATAAGAAGTGATTAATCGACGTCCGCGCCTCCATCTCCCGCTATGTTCTCCTTTGCTTTATTCGTTGTCCATCCATAATTTTTCTTTTTCCCTTTTTTCTCTTTTTTATTCGTCCAAACTTTCGTTTACGTGAAAAAGTTTTGCGTCTTTTACGAGGTTCGGCCGCTTTTGGCTAATGTCTTGATTTGCTTCTCTCCAAAACATTATTTGTATTAGCCTCACGTTTGGAAGCGCCATTTGTAACCGGTCGCCTTATTCAACCGTTCCTAAAGGGATTGAGAGCTCCGAAACAAACATGATATAGCGTAAAGCTTTATTTATTTTCCTATATCGATAGTTGTTCATTATCAACACAAGGGGGCGCCAGATACGATGATTTAATTTACAATTTAATTTCTCGCATCACCTTACGTCATATCAAAACGATTTCGAAGTCTAATCCCCGCCCATAAGCTCAAACTCCCAGCATGGACCAATAAGGGTCACTCAGGGTCGCGATGTAATTGTTTTCAAGACTATTATTCTGGCAAAAGACACAATACTAACCAATGGAGAAGAAGCTTGGTTGATTAACAGATCGGTCCAAATATTGGACCGGGTCATTGGTTATTTGCAACTAATACGAATGTTCGGTTTATGCATCATTATATAAAAAAATTAGAAGCTTATAATATCATCCCCCCTTTATCATACAGTCCAATAGAATTATTCACACTAGCTTTATTGACATTTACTTATACTTATTAATAATAGGCCCTCCCAACTCTTAAACCTATCTTAACTACATAGTAAATAAACATCGTGACTTACGGCACGATGAAATTTAAAGAAATAAACAAAACAAAAAAATACAAGAAAGACAAATTTAAAAGTAAAATAATTAATTGCATGAATAAATGCTGATTATAATAATTAAAAAAATATATATATTTTAATTATAGAGAATGATTTGAGGAATGCTCGACTTGTTTAAATAAAAAAAGAATTTATTGAATATAAAAAAATGAAACATTGATTAATAGCTTTATTTACACGCACATACACGCATTCTCGCATTCGCACAGAAAAGAACATATTATGCATAATAAACATGGATGATAAAATATATTTCCTTCCTTTACATTTTGAAATTAGATGTGTGTTATAGTTTATCTGCGAAAGAAAATAATAATTATGATCAAAGTTCATAACAGGAAAAGTCCTAAGATTTAAATATGAGGAACTATGTAGCATCTGATATTTTTTTTATTTACGAAAGTTGAGATTAAAATATTAAGATTCAAATATGAGGGATTACGGATCATTTTATATTTTGATTTACGAAAGTCGAATTTAATTAATTATGAGATTGCCTTTTAAAGTCTACGTAAAGAATGAATGGGAGCATAAAAGAAATAAAGTGTTTACCTAGGATTTTGCGTAGTCTTCTGCTGCTTCTAATTTGGTGAGGGTTCGAACCTGGTGGATAATGTTTCCATAATAAATGGTTATTCATTTCATATAAGTTCAGCGTAGTATGTTTGGACGATTCTTGTATATTAAACGGAACAACGTCCTTGGACTGATTGGAGTACGATGTTCGGACGGCACTGTTGTTGATCATTCATAGCTGTGGAGATGTTCTGGCGGCGGAGCGTCGATCAATCACTGAAGGGTTTTCTAGCCCATCATGACGATCGACGCTCTAAATGTTAATTTCACAGTGATCATATTGGATAAACCGGATAGCAAAAAAAGAGAAAAGTTCTAGTTGTAGCTTCCGGAGGAATTTAAAAAAACTATACGCATAAGCATAACAAAAGTGTAAAAAAGGATAAAGACAAAGACTAAGACTCATATTTATATGGGTTGGTTATTATCTGAGGATCCAATCTCCACCCAGAGTTCAATATTCTTTGAGTTGTCGTTGGGGTCCGTGTCCTACGTAATGTTCATTCAATCCATATGCTTGAGGCAATCTTAGGTTTATGCAATCTCACATTGCAATCTCAGTTAGAAAAAATTCATACTTATTCACCTTTTATACATACATGTGTGCGTGTTTTAAGATAACAATTTAACTTACATTAGTTTAAAAGTCGAGCATTTAATCTCAAAATCACCTCTATAAGCTTTTAACTTTCACTATAGTTATAATTTAAAATAAACCCCTTTTTAATTACCCCCGCGGCATATACAAGTAGAAATCACTTATTGAGATTTAAAATGGCATATTAGTGATGCTTTATATTTTATTTTTTAGAGAATATTATTATAGTAGATTATATGAAAGCCTTAAATTATTTAATCAGAAATATTAACATTTTATTTTATAGTGTATTTTATAAAGCATTGAAAGAAAACTACATTTATTTTTATCATAAATTGAAAGTAAATAAAAAATAGAGTATTTACATTGCTTGTGTGTGTGGGTATATACATGTACCGACTTTGTCTCGGTACAATATATATATATATATATATATATATCAGTCTTTAACACTTAATGAGCAAGGCATAGTTTTGAAGTTTTGTATTTATCAGCCTCTAAGATTCAAAGAAGCATAGCTTTGCAAAGATTTTGCATTATTATTTTTATTTTGGATTATATGTATCATATAATGATTAAATTGAGATAGATCTTTTGATGTTTATTCTGAATTGTATACTTATAGTCTAGTGACAGCATTCTGTATCTATCCAGTAATTGCAGGTCATTCTGCAGTTTTTTGCTGTCAGATGCTGGTCAGACCCATGAGAAAAGTTTTGACAAACATTTTGTGGTATGAACTTGTTTTTTTGTATGCATATGTACTTAAAATAAAGTAGTAATAAAAATATTGGTGAATAAGAAATCAGTCACACATGCATAAGCAAGCTAGAAATGGAAATAAAGCAAGGGAAGTAAATTAAATTAGACAAATAAAACTGGATAGTAAAACAGTCAGCTTTAAAGAAAAGCAAATTATGGGTAATAATAGTGGTTAGATAAGAAAAAAGGTTGCCTTGAAAGTGAGATGATGAGAATTTTATAAGATATTTTTTAAAAGCTCATTATATTTCCTGTGTGTAAAAGTAATTTAACTTGGTTTTCTGTAAGATTAAAAATGATTTGAAGTAAACATACACTAACAAAAGCAAAATCTTAAAAAAAAAATAGAGAGAAAGAATATAAACAAAAAAATAGCACTCAAATGAAGTTGTCATCAGATTAGAAAACATAACCATACTACCCTAGTTATTGCAAATGCGTAAAAAAGTCAAAGAAAGTAATCAACAACAAGAAAAATAAATCCAGAGAGCACATAAAAAGATGCTAAGAAAAGTAAAGGCTCTATCAGAGATCAGAAGAAAGACTACAAAATAAAATAGAGGAAAGCAATCAACAAAATGAAGACAGTCAGAAGATTGAAAATGTTCAAAAAGATAGAGATAATATAACTGAAATAAGTGAAGAAAATATACTACTGCTACAAATAAATATATCATGAATTCTGATGCCAATACCTGATAATAGTGATGTTGATGTATTACTATGAATGATTATTTGGATGAAAACATAAATAAAAAAATATAATAAACAAAAAGGGAAAATTGATGTTAGGTGTAAAGATGAAAAGAGTTGAATGGATTATTTAAAAAAATAAATGTGAATCTAGTGGGGAAAGCTATACATATAAAGTCCAGTGGATAAATAAACCAAAACAATTGGATGAACATATAGAAAAGAATCAAAAGGATATAATAATAAATCAAAACAATGAAGAATGAAAAGAAAGAACTTCATTAGATACAAATAATATTAAGAAAAGTTCAGAATCAAGAGATGCAATGTAGATATTAGAGAGACCTGTACTCAGTTGTTTCAAGGCCATGTATCCTACTTGCAAGTATTGACATTTTGTTCTATGTTAAATAGTTCAAAAATAAAAGTGATTATGTATATCAACAAAAGGAGTATTAAGCTGATAGGAGAAGTGCTAAGGCAACAAACCCATGAAAGATTAATAAGAGATTTTGGCTTTTCCAACTTTCAAAATAAAGGATTCCCAAACATGAGAAATAGAACTAGTATAAAAAATAAAGCTGTTGAAACAATAATGATAATCCATGGGAGAAGGGCCTGGTGAGAAGAACACTAGTACAGAGAATAGAAACAATCTAAACAGAACATTACTATCCTATCACAGTTTGACTCAAATAAAGATGACAAATTATGTGTGGATTAGAATACTTATCTAAATATCCTTATAACTTTGGATAGCATTAGTAATATTGTGACCATTAAAATATATAGTTAAAATAATAAATGAAATGTGAATCCTTATTTCATTGTCTCATCATTTTAAGGGCAGAGTATTAAAATATTGTGGCTAGTGACCAACTCTGATCATGTCAATATTACAAGCTTCTTAAATTTAGAATTATTTAATTAAAGGAGAATTAATATTTAATTTTTCCATGTTTTCTTTTTAATACTGATAATGGGTATTATAAGAATTTTAAAAATATAACGTGAACATTTGAAATATTATAATTTAAAGTTATATGAAAGAGAAAAAAATATAAAATCAAATAAACCATTTCTTTTATTCTCTTTTCAGTAATTATAATTACTACCAGTTCAATTTTAATTTTTAAAAAAATACTGAACAATTTTGATTTAAACTTCTTAAGAGAGATAAAGTAAACAAATTTTTATGTTTGTAAAAATTTTTTAAAAAGAATGAAAGATTTTAACATTTTTAGTTAAATTTTATTTTAATTAATAAGTTTTTTTCTTTTTCTCTCTCCAAAATAAGAGGTAATGTTTTCAAAATCAGTGTAATTAATCTGAATATATTATTTTTCTTTTGGCAGAAAAAAAAACTATAATTAAAAACGTCTTTCAAAACTATGATTCTACTTTAAATTTTTGATTTGTTTTCCAATTTTAATATTGTAAAAGGGAAATATGTAAACAATATTTTTTGAAAAATATATCCAATTAGTTAGTGGGAAATTTTGTCTTGTGGGAGACAGAATTGTGCTCGGATGGTGATAGGATTGTTTTAAAAATAGGAATATGGGTAAATCAGTAGATGTCAGTGTCTTGTAAGAAGAGGTTAGTTTTAATCAAGATGTTGAAAAGAGCAGTCACTCTTGATCCAACTGCTGAAAAAAACAATAGAAATCTTTCTTAACTTAACTGTGGGAGAAAACAGAAACAAATGTGTAGCTTTAAAAAATGTTTTCTAAAATGAACAAAAGTATTTACTAGGTTTAGCTAAAAGCTATTACTTGATCTATCTCCATGTAACCAGCTTACAAAAAATGTAAAGAAGAACCCCTTGAAGTAATCTGCAACAAATCTTGTCTCAAATGTCTATCATCTGTTAGCCTGACCTGGAAAATTATTAGAAAAAAATAGATAAATTTGTTATGTGTATTAGCCTAAAAATATTGTATGGCAAAATGGATAAATTAACTGTGTACATTAGTCTGGAATTGAGAAGTCTTTAAAAAAAACTACATGGAAACTGGAAATTACAAGTATCAACAAAGGGTCTAAAAAGAAGATAAGTCCATGGTAAAAGGTATTTTTAAATGTGCACATTATCTCTACAATTATAGATAAAGTGTTTTATAGAAATAATACTTGGTCATAATAATTTTATTTTCTTATGAAATGTTTTTCATTTGATTTTTATCCAAACTTATAACAAGGGTTTTAGCTAATTTAAAATTTTATCTTTGTTAGGTAAATTTTTGCTTTTATAAATAATACTTAGCAATAATGAATAATTTTTATTAACCCTTTTCCAGCATCCGACGAGGCTCCTCGTCGACATCTGAAATCACTCTAACTCAGCCCGTTTTCATACGAAAAAATTCGTTAAATACGTATTGAATTCGTTTTTAAAAGTTCTGTACGATGGTGACATCTTCCGATTTATTTTAGAAGTAAAAAATAGAAAAAAAACGCATTTAAACCTAAACAAAGAAGGAACATTATTTGTGATTGGTTCTTAGCATGCTCTCAGCCGAAAAAGACATTCTGATTGGCTGGAAAGAACAAAGAAACTGCCTGATCAAAGAAAATAAAGAAAAACGCTGAGATTTTCATTTCGAATATGATTTAAATTATTATTAAATAATATTTATGGAAATTAAACATAATTTTCAGAGAGAATAATAAAAAAACAAAATTATTTTCGAAAAATATTGAAGATTTTAGTACAAATATTGAAGTTGTAATAAAAAGAAATATTTACTTTTCTATAACGTAAAAGTCGATCTTTTTGTTTACATTATAACTTTTATGTTGCCGATATTGAATATCTTAGAATAAATAAATAGCAATTTATTTTTGAAAGAACTTTCGTTGTCTTCACAACCTTAAAAATTAATTATATACTTTTTATAAATGTATCTGAGTTGAATTTAATATTATAGGCGAATATGTTTTAACAATAGGCTTTGTCTTCAGTTTGTGAGTTGGCCAATTAAAAGATCTGATTTTTATCTGATACAACCAATGATAAAATTAGCGGTTAAAAGGTTAATGTAACTTTTTTAACATGTTTTTTTTAATTCATTTAATTTTTCCCTCCAAAATTATACAAAGAGTTGATAACTACTTTAAAACTTTTTTATTTTTAATTGTGAACAAGTTGTTTATCAACCTTTATTACTTAAAATAAAGTAATTTAATGAAAGCAAAAGTTAATTTAATGAATACAAACCAACTACTTAATCATATTTTTTATGAAAACATTTTTGATAAAAATCTATAAGTTGGAATTACGTAATTTTTTTACTTTTTTTAATTATTAATCATTTAGTTTATTAAATACTTTTTAAAAATAATATAGTTTAAGTCTTTATTCCTCCAGCTATCTATTCTAAAAAGTTGCAGTGTGTGTGATATGATTTCATTACAGCTTAGTGTTTGAGGAATTTTTAAATTATTCCAATAAAATTAAGTAAAATAAAGTAAGATGTTATATTTATTTTTCTCTTGTTCACAATTAGAGAGCATAATGGGTAATTATATGGATGTAGGGGGTTATATTGGTGTCTGGATATCCAGTTAATTTTCTGGATGGCACAATGATATTACCTTTAAAGTCTATTCACTGAATTTTGTTTTATTATTAGAAATTTCGTTTATATTTGTTCTGTATATTAATGGTCCCATAGCATTGATGATAACTGACAGATATTAATATTCCATCATCATTTTTATTATGATTGGCATACTAACACTTAAGTATGTGTATCCAAAGTATTGTGCTATATTCTGACCTAAGCTTGGCAATGGCTAGATAATTATCCTGTTAGAATGTACCTCTTTTAGATCAAATCACAAGACTTGTCTATTGATGATTTGATTAACACTAGCTTGTCTAATGCTGGATCATTTGTAGTTTATAACTTTTTATTAGTAGTAGTAGTATAATTGCTATATTTTTATTTTATGCTGACTTTCATGCTTCTTCCTCATTTGGATACTTCTTTTATATTTATTCAATGCTCATTGGAGATTGTGATCATTTAAGGGGAATGATGATGATGTGTCATCTCTCCATCTAATCCCCATTTTTCTGTACCATTTCAATATTTAGCTTAGACATTGAATGGAATTTGGTGCAAAATAAAAGTATTTTTTAGCAATATTATAAAAAACAATCTTATAATTTAAATAATGAAAAAATAATAAAAGCAGCAAATTTATCTTTTAAAAAATGTTTACTTCTCTATATTAGCTAAAAAAAAATTTTTTTTACTTGTTTACCCTGACATAAATTTAATTTCTTCTACAAACATAATAAAAAAAATACAAAAATAAAATATATTTATTATTAAAAAATCTTTTCCAAAAAATGAAAAGAAATAAAAAAATTACATTTAGAAATAACCTTTAATCTTTATAAATATAATGTAAGCAAGGGTGCATGTTAATCTCTACTCTTTGAGTTTTTTTATCTATTGATAGCTTCTTATATTTAGGATTACAAACTAAAATAGATTTAGTACTACTCTAACAAAATTGCTAATGCAAAATTACAGTATAAATATTGGTTCATTGACTTTTCAAACAATGCCAGAACTATCTTTGAACCGTACACTATAAATGATCATATTACCAATGAAATAGATTATTTTTTAATTTAAAAAATCTACATGTATTTTATATCAATATATAATATAAATATTCCAATTTTATCACGCCATTTTTTTGGGTCTAAAATTATAAAAATTAAAAAAATTTTGTAGGTCAATGATTTTTTTTCACAGACTAGCATTGGTCTGAAGACTCACAGTTTTAAAATATTGGTTTAGATCTTACATAAAACCAAGATCAATATCTTTTTGTTTGCCAGATTTAAGATTCACTATTTCTTGTAGGTTTGCATCAAAACCTTCAGATTAATCTCACTGCTATTACATTATTTAGTTAAAATTAAATTGTAAACTAATTTTGAAAAGTTATATAAAAAATAATCATGTTGAAATTGTAAAAATATAATATAATATTGAAAAAACTTTGAAAATGCTATTTAAATCTTTTACAATAACTAGTAAAACAATAATTCTAATATTATAAAATGTAATAAAATAGATGTCAAAATTTTAGCCCTTATTTTTATATCCTAGTTATCAAATAAGGAAAAGGGAAAAGATCAACAATCATAAAATTGATCACTAATTTTTACATCTGATGATGCACAGGTATGTTTTATCTGTTCACCCTGTTTACAAGTTTGTATGAAAATTCCCAATAAAGGATACATTAAAATGTTCTTTTTAATAACAATAATCAATTTCTGAAAGGATGGATGATAAAATTAAAAAAAAACGTGTGCAATTTTTTTAATTCATATAAAACAAATAATAAAATCAAGTTACATAAAAAAATGTTGATATTTTTTATGAATATTTTCTCTTTATAATCAAGTAAATGTCAGAATTTTAGAAAAAAAAGAATGTACAGTTCAGATTAAATCTTTTTCTGAATTGGGCAAATCCTAAATAATCTCAACAATTCTTCATTAATGTGATACAATTTTTTCAGGATGTAATCCTCAAAGTAGAATACATTATTGATATAAAATAAATATGAAAGTTTAATCTTTTGATAATCCTTTTACATTTTATAGGATTGATTAAAAATCAAATTTAAACAACAGGAAAAATTATTATCAAACATATTAATAAATTACAAAAAAACATTTATATTATATAGTATATCTGAATTTTAACAAGCAAAAAAAAAAAATCATTTTTGTTCATTTTATTTAATGTATAGTTAAATAAAGATCAATAAGAAAGATTATTAAATAATTAAATTATAATTTTATTTTTTATCAATCTCTGCTTATTAATATACCGTATAAATATAACTTATCATAAAAATTTTATAACAGACCATCTTTAGATACCCAAACTCTTTTATAAATTACGAAAAGTAAATATTTTTTCATTAATTGCAGTGTTTGAATTCATCATCAGATCTATTTGAAGTTTTTCTTTGATGATAAAATCTGATTGAAGTTTTTATTTGATTTTGTTGATTATACCTTCAAATTTTATTGCTTCTTGTTTTAAATTCAACTTAGAAAGCACATGTCAGTCCTGAAAAGAATAAATGTACAATTATTTGTTTTAAACCTGTGAATACATTTGCAATTTAATGCAGTATATTTTTAAGTTTGATTCCTGCTTTGAATAGTACTTGAATAAAATAGTACAAGTCGTGTTTCCGGTAGTTCTTCTCACAATTTAAAAATCATATTGCTCATCCAAAGTATTTTGTTTTTACTATGTGTTTAAATTTAATTTTGAAAGTTGGTATAATTTTTTCAACAGCATCTGATGATATCTAATTATTATAATGACAATCCCACTATATATTAGCTGCCATATCAGATAAAGAAATTCTCCTCCTTAGTAAATTAATGCATCTTATGTTAATCTAACTTGCTTCTTTCAAAGCTACAAAGTTTACATATAAATTATAACTGTAAATAACTTATCAGTGTGTATTAATAATAATTTTAAAATGTTATGAGTGAACTCTATATTGGCTGCATTAGGCCACATTGCCGACAAAACCTTTAATGTAAAATCCAGCTAGAATTCTTGATATTTCCCGTTATTGCAATATAGATAGTCATATATAAAAAATTATCTTCCATAACACAACTTGTGGATATCTATATATGTAATTTATTATGTAAATATATTAAAATAAAAATATAGACAATGACCCACGACAAAACAAAGCAAACGAAAATCAAAACTATTCATCATAAAACTAAGCAGCGATATATAATAATGATTACGTGTTTGCAAAATCATGATTATACGTATTATCTTTCAATACATACACACACATATAGTGTACAATTACACATAAATACAAATGTGGATGTGTATTATTATAAAAATTTGAAATATCTTAATGTTTTTTGTTGCTATAAAATATAATAATTTATGTTTGTAATTTTAAAGATATTTCCTTTAACCATTTGTTTGATGAGAATTACTTAATTACTCTATACGTGTGATGGTAAAAAAGATATGACGTCACTGCACCTGCTCCAGATAGCACATTTGTTCTTTGTCTTAATTTCTTATCTCGCAAAATGTTCTTATCGCTTTCCCGATTTTCTTTCTTCTTCGACCTTTTCTCATACTAGTTTTATTTCCATTACAAAAAAGTAAACAGGGCTGTTAAAAGCCGCTTTTAAGCAGCTTTATAAAATTTCGAATAACTTCTAAAATATTATCGAACAGACATTTTCTCTTTCATACATGTGTCTATATATTCATATCCACACAATATATAAATAGGGTATATGCAAAATACACAAACAAAGGATTAGCAAGTAAATAGAAAATAACAAAGTTAGAAAAAATAATAAATGTTCTATATAGACTCAAGCTGATTTATATGACCTTATAATTGGAATTTAAATAGAAAAAAAATGCTAGTTATATCGTGCTGGAAGGAGAATATTTTTAATGCAGTAGATATAAATTAAGTTTGCTACTCGAAGTTGAAATAATTAAACAACAGTGTATCATACTAAAATTAGACGAGAAGAGTGAATATAAAAGTTTGTGGTACCTTTATGGAATAAATAGTTTAAATCTAAATATGTATCGATGTATTACATCTTTGTCTCTTAGACATTATTAATAGAAAATATAATTTCATTTTTTAATTTTACTTTAAATTATTTTTTTGGCAGTTTTATTTAATCTAGTGCAAGATAATTTTTCTCTTCTTCGCAGATTAATCTATTGCAAAAAGAAGTGAAAGGCCACTCCAACATTTCTCATCAGTGGGAAAAGTATGTGAAAAAATAATATACCACTTGATAAAGATTAATGGGTTTTTCATTTTTATTTATCTATTAGTCAAAAGTACTTAATAACTAATAATTCACCTCGAATATCAGATGACGAAAAGAAATCATAAACTTGTTTAAAAAGTTTTATTTATGGGAGGGGAGGGGGCAGCCTACACTAAATTTGAACCCAGGTCACATATGAATATGATAATTGCTATATCACAATACCTTTAATATTTTAAAAAATAGATCGATTATAATTTAAATCAAAGAAATTTTATGTTAAACTATATAGGTGTTGCAAGTACTCTAATGTATACTGTATTCACTGGCCTATTTTCAATTAATCTAGTCATTTAACAAGGTCTTTCTATATAATTTATTAACAGTTTAAACGAGTGTTTTCTTGTGATTGATTTTTAATAATAATAAAAAATCAAAATAAAAGTTTATGCATAATCGCATTGTATCAAAGAATCGTTATTGTATTGTGTTAATCTATTATTAATAAAGAAAAATAATCTCTTATTGCTTTATGCAATGGAAATAATTTTAATATATTTCTATAACATTTACTTTCTAATTATTTATAATTATTATGCTGGGGACAAAAATAAAATAAAAATTTTCTTTTAGTAGATAGATATTGATGAAAAGATTAATCTTTTATAAAAAAAAATATTTTAATTAACTACTTTTGCAGGGATCACAAACTTTTTTTTGTTATTTAGCTTGACCGCTCAACTTATCCTGAAATCTATAGTGAGTTTCAGAATCAACTCTCTCCTCCCCTCCCTTCCTATTTTATTGTGTTTTCTTTTAATCTTGCTTTATTTTTTTTCTGTATATTATCAAAAAAGCAATATTAGTAGACATTAGTGAGATTTGATAATGGTTTGTAGCAATAAAACATTATATCAAATTAAAGGGAAGAAACCAGTCGTAGACTATTATTTCTATATACTATGCTGGAAATTTTGTGAATAGGCAAAATGTTAATCATATGATCCCCAAAAGCAGATATTGATTTGACTATACGTAGTAGTAGTAGCAGTAGCAGTAGCAGCAGCAGCAGCAGCAGCAGCAGCAGCAGCAGCAGCAGCAGCAGCAGCAGCAGCAGCAGCAGCAGCAGCAGCAGCAGCAGCAGCAGCAGCAGCAGCAGCAGCAGCAGCAGAAGAAGAAGAAGAAGAAGAAGAAGAAGAAGAAGAAGAAGAAGAAGAAGAAGAAGAAGAAGAAGAAGAAGAAGAAGAAGAAGAAGAAGAAGAAGAAGAAGAAGAAGAAGAAGAAGAAGAAGAAGAAGAAGAAGAAGAAGAAGAAGAAGAAGAAGAAGAAGAAGAAGAAGAAGAAGAAGAAGAAGAAGAAGAAGAAGAAGAAGAAGAAGAAGAAGAAGAAGAAGAAGAAGAAGAAGAAGAAGAAGAAGAAGAAGAAGAGAAGAAGAAGAAGAAGAAGAAGAAGAAGAAGAAGAAGAAGAAGAAGAAGAAGAAGAAGAAGAAGAAGAAGAAGAAGAAGAAGAAGAAGAAGAAGAAGAAGAAGAAGAAGAAGAAGAAGAAGAAGAAGAAGAAGAAGAAGAAGAAGAAGAAGAAGAAGAAGAAGAAGAAGAAGAAGAAGAAGAAGAAGAAGAAGAAGAAGAAGAAGAAGAAGAAGAAGAAGAAGAAGAAGAAGAAGAAGAAGAAGAAGAAGAAGAAGAAGAAGAAGAAGAAGAAGAAGAAGAAGAAGAAGAAGAAGAAGAAGAAGAAGAAGAAGAAGAAGAAGAAGAAGAAGAAGAAGAAGAAGAAGAAGAAGAAGAAGAAGAAGAAGAAGAAGAAGAAGAAGAAGAGAAGAAGAAGGATAATAATAATAATCATCATCATCATCATCAGCAGCAGCAGCAGACAAACAGCAAAGTTATAAAGAATGGAAAATCCAGTATATTATATGTAGACAAGAACTATGTTTTAAGCTCATGTAAATCCAGAAAGAACTCTATCAAAAATGACAATGTAAATGTTGTAAAATTTCTAATCAACTTGTAGCAGTTAATTTACTATGTAACCACTAATGTTGTATTTTTTGAGACAATAAAGGCCTTTTGAAACATCATCATCATCATCATCATCATCATCATAATAATAATAATAATAATAATAATAATAATAATAATAATAATAATAATAATCATCATCATCATCATCATCAATTCAATTTATTCTATGAAATAAAACAAAGTACATCACAATTATTAAAAAACTCCAAACAAGAAAAATCTTGTGTGTGGAATTTACATATATAAATAAATTAAATAAAAATACAATCAAAAATCAAAATAGAAAATAACAGTTTAGAAAATAAATAAAATTAATTAAATAAATAAAATAAATGCCAAAATTAATACATACTACACAACCATTGACGTAAATATTTTTTGGAAGATACATAAGAAATATTATTCAGATCAATTGAACAATCATATATAAATTTATTAAACAACTTTGACCCAGAATAAACATATTGTCTTCTACTAGATTCCATAAAAAAAATTGGTAAAGGTAAATGAAATTTATTAGAAAGATGAGTATTTAGAACATAAACTCTAGAATTCAGAAAAGGTTTAGCACAAAAAATACCAAAAATAAATCTATATTGATATAAGTGATTTATATCAAATAAACCAAATGCAATATAAATATCTTGAACAGAAGAGGAACAAGATCTACCAAAGATAATGCACAAAGTATAATTTTGCAAAACACACAAAGAAAATAAAATATATGGAAAAGCATTACCCCAAATAATGATATTATAAGTCATTCCAATATCAGCCTTTCAAGCTAATTGAGCATGCGCCTTTCGGTGCTAGATAAAATATTTGCTTATTTACTCATAATTAAGTTTCAGTAATAATGATATTATAAGATAAAATACTCTGATAACAGGCAATGTAAATAAAAATGAGAGCAGACCTAGGAAGAAATTTAACTAAATAATAAAACATATAGTTTAAATTACGTAACCATTGACAAAGATAGGTAATATGATTTGTCCAGGACAATCTGGAGTCAATATATATTCCCAAATAACAATAATTATCTACCAAAGGAATATTCTCACAAGTAGATATACTATTAAAATGCAAAATATACTTACAGCAAATTTTAATCTTAAGAGAGAAAAAAGTATGTTTGTAAAAAAAAAGAATACCTTTTGTTTTATCTAAATTGACCAACAATGAATTATATGCCAGCCATTTACCAACTGAGTCCAAATCCTCATTCACTAATTTTTCAAGAAGACTATAAGAAACAGCATTACAAGATAAAGCAATATCCTCAGAAAAACCCAAAATCTTAGAATGTAATTTCAATGAAAATGAATCGTTAATATAAATTAAAAACAATAGAGGACCAAGTATCATCAGTACTGGATATAACTTGTTATAACATGACCAGAGTCTATAGATAATCCAACATCACCCTTTAGACAATTACTGACTCATATTACAAAGGCTCAGTCCCATCAATCTATGCAGTCACTTTTGTTCTCTATGCATATTAGTCCAATCATTGCACATTCACCTTGGGGAACAATACAAGGCACCATTCCTCAACATTTAATATCACACTGGCAAAATTAAGAGCCAGAGATAATAAAATTGCACATCCTGACATCTTCACAGCAACCTGATCACTTATCACACAGCAATCAAATCTCTAATTGGCCATCATGTTCTTACCAATCCATGTCATGAACAAGCATTTTCCCAAAAAGATGTACCATTAACCAACAACTGAAATATAGAGAAATTTTCATCTGACCATAAACTGTTGATCTCTAGGACTGCAACAACATGCTCAAGACTTTAATATCAATGAGCATACTTCCATTACAGATGCAAACATATTGCTGTATTGTTTTTTGCAATCATTGTTATATCAAGCAATAATTGAACATAAACTGTGGGAAATAATTCTAAAAATTGTGGGCTACAACCAGATACCTCACTATATGGTTTTTTGATATTAGCCAAAAGAACAGATTTTAGAATCAAATCAAAACATTAGGCAATTATATGATTGACATGGTCAGTCAAGATTATCAAAATCATATTACAGGAGTAATTAAAAACACATACTTTGGATACACAATACAAAATTTTCAAAAAATGAGGATCCATTTGGTAAAATAATAGCATTTCAACCAATATACCTCAAAGACCCACTAATATCAATATATAATAGTAGTTATGACTTTAAGTTGAAATTATGCAAAGACATTAATCCAGAATCCATATCAACACATTTCAGATCAGATGCCTATATATGAAGCTTAAAACCACAATGCTATGCATGTGGGAAGCATGGTCACCTGAACACACATTGCACTAACAGACAAGCCACAAGTTCAGCCAGAAAACAATCAATACAACTGACCTCCATATGAAAATAGCAACAATCCACAGATTACCACTAGCAACTCAACTAATCAATATGAAAACAAAGACAATCCCTGTACAAATGAAGCTTCTGAACACAGGTATGCAGAGGAAAACACAAATATATTTAACTCAATAATAAATGATTTGAATAATACAAATGCAAACACTAATCAAATGGGTTAAAATTCAAGCACACATCTTACCTGATATATTACAAACACTAGTCATATCAATCAATGATACAACTTGCAAATCTGGATATATCCCAAGACACACATACCCACAAAAACAAGCCTGTGGAATGTGATCATAAACAAAATATATGCAAACATCATGGAGTCATTAACTCCATGACTTCTTCTCCATAGAAACAATATCAACAGAAACCAAAAAGTAACCTGGTCACTCAAAAAAAAAATCTAAAAGTGTCAAAATAGATAGGAACAGTATTCTAACAGAAATGATTGACTACTTGGCATCAGACTTCATACCTATAGAGTTTGGTGGTGATCAAGCCACTGATAGATGCTCACCAAGCCCTATAGTATATATGCAAGCTTCACAGATGTTACAGCAACACCATGTGAAAGCAACCCACCACCTGAAGTTAAAAATAACAGCATTCAATATTAGAAGACTTAATCACAAAAATACATCAGCTGAAACAATGGATGAAGATTACACAACCTCATATTCCAGGACTTCTTGAAACTAAAATCTATAGTGGCTCACAGATTGACCCCTCTGCATACATAACTAGAGAAGATGACTGCATATGTTCTAGAGACATGTAATGCCTCCTAGGGGGCACTGGACTTCTTATAACACCAGATTCATTTCAATCATTCAAAATCATACATGTTGATGCAAACTTACTAATAGTAACTGTTTACCATCACATTATCACACTAAACAACATATTTGTGTACATCCCACCTGGTTTGGAAATTATATCACACATACTAAACATAAACTCATTATTTGATTCTAGTTTTACATCCAACCATCTAATCAGTGATTCCAATATAAAATGTCAAGATTATATCAAAGTGGCTACATCAAATATTGATATCACTTATGAGTGCTGAGAGTTTTCTGACAAATGATACAATTACATTTCACAATGGTCATCATACATTGAGAATTGACCTGGGTTTCTACTCATCTATGTTGTACCATCTAATCAGCTTAAACATCAACCCTTCACCCTTTCTTCAATCATTCTGTACAAACCATGTTGATTAACTTGGCAAAAATTCAGACAGCAGCACTTACACATGCGAAAATAATTTGAATTCTGCTTTATACTGCCACTCCAGAATATATTTTCTCACATACATATATAATGCTTCAGAAAATTAAAAATTTACAACTTACCCTCATCCTATGATATCTAGCATTAGATCATACTACATGCAAAAACCACCTATCCTCCAACTTTAATTGCTTGGTCTGATGAACACCATAACATTTCTAATTCTTCAGCTATGAATATGAGATTAAAAGACCTTGAAAGTCCTAAGCCTGATATTTAATTTTGATATTTCTAACTTCACCAATGAGTGACCAAAGCATGGTATAATTACTACTACAATGTTGAACCTAACTTACACCAATCAACAACATATATGTAAGCTTATTCAAGCATATAACAATGTAAACAGTCTTAAAAACTACTAAACAATAAAAAAAGATAAAAATTGCCTCAGTTAACAACATATATTGACAAGGAAATACATTCATTGGGCCCTGGGCTGCCCATCCACCACCAGAATGCCAATGACACTTATAGCTGACTTGTCACGGTGACTTTGAAAAACTAGAAACAAACACTCCACTTAACATCACAGAATTTGTCACTAAAGTGGCCACAATACCTAATACATGTCACCCAGGAGCACATAGCATCCCAAAATTTGTCTTTGCACAGCTCACCCAGTTCATTACCCAATACCTGTATGATTTTGCAAATCATCTATCACAAAAGCTACATGAGATACAGGATTTATACCCAATTGCAATACTCCTCTTCAACAAAAACAAGCCTCTACATCAATCCTCTCCAACCTCCATATTATCTCAATTGGGCCACTTGCCATCAAAATAATTGAAAATGTGATAGCCTAAAAACACATTCTACCACTAATCTCACACAGTCAGTTTGTAAAGAAGCAATTATCTACTGCACAAGCTATAATAATCTTCAAAACAGTCTTGAACTTGGTATGGGACCAGAAAAGTATGCACCAATTGCAGTTCAACTTAATATACTAATTAACATGTTGGCTGACACCACAATCACACACACTCATTTGCATCTGCTCAATAATCTACTACTCAGTCATGAAATCTACACCATGCTCAATAAAAAATCTCTCCATGATTTCATCTCCACACAATTCACATCCCAGGGTTCCCAATTAAGCTCACTATTATTTATGTTACATCAATCTACTCATACTTAAATCCAACAGAGTATCAAAGGTATCCAGATATCAAGCACATCACAACATATGGCCTGCATTGTATATAGGAATGACATTACAGTATACATCCCTTCTAGAAAGTAGATAACAATGCTACCGAAAATATTTCAAGATTTTGAATCAATGCATCATCCTAAATTTAATCAGAATAAGACTGTTGCCTGGTCATTCTATGCCAGTAAGCCATGCACCAAATTTTCCAAGGCAAAACATCTGCTTTCCTCAACTTTCTCTTCTATATTGTACTGTATTTTATCCTAGTACAAGTAGCATTGACAATTTAGATAAATTAATAAATTCCTAATATTTAAATATCTGATGATTGATTTAGTTTAAACACCATGGGTGTAGATATTTTTGTGTATGTTAAAAGTGAGAAGAGATATAAAGAGTATAATAAAACAAAAGGGAAAACTACTTTGTATTTTTGTAAAAATAAAGTCACAGTACTCCTTCCCTAATTAAAGATGGTGAACAAGAAGAAAAAAAAGAAGACTTTGTGGGCTAAATTTCTTTAAAATTGGTATACATTAACAAATGTCAATGGGAGTTGTGCAGAGAGACTAAAAAAATCAGGACTATAAAAAGAAAAACATATCATGTGTAAAGATTATTAGATCTTCATTCCTGCAGAGAAAATAAAGATAAACATGGAGAAATTATGAAAAGTGTGCCAAACTACTCTTACTAATATGTTGAATCATATTAAGATGTGTGAGTAGAAGTTCTTTTGCTGGCGTTGCTTTTGACCTGATGTCGTGAACTACCTGAGTGAAACCATTTCCTAATAAATGTAAAACCACGATGACTGACGGATCACCAGAATATTGATCAGTGAATCCCCTTCCAAGATAAATCCATGCATGGTAAATTTTATTAATCCTATACATGAACAAATAAACTTACCGGTAAGTATCTCTATTAATTCCAATACTAGTGATCACTTTTCATAGACTCTTTTAAGTGTGATAAACTGTCACCATGAGCCATACCAATTAAAATAAAATATTAGCAGTAGTTTTAATTCCTATTTGTTTTTTATATTTTCTTATCTTGATAATATTAAGTATTTTGTTTTATATTAATAAATTTAAATATGACTTACATTGTTATTTAGTTATTGATTATTATTATTCTAATTTCATTACAACTTAGCCATTATTATAACTCGATTAAATAAGTTGCTAATTCTGTACTGAAAATCCAATCCTCTGGATATTCCTAATAATTTCATCGTAACTAAAAAAAAAAATAAAAGGAGTTTGGCCAGTGGATTCTGATAGAGAATCCTGGCATCTTTTCAAATAAATTAAAAGCTGGCCTACTTGTCTCCATTATTATGGTAGTTACATTAAGTGAAAGGGTATTGTGTGACCAGAAAAGATAATTACATCCATTAAATCTTACTGAAATTTCCTGACGAAAAATTTAATAGATTGAACATAATTTGGTCACCGAATATGGGCAGTTAACTCATAAAGAAACCCTAATTATACAGTGGATGTTACAATGTGGAGACAATACAAGTATTTCAGTGTAAGCTACAAAGAACCATTGATAAAATTCTTGAAATAATTAATTCATTTTAGACTTTACTACATTTTATCTTTTTTTTTTTAAAATGGGTCCAAAATTTAGAATTGTTTTTTTTCCCTTTGCTCTTTCAATTTCCTATTTTCTTTAAGCTTCAATTACTTATGTTAATACAGGGGCATAGTTGTCATGGGCTTCTCATGCGATCTGCTATCTTTTTGCATTTAATGTGAAATAACCACATTTATCTTTTCAATATGTGGGTCATCAGGTGGGTCAGCAATATAAGATGGCACGGAGAGTTAAGTCATGTGAAAGTCTGAGTTCAAATCCTGCATATGCAGGTTTAAGCCTGTATAGTGAATTGATTACTTATATAGTAATTTTCTTCTTCTTTTCTAAGTTTTTTTATTACTTTTTATTTCTATTTTTATGCTTGTTAAATTATTTTTTTATAACTTATTCAATAGGTAATATTTTCTATATATTCCTATTTCCATAATGTTTTCACATTGCTATTTTTTTTACCAACTCATCACAATTTTCTTTTTCAAATCTTCATCTTTAAGACTTTCAATTTTTTTCTTTCTCTTTTTCTAATTGTCCACATTTCTGCTTTATATAAAGTATTATCCCAAAAACAGATTACAAATCAGCACTAAAATTAAAGTTTGTTTAATCACTGCAATTTTTATTTTAATTTTTTCATTATCAATTTTTTTCATCTATAATTTCATGCCCAATGGTTATTCTCGGTGTTTTTTTTTCTTGAATTTATTGTATTTAGCTTATATTCATTATCTTATAAATATTTCCTGATACAATAATTTTTGTTAGTTTACATGCAAAGCAAATGGAAAAGTATTTCTATTGTGGTATTATTCAAGGATATGGTTTCTGTTAGAAAGATAGTTCTTCCTGAGAAAACAACAACACACAAATGTAAGTAATTAAAATGTATTTTCAGCAACAGACGTTATGCTGGATAGTATTTTCAAATGGCTATTTTAATGATGTCACGAATTCATTATTACCTTTAAAGGTGAGATGCTAGAATAATTTGGATTAAGAGAATGGCAAATAATTACTGATAATGATCAAGTATTATCACTTTTCTAATTACTCAACTTTCTTGAGCCAAAAATTTTAAACCATATATATTAATGTTTTAATAGTTTTGCATAAATATATAAAGAAAACATAACAGTTTTAGCAATCAGAATTTTATTTTAAAAAATGCATACAGCAGAAACATAATATCTTTAAAAGATTGTTTCTTTTATATAAATATTTTTTTTAATAAAAGAAATCTATAATATTTTAATACAAAATTTTTATTATACTTATACTGTCAAATATGATGTATAGTGGTATCACATTCCAAAATAACAAAGCTTGATATATGATCTATGTTGATGTCTCAATTTTGGTAATATCTGAGATATTAAACATTAAAATGTATATAAACAAAATTTAAAGAAAGGTTTTTATTTATATAAATGCACTAAAGAGTAAAAAATACCTTTTCTTCAGTTTTCACAGTATTCCTTATAGTATGTGACCAAATTAAAAGTGTATAGTAGTTAGGTTTAGAAGTAATCTAAGAATATTTCTAAACATGAGTTCTACGTGCTCTTTTATTTTGGTCATAGAATATCAAAAGTACTATGAAAACAAAGAGTGTGTGTCGGGTTTTTTTAATACTTTTTAGTGTATTTACGTGAATAAATGCTTTTTTAAAAAATTATATATTTATTTCATACTTTTTAATTTTATATAGTTCCAGAAATTTAATACTACTAGATGGTAGTACTGCAAAGAGTATTAAATCTCATATAATTTTTTTTTTTTTGCAATTTTATGTATGTGTGTGAAAATTGTTTGCAAACACTTTTAAAATGTATTGTCATTGGGAATATATAAGTATGCAAAATTTCAATTTGAGTGGAAATTGAGAAATTGGTGAAAAGTGAATTATAAGATTTTATCAGACAGACAAACAAAAAAAACAGAATAAGTTAAATAAAAGTGTATAAAAATATTTGTTTTATATTATACACGTTCAACAGAAATTAAGGTGGATAAAACATTCTTTGTCATCTAAATCCAAAATATACATGTTGGATGATTTACACATAAGTTATTTAAGAAAGAGAATGAATGTCTCTCTAAGTTTAATTAATTTTTTTCAATTCATAGCTTTTCTTCTATATATCACTACAGCAATTTTTCTTTCTCATCCACTCTCTTTACCATTGTTTTTTTTTCTACGTTTTCTTTTACAATATTTTGAGATTCAGTTTAAGATTTTTATCTGTTAATTTATTTGTATCTCTTCAAGAAATATATTCAGATCAGCTCCATTTCAGTCTTGTAAATTCTTTTACTGTATGTTCTCTCACTCATGTATTTGCTTTTGATTTCTCTTTATCATTCCCAAATATAAGATATTTTCATAAATCATTGTATGATGTGAAGTCTTTGTATAGCTCTTCTGCTAAATATTTTACCAAACATTTTAGCATGGATAATAATATAAAAATTAAAATTTATCTCCCGAGATTAATTTTCATTATATCATAGATTTTATAGTTTACCTAAAATATCTAATTCTGAAGTACCATTAAAACTATTATATGTACTGTAGGTTCTCCCAGACATTCTTTAGTTAATTTTCAACCCAATGTTTGCAACTACTGTCTAATAACATTAGTAATAATTTAAAACTTGCCAAGCATGATTCATTGGTTAATTTTGATATCTCATTTGTGTTAACCAGTATTCTTGTTAAAGAGGTTGGAAAAACATTGTATTGACAATTTTTTTCAAAAATAAAAACAAGTAAAATGAGCTCTACATTGACTCTTATAATTATTGATTTTTTCATAAATTTTTGTGAAAATCAAATATTGAATTCAGCCAGTAAAAAAACTTTCTATTTGATTCAAATATGTAGAAAATACATTTATTTCAGCCCATTGAATTGGTTGCTGCCTTTTTTTAAAAAAATTTCAATGAATTGCATGCCAGAGCCCATGGACTGGATATTCTGCTTCCTTTTTTATTTTTTCCAGTGAATTTCATGCCAATATAAATTTTATTATGGAAATATATATTAAACAAATCTTCCTTTGATATAAATTTTAATTGCTAGAAAGCCCAATGTGCACATTGGAACATTTTGTTTTAGAAAATTAATTTCCATTATACTTTTTATGGTTAAAAATCTTATGATGAAAGCATAATGAGAGTCTGATGAAAACCATTTGGGCCAAAAGTTACTGTAGTTAAAAATATCATTCTCTCAAATGATTACAGTAAACAGATTATAAACAAAGCTTTATATAGTATTGATGTCATCTGAGAGAATGAAAATGGAAAATGTCTACTTAAATGCAGAATAATTTAGTCATACATTAAAGGGGCACAGATAAGTTTATTAGTTGTTTTTTTAATATAATTTTAATACTGGGATTTTTCTTTTATGGCCCAAAATTTGGTGATTTTGTTCATAAACCTAAAGACCCAATACTTTTACAACTCAATGTGATTATGAAATTCCATATTCCTGGTGCCCAAGAAATTATGTAGATAAACCAAATAGATGTATTAGTATAATAATTAGGAAGCATAAGCATCAGTTTTTACATCATATTTTTTAGATATTGATTTCATTCCTGATTTTAAGAATATTAAAATATTAATGAACTAAATTGGAAAATATGGGAGAGTCTGCTGAAATTCTGAAGTGACTTAACCTTTTAAATAAGTGTTATGAAGATCTATTATTCTATCTTTTCTCCCATTCTCTAGCTATAAATAGTTTTAAAAAGTCAATTGACCTATAAAAAAAAATATATAGAAAATTATGTTAACCTTCTTCCAATTATAATTAGACAATTCTCAATTGAAATAAGTAATGAAAATAATTTAATTTGCATATACTCTTGATATTATTGAAAAACAACTATCATAGCCATGACAAGGATCAAAGAAAATTCATAGAAGCATTCACACAGCCTATATTTGTCAATAGAAACTTTATGAAAGCTATAAATAAAACTTTGTTATAGCTAATCATAGATATTTATTAATGCAGAGGATTGCATGATACTTTTCAAAAAAATTTATACATATTATTTTTCAAAAAATGTTTGTAGTATTTTAACTTTGAAGTTTTATTATATATATGCATTCTAAAATAGTATTGTAGAAATGTAAGACCAATGGTACATTCTTCAAATTGCTGGCTGTGATATTAAATGTACAACTGTAAATGTTTATCTTTAATAGATTGGATGTGTAAAGTGAATAAAAGATAATAATATGCTTAAGATGAGGTTCTCATGGAAACAAATTTCATTACAGAGATTATCTTGGCTTTCTGAATAGATGTAACATTGATTGTTTATATTAGAAAATATAAATAGAAAAATAGAATTATAATAAAAGTTGCAAGTAAGTGAAATCAAGAAGTCTATTAGAAAAAGTTTCTCATCAAATAAACTAACTGAATGATAGAAATAGACACATTTATTTTAACAGATTTGTTTATATAATCTTCACAAAACTCTTTTTTAAATTTGTGTTACTTTTTATTTCATAAAATTAGGCTGATTTAGGCGTATAAATGTACAAGTTTTTCAGTTATAATTTATAACTATATATGCTTCAAGAACATGGTGTTTTTTTCCTGAAAGAAATTAATGTAGATAGACGTAAAAGTATTACAAATTAAGTGATAAACTTGACCATCATACTTTTCTTAATTTATTCTGATGCGCTTATGTTTTTAAAATTATAACAAACTTTAAATGAGTTTTTAACATCACTGAAAGAATTAAAGAAGTACTTTTTTAATTATGTGTTGTTAATTTGAATTTTCTAAGTTTGTTAATATATTTCAGATGCATATTTATTAACATTAAATACAAATATATAAATAATAATATGCCAAATAAAACAACCTTTAAATAATCTACTTTGGAGCAAATATAACTCCAAATGTCTACATAGAAAACAGTAAAGAAGAAGGCAGTACTCATTAGATTTCTCAATTGTTGGAGGGTGCTAAGAGTTTGAATGGTTTTTCACCCTTGTTTTAGTCTTTAGCTAAGAATCTTTAAATTCAATGTATGGGTTAATTTTGGATAGTTTGTTGGAATGACTCAAATTGGATAATTGAAACAAAAAGCTCAAGCTTAACCAAGTTCAAAATCAAGTCATAGGAATGACACCAAGTCATAGCATAAAAGGTTATTACTATTGTATCACAAGATTTTCATATTTTTGAAAAGCTTGCTACTCTCATAGGAATTAGTTACTAAGTAGTTGTATTTTTATATTTAAATACTTATGTTTACACAAATTATTCCTTTTACAAAGTGGACAGTAGAATATTTAAATTTATCTTGAGAATTATCCAATTAAATTGTGTGGCTATCATGTCGTCTAGTAAATATATAATTCTATGGTACATATATTTTCTTTCTATGCATTATAATGTAAACTAAAGCAAATTTTTATTTGTAAATAATCAAAGCTGTTTTTCATGGGGTTCACGAAATTTTTATCATATTTACTTAATAGTTTCTGTGAAATAAATAAAATATTTGTATCAGTTTGATTTGTAGACTGTCACCACTAAATAATATAAATCTTAATAGCAACTTAACTATTAAAATCTATTGAAAACTATTGGATATATGATAATTTAAAGAGTCAAACATTTTTTATAAATATCCATTACTAGTTATCTAATTGTTTTTTGATTTAATATTAAATTAAATAATAATTATGATCCTAGTAATAAAAATTATAGTGGAGCCATGACAGCTGCTGTTTAAATATTTTATTCACCGTCCCCATCCAAATAGTAAACAAACAAATGTAAAAATTTCTAATTTACTTAAAAAGATGTAAATATTAATTTTTACCATGAAAGTATTATCAAATTTTTTATAAGCTCATTCAGTCATGTTTTTTTTTTTTAAATCTAAATAAAAGCAACACATTTTTTTAAACTAATTTTTTAGCAAAAATTTCATTGAAAATAGCTTTAGTATATTATTTTCTTTTTAAAAAATATTTTAAATTTATAATTCTAATTTGTTTGTGTATTGTAATGTTTAAATTATATTGTATTATAAATATACATGAATAAGTTCAAAAGCATTTATGTTCTTCCTCTCTCTGTCTGTCTCTCTCTTTCTATTTATATATAATAGAAAATTATATAACAATAAAATATTAGCTAAAAACAAATTTTATTGATTTATTTCTATTAGTATTTTTAATTTACAAAACTACTCAATGGCCCTGTGGCTAGTAAGATGTCACAAAACTTTTATCCACCCCTCATCAAAACGAAGAACAATTTTTAAGAAATAGTGATGAAAATTAAACAAAGAGATGAAATGATGGCCCTTCCACATAAGTTTACGGGACACTTGGAATTTGTTTAACAACAATATAATACAACCCACTAGAGACCAAGTATAAGCTGTAACTTCAAGACTTAAACAAGAACCTGGCATACAAAATTCAGGTCAATATAAAAATGAAGACTAAATCTGTCAAATCATTCTCTAGCTGAATCATAACAAATTAAAAAACTAAAAAAACACTAAAATGTATCATATTTGGAATAAAGCCAATATCATGTATTCACCAAACTAACATACTATGTAACATTAATTGAATAAATACCTTGAGAGGAAAACTACTCAATTTATGGTTGAAGCATCACATATTTTAGATTTCTTATCATTTAAATTACTTATTTATTTGTAAATAAATAAATAATTTATTTATAATACATCATTTCAGTTTTAATGCTGATTATTTCTAACTCATGATTTAGAAATAGCCTTTCTAAAATAATGGTTAACTGGCTTGCTTTTTTGTTAATTTAGATTATTTCAAAAATATACTTAATACAATAAATATATCATTTGCTTATTCATTAATAAATATTAACTATTTATTTATAGATGATAAATATAAATTAAAAATTGTGTTTTAAATAAAATAAAATGTTAAGCTCAGTTTAGCATAAAAGAATATTTTACAAAATGCCTTCTGATAGTCAGCAGATTAAATTCATAATAAAGTAAAAATTAATAGTACTGCACTTATATATCAGTATAATAAAAGTGGAAAATAAAGTTGATGGGTATTTTTTTAGATAGATAAAGTATTTCCAGATAATCTTAGAATTTTTTTAGTATATATCTTTACCAACAGATAATTGGGTCAGTTGAGGGTTAATAAGTTAATTCTATTGAAAAACAAAATATAAATATTTTGTAATCTGGCTTTTAGTTAAAAGAAGAATCATTTATATAGAAACATTGATTTTATTGTCTGTCTCACTATTTAAAATTAGGATATTTGAAAAAAATATATAATTGTATGATTAAAATGTAATATAAGTTGTCATTTCATTATCATCATTTTCAATTATTATTGACCTATTGCAAGATGAAAATCTTGATCCTTAACATCTCTTTTCTACATTTTACCTGCAAACTATTTTATTTCATCCAACTACCTCACATGTGGTCTCTTTCTAAAGAATTTTACATCTCTTGGAATCAAATTTAAGACTTAAATTACCATCAATTATTATCTTTTCTAACAATACGTTAAACCCACTTTCATTTCTCTTAATTCTTTCAATGATAAAAATAATACCTGTTTGTTCCCTCACCCACATATTTTGCTGTCTAACTTTTCTTATTAGACTTCCAATATACATTTCTCCATACTTAATTGAATGCTTTGAAGTCTTTGAATTGCTCTTATACTAAAAATTCAAGTCTTAGTTCCATATGTAAAAACTGGTAAAGCATATCTATTTAAAAACCCTGCCTTTTCAAATACATAGCCATATTTTCTTTCAATATTAAACTATTTTTACTAAAAGCATTTCATCTAAGTTTAATTTTATGATTGATTTTATCCATTATATTTTCATATAATTAAAAATCTGACCAAGGTTCTTTTTTTAAAAAAATTATTAACTTCTAATATATGATTATCAATCTTTATTTGCAACCATATTATCTTAAAATGCTTGATAACTTAAGTACAATCCATCTATTTTTATTTCCTTAGCTTCCTGTTTAATCCACAAGATACTTGTAAAACTGGCATAAAAAGTTTTGATGATATGGAATCACCCTAATGTATATCCTTGCCAAAGTTAATCTTTATAAATATTCTTTAGAATATGTCAACATTATAAGTCTATATCTTGATAGTTTAAAGCTTAAATGACTGTGGAAATGCTTATACAAATAGAATTAAATACCTTTTCACAATCTACAAATCTAAAACATAATGGTAATACATACTTATTGGTTATTTTTATAATTTATTGCATTACTTGGATATGATCCACTGTGCTAATATCCCTTTTAAATCCAGAATGTTCTTTTGATTGGTTTAAGTACAAAATTCACTGTGGGTAAGTTGTAGTTATCTTGGTAAAAATATTGTGTAGAACTGATAGAAACAGTAATTTTTAATGCTTTCATTATTTTTTTTCTTAAGTCTTTCTATATTTTGCCAATCATCTGGAACATTTTTATTATTTAGACACTTGGTACATAATTTTGTCAACAATTTTTCTATTTCTTTATCTGCTTTTCTTTTCTTAATAGATTTAATTGTGTAATTCATCTCTTCATTTAAAATGCTTTCCAGTTCAAAGGTATTATAGGGTTTACCTTGTTTTCTTATTTTTTATTACTATATAAATCTTTGTAAAAAATTTTTTATACATTTCATATTGTCATCACACTTTTTATTAATAGTTTTATCCTTTGTTTTTACTGTGGAAATAACTTTTTCCCCAATACTATGATTTTGTTTTATAGATTTAGACTTTTATTCTTGTTTATATGTTTTCTTGCCAATTCACAGTTCTTTTTTTTTTGTATCATTATTATTATTTTTTCATACCATTTTATAAAATTCTACATATTCAATTCTTTTTAATAAATCAACTTAAATATTTTGTATTCCTTCTCTTTTCATGCATTGGTCTTGTCTTGAGTATATATATATTTTATTGACCGCAGTCAAGTCTGAACCATTTTCAAATTCTGCTAATTTTTAAAAATGATGTTCAAGTTCTAATTCAAATTTATTAGACTATTTCAGAAAGTTAGTTTTCATTTTCCTAGTTTTGCATTATCATGTATCATATATCTTACAACTCATGAATCATGATCTCTTCCTGTAATGAATCTACTAAAACATTATAATTTTGAAATACATATTTTTTATACTTAAAAAATAATCCATTTCTGCAATGATCTTCATTTGGATTTTTTAATATTCATCTTCTTCTATATATATTGCAAACTCCGCAAGTCTGTGTTTTTTTTTATTTCTATCATCATAACAAAATTTACCCATATTGTTTTCAACTTTCAATAATGTTTCACTTCTGGCACTAAAATATTCCATGATAATTATAAAATGTTGTTTGGTATGATCAAAAGTATTTTGTATATCTATATGAAAATTATCTGCATTTTTATCATAATGAGAACTTGTTGAATCATAAAACTGAATTATCTGTATTTGCATCTTCCATTAAATTAAATCTAATATAATCTTCCTTCTAATATTTGTATTTTTATATTAAAATATATGTCCATTTTTCAAATGAATTGTCTTATCATCTTTTCTTATATTTTCACAAAGTCTAATAATGTTCCATTTAATATTTGGCAGCGTTGCAATTCATATAATTTTCCTTTATATAAAAGTGATCTAACTAAGTAAAAGGTTACCATCAAATGGCAACCTAAGTTCACAATTACATGATTTGTAGCACCCTTCACCTTCAGTTATCAACTATTGTTTTGACTAATGACTTTATAGAACTTCTGGAAATAAAGCCCATAATTTAATATCGTTTATCATTATTGTAAATATATATATATATATAAAATTAAAGATTATTCACTATACATAATATTCTGCCTGCAAGAAAACTCAATTGATGTTTAAATTAAAAACTATTGTGCAACTAAGAAAAAAAGAACTGCAGTTTCTTGTAAATTTACCACATTGGCTCATGCATATTATTAAAAAAAACTCATTGATATTCATTATCATATGAATAATCATACAGCGGCAATGACAATAACATATGGATTAATCATTAAAAATTTGATTTTCTTTGTTCCTTTGAGGCACAAAAATGAATCAAAGAGTCTTTTTCAATTAATAGTAAACTGCTATCTGCAGCCAATATAAATGGCAAATATATATTATAAAAATGTTGCATTCTGTGTGCTTGATTAAGAAGTGAGTGACTATAAACAAATGTTATTTTAAAATAAACAATTTATGTAGTAAATTTTATTATTATAAGTATAAGACTGCAGAAAGGAATTTTCTGGTAATCAAAAAGAAACTCTTTGATTCTTCTTTGAGACCTTAAAAAAAAGTGAGTCAGAGTAAATTGTTTAATGTTCACAACATATATTCTCATTATTGCAACTATTATTACTATGTGATTATTCATATAATGAATGATGGATAGACTGTTTACCAATATACATCAGTCAGCATGAGTTTACTGGTCTTTTTTCTCAATTGCGTGATAATTCTTAACTAAAATATCAGTTAAGTTTTCTTGAAGATGGGCTGAATATATTTTTGAATGAACTCATTTTTAAAAATAAATAAATATTTACAGTCATGACAAAACTGGTTTATGATCATTATTCCAGGATTATAAAATCATCAGTTAGAGTAGTGCCTTGGTGACTAAAAGTGTTAACAATTCCCTGATTGTGTATTCAGGCTGCCATTCAATAATCTTTTATATAGGTAATTATAATAGAAGATCATGTTCAAGTGAAAGAAAATTGTACAAATTGGAAAAAGAATTCTCAAATATTAAACAGGATATGGTTGGACTTTATGAAGTTAGAAGAAAAGATGAGTAGACAATTGATTTAAAAATTGAACATGATTTTACTATAAAGATATGAATATTGTACGCACAAATGATGTAGGATTCATTATAAATAAAAAACGGAAGAACAGTAACGTTGAAATGAATGGAATGCCAAATGCAGGTAAATTAGATTTATGCTTTAACAAGTCCTCATTGAAATGGAGACAAAGAATGATCATTGATTAATGAGATGTAAAATATGTATTATTGCAAAGATTTAAAACTATTAAAAAGCATTAACTATTGATATTCATAACCTTTAGAAATATCCAATAAATTTAAATTAAAACTTACTATTTGTTTTAAAATATTAATAGATTTTGAAAATAGTTTAAAAATGAATGAAATCAATAGGAAGATAACTGTTACAAAAAAGCATCAATTTACTAGCAAATTTTCTACTAAGACAAGATAATGTGTGAAGAAAAGAATAATGTATGAAAATTTTTTGAATGATCCACTAAAAAATAATTGAATATTCAGAGTTTTATAAAATAAAGTTAATCATGATATGAGAAAATATAATTATGTAATATCCAAAGAAAGCTGCAGAAGAGAGTAAAAGTTTCACAATTATAAAACATCTTATTGTTGGAAGGAAAGTTGTTTCAGCAATAGGAAGGAATTATTACTAAAAACAAGATGGCATCATGAAATATATGGAAGAGTTCTATAAAGAATTATATAGTAATAAAAGTCAAGAAAACAAAGTAAATCCTGCAATTACTATATCTTTTAAATTACGAAGAATTTTACATTAAAAAATGAAATAGGCAATTAAGTTTATAAAGAATGTAAAGGCTCCAGAAAATGATTGAATCATAAATTTTCCATTTATTTACCTGCTTTTTAAAAAATATTAAGCAGGTAAATAAATAGAAAATTTGTTGGCAAAGTCATGTACCAAATGTCTAAATGATAAAGATATAACAGATGACTACAGCTGCCTTACAAGCAGTTGTCCCAGGTTTGCGGGTTCGCTTCCCAGCTGATGCTTTGACACATAAAAAAGAATGCAATAGTAATATTGATATTTAAGAAAGCTGATAGAGGGCATATTAAAAAAATACACATCTATCACTCTTTTATCAGTTGTATACAAAATCTTTATCAATATAATTACAACTTATCTACCATGAACTTTAGATTCTGACCAACCTAAAAAACAAGCTGGTTTTAAAAGTAGTTTTGACACAATGGATTACATCCAATATTGACAGAAGTTGTAGAAAAGATTAAGGAATATGATTTGTCATTATGTTTTGGATTTGTAAAATATAAAGAGACATTTGATTTAATAAGCACTTTTATGGTGATTAAAACTTTGAACCATTAAGATATAGATTCAGGATATTATAATAATCACTAAACATCACATGATCACCATCTCTATACTATGGTGATCATGTGATGTTTAGTGGTTTAACACCAATCCTGCCTAATAGGATAGTGGTGGCTATGATTGTTTAAGAGCCAAAGACACCAAAATGTATGGATGCTGAATTGAGTTCAGACCCATATGACTATATAAGCTATTGAGCTTAGATTGAAGATATTAACAATGTTTTCAATTTCATTCTCATAGTTTTGTAGTAAAGTAGAATTAAAAGATGGCTGCTGGAGGGTTGCATTAGATCCTAAGATCTAGGTGCAGTGCTCTTAGATCCAAGGCTCCTCACTGATGATGGCCACAAGCCAGAAACTAGTCTGAGGATATTGGATGAGTAGGCACTAGATAGAGATTTTATGCATAAGCCTTCTGGCATCCATTGATTACTCTGTTTGGCACAGGGTGGCACTACTGTATGGAGAGTTTTGCCTTTGTTTACAATATTATAATAATCTGACAAATATGATCAAAATGCAATTATTGATTACATTACATAGTGATACTAAGATGGTTAACATTGAAGAATTATGTATGACAGGATGATTCCATATTTTCAAAACTTTTTATAGCAGTTTTACAAGAAATATTTTGCAGATTAAAATGGAAAGCTAAGGGAGTAAAAATAAGTGGAGATTATTTAAGGCATTTAGATTTTGCAAACAATGCCATTGTTTTTTCCAAATATATGTTAGAGCTTCAGGAAATGCTGCCTCAACTATTAGATGGAAATAAGAAAGTAGGATTAAAGATAAATGTTAAACAGGCTAAAGTAATGTTCAATCATTTTTTTGAAGAATATAAAGATTAATAGTCAAGAATTAGAAGAAGTAAACAACTATAAATATCTTGGTTATATTATTAATTTAGATGGAAACGTGGATTAAATGCTTTTGAATCTGAAATGTGAACACTTAATAAAAGAGCAATACCTTGGTGAAATAACAAAAAGAAATTGAAAATGAAATATATGGGTGAGATATCAAACAGGTATTGAAAGAATTAAGAGGCTGAAATAGATCTGGGATAGACATATTACTAAAAGTGATATTAGATGGACAATTAAAGCTTCAAATTGAATTGCTAGAAATTGTAAAGGAACTAGAAAAAAACCTATATGAGATGGATGGATGAAATAAAAATGTCTGTTGGTGTGATGTGAAGAAAAAATATTACTGATTAAAAAAAATGGGTTAAACTTGGAGAGACTATCATTTTGCAGTGGATTGCTAATGGTTGAAAATGATAGTACTGATTGTAAATATATATAATCTTTGTTTTTTTTATATTACTTATTAAGCTTCATATATGTTCACCAAACAGAGAATATAGGTATAATGTTAAAGTAATAAAATTATAAAAAGATTTATTTTTTATATCATATTGATCGTTTCAATGAACAGCTTTGTATTTATTCTGTGTGACTATTGAAAAAACATTTTTAATATTAAGATTTGAATAACTGATATTCAAATTTTTAATTGCACCTGTTTGGTAATTTAGGAAAAAATTTTCACATCCCAATCAGACTTAGTATTTTTCTTTCAGCTAAACCAACTAAAACATCCAGCTTTTGCTTGGTAAATGGGTTAACTTGTTTGCTAGAGAATAAAAATATCAGGTTATCTGGCTTAGTCAGTAAAATAGTGACATCCAGATTGTTAAAAAAAAAAAAAAAAGAGTGATCGCAATATAATGCAGACTTGGTAAAATGGCAGTAAATAAATAGTAAGACTTTTTTTGTTGTTGTTAAATTTAAAATATATTTCATAGTCTTGCATTGGTGGTCGAGAGGTCAGCGCGTCCCGGCCGATGCTATGACACTTAAAAATATATATATATTTCATATTTAGAAATTCAATACATAATATTATAAGATGTGATATGTTGGACTATTTTCATCATTTATGAGTGAATGTTGAATGTATAGAAAATTTAAACTTTAAAATTGAAAAGTTTAAATAAAGTTTAAAATTTTCTATACATTCAACATTCACTCATAAATGATGGAAATAGTCCAACATATCACATCTTATAATATACCATAATTAAAAAACTTCAGACAAATAATAATATTATAAATCTTAAAATTCTTTGTTGTCTTTTACGAATAAATTTGCAGCGTATCAATATATATATATATTGTGTAATAAGTATTAAGTACTGGTCAAATGTTGAATTTAAATACGTATATATCAAAAAACGAAAAATATTCAGTAAATGTATAAAGTTGTTAATGTTCTTTGCTCAGGGCGTTTTCCAAAAAAAAAAAAAAAATCATCCATTTAAACAAAAATAATAAAAATGTCACTTAATCGAAAAGTAGTAATTTTAAAAAAAATAATGTTACAAGATAATAAAATAATTTGAAAGGTTTACTTTAAAATTATAAGATACTAAAAAGGTATCATTTACCCATTTTTATAGAAAAGTGAGGTTTATATTAATGAAATAATATTTTATTTTAAAAAAATTATATCGGATTTTTATTGTATAATGACAAAAAAGAAAGAAAGCCGTAAATGTCTCACTATAAGCAAAGATCCACTTCATTTCTACCATTTTAGTAACTGCCAGTTGGTAAAGAGTTTTGCTTTCTAAGTATATCTGTAAAATATATATAAATGAATATACCAAATTATTTTAAATCATGTTTTTTATATGTCTATTATAAAAATATAACTTTACACCAACGTTGCGACTACTTTATAATATAGTCTTTTTCAAGGACAACTGAAAAATAAAATTACAAATATATAATAATAAATACAAAATCACATATTCCAAACAGATCAAAAATTAAAAAGATACTCTTTACCAAATGTCTAGCTAGATTAGTTTTGAATCAACGATCTGAACAAGTTTGTTTGGAATTCTTCTAGTTCTAAATTACGCTCAGATTTGAAACGTAGTTCATAGCAAGCAGAAGCATTAATGTTATATGTATATAATTTAATTTTTAGTAATTTTGAAAGATATATATATAACTATAATATTTTTCAGCATCTATTCTTTGTCATTATGCCTTGAAAATCTAAGACTAAACTATAAGAGCAACTGATTAAAAACTAAAGACTTCTGAATTGATTTTGATCTTCCTGTCAATAATAAAAGATACCCAATAAAGTTTATGATGTAACTCTAAAAATTGAGATACTTAAATAAATTGTGTTAGAAAGGTGGCAAGAAAGGACAAACTATTACAGATGATAATTAAATATCAACGCTTCATCATAATTTTTTATTATTAAGTTCTTTATTTAAAAATACTTACAACCACATATCTGCTTATAAATAATATACCTTGATTATTACTTTTTAACATCTTTCAATGACTATTAACTGTCATTATATTATGCGCAGTATATATAATTCAGTTATAAAAGTGTTGACTAAATATTTAAAGCTTCCTAGATTAATTCCACCTTCAAGTGGAAAAAAAAAGATACTCCTAAATTTTATAACAAAATTGTATAAAATTGTGATCATCTGACTTTCCATTTAGTACTTCAACATCTTTTTTCTGACCTGCCATATACTATAAATAACTAATGCCTTTTAGTTTGAGTGACCATCTTTTTTTAAAACTACATTTAGAAACTAAATACTGTATATGTATAGTAGGAAGTAAAATATACACGTACATACATATGTATATGCATATATATACCCATATTATAAATATATTTATTTTAAACAATTGCGTTGAAAAATTAAATTATATGAAAAATTGTATATAATTTATTATGCATATAAATACAAAAAATATTAATCACATTTATTACATTTAACTCATTTGGGGATTATCATCGTTAAATATATATATATTACAAAAAAAAAAAATAAAGTCAGATGTCACACGACCTAATTTAAACAAGCTCTTTATATATATAATTTGCATTATTACTAACAATGACTATATTTTAAAAAAAGGAATATTTTATATGTATATAAAGATACTTTTTATTTTTAAATAGAATTTTATCACAATTTATTATTTTTAAAAATAAATTTTATTTACAATAAAATGGATTACTACTAATAGAAATGCAATTTGGAATGTTACATCTGGCAAAATATAAATGGAAACATTCAATCACAGAATCCATTTAAAATCTTAATTGAAATAAAGCAATGACATTTAAACGTGTATATATTGATGATTATTAAATATAACTATGTAATAATAAATATGATTAATAAGCACAACATAATTGTTGCATATATTTGGAAATAGTACATTAATTAGAAAAATACAATTCTAAATATAAAATTTCAATCATCGCTTATCGAATTATAAACATATTTACAATGAAAAAATATTTACTGTCACATAAAATATTATTAAAAGTATACAAAATATTTTTACAGTACATATTTATTAACTAACACACATTGATACATATATTAAGAATATTCACTAATTAGCAAAGAATAATAATAAATATTTTTTAGGAAATACTATCTTAACATTAGTGCCTTTAAAAATAAATATAGCTTCATCAATCACTAATTGAGTATGCAAATCATGTGATCCCATTTGTTAAGTAAGTTTGACCAACAAATGTTTTAAAAATGGATCAAAACATACAGAACAATTACAATTAATTATTTACCAAGCAATAACTAATCAAGGAGACTATAAGCAAAGTATGTCATATACAGAAGACATTGATGCCAAAGAACTGTGAAATGTAAGAGATGTGAAAACATAGATCTCTTATACGTTTAATGGGTTCCATCAGAGGAATTGGTTCCTCAAGAATGATTTTTAATAATTCTATATGTCAATCTCATTCTGAATATAAAGCTTATTTTTAGGTAGCTAATTAAAATAAACATGTGAGTTTATTCCTAAAAATAAAAGATAATAGAAGTGTGTAAGTGCTAATTAAAGATCTATTATTAATAGACTATCACTTACAAATTAATTCTGAGTCATCAATGATTCAGTGTTTTCCAAGAAAGGTGCTCAAATAAAAATGTAAGAATACAAAGAATTCATAGATTATACATTAGCAAATAATAATAGTATATATTTTTTCATTTGGCTAATAAGAGCACAGATATAGTCTTAAATATATTTAAACTAAATTCATATTCTATATATTATTATGACTGATGGTAAATCAATCAAGTTATAATCCTTTATTTAGTAATTAAAACATTATCAATATTGTCTATTTTATGATATCAATATTATTTTATATGTAAAATGGTTACTTGATGTTTTTAACTATTTTGTGTGTGAGCTATTATTGTTTTATTTTTTATATTTTTAGAGAATTTATTTTTCATTATCATAATCCAAAATCAGTTCACATATTTAATTGCATTTGATTAACTTAATATGTCATTATTATATCATTAAACTTAGCACTTAGAAATTTCAAAATCTTAAAAGTTTTAAACTAATTACTGAGATCTAAAACTAGGTAAGAAATTGTAGAACTTAGACTTTGATAAATTCAAACTAAAATAAAAGAGTTAATATTAGTTTTGTACTTATATATATATATATATTAATTCTAATATTCTCATGGATAAATTAATTCATAATATTATTTTGGGAAGCTTCTGTGTAATAAAAATATAATAGCTAAATAGCTGATATTTCATTCCAATAACAAGTACTTTCCTCAGAGCTTTTTCTTTCTCAAATCATAAGAATGTGTGTGGTGAGATTTAAAATCATTATTTTTTTCTTTCATTATTTTCTCTTCATTCTTAAATTCTATTAGTTGAGAAGTTTTAAAAACATTTTATCCTCCAGTAGCTTTTTCCAAATATTGTTAATTTTCTTTAATTCACACTTTTCATTTATGCTCTTGGGCCTTTTAAAAATCTCTATAGCTTCCCTTAGCAATCTCTGGGATCCAGAATATATATTTTGTTAAAATTGATGTCATGATTTGTTAATTTAATGTGTGAAGCTGATGAATTAGATTTTTTTCTAACTGCCAAAAGGTATTCCTTCTTTCTTATGTTTATGCTACAATTGGTCTGTCCAATGTATAAATGCAAACAAACTCCACAGGGAATTTCATATATATATATACCATGAGATTCCAAATAAATTTTACCTTTAGGGCATGGACATACTTCATTAATTTTTTTAAATGTAGTATAAATTGTGTAGATGTTATTTTTCTTTAAAACATTACTAATTTTATCAATTACTACTCCCTTTATATATGGCAGAACTGTCTTAATTTTTGAAGTATCAAAATTTTTTTTCTCATTATATAAAAAAGTCTATTAATAATCATCTGATCAAAACCATTATGAAGAAATATTTTTTTAAAAGTATAGATATCTTGGTAAAAATGGTTATCATCAGAAAGTCTTTTAGTTCTATCTAATAATGTCTTTGCCACTGAAAATAATTGTGCTGGATGGTGATGAGAAAAAAAATGTAGATATCTCCCAGGGCATGTTTGCTTTCTATATATACCATGGGATAAAGAACAATCTTTCTTTCAATTAAAACATCTAAGAATAGAAGTAAATTTGATGTTGTGAAAAGAATTTAAGAAAATTAAACATTCATCAGGAGCATGCTTACCATGAGGCCAAATAACAAAGCTATCATCAACATAACTCAGCCATAGTGATGGTTTTTTAACAGTTGATATCAACATTTTCTTTTTCAAGTTCTTCATAAAAATAAATTAAGGAATCTATGACACCAATTTTAATAAAACACATATTCTGGCAAAAATTGAAAATATGATCTGAGACTGCTAAGGAAAACTATAGAGATTTTTAAAAGGCCTAAGAGCATAAATGAAAAAATGTGAATTAAAAAAAAAAAATAACAATATTTGGAAAAAGCTATCGGAAGATAAAATATTTTTGTAAAACTTCTCAACCAATAGAATTTAAGAATGAGGAGAAAATAAAAGAAAAAAAATAACAATTTTAAATCTTACCACATACATTCTTATAATTTAGAAAAGAAACTCTAAGAAAATGTTGTTGTGCTGAAACATCAGTATTTAACTATTATATTTTTTACTACATGAAAGCTCCTGAAAATAATATTAAGAATATATATATTACTTGATGGTTATTCTATTTTCAACCATTATAAAATTAATGAAAGTAAAAGCATAATTATTATATAAGATTATCTATTAAGTTGATTATGTTTGCATAATTCAATTCATTAGAATTATATATATTGAGATGGTTATGTGTCTCATGGCATACAACAACATAGTGGTGTGTATGCAGATATATATAAAATTGAAAGGAAAAATAGAAATAAACACAAATTTTTTATAGATATTACACTGGGATAACAGTAAGTGTTAAATAATTTTGATACTAGTATCAATGACAGTACAAGGCACTGGATGGTACTGTTACTAACCCCAAACAGTTAAATAAACCATTTATGAGGCTGCAGTGTGTTATGCTAATTATCGTATAATTTGAGGGTGTGTAGATTTTAAGTCAACATAATATTTGAAATGTTATTGAAAAAATTATTATATTACATTTTAATGATGGAGTATTAGCTACAAAGAATTTTAAAACCATTGAAGAAGAAGCAAACAGCCTTACTACTGATATTGTTTTAATTTTGGTCTAAAAAGTTGTTGTATTCTAAATAATATGTTAAAAAAATAAAAAACAATTCTAACAGAAATGCCTAAAATGGCAAATTACATTTAAAATAAGCTGCCAAGTAAATGGGGATTGTTAGTTTTTGTAAATAAAAGCATTTATTCAAATTAATGCGTATATGGTGATGATTTATTTTTGTAAATAAAAAAATTTCTTCAAATGAATGCATATAGTTGTTGGATTCTTTACCTTAAGTCAAACAAAAGTGTAATAAAAAATACTTATTAAAAAAGTTCAGTTAGTTGTTTACTATTTAGTTATTAAAAAAGGTCAGATAGTTATTAAAAGACTATGGCCCGGTAATGTTATATTTAACTGTTTTTGTGTAGCAACAGCACCATCCAGTGCCCTGTACTGTCATTGATATTAGTACCATAATTTTGAATTTTAAAAAAAATTATTATAAATTAATATAATTCTTGTTTTGTAATTAAAACAATTATGTTTTTATGTTACATTAGATATACTGGTAATTATAAAATTCCATTATCTATTTTGATTAAAGAAATTTTTTAAATTAAAGATTGTATAACATATTTTGATAAAAATCCTATAAAGTTGTTTTTGAAAGGATTAAGATAAATTGAAAAGTCATTAACTTTTTTCAATCAAGATAAAGAAAATTTAATTACTGTGTTTTTAAAATTCTACCCTTGACTCATCGAAAAAAAGATTATAGATGGAGTTGAAAGAGTTTTTATAGATTGTGACAGCATGATGACTATGAAATTACAACTGGAGGCAAGAGACAGTTTATCCAGCCACTGCTAGTTCACAATGGTAGAGTTTGAATTCACAGAAAACAAGACCCAGTTTTTCTGGATGGTTCATAGTTTGTATATATGTGTGTATTAGATAGCATAGAGATTGAAGGGAGAGCTTACTCTGGCCAACAGCTACTAGATTATACCTTTTCCAAAAATGAAAACAAGCTAGTCTAGGTTTCAGAAGGGACCAGTTTACCAAGAGATTACCATGCTATATATACAGTTTTATCAATATGCAAAGAAGCGCAGACAAAGGTACTACATCATGTATATAAAGTACTTACAGATATAATCTGGTTTTAAAGGTAAATAATTTTTCACTAAATTATTCAACTAAAGCTAGAATAGTAAAAGGAAATAATAAATTCCGGTTTATTCGAAGTGAAGGTCTTCATTGAAAATGATTGTTAAAATCTCTAATTTAAAAATAAAACAAGTAAATAGTTTTTGTTTGGATTATAAGTGTAAAAACAAAGGATCAATTCATAGATGATTTTATTTTGAAAAGACTGGGAAATAAAAGAAGTTGCTGGAGTATTTTTAAAGATGTTTACAACTACATAGGAGTAATCTGAAAAAAAGAAAAACTTTGATGGATTGTCTCAATAAGAATAATATATATATATTTGAAGAAATACTATCTATTTTTATATATTCACACCTATGTGTGCATTTTATGATTTTTGATATTGAATTAATTATAAGTTTATTTATTAACTAATGGAATATCATTAGGATATAAATGTTTGTCTGTGCTCACATTTGAATGGGTACCCAAACATATTAAATTGATCATTATTTATGTATTATTTAAAATGAATAGAATGTTTTATACAGCTTGTCTCTACTTTTTATTTAGATATGTGTCATGTAAACATCTAACATTCTCTGTAAATTGTTAAATTAATTATTAAATATTGTAAAAATGAATTTTTTTTTATAAGTCTATGATAATTAAACATGTTAATTTTAAATTGTTATATAGGCACATCTCTGTGCTGACATGTTTTATATAAATCTATTGACATATTGGTACATCACAATGTGATAGCTTATTTCTTTTTCTATTGATCAAAATTGGAAGACTTAATTTATATGTATAGCCATATTCTACAGACCTTAATTTATTTTTATTATTAATAAATTTATTTTTAAGTTATTCCAGTGAACATAATTAATCATAGAATAGATTTAAAATAATATATGTTTGTATTATAGCTTTTGTTCACAGTAATAGTTATAGAGCTTTTGCTCACTGAGCTGGATTCATGCATAACAGTCTGTTATATAAAAGGGATTTATGATTAGTATTGTGGACATCCATATGATGATAATTCTGGTTGGTGCGAAAGAGATATCCTTTAATGTTAATGCACTACATTTCAGTTTAATTATTTATTTAGAAATTAAGTTTATAATTGACCAGTACCTTAGTGATGCTAAATGAACAGAGCATTGATGATGATCAGAATGTTTTAGTTATCCCAGTATTATTGTTTTGTTATATTCTTATGTATTAGCACTTAAGTTTATAGATCCAAATTAATGTTTAAATAATATGCTCCAACCTGGAAAGGGCTAAATAAGTAGCCTGGTCTATAAAGCACCACTTTCAAATCCAGTTACAATATTGACTATTGATTTATTTTTATTACTTTTATATAATGCTGGTGAATATAATTATAGTTAGTTCTGTGCTGATCTTTCATGCTCATTCATTTTATATTTAATTTTATATTCAATTTTTTTAATTTGACTTGGGATTGATGATGATGAGTGCCATCACCCCAAGATTCTCCATATCATTACAATATATATATATATATTTCATAGTAAATTAAACAAAATGTTTTTAATAATAATTGTTATATATCATGATAGAACAAAGCTTTTCTAGTAGTTCTTTAGTATTGAATATATTTACATAACTTGTATCAAATGAGAGAATGTTATCCATTATCAATATTACTTTTTTTTTTTTTTACTAATCTTTGATACTAAAACACCATCATCACAAATTTTTGAACAAATACAGAATAAGTTTTATTTACAAAAATAATTAACATTAAATCTGGGCTGAAAAATTAATCAGTATTAATATCTAGTCATTTTCCTTTTATTATTTTAGCATGAAATCTTGAAGACATATATTCAAAAATAGTAAACAAAATACAATAAATAAATAATATATATATGTACTTATGTTTAGTAAATACCTGTAAATTTACGATCCAATTAATGTAATGACTATATTTTTTCAGCTTTATTGCATTTCTTCATATATTACTTTTATGACAATATACACCATTTGATTTTTCCATAATGCAAAGTGAAGTTATCATAAAAATTATGTATTAAACCAAGATTTGCAAAAATTCCAATATGGCTGTCATGAAATATAAATATTAATGTATATGCCATTAAAGAGAACAAAACATTCTTCCTCAGGTTATGAAATAGCACTCTCTTAGCTTAAGAGGTAATGGTTTGCTCTCTCATTTAAATATTAAATAGTAATTCATCATCATCATCATCATCATCAACCATTATCAATCCACTGCAGGATGAAGGTCTCTCCAAGTTCAATCCATCTTTTCCTATCTTTAGCTTCTCTTCTCCACATTACCCCTTATTATTTACAGCATTTTATATTTTAAATAGGTATATAGTTTATTCTTTTAAAAAATGTTGAAGAAAAATGTAGATAAGAGAGGGAAATTTAAATTACAGTCTTTTATATTCATTTAATTTGGTATACTTATAAGATGTCAGATTTAATGGTATTGCATTTATATTGGCATAATATTTTTGCAAACAACTTTCTACTTACAGTCATTTTTGGGGATTTATCAGTCCTATGGAGATTTTTGTTCTTTAATTAAATTAGTCATGAAATCTTCATTGTAGCAGATCAGAAATTCATTTTTGAATTGGAAAATAAGACAGTTTAAAATGTTTTTAAAAGTTGATATTGAATGACTCATATGTTTTCTAAAATAAATTGAACAACTAAAAGGGAAAAGAGAAGAATAAAAGGTTAAAGTCGGCAATTCAAAATGAAGGAAAATGAAACCATATCAAATAAAATATATCCCAAAGATCTACACAGCAACTGTGTCAATGGCAAAGAGATAAAGAGACTGAAGATTAAAAGATAATATGATCAGCCTGGTCAATTAAATTTAAAACTATATGTTAGTATGTCATAACTGCTAATGTAATAACATAATTATAATAAATTATTTTGAAAAAAAAAAAAACGATCTCTCAATACAGATAAATATGCCTAAAACAGGTAGAAATAAAAACATTGATCATTGTTAATGGTTACCATTCTTTTGAAAAATATTAGTTTAGCCTTTTAGCACTAGTATGAGCCAATATATTGCATTTATTTTTATTATACGGTCCATTTACAGTTGAATCTTTTACATTACTGTTTAGAAACCCTAATTCATAGAAACAATTATTAAATATTATGACCTCAAAAGATATGTACGATACTAAAAAGTTTTGAATGGGAAAGGAAGATGTTTTTTTATAAAATCATTGCTGTGACTGTTGAATAATAATATTCAATACTATATGACTATTGAATAATAATATTTAATATTCATATATTATTCTCAAATTGCATTAACATCTGAGTGACTTTGTAGCAATATTAAATTATAAAATCAGCTTATTTTCTTTTACAGTTAAATAAAAAGCAGTTTAAATGCAATATATATTTTCTTAGAAATAAAATTATAATAAATATTTTTGATTATAAACCTTTATCTGACGCTGTGCTACCAGGTTCACTGAAGTTTGTTTTTTAATTTAACTTGGAAAACTAGCAACTCTAATAAAATTTGTATATCAAAGTTTGAATTTACTTTAGTTGTGATAATTGTTTTGTAAATAACAGTACGACTCTATTGGGGTTTTTTTTTTTATTAAATAAATTATGGTCAGGAGATTAATTTCTTATTAATTTTTTTTTTCATAATTCTCTATGGCTATAGTGATTTCTTTTATATATAATGAAAAAAAGAAGAAATTTGAATAAAGTTTTGATTAACTTTTTTCATGGAGGCGTTAAAATGATTTAATGAGTTTTGTCAAGTAATTATTAATCAAAAGTAACTGATAGCGTAATTAATTTACGTCTACTTGGCAAAAATTGGTTGGTTGACATTAATGCAAAAATTTTTAAAAAAAAAAAGCACTTAAGTTACATTTGACATATTAATTACCTAAAAAGAATATATATATAGTATATAAAATCAAATTTTATTCAATTCTATAGACTTATAATATGGATTTTAAAATTCCATATGAAATTTTATAATCAGTGAACTATATTAATATGCTTAACTTCACAATAAATAATATTCTTAATTTTTTAAAAAAAAAAAACTTTATTAAAGTATAATAATAGAAATAATGAGCCGTGCTTGTGTAACAAAATATTACAGAAATTGTTAAGAAAGTGTTTGTTTGTATAAATATTATATCATATAAAATTAGTGTTAAAGGAAAAACATTGAATATATATTTTTCCAAGTTTTTATTTTATCAATTTATATTTCACCGTAGATTAATCATATCGCAAACATCCATCAACCCAGAATTTAGATATACCCCTCTTATTACGGATGCACTTATTTTGAAGTATCCACTACATTTTTTCAAGTGAGAAAGACAAACATAAACACATGTTGTAACTTTGTATTCACATTTTAAATATACTTAAACGTTTGGGTCAGAATTAATATATTCAGGGCCAAACAGTCAGTTGGCAACTGAATAATTATATTTATTTAATAATGAAAAACAAAAAAATGTTTAAATAACTTCAAGAGTTTATTTGCTCTGAATAATAATAATTTATTCCCCATCTATCACCAACCACCAACTGCTAAACATATGTAGTTCTACTCAGAATTGACTTTGTGCTTTGTATAGCACCCATAACTTAATTTCATACAACATAGACAATACGTTATCTTCCTATTGTACTGCCAGATTAATAAATACAAGAATAATAGTCAAAATTAATTTAGTGACTATATAACTATCTAATATGTCATCAGGTTTTACAATCTTAAGCTATATCTATCTATGTATGAAATTATGTTTTATATTGAACTGTTTTTTAAAGAATTTAATGATTAAACTTGATGTCCATCTCTGTATCCAAAACTAGTAGCAGTGTTTGTAAAAAACATATCTTGCAACGTGATTAATGTAAGCCTTAAAATCAACCCATATAAAAACCTGTGCAACATGATTACACCTGTAATCATTATCATCATTATAATAATAATAATAATTATTATTATTGGTATTAGTAAGATATTAGTAGTTCAACATACTGATTTGCTAGTTGAGTATCACTTAGATTTCTTCAAAGTTTACATCTCCTTAGAGATTAACATATATAAAGTTTATTTCTGTAATTTATAACTCTACAATTCTGTAACTTTATTTTTGATGCACCTTAAAGCTCACATACATTATATCAGACATAGTTCAATCAATTTTTTTACTAGAGCTCTTTTTTATTAATTCCAGAACAACTTCACTTTACTAGTTTAACTTTCCACTAGTTTACTTTTGTTCTTCTTCCTCCATTATTCTGACTTCCTTAGACACACTGCTTAATACTTCTGCAGATTTTTTTTTTACTAGTTTGGCTATTTTACATAAAGTAACTTTTCTTTACATGCAAATTAACCTGTTGCATTTTTCAATAGGTTTTTTTTATCTGCATAATTATTTTAATTTATTTCTGGAGTATTCAATCATTTACATTAAAAGCTTGTACACATATACCTTTATTTATTCTTTAATAAAATAAGCTAAATATGTGTGTACAGCATTCTTCCCTCTATTCTAGAAATATGCAGAATTTTAATCCTCACTCTTATAGTTTTGCTTTATACGCTATTTTATTTACAGCATAGTCTTGTAGCTTCATTGATTTCTTCCATTCTCAGATAGGCCTTATTGTCATTCTATTTTCTTCCTCTGGCTCTGTAGGCATTTTTTTCAGTTTCATCAGAAATATCAGTATTTCTTTCTCTGAGTTAGAAATAACCATTACATCTTTTTATGATTCTGTTTTTCATTATTTGATATGGTTAATATATGATGTTTAAATATTCTACCATTCTAACCTTATCTCAGATATTTGCTCAGATATAAATTTTAATACATATATATCTTTTAACTTGCACACACATGAATTTCAAGCCTTTTGATCTGCTCCTTTTTCTGACTTACTATTCAATGATAAATCAACTTGAGACAGCTGCCAGTTTTTATTGCAGACCTTTAACAAATGGCCTGCCAATCCACAGCTAAAGCAGTTGTACTTTTTGAAGTAACATGTTTTTTTAATATGACCTTTCTTTCCATAGCAATGGCAATTCATTTTTACTGTAATCTGTTTACACACTTATTGCATAAGATTTAAAAACTTCTTCCTAGCATTGGGTTATTTTGTTCAGCCACATATAATGATAATTGTTTTATATAGCTATTTACTTGTACAGGCACTGTGATGATTCCTTTAATTTTTATGAGGTTTCCTTTTTCATCTGACACAATCATCATAGACTTTTTCAACTTGTCATTTATGTTTGCCTTTTTACAAATCAAATTCCAATCTTTCCATGATATTAATGATATGTCTACCCCACTATCAATTTCCATTTGTATATTGTGATAAAAGATTTTAATATTTAATTTCAGTGTATCATCAGTATCTTTCAATTTATTTATAAATGTCAATTTTTTAGACACTTCTCCCCTCAATATATTCTTTCCTTGTAAATCCTATTTTGTCATTCATCACATTCATAACTTTGATAAATGACCTTTAAGACCACAATTAAAACAACTTTTAGTTCTAAATCTGCAGTTAAGTTTCAAATGTCCTGTTTTTGTCACAACAATAACAAGTGGATGGGGATTCTTTATAAACTTATTGCTTATCTCTTTTGGTTTTGCCACTTTTATTCTAATTTCTGAAGAATTTCACTCTGGTGTATTTTCAAAAGTTTGCATATAGACTCCCGTGACCATTCAATAGCAATTTGTACAATAATTCCTACTTATTTAGTAATATTCCTCTAAGTTTTATATCTCTTATTTCCTATAGTGACTGATCTAGCAGCATTTCATTGATAAAATTTTTGAATTCACAACTCTTTGCCAACATTTGTAGGACCAAATCAAATTCATGGATGTTTTCACTTTGCAACTGTATCTGCCCTCAAAAACAAAGATGCAAATTTCATTATAGGTTTGAAATATGCATTTAGTTTTATAAGTAACTCTTCATAGGGTATTTTGTCAGATGACTTGGGATCACATAATTGGCTGCATTCAAGACATCTATTCTAGACATCCATAATATCTTTGCTACTTTAAGTTTATCATCTGTTATCCCATTTATAAGCATATACTTTTCCATATGATTTGTATATATTTGCCATTAACCCAGAATTTGTATATCAAACATTGTCATATTGTTTTGCATTTTCAATTCACTGCACCACTAAATTGAATATCTCCAACTAATATTTCTCAGTTTCACAGGTTGACTGTTGATGTATGCCAAATAGTATATTAGACCTCACAGGTAAAACTGTTGAAGTGTGCCAGATAATATATTCAGGGTCAAGCAGTCAATTGGTAGCTGGATAATTATATTTGTTAAATAATAAAAAACAACAAATGTTTAAATAAAACTTCAAGAGTTTATTTACTCTAAGCAATAATAATAATTGGTATTAGTAAGATATTAGTAGTTCAACTTGCTGATTTTCTAGGTGAGTATAAGATCACTTAGATCTCTTCAAAGTTCATATCTCCTTAGATATTAACATATATAAAGTCTCTTTTATTTCTGTAGTTTATACTCTACAATTCTGTAACTTTATTTTTGTAAATACCTTACTGCTCACACACATTATATCAGAGACAGTCCAAATAAATTCTTGATTAGAGCTCTTCTTTATTAATTCCAGAAAAACTTCACTTTACTAGTTTATCGTTTCATTAGTTTACTTTTGTTCTTCTATCTCCATTACTCTGACATATTAGACACACTTTCTGCAGACTTTTTATCAGCTTTGCTAATTTGCATAAAGAAACTTTTCATTACATTCAAGTTAGCCTGCTGCACTTTCCAGTAGTTTTCTTTTTCTGCATAATTATTTATTTAATTTATTTTTGGAGTATTTAATCATTTACATTAAAACCTTGTATCCACACAATTTTATTTATTCTTTAATAAAATAAACTAAATATGTGTGTGAATACAGCAAAAACCAAATCTCTTATATTATGTTTATTTATTTTAGGTTCAAATTCAAAGTTTTGGTGAAGTTTTTATTTCTCTGGCAAAAGAAATTGTGTGTGTGTGTTAATGATGTTATTGCAAATCTATAATTATTTGTTTAATGACATCTACATAGAAATTTAAATAATGTATTCACTAATCAGTTTATAGGATCTAAAATACTCAACATCAAATAAATGTTTCCATAGATGAGTTAACAGTTAACTTCAGTTACATTTACTTATCTTTTTGAATATTAAAGTAAAAACCCTATCAACTGGTTATATTTTATATAATTTTTACATATATTTATGTTTATTATGACTGCAGTGTTACATATATAGATGCTATTTTAGTTTGTCAAGTGGCTTTAAAAAATTTAATATCAGTGGTAGATTTTTAATACTAGCTAGATTTATATAAATGCTTAAAGAGAAGCATTGTATAACAACAATCCATGATTCTATAAATTTTATTTAAAATCTTAGTATTTCAAAGATTTATATTACTACTTTTGATAAAAACTATTGATAAAGGGATCTAGTATTATTATGCTATTTGATACAAAAATTTATAAAACTAAGCTCAGCCATGCATTATTGCTTCATTAGCAATTAGCCCTTCAATTATTTTATTGAATATGTTAATAATTTCCTCTACTATCTTAAAATTTACTTTTATTAAGAAGCATTGCAGCTTTAGATTGAAAATTTTTAAATTCGACAGCAAAACAATTCTAATCTTTGGATTTTCCACTGCCTGCATCCAAATTCATTGATGATAAGAGAATATATAGTATTGCTTTTCCCAATCATATATTCTGGCATGTTTCACTACCACAAATAATTTCAATGGGATGTTTTTTTAAAACTGAAATAAAGTGATAGACGATCTATTAGTGTCACCATATGATTCTGCCTTTCAGATGTGTCTATTGTTGTTGTTTTGTTTAAAATTAAAGTGAGGCATTTTAAATATTCATTAATACAAAATATAAAGCATTTTGCATAGATCCTTTTTCAATATTAATTAAGTCTGCAATTTTATTAATCTGTCTTTGAAAGTAATCTATTAAATGCAGGTGTGTGCACAACAGAACATATTAATTAATAATTTACCATCTTTCATATAAAAATTTTATTTACCTTAAATTTTTATATGTATTTTTTCTGTTATTTTATGTTGAGTTTTCATGAAAATAGTAGAGATGTAAATTATTTAAATTGAAAAAAAAAAAAAACCAATTTAACAAAATCAAAGGTCAAGCCAGATTTAGATAAGAGATTGTCTAAGGTGATAATTGACATGCATGAAATATACCTTCAATGAAGATTTTTTTTTTCTTATATTTATTTAATTTTAGGATTATTTTAAAACGTAAACTAAATATTGTTAGTCACTCAGGAGATCATATGACTTTTTTTTTTTCTAAAAAAAGGGATTTATTGAGACATTTGAAAAAAAAATTTACAGAGATTTCAAATTATTAAAGTTCTGATTTTAAACCGGTATGCAAAACTAACAGGCGTGTGACTGTAGTTGAGGTGCCGGTTACATACATGCAAAATCAACTTTGGACCATGATTCCTTGTGTAGCCAGTCAGGTGTTAGTAAGCGATCTCTGATACAAATACTCTTCAATAGTCCTATGAAAGTTTCAGTAACATTGGAGTTTGCTTGACCAAAAATATATTTACATCTGGTAAGCCAGACGGCAAAAGAGAGAAAAATGGAAATTCTGATAATTGAGTAAATGCTGGTCTTGATGGCGTTTTGGATGGAGAGAGTGTCTCTATAGTCGAGAGACACTCTTTCACTAATGAAAGATCTGAGTGGACTGAGGAAAGAACAGATGTGAAATAGGTGAGGGATGGTTTCATCCGCTGTTGAACATACTGTTGAGCACTAAAAGTAACAGATTGAGTTTTGATTCAAAAAAATATAACTCTTGAGTTCTTGTACTAAATTGTATAGAATACTATGATCTATTATCACTAAATTCAGATAAGAAAATCTTTGTTCGTAATGAGAAACTTCTAATTTGTTAGAAAGATTTCTTATTAGCCATTTTTTTTTCTACTGTTCAGGAATTTTATATTTTAGAATTTAATTTTGAAAATTAGAAAAAATTTAAATTATGTACTTATCTATATCTTTATATATATATGCGAACCCGGGCCAGCTGTTCGGAGGGCAGCCATGCTAACCGCTAGGCCACCAACGCTTGACTACTTACTTATATCTTGATTTAATGATAACGTGACTAACCATTCATATATTAAAACTTTTGGATTATTTTCATATCTCTTCCCTCCCCACTTCTTGCATATTTTCATTCTGCTGCTGATCTATTGGGTCACTATCAAAACTCGATTTTAAATCTTTCAGAAACCACAGCGGTAAACTTTGATGTTCCAATATGGCAATCATTTCATAATTATCATTTATCAAATAATCATTTTTTAGGAATTTAAATTATTTTATGTTTTTTACTATATATATTTTTAATTATCTGTGCTTGTTAATTGATCATCTCAATAAAAACAAACAAATGTATATATAGCTCTCAGTTATATGATCTTCAAGCACCCAAATGACAATATTTTCATTCAACTGGCTAAAATTTATATAGATATAAAATACTAATATAAAATAAAAAAGTAATAAGCAGACATTATTACCATATAAATACATTTTAAGTTAAATGCCATTGGTCATCAAGTAAAGATCTTTTAATAAAATCATGTGAATATGTCAAATTTCCTTTGCACATTTATGCAAACATTATGGATAATGTACAACATTTCTATTTTTTTTAGTTACTACGTTCTTGGCAAATAATGTTTGAGCAGCTGTTATTAGTGTCATTATTCATATAGTATATGAACACAGATGGGCTGCCATCAAAATGCATTAGCCATTGTGGAGAATTTATTTGTTTTTTACCTCTGAGTTTAAGATTTAAAAACAGCATGGTTTTTTTCCTCAGTTGCCCAATAGTTCTTAACTGATATATTAGTTTAGTTTTCTTCAAGGCAGAATGAAGGTGTGTGTGAATGAACTTTTTTTCTGATATTTACAATCATGACAGACAAAACTAAATCAATTCCCAGAAGGCTGTAAAGTTGTCATCCAAGACAGTGGTTGATGGAAGAAGGTGAAGAGTGCTAAAAGTCTCCTGATTACCAGGCTGCCATTTGATAAGTACCTTTTATTTAGATACTTATAACTGAAGGTCACTTTCAAGTGAAGAAAGTTTGCAAGTCTTGGAAGAACTTTCAGATATTAAATGGGATGTTATTGGACTTTGTGAATTTTAGAAAAAAAGATGAAGAGACAATTGAATTTAAAAAGCCAGCATGTATTGTATTACAAAGGAACAAACATTAGAAATACAAGTGGAGTAGGATTCATAAATAAAAGAACAACATTGTGGAGATTGATGATGTATCAAATAGAATGGCAAGACTAAATGAAGAATTTTAGAGACTTTTTATATTGATATACAAAAGGCTTTTGATCAAACCAAACAACATTTCAAAATTATTATTTGAGACTTTAATGATACAATTGGGAAACAATTGAAATTATGAAAGTGCTGTGTAGATAAATTTATTTATGATGATAGAAATGAAAGAGGATGATAGACTTGTGGGATTTGCAGAAAAAGAAAAATTTATATTATGAACTCTTCTTTTTTTTTGAGAAAAATGCTAAATGGAAATAGACATGGAAGCATCCAAATGAAGATATAGCAGAATTGGATTATATTTTGACTAGCAGAAAATATATATTTCAAGACTGTAATGTTCTTAATAAATTTAACACAGGAAGTGATTATTGATTAGTGATATGTAAGATACATGTTAATACAAAACTAGAGAGACAAAAATTATAAAAAAAAACAACAGTAAATCATTTTCAAATATTAATAGATTTTGAACTGTGACAAAGATAGCTGGTACTAAAAAGCATCAATTGGCCAATAAATTTTCTGCTGAGATGACAATCTATGAAGAAAAGAAGGAATAAGAAAATATATAAAAATGTTGTATAAAGAAGGATTGAATATCTAGAATTTTGTAAATGGCATGAAAAAGAGTTGAAAACAATATAAGAAGGCATAATTGTAAATTAGTAAGGAAACTATAGAAGAGATTAAAATTCTCAAGTATGTAAAACAACATCTTGGTATTGGTAGAAAACTTATTTCTGCAATAAGAAAAAAAGATAAGCTATTACTAAAAAAAGAGATGACATCATGAAATGTGTAGAAAAGTTTTACACAAACTACATACTATAACTACTACTCTTTTTAATTGTCCAACATTTTAAATAAAAAAGAAATGAATTAAATTTATGAAGAAAAAAAATATCTAAGTAATGATGAAATTATAATCATTTTTTAAAAAGAAACAGGTGAAGAAATATATAGGGTATATGAGCACAGACTTTCACATGACCCACTGCTCACCACTCTATCTCATATTACTGATACACTTGGACACATATATTTTGATTAAGTTATATACCAAATATCTAAATAACAAAAATGTACCAGATGATTGGAAGAATTCAGTATTAATATTTAAAAAAGATGATTAATTAGATATTAAAATTACAGACATATCAGACTTTTATTAGTTCTATATAAAAATTTTACCAAGATAATTACAATTCAACTACAGTGAACTTTGGATTTTAATCACTCAAAAGAACAAGCTGGATTTAAAAGTGGTTTTAGTACAGTGGATCATATCCAAGTATTGAGAGAAGTTATAGAAAGGACAATGAATATGGGTTGTCATTATGCTTTAAATTTGTAGATTATGAAAAGGCATTTAATTCTATAAATATTTCTTCAGTGATTAAAATATTAGATCGAGATATAAATCCAGGATATTGTCATTTTCTGAACAATATTTATAAAAATGGAACAGCAATAATTAGATTACATAATGATATTAAGAAGATTAATATTTAAAGGGTATACAACAAGGTGACTCCACCTTTTCAGAACATTTTACAACAGTTTTGCAAAAAGTATTTGTGGATTAACATGAGAAGCTAATGGATTAAAATGAGAAGCTAATGGATTAAAAGTAAATGGAGATTATTTAAGTCATTTAAATTTTGCAGATGATGTAATTGTTTTTGCAAATAATGTTTTAGAGCTTTAGGAAATGTTGCAAGAGTTATCAAATGAAATAAAAAGTAGAGCTAAAGATAAATGTTAAAAAGATTAAAGTAATTGTTCAATTAATTTTCTCAAAAGAAGAAAATAAACGCTGATAATGATAAATTAAAAGAAATTAACAACCACAAATACCTTGGTCAGATTTTAATACAGATGAAAACATAATGGGTGAAATTAATCATAGAATTAAACTTGGTTGAAATACTTTTGGTAGAAATAATTTAATATTAAAAAAAATATATTCCTATATTTTTGAAAAGGAAGGTTTTTAATAAAGCTGTTTTATCAGTTTTTACTTATGGATATGAGATTTGGACACTTAATGGAAGAACAATACAGACTTCAAACCACTCATTGAAGTATGGAGAGATGCAAGTTGGAGTAATAAAAAGAGATTGAAAACAAAATACATGGGTAAGAAAAGAAACACGTGATGGGGATATCATTGAAAGTATTAAGAGACTAAAGTGGAGTTAGGCTGGATATATTACTAGAAGAGATGATAATAGATTGGCAGTTGAAATTTTAAACTGAATTCCAAGAGATTGTAAAAGACCTAGAAAAACCACAAGTGAAATGGATGAATGAAATGAAGTATGCTGAGGTGATATAAAGAAGAGAGGCTAATGATTGGAGATGATGGATTGACATCAATGCCATTAATAGAAGAGAGGCATGTTTTGCTCTCTCTAAACAATGGACTAATTAAAAATTCAAACGCATTTGCATAATCATAACAATCGTTAGTTACAAAGCTATGAGTATGAGATTCAAACATGAAATCTCAAAAGCGCTAAGCAAATCTATTATAAATTAGAGTAAAATTATAGCTTTACTATTTAATGCGAAAAAAAAAAAAAGTCGCATATTTATAATTACAATTTTACTAGTGAAGAGAAAAACAATTTATGACATAAAATTGTAATTTGTGTTTTTATCAATATTTTACATAGTAATCTAATCTTTATAGATACAATAAATAACTCCATACTTCCCCATTCTTTTTAAATTCATATAATAAAAGACAAATGATTCCTAAGATACATTTCATGCTAAACCAGCCTCATCAGTTGGCTCAGGTCACCATCTGTCATATATATCTTTATTATATGCAAAGTATTTATCTAGAGTAAATTGTTACATTTTCATTTACCATTGTCAAACTCCCTCCACTCACAACTTTGACGCCATCCACCTCAGATAAATCTGGGCCAACTGATGAGTGCTGGTTCAGCACAAAATGTATCTTGGGGGTCATTTGTCTTTTATTATATTTTTATTTATATGAATTTAAAAAGAATGGGGAAGTATGGAGGTATTTATTGTATGTATAAAGATGTTACATATGGGACAGAGAAAGGTCAATAACTCCGTGTGTATACATTTTTAAAAAAAATCAGATATATTAATCTTTAACTGAGGTTTAAAGTTTATATCTGTGCTACAGATAATCTCTAGTTTCGAAAATGATTAGTAATAATCATTAGTGTATTTATCTGAGATGGATGGCGTCAAAGTTGTGAGTGGAAGGAGTTTGACAATGGTAAATGAAAATGTAACAATTTAATCTAATCTTGTAAATATATTTGTTCAAAATTCACTGAAATAAATAGAGTAAGAAAAGGAAGTTAATACTTTATAGCATAAACTGTATATATTTTTTTATCGTCTGCAATTTTATCTTTAGACATCAACAATTCTATTTAAATTACATGGTGCTTTAAAGATGATATTGAATTCTTTTGTACATAATTCATATATATAAAATTCATTTCTGGCACATATGCTATGAAGATCCAGGTCTTATTTTTCATTTTAGGGTTGAGCACTATGTACTTTAAACAGAATTATTAATAATTTTAAATATAAAAAGCATTAACAATTTGTGCTATTAAATTCCTCTAATTTTCATTACCACTCTATTTATTTTGTTGAATCCTAGTCAAATATATTTATACAATCAGATTAACATATGCAATTATATAGATGATTAAAAATGAACATAAATTTATTTTATTAACTTATGAAAAAATTAATAGCCATGCTAGTAATATTTCAAATGGCAAAATTTTTGTGTCAGGAATGGCATTGAAAGAAAATAAAAAGGTGTGACCCATTAGCCATTACAAAATATATAATTAATTAATGTGCTAATAGCATTCAAATAAGTGCATTTTGATATATAAACGTGATTTCTTTGAAGTAACCACATATAATTCATATGCTGCAGTTATAATGTATGTTTGAAAACAGTAGAAATGAACTCGTGTTGAATGTTTTTTTGTTTTATTTAGAAATGTTTTATTGTATATAAGATTAGAAAAACTATATTTATTATATATTTTTAAATTTTATCAATGGATCTTTCATCTTAACTCCACCATATCACAACCCTCCACGAACACAAAAACTAAGACTATCTCTTTCACTATGCATGAATTTTGCAAACGTCTTTCTCTCTTTAGATGAGCTAGAGGTACCACACACTTAAATCTCCTACCTATGTCGTCAGCTCAATACTTTCACTATATTGCTCTCAAACAAGTTAAGGACTGGTTTCTGTGCACACTTTTAACATTTCATGTAAAGAATAAACAATCATTAAACTGTGTGTGTATATATATATTAAAAATACAATTTCTTATATTTCACAAAAACTTACCTAGGTGTAGAATGCTTTGAAAATAATGTTTTCGTTGTTTCAAGACTTTTAGGACTATTTTTTCACTTAATGATGATATATTTCTGAGATTATAAATACAGCATTTTCTTTTTTTTGCTTTCTATTTTATAATATAAGAAATAATTAATTGTAGCTTTGCCCCTACGAATGCCTTATTTTTCACTTAATATTGGTTAAAGTTATATTATAGTTCAAATATTTTTCAAGATTAGTACACTAGCATTATTTATTGATCTGAAACTTTATCCCCCTGATAAGAATAATTAGGCCATCTAAGAAAAATTTTGATCTTACTTAAAAAGTTATTTGAAAAAAAAAAATCCCAAGATTCATTCTACTCCTAAATTCCACATAGTCATCAAAAACTAGTATATGAAATACTATAGAGTGGAATCTTTTAATAAAATAATATTAAAGGCATTCTGACATTGTTTTTGAATATTATTCTTCAAGACTCAGTGTCTACAGATAACTTAATTTAGTGATAGAATACAATTATCTAATACTATAGTTTAATTTTTTTATATTTTAAGTAATGCCTTTTAATAATTTCTCAACTTAAGCGACCAACAAACTACTCTACTGTTGGCACACATCTTATAGCAGCATTGTAGCTTCATCATAACTGTCCAGACTGAAGATTTTTTTATTCAATCAAAATTTGACCCAAAATCTCCCATCTCCCAATTAATCACTATAACAGAGACAAATCCTGATAAAATTATACTAAATGATTCATTGTATAACGTTGAGAAGGGCAGAAGCAATCCAGCTGTTGAAGAGAATAGTGAGAAGTTTTTAGTTTAAAATAAGATTGTCACTATTTATTAAAATGGATTTGAAAAAAACATGTGCTAAGTTTTAACTTGAAGCTAAATATCACCAAACTTCACTGTATAGCCTGTTCACTAGAAGAAAATGTAGAAGATTTCTAAAAAAGAACAATTTTGACCATTTGTTTTTTTTCTGAGCTTAATTTGTCATTAGCTTTTTTATGATTTATGATGAAAAAAATTTTTTGTTATATCAAGTTTTTCATTAAGAAATTGAAAAGATATTTTTAAGATTCCATAGCAGCAAATAAAACATTTGTTGCTGATTTCAATGGTCTGTAAAGCAAATGTATTAATGCTTTTTTTTTTAGATATATATCTTATTTACAGACTTGCCTTATACATAAACTAATTATAAAACATAAGGTATAGGATCTATTAGTATATATTTTTTCCACTTATTCTATTATTTCTTTTAATAAAAACTTAATATTTGAAATATTGGCATCAGCTTGGGATTTGGGCATTTTATCATCAGATTTTTAATGGTATGGATGTCTGAAGAGTTGGAGGCTGGAGTAGATTGGAGACTGTCCATTAAAGTGTGAGTGTTTGCTATCTTAATATAAACTGAGCACTTATTATATATGTACATGGGAGATGATAATCTGGACCAACTGATGAGTGCTGGTTCAGCATGAAATATGTATATCGGTGATTATTTACCTTTTCTACATGTGTGTCAGTAGTATGAGATAGTATGGGTAGTTGAAAGTTGCTTGAAGGTCTGAGTTCAAATCCCTTATATTTTAATAAAAACTTTGAAATTTAGAGAGATATTTTAAATAATCTTAAGAATAGTTGGTTTTATAATAAACACTTATTTTTTATTTTCTGTATTACAGTTTTGCTGTTTTTTAAGCAATATACATATATATTGTAACACACCGTGGAGTTAAGAGGGTCATATCTGAAGTGAGGTTCACCAATACATGATCATCAACAACCCATAGTTGGGTCACCACTTGTAACACTATGGAAAATCAAGGTTTAAACCATCAGGGATCTGAGGAATTGTTTGTTTATCCTTAAATAAAATGTATATACATATTAAATTTAATATCAAAAGGATGAGCATGATAGATCACTCTGAGAGATCAGTACAGCTAACTATAAGTTTACCAGCACTACCCAAAAGTAAGAGTCATTCAAAAGCCATGTATTAGCAATCAAAAATAAATCATCAGTCAACCTGGTAACTGGATTAGAAATGGATCTACTATATACCAGGCTAACTATTGAGCCCTTGAGAGCTTGGGGCAATTATTTAATCCTTAATTTGGATGCACAAACATAAGTGATAGTCCAGCTGAATATATAACTATAAAAAGAATAATGCTGGATTATCAAAACATGCTGATCATCAATAATGTTCTTACCACTTAGTACCATTGATGTACTGGCCAACTATAAACTTAATTTCTAATAGAGACTAAACTAAATAAAATATAGTGTATGACTTTTGAAGAATATATTCTTCACACCAATCTAGAATTATCATCATTACCATCATCTGGAAGCCTATACACTAAATATATATGCCCCTTATTCTATATAGCTGTTATGCACAAATCTAGCTCAGGAAGCAAGAACTCAGTAATTTATTACTGTGAGCAAAAAGAAAATAAATAATTAGCTTAGCTTATTATAAATAACCTTAAGCAAACCATGAGTTTCTCCTAATTATAAATAACTAATTTTATTGAGCTCTTTTAAAAAAACTAAATCCTAGAATATAAGATATCATGATATAAGGTCATATTGCAGTTCATAAAACAGCAATTGGATAGAATGGAGAAATTAAGACTTAAAAAAAATTCTTTTTAAAACAATTATTTAATATGTAATTAACAACAAAAAACAAAAAAATAGCATGATATTATGATATTCCAAATATCCATTTCACCAAAAAAAAATACATTTTTACAAAAATTTTACTAACCAACCAATTTTTATTCATGGATTAACTTTAAATTTATTAAGTTCTATTTTTAAAAATAACTAGGAGTTTATTAAACAATTACAAAATCAAAATTAATTAAACAATATGTTCAGAATCGAAGATAACAATCTTTGATTCAGCTTAGCAAGAAAAAAAATTAACTTTTCAACAATTTTTTTCTTTAAAAACTATTTTGAAATAATTTAATTTAGTGAAGTATTTACTATTATCAATTATTATATAAAACAAGAATCAAATTGTTATTATTTTTATGAAATAAAAAAAAATTCTATTAACACAAAAAAATAGTGTGCACATATAAAAAAAAATAATGCCTCTAGCCATGGCTTTCTTGCTTGTGTAGACATTTCCAGTTGCTTCTGGAGTTTCTCCATGAAGGTTTTTAATATGGGTCTGGTTAAATTTATCTTTTCCTGGGTCTGTAGCAATTCCAGGTAAATGAAAAGTATTAAATTTTGTTCATTTGGTTCTCTTGAATTTGTAAATGAGACATGTAGACAGAGATTCATGCTCTTGGTTAAAGGAATATTTCAGACTACTTTAGGGTTTTTTTACCTTTTCTATATTTTCTTCCAGTGAAGATAGGTTACATAGAGGAAGGTGATGCCTAGCTTTTAGTTGAATCTAGCACATGGTTTTCATTGTACAAACCATTTTTAGTGCTAAACTCATAGCATGCTAAAAGCTTGATACAAAAAAATATGTTATTTCATTCAATAGCTTAGTAAAGATTTCTGCTTCTTTCTTCAGCAGCTGGATTAAAACTTCAGTGCTTTCTCTTCAATGGCTAAATTAGAAATTCTTTTTTCTACTATTTTTTCAGTAACAGGATTAATATTTGACTGCTCTCTTCAACAGTTAAGTTGGAATACTTTCTTCTATTTTTACAGCAACAGCATTAAGATTTAACTGCTCTCTTCAACAGTTAAGTTAACAATACTCTCTCCAGATATTTGGGTATTATCACTAATTCCCCCCCTGCATATATTTTTTCTAAAACAATCCTGCCCACAAAACAATTACAATTTGTCTCTTATATGATAATCTTCAAGACAACCAATTAGATAAAATTTTATAAATGCAATTGTTCGCCAATTTTTTTCTTAATCACAGATATTGAAAACAAGTCAAGAACTTAAATTAATATTATAAAATTACTGACATGCCTTTATAAGTCAAAATCAAATTTTGCAAAAAAAAGAAAAAACAAGAATCAATTAATTGCACTGATTTAATTTTTCTTGTTCATTAAAGAGAGATAAAAAAAACTCTGATTAATTAAAAATAAAATTTACAAAGTTATTAAAATCTTATTTTCTTCTTTCGTTTTTTTTAAAAAAAAAATACTCCAAATATATTTAATGTTTAAAAATTTTCATACTATCATATGGGGAATTTATAAATATTGAATTAAATAATGACCCTTTAAAAAATACATCTAAAAAAATTTAAATATTATTTTCCCTCATTAATAAATAAATTGTCTTTTCTCTTCACCAATAAAAATTGTAAGTATAAATATGCTTCATATGTGTTAGTGAAGCTATAATTATAATATAAGGTTTAATATACTAGCTTAGCACATTTGGGATTTCAAATCCCATACTAATTCATAAAGCTATGAGTATGCGATTTGAAATCCCAAAAGCACTAAGCTAGTATATTAAATCTTATATTATAATTATAGCTTCACTAACACATTCGAAAAAATTGCATATTTATAATTATCCCATTAATAATTTGTTATTACTCAAACCTGAGGAACATGCTGCCACCTATCTAATTATTTTTTAGTGCAGTTACGTAACCAACTGGTTACAATATATAGACTTAAATTTTATTATGCAAGTATTTAAAATGGATTATAATCAGAATTCGTTAAACATAAAATAAGTTATAGATGATATGAATTTGAAAAATATTCAAAATACTAATACAAAGTAAAAAAAAAATCAGCTTTAAATAATTGCTAAGTAAAGATTGATCAATAGACTTTTATATAAAAACAATGAAAAAGGCAGTGTTTATCAAGAATTTAGCTGGTGGTGAGGATTTGATGTTTTTTATCTTTGTTTTAACTTCTAGTGAATAACATCTAAATACATATTTGCCAACAACCTTAAGTTTATTGAAAAAATTTCTGAATTTATTTGATGTTGACTCAATTCCAGTTGTAAGCATGGCAGGTGGCTACATTTTTATTACATCATGATTTCAAATATCAAATTTGTAATAATATGCATTTGCTAGTGAATGCAAATAGTTGTAGAATTACAATTTGAAAATACAAATATATTACATTTTCTATCCCTGAAGATTATTAACCATCACTGAAAACTAGTTAAGTAGAGGACTGATCAGATAATAATTTTGTTATCAAGGGATAGTTTTATACAATGCATTCGTGAGAAGTGACTGTAATATTTAACTACATTCAGAAATAGTTGGACTCATAAGTTTTGACACATTTATAGATGGAATCATACAGAATTTTTTAAACAATATTTTTCATTGCAGAAAATTATTCACATTTTATTATCATTAATTTTACTTGTGTAAAGAACAATAAGGACATCATGAGAATATAATTTTTTCATAGTTTTGTATACAATGAGGGTGAAATTTATTCCTGATCAATTAGTGAAAGTATTAGTTCTTTTTTTTAAATGTAGTTCATCTTATCAATGATGTTACACAAGTGATAACCTGTAACAAGATTAATCATGAATCTTCTGACTAAATGATTTTTAATTGGTACTAGATAATAAAATAGATTTAATTTTTTTTTAAATATAGTGTGGAGTAAAGATGTTTGAAGGTTTATTGAAGTTTGCTGAATTAAGATAGATAACTATTTGATTATAGATTTACAGTTTAGTTCTTTTATCTGCTAAAAAATACTTTTTTCAGCATAGTAAAATTAATTTCATCTATTGCATATAAAAATATTGTATTTTGGCAAGATTTGCAAAGAAGCTTTGGATGGCGTAGGGTTCAGATACAAAAGGCACAAATTGTTTAATTTATAACTAATTACCCATTAATCTTAAGAATGCATTTACTAAAAATGAAAAAAATATTTTTTTTAAAAGCAAGGATGATGAAAAATCAATGTTTATTTAAAAAAACATATAGACATTAGAGATGAGTTGCCATTTAGAAATTGTGAGACTAAACTATAAAATGATTTAGACAAAAGTTGAGTAGAGATTTATCATGTGGTTAGATAAATCAGTCATTCATATTTTTTCGATAAGTTTAATTTTTTGTTATCTCCAAAAATTAAAATGCCTTTCAATTAGATTACATTCTGGATAATTATACAATATGATAATAGAACGATCATAATTTGGTTAGTTATATTTTAATAGTTTCTTTGACTAATCATTATTTTACATGCATACATAATAGTGAGCGAAAATAAAAAAAATTATTTTGATTATAAGCTGACAAATAAATAATATACATATATATAATATTCTGACAAACAGGAAAATGAACTAAAAATAAGCCCATATTATAACAATTGAATTGAAAATTATAATTATAAAATTAATCCAACTGCAGCAAATGAAATAATATATAATGATAAATATGGGATTTATTCAAATTTGCAAAATGTTACACATTATCTTAAAAAATTTAGAAAATTAGTAAATAAAATGACATTTTAAAAAATGAACTATTTATAAAAGCAATAACTATTTTTATAATAAAATTAAAAAAATTATTAACAAACTAATGTTTTATTAGTTATAACATATATAATTTTGTAAAAGTAAGAGTTTACCAGTAAAATACCAGAATGTCTAAAAATGGTATATCTAATTAGATGTTTTTTTAAATTAAACATTAATAAAGTCTACAAACATGATTTTCCATTAAATAACTGGACTAATTAAAGTTTCATTTTTCAGAGCCAGTTGTAAAAATGTTGATGGATAAACGGCTATTAGTATGAACAAAAAACTATGATGAAGTCAGATTTTATCATTTAGATTTTGTCTTTCACACAGATAAAAAACGATTTGATCAAACATTTTAGATAGAGACAATGTATGAGAAAAAAAGAATTGTAAGCATAAAGAAGTTACTTTTTAATGTAGTAATGTTCAAGAATTATCATACTATATATATTTAATAACACGTGTATTGTTCTAAATCACACTTTATATTGTATTTGAAATAAATATTCAGTTCTTTAATACAAAGCAATTTTTTTTCTTTTACATTGGTGAATTTTTGACGTCTTGTAAAACTCTTATTTAATAAATATAATCATTATTAGTATTTCTTAACGTGTTTATAATTAGCAATAAAAATGAAACATATCTGTTGTCCTGAAAAAAACTTTATATGATGAGTATATTAATTACGAAACTCGATGTTTTAGCTACACTTATCTGATAACTGTCTACCACAATTTTTCAGACAGACTCCAAGATAGCAGAGTTTTTGAGTTATTAAGATTATATAAAAGAGCTTACTCAAGAAAAAATAATTTATTTGAAAATTAAGAGACATCCAAGCAAAAAACAATTTGGCATAAACTTATAAATAGAATTTTATTTAAAAATGCCTTAATAAAAAGCACTAGTAATCAATATTTAAAAATATATATTTTCAGGTAAAAAATAACTGCAGATACTTTATCCATGCTAATTAAATCATTTTCATTTTCTGCTCAATTTTTACGTGTTATCTCGAAGTTATTTTTTATGATAATGATAAAAAATATTAAATAAATCTCTGATAGTTTGACAAACTTATAGTTTTAAAAGAAAAATTCCTGGATAAATTTCAAGCTGAGGTAGAGTGGGTCGTGTTGAATTTATTAACTGAATGGAAATGTTTAACTCAACTTATTATTTGATCGTTTGAACATGATTTCTTCTGAGCAACTGTCCATATAATTATTAGTATAATTAAAGATTTTTTTTTCCTTACAAAGTAATCTAGAATGAATGATCACACATATTAAATTTAGATTTTAAGATTATAATGCATTAATTTCATATGTAATCTATCATATATTAAATATGTCAAAATTATTATCTAAGAATATGTAATGTCTCAGTATCCTATCTTATTGTTAAATAGCTATTATATTTGAATTCTCTTTATCTACATCAAAAGTTAGTCAAAATATTTTTGGTATGAAAAATAATGCTGAAAATGATCTTAAATCTATTCAGGTTAAACAATACTCATTACTGTAAATTTAATTATTTCAGATTGAAATACATAATTATTATTTAGTGTGAATATAAGCAAACTTGTGTGTGTGTGCGCGCGCGATTTTATATAAAATCGCAAACCAACTGCCTTTAAATACATAAACTTTCCAAAATTTTTGATCTAATATGAAAAAATTATTAATGCTAAAAATTTCAACAAAAACAATTTGGATTTTATATAATATACATAAACTTGTCTAATAAAGCAAACGTATATATGCATAACATTATCTAATTTTTGTTCATTTTGGAGTTCAAAGAAATTTGTGATAAATGTGGGTGGAATCAAAATGTTCTTCCTACATTTTTTTCTGTGTGAATTAATAAAGCATATAACAAAAATCTAAAAAGAATCTTGAATAATGAAATTAAAGACAAAAAATAATAATATATTCTTTCTAGATATTTAAATTTATAAACTAACGAATAATAATTTTTTTGAAATTCTGGGACAAAAAAATAAACTTATATGAAAAAATTATTAATTAGTTTTACCGCAAAAACTTAATAGTGACATAAAATTGAAATACTTTTGAAGTATATGGTTATTTATATAAAGTAGATATAAAAGATAAAAGAGCTTTTAAGCAGGAACAATATAGAAGCAAGTATTACCATCACCAAGTAGTGAAAGTAAAAAAAAAATTGTGAATTTGTTTTACTTTAAATAAAAATATCTAGATAATTATTTATTTGATGATTAACTGAGTTGGATATCTGAAACAACAATATTAGGTTTTTTTGAAACCTAAAAAAAAAAAAAAAGATTATAAGGAGGTCCCAATTCAAAACCAGGTAATGGGTCATTTATCATGTCATGCATACATAAAGTAAAATATATTAAGTTAAAAGTTATTTTTTATTAATATCAATTATTAATTTAACATGTTTTATTGCTCAGGAAATCATAAGAAGTTTAACCATTGAAAGTCACAGATTGAATATCTTGATCCCAGGAATTTATTAGTGTACTAATATATCCAGGGCTCTAATAAAAGTAATTAAATGACACAAAATAAATTCCAAAAATTATCATAAAACTGAATTCAACAAAAACAGCTTACAAAATATATCCTGCAATTTTAAATAAGGAAACATCCGAATCCATCTTTACATTACTTAGGCAATTTGATTCAATAATTATAATATTTTTGGTATTTACAATCACATCAACTTGGATTTTGCAAAGAGAACTTATATGGCTTATATATATATATATATATATATATATATATATATATATATATATATATATATATATATAAATTGAATGAAAGATATTTGCAATATACAAAGTGTAAACAATAATATGAGAATATATTAGTCAATTCTATTTGGAGACTTTAAACTTGGATGAATGGATTCATTATTATTTGTTCCCTGTAAGGTAAAATTAATTTACGCATTTTATATAACTGAGACAATGCAGAAAATATAATTAATTTGTTAATTGAATAATTATTGCACATTTTATAAAATTGTCTAGAGTTGAATCTAATACCCACACACATACGCGCACACACATATATATATATGCTATGTATATCTATGTAAACAATATGTAATATGTAATGATGAAATGCTATTAAACAAATAATCAAAATAATGGATTAAAAATGCTATTATAAAAATCCAATCAGACTCAAGTGGGATTCAAAATTTGACTTGAATTACTAATCAGCTATGTATCAGGTCCTTATTATTGCTAAATGTTTAAACCATATTTAAAAGCTTTAAATATGTTAATCGGTTGGGCTTTTAAACTGTTTACTGGGAGCATATAACATAGACTGCTTTATTTGTTTAATAACAATTTATTGGCATTATAAGTTAAATTTGTAATTATAGTTATAAGTCAATTATTTTATATAGCGCAATGTTTTTTACAAACTGTAATATTTTAAACAGCATTAAACTGTTGCACATGTGCTTTGGATTTTAACTATAAAATGAATGAATACAAACACTTCAAACACATGATAAAGTCTTTGGAACATTCATTTTATAGTTAAAATCCAAAGCGCATGTGCAACAGTTTAATGCTGTTTAAAATATTACAATTATAGTTATAATAAATTATGCATTAATATAATATAACTTTGCTAATAATTTCTCTTTATTTATTTCTTTTAAAACAACTACAATATTTTCAATATTTCCTGGTACTTTTTCATTTTTTATGGTTTAATTGTATATATTATCTCTTCATTTTAAATATTTAGCATTTCAAAAAATATTGCAAAGATATAGGCAACTTTATTTTCTTGTTCTTTATTACTTTCCTTACAATATTATGTCATATTATAATTTTGGGACTTAAATATTTTCTTCTATAGTTCTTAAAAATTCAAAGTTATATTCTCTAAGATCATCATTAACTCTTCTTCTAACATTCTACAGAATTTTAGATATATAATCTTTTAAATAAATATTTAAAAAATATTTTTATGTTCCTTCTTTTCTTCATAGATCTCTTCTTCTCAATAAAAAATTACCTGGTAAATTGCTCTTTTTTTAAAACTATCTATCTGTGAAGTAATTTTTGAAAGAATATCAGTTTTCTTTTAATTGAATTTATTCATGTATAAGCTATCATCCAAGTAAGTTAACATTTTTGCATTTAACATTGTTTTCTTTTTCATTTAAGTGCAGATTGGGGTAACTTGTGTAAAAGTACTATGAATCAAATGATAATACTTAATCATCACCAGTCATAGTTTGAAATTACTAGCATCTTAAAGTAATCCTACATTTTATTGCTTATTAATTTGTAAGTTATTGAAAATTCTTTGTAATATTGATAAACATGTAAAAAAACTGACAAAACAATATTGAGTTGGAGATGCCATCTTATTTTGAATAAGTTTTTTTTTTCTCTATTTCTTTAGATCTGTCTGTTTTACTTTATATATATATATTAGAGAAAAGATATTAATTTCATTTAGTTATTAAAAAATAAATTAAAACTTAAAGCACTTTAATTATAATATAAAGCATGCATATATATATATTGTAACAGAACAAATTCCGTAGCAGTTTGAATTAATTACTTTTCAAAGCTGCATGAAAAAACAAAGTTTAATCATAATAAAAACTGTTATAAATTGAGTAATAAATGTATAATTGTCATGTGTAGATGTGTGTGTATTAAATGTTATATATTGTAATAGTCAGAATTTGTATGCCTCACTAACTAGTTGCACAATTCAACCACCACATCCGAAGAGCAGCACAACAGGTGGGTTCAGAGACTACAGTGCCATGTTCGAACCTAGTAGATCGATTCCACAACATACTACTATAGAACAATGCACCTGCCATCACAATAGTAAACATATTTTAGGCCACAGGGATCAGGGAGATACAAGAGACTCTAAGTAACTAAACCTATAGTTATTATGATTACTCTGCTCATGTGTAACCTTTATACATATAACTTATTATTGAGGTGATGTACTATGGCTACAAGGCATTAAAGAACAGACATATGGATGCAGGTGTAATTATAACACTATATATTTAATATTAAATTAAAGATCAGTTACATGCTTTGAGTTTGGTAATTTCCAAGACTCATAATGCGAAATTAAATTATATTAATTTGATCTGGCCCTTTGGGTATTAATGAAAGCTAAGAGTTGTTTCATGCCTAAATATTAATAATGTTAGTTACAATGTGAGGCAAAATAGTTAATAAGATTTGCAGCAGTGAATCTACTCACCTTAGCAATAGATTATACACTCAACATTTTATCCATATAATTAATTCTAGGGGCCTGTTATTTGAGAGCAGATAATATGGAAGACTTGGAAAATGTAATCATAAGCATACAATAAGAAAATAATTAAGTAGATGAGAGGTGGTATGTGTAGAAATGTCATGTAATAATTAAAGAGTAAACTATGAGATGATGAAGCCATAGGGGAAATATAAAACTCATGGACAGGCTTTGTACCTGGGACCCTATGATACCAGTCATATAAGCAAATTCAAGTGTACAGGAACATCTGCCACTGTTACTATCTGACTGCATGATGGACTCGGCTATCCATGGGAGTACTTCTAAATATACCCTACTATATGGGAGCAGAATGATATTTTTATGCATAAGTATCCAGTAATATCCATGGCTTTGAAAGAGAATATGGCATTAGTAAGCTATAACACCGATTGCTTATAGAACGTAGTTTTATATATATTTAAAACTTGCTTTAAAATGATGATTCATTTCCAAGGCCCACATTTACGAGTTATTTTACTTGCAAGCTCTCGAATAATCTGATATTGGTTTGTTAGCATAAATAAATTAAATGTAAACCAATTAATAAAGAAAAAAAAAGGGAAGATTAAAATTTTATCTTATTATTATTGCTAATTTGATAAATTTGCCCGCAACAAATCATGGTACACTCACATTCTCAACTAATGTTAAATGTCAGGTGCATCTCTATAGTCATGGCAATTTATTTTAAATATGTAACAATAATGGAAAGCATAGTAATATGACATCATGAGATGCATCCATTAAATAGATTATATAATAATAAGGACAGATAATTCCTGAGCTGGCAGCTTATTAGTGCAAAATGAAATAATAATAATAATAATAATAATAATAATAATAATAATAATAATAATAATAATAATAATAATAATAATAATTATTATTATTATTATTATTATATTGATGACTTCGCTCATTTTGGTGAAGATTACGAATTATAACATTTAATAAAACTAGCAAGCCAGGTCAGAAATTATCTAGGCATGAATATCAGTTACATAAATAAATAAGAATAGGAAAATAGATACATAAAGCAAAAGGGAAAGATCAGATGTTAATTAAATATTTTAAATAGTTACATACTCTTAATATATTTTAATATAGTTTTAGCAGGGTTTACATAATGGGAAGAAAAATGATAAAAAAAATATAGATTGTATATACGAGCTATAGCTTTAGATTAAGGAGTGAAAGTTTTTGAAGATTTTGGGTACCAGTTATCTTTGGAATTCAGTTGAACATGCACATTGATGAGTTATCTTTTACAGACCATTTCATAATAAGTAGGAGTTTTCTCCAACAGTTCATTTCAAGATTTTGTTTAATGGCAGCATTTCAATCAGGCAGCAGCATATAGATTTTAGTAAGTATCAGTTCATTGTAGAGCAAGTAGAATCTTCAGCATACTAGACCATTCCTCCAGAGAAGAACAGCACATGCCTTTACTCCTCAATCACGGTAACATATAATATATAAGCTTCAGAATAGGAACGCTTCTTAAAAACAATATATGATTCAGAACAGCAATGCTTCTATTACATAAGATTCAGAATGCTTCTACTACATAATATTAAGAACCAAAAATTAAGTAATTTCCCTCTTTTATACTTTTCTTTCATATCTTGCAGACCCATCTGACATTATGTAGTCAGAATCTCTCAGGTACGCTAATACAATACCCCCAGGTAAATTGATACATTAGCAGCACATGTTAAATTTGTATTTTCAATCCGACTGAATTTCTGTACTTTATTTTTGGTCTAAACTCATGACCTGATTACAACACAGATTTTACTTTAAAAAAAAAAAAAACTAATTAAAAAGCTTTTAGGAATATTTCTCAGTATTCTATTGTCTCTCCCCACCCACTATGACTTTGCAATTTTAAATAAACAGGAGGGATTTCTATTTTTGTATATTTATACATTTATAAGTTATAAACAGATTTTAAAGTTTATAAATGAAATTATTATACATAAAATTGACCTAAATAATTATTTACGCAATGACTTTTAATATTATAAATTTAACAAATTATTTATGTTTTTTTAAATTAATATTTATCTAATATCGGAGTATGTGTGTATGCACAGCATATTTCACACATTTATATATATATATATCTAGTATCATTATACAAGTGCAGTCCAATATTTAGGGTTTAAATTTAGGTGGGATGGAGAAGTGGGTAAAAGACAATAGAACAAATAAAACTGAGATGAAACTAAGATTGGAACTCAAATCTTACTGTTTCAATATGTATCACTTAAGTACACTGGTTTTTTTAAAAAAAAAAAAATTATACATTTTTATCCTATTATTAACTATTTTAAAATGGAAAGATACTTTATAATAAATGAGAAACAAAATGATAAGTTGTATTGAAAAAGGAAGAAAGAAAAATGGTTTTTGTGCAAAAATTTTGAATTGTGTAGCTCATAAAAATTTAAAACATTTTTTTGCCCTTTTCTGATTTGCACTTTAAATAAATGTTAAATTAACAATTTTCCAATTCTTAAAGTAAATTAAATGGCAAATATAAATATGTTATTTAAAATATATATAAAAAAAATCAATTTTTAAAAGTTAGTAGTCATTTTTTCTTCTTTCATTTTATTACTAATATAAGTAAAGAGAGAAAAAAACAATTTTTTTTTAGTTTACTTATAAAATAATAATATAATTTTAAAATATCTATAAAATAATTTGTTTTCATATGCTGTGAAAAAAATGAAGAAAATGTTTATTAAAAAACATGTTATGAAGCAATAGATGTCAAATGTTGTAAATGGTTTTTGATAAAACTGTTGTTTAGAAAACATCTTGAGTCCAAAAATAAGTATGAACAATAGCAAGTGGGTATGAAACAAGCAACTAGGGCAGTATATACTAGTCTAATCAAAGTCTTAACTTAAGCAGTGTTACCATGATCCCATGCAGAAAAGAAAAAGTGCCAATTAAAACAGTTTCCATCATAAAAGTATTTTTCAGTACTAAAATCCAGGATAGAAACCATAACATCTGTCAGCAAAAGACCACCTACTATGGGTGGATAGAAACCAACAACCACCCCATTCAACCCCCCCTCCCCCGAGATACAATTGAATCCAGATACTAATCCTAAAGTTTCTAAAACCAACCAATGCCTGCAGATGGACTGTGCTATAAAACATACCAGAATTACTAACATCAGTACCACTGAATATCCCCATCTAACATTACCAGTATACCAGGAGGATAACTACTCTCTGCAGAAAAACAATTTAAACTTTTTTTCAACTTTTCATTCAGTAAGACCTTATTAATATAATTATTCTTAAGTCTTCAATCTAAAATATTTCTTATTAATATCTTTAATATTTTGAATACTTAGTAATAGTTGCACGTATATAAACAACAATTTTATCCATTTATATTGCATTTGCTTATTAAAGTTAATTGAAACATTATGCTATTAACACCCATTATGCTATTAATATTTATAGTCATGAGAAATCATGCAATCCACTGGAAAACATGCAGGAATGGTGATAATAATTTATTAATAATGATGATCAGGTGTTAATAAGTTTTTTAGAAATATTTACAAAGTTTGGCAATTTCATATTTCTTTTATTATTATTATTATTATTGAAACTAAAAAAATAAATTAAAAATATTTTTGGGAGAACTTATACATAAGTTAACCTTCAGTGCTAGATTATAAATCATTTTCATTACAGAGGTTTGGTTAATATTTTTATATACATATTATCTTTGCTCAACTAAAATTCAAAATTTACTGTTACATATTGGTATAATTACAAAAGCTAAAATATTACCATTACAATATATATATATATGTGTGTGTGTAATTAGATCCATTGAAAAAGGAGAAACACTTGTTATGATTTCCCAGATCCATGATCATCCATCATTTCTAAAGAAAAAATTAAGGATTAATATGATTTTTAAATATAATATTGCTTACAGAAAACATTAGACTATTTAAAAACAATTGAGAATTATTTATTATACAAATATATTATTAGTCTGAAAGCATAAATTCAAATCTTTCTATTTGCTTAACATTTATAAGTTGGCCAGTATAATATCACAAAAATATATTCAAAACTATTTTTTGTATGCATGCATACATTAATAAAAAATTTGAATTGTTAAAAAATCAGATTAAAATCTGAATGCTTAATAAATACAAGTAATACATATATTCTCTCAATTATACATAATATATAAAAACACAAAACTTACAATTCTATTGTAAAAATTTATTTTCATTAATTTAAAAAATAATATATATATATATGACCATTTCTAATGTCCAATTGTTATTCATTTAACTGATATCAAAAGAAAAAAGAAAATCATTTAATGAGTTTTATATTTGTAATATATTTTAATAAAAAAATTAAACTAATTCTAAAACTGCATAAAAACTAAAATTAAGTGTCTATGCTAAATATTTATTTTCAATAACAAATAAAAGATAAAATGTCTAGGCAATTTATAATATTAAATTGCCATCTCCTTAACAGATAACAAAAAAGAGAAAAATGTATTCATAATATATTTTTGTGAACAAATTAAACAAATACTTTATCTATATAAACTATTTGAATAATTTGGAAGTAAAGAAATATAATTTTATGCTAAAAGTTTATTTCCAATAGCAAATTCATTCATATATATAGTATGAAGGTAAAATATTGCTGCTTGTATTATTATATTAGCCAAGATTTTTTAAAAAAATAACTATTGTCAGTGTAATATTCATAATATATTTTTATAGAGACATTAAATTTACCATTAAGGTTTGTGAAATTTTCAATTATCCATATAGTAACTTCCAAAAACAAAAATTTGTGATATCCTGTATTAAAAAGTTAATTTTCAAAAATAAAAATTCAGTAAAGTATAGTTACTATTTTAATGTTCATGCAAGATTATCAGTTACTTGATGTAACATAATGTGGTTAAACAATATCATGTCATCATCACATTATTTTATGATGAATTTTAAATACATTCATAAATGTATGAATATATATTTATTTATAATTCTACAAGATAGCTAAAGTCAAAGCATTTATGATTCTATATTAAAAGTTCATTAAAAAAAATTACAATTTCCATGTTAGCATAAAATTATATAATTAATCAGATACAAAAGATATTTTTAAAATACATTTACTTTTTCTGAAAAAGTTAAATTATTAAAAAAATATATTAGTTTTTTATTTATTCTCAACTCTGAAAAAATATAAAATCAAAAGATCTACACTTCTATAATAAACATTTATGTTTAAATGTAAATATAAAAAGATTTTTTATGATCATTTTCATATTAGACTTATTTTCGAAAAAGCTTACAAATATGAATTTTTTAACATTTAATAATGTAAAATTTTATATAAATATAAGTAGATAATGGATTTAAATGTATATATATTTTACTTATTTTTTTAATGCAATTCATAAATTTAATAATAAACTAAACAAGTTTTTAAACATTTCCACTTTTTTTTTCTTTTAGTATAAGTTACATTTACAATATACAAAAATAGAGCAATTTCTATTACAATATAGCATTCAATTTTCTGTTATTTCCTATTACAATTTTATTTCATAATCAAATAAATATAAGTAATAAGTATAAATTTATTTATTAAATTATTTTTATAAAAAGATGTATTTAATAAGAAGCATTTTAAAGTGTGCTAATATATTATGTTTGTTTTTAAAATACACCTGGGTCTCATTTTATACAATAAATAGGTTCCGCAGAAAAACCGCATTAAAAAAATCACACAAAAATAGACTTAACTTATCTTGAAAAATGGGGGATAGGTTCTGTAATTTTTAGAAATCGCATAAAAGCAAAGCAGTAAGAAAAAATTACTTTAAAATTGATGAAAAAAAATAAGGAAATAAAGCCTGACTAATAAAAAAATTCAAATATTTGAAAAAAATTGATACAAGACAATCTTTTTTTACTTTTTTTATTAACTACAGTATTTAATTTTACATTTTCTTCATACATATTTTAATCATTATCACTATTTGACAATATGCAGTTCTTTTGTGAACTGGTAAGAAATCAGATTCGTCATAAGAGGAAGTACAACTAGTGCCATTGTCACTCTTGTGCTGTGTTAATGGTTTTTTGTTGACAATGTAATCAGTGATGAAACCTTGAGACAATGATTTTACTAATTGCTTATAAAGCTCACAATATCCAGACATACAACTATTTAGCTCTCATTGGAATTTAAGAGGTTGTTCATTGCAGCAAACTCTCAGATTTCAGCATTTCCTGACTTTTTTCTTTGTCTCACACATCTACAGAAAATCTATGATTAAATGATTTATACTTATCAGAAAATAATAAATTTGTCTTCATTTGATAGATATTTTTGTTTACTACTGAAATAAATTTTAAAAGTTAAAATTTTGTTTCTATATTAAAAAAATGAGATTACAATCAAAACAAAAAGATTTATATGTTATCATTTCTAGAAAGATTATTTTCAGTTTACAAAATCAACAAAATCTTCATTATGTCTGATTATTTTTAAAAATATAAAAGAGTATTTATTTCTGTTATATTTAACAAAATATGTTTTAAAAGTTTAAAATTTTTGAATATTTATTGTGATATTTTTATATTCATAAGTATAAATCTATTATTGTATACAGATAAGTAAGATTTTAAATAGCTTCAGGCCATATTCACATTAGCTGCTAATATAACATTATATTTTTGGAAAAAAAAGTATTTCAAGTCAAAATAAGTTATTAATAATTTAAATTTCTTGATATCTAATAACTATAGTGAAATATGAATTTCTTTATAAGAAACATGGATCGCATAACTTCAAAATCACATTAAAAAAAATCTGTATAAAATGAGACTCGGGTGTATTTTTTATTTTATCAGTATAATTATATGTATATATTTGAGTGATTTTGTACATTTTAAAAAAATTTCCAACTCAACTTTAAATTCAGCTTTTCACATTAAGGGTGATCTATCTATGTCGTAAAGTTGCCTTAAGTTTTTCATCAGAAATAACTATTAATTGTTGCTATTATTTTATTATAAGTTTTGTGTGTATACTTTTTTTTAGCCTGATATTATTAATAATTTTTTTAAATATTTATAAAATGGTAAAGTATAAAAATAATTATTTTATTTATTTATTTATCTTTGGAAACCTCTTAATAGTCTTTTTCTTCATTGATTCTTGATGTCATTGTAATGTAATACTTTATATATATTTAATATTTTATTCACTTATAAACTAAGCTTTATATACATATGATATATTATAAAAATGATACAATTATTTTAGTGTTTGTAAATCAATTAAATAATTTAAGAATTATATAATACAGTGATTAGTGTATTTGACTATCATATGAGGATCAGAGTTTAAATTTAGATGTGTTTTGAAAGTTTCCAGGTGAATTCAGTTTTTTTTTCAGGTACCAGCTTTTATAAAATCTAAGTAAGCAATTCAGTATTGATCAGTAAAATATTTTAGTGGGAGAATTAAAAAGGTTCCAAGCAATCTGACATATATTTAAGTGCAATATGCTTAATGTACAAAATAAAAGCACTAGTGTAATATGGTACAATCTTCACTACTAATAAATCAATAACACACAGAGGCTAAACTTTCCATACAGTAGCATCACTCAATGCAAGCCAGAGTAATCAATGGATGCAGGAAAATTTGCGCATAAAATCTCTATCTAGTGCCTACTTATCCAATATCCCCAGACTAGTTTGATAAATGGTCATAAATGTAAATAATACATTATTATCACAAACATCATATAAATGATAATGTTTTATGGCTTTGGAGTTTATAAGAACTTACAGCATCAAGCATAACAAAGCTGGTGTCTCAGTCAATGAATTGTGAATTCCACCGTTGACAACTCTACCAATGCACTAAATTAGAAGAGAGCTTTAACTTGATGAAAAATCTTTAACATTATCATCTGATATTTCTTGTTGCTTATTAAAAAGAACTTTCTATGAATGAATAGATGTCAATATTATAATTAGCGAAAGAAAAGATGTTTCAATAATCATTCTACTACAATATATATAAACAACAAGAAAGCTACTGCTTTAAAATATTCTTATACATATCTAATATGACGTTATAAATTATCCCATAAATCTGAAATATCACTATTATGTGCACATAAAACAAAAATCTAAATATTAATAATTAGTATAGTTCTATATGGAATAAAATTAAAACACAAAAGAGCAAATTACGGATACCTAGCTACATTTTTTTAATGTTTTATATTTAAACGACAATCGTAAAATCTACAATGAAACTAAAATAATAATATATTAAAAAATAAAGTATTAAAAAAGAGTTGATAATTTCTAAAAATAAAAGAATGATTTATAACTACTAGATTCTAAAAAAAAAAAAAACCCAGTATCTTATCAGATTTTAAAAAATTGAAATCCTGAGTTGTCTTACCCAAGATAAAACTGCCGCCCATGTTATACCGCCTGCCTAATTTTCCGCTGAATAGTATAAAGTGGGCAAATGGGTCTCCAAGTGCACCATACTAATGTCACACATTTATTTTTAAATAAACCTAACAATAAAGTAATAATTTATAATTGCTTAATATGCTTATTTTAAAAATAATCTATTGTTTTATTGTCTTTAACACTTAGCCGCTAAAACTCTTCCCGTTAAAGAAACATCTTAATCTAGTAGTTATAGATTTATCTAAAAGTTAAAAGTAAATCAAGAACTAATATAGTTAATTCATAAGAAGCATTTACAACTGTTTTTGGCAGAAAGAAAAATAGTCAACCATTTTCTTAAAATGTATTCACATTCTCCGGGTCTTGTTTTGTCAATGGTGAACTGACGTAAGCAACAGCCATTGTCTAAAACTTTGATAAATGGCCCTTTGACAATGAATTGACCGGCGCTGTGAAGAACCAGTCTCCCGAGATTTTAAAAATTCTTCTCTATATTTAACATCATTTCCTTTCTTTCTACCTTTCAACGCTTTATATTTTATTCCGATGAATTCAGTTTCACCTTCAAACTTTATTTATTTAAATGTTATACCGTGCTAACAATTTTAAATCAACCACATTTAATAGATTTTGATAACAATCTAAAAATATAAATCATATTAATTGCGTTTGATTTTAAAGATTACTTTTCAAATAAAACTTAAAAGAAACCCATTTTTTTTTTTTTTAAAATAAAAAAATCTAAAATTAATATTTAACACTTTTTTCCAATTTTTATTGTTTGATATGTCTATAAAATTTAACTGTCAAGAATATAAATAAAAAAAATTTTTTTTCTAAAATTGATGATCAAACGGGCTGTTGAAATATTTTTTTTTAGATACAAATATTTATTTAAAATTCAATAATACAAATTATTTTTGTAAAAGTGGCAGAATAATAAAATTTTAATATTATTTTAAATTTAAAAAGTGAACTTTTTTTTTTTACGACTAGTTTTAAACAGCGCTACAAAGATTTTTTTTTTTTTTAAGAAGACAATATCTACCATTAAACTAAATTTACAAATTAGTATTAATCAAATTACTGTTACTTCATTATTCTCTAAGATGATTTTAAAATAAGATCATTAAGATTTATGGTATAGTTTTATATAGAGGGTGTTAAAATAATTTAGATTAAAAGAAATAGCCAACTGTAGAAACTAATCTCGATAGTAACAAATGTTATCAGTTGTAGCACCCTATTACCTAGTTACAGTTTAAGCAGAGTGTTTTATCACAGTTATGGATACAAACAACAGAGGCTTAACTGGAAAGCATAATTAAATTCTCACTATTTTGTGAGCCTTTCCTTTTATATTTTATCTTTATATTAAAAAATTCATTTATATCACTATGTTAATAAGTCTTCTAATTTTATTTTTGTATTATCACTTTTCATATTATGCCACTCCCAGTATTTATTTGTTTTTCTGCTGCCGGAAACCAGCCCTGCCTATTAATTATCTCTGACAGAGGACTTAACATATATAGATAAAAAGTGAAATAGTTTTAAATAGCCTATTACGTGATAAAGGCCTGCAAAGAGAAACAGTAATGAAGGCACTACTCGGTAGACTGGCTAATTGCTGGTTGTAGAAATTTAAGACTTTTCTTTCTTATTTGATCTTTGCAGTTCTAAGTTTATATTGCTAAGTTTTCAAATAAAATTCAATATATATAATTATCAATAAAAATCAGCTATTCGTGAAAAGACAAAAGTTTAATTAACTCTCAGAAAATGTTACTGTGTACAGTAAACATCTTTTATTATTTTGTAAGTTAAATCACATCTCTAAATGACATTACTCAAAAGAATTGAAAATTTTAAATGTAATATCCAAAACATATTCAGTAATGAAATTTTTATTGAATAACATTATTGATAAATAATTAAATGTTTAAAATTTTAACACCATGAAGTTTGCTGCAACGAAAACTTCTACTGTGAATAAATTGTATTACAAACATTTTTTTCCACAAAATTAAAATTTATACAATTAAGACAAAAGTTACAATTAAAAATTTTTGTCAGGATTTTTAAGGTTTAAGATATCAATTTAATTTGCATAATACTTTACTAGTGAAAATATACTATTGCTATGTCCTGAGGATATCCAAATATCAGTCAGGCAGTGATAAAATAAATAAGAAATATGCACAGTAGTTATATAACAAACATTTACTTAACTATAATAATAATATACATAAAAAAGTAGTAATTAGATAGTTCATTAATTCAAGTAGTCTCTATAATTTATCTTCAGGTGGAATACTTATTTCACACACAAGAAATAAATAAACCACTTACACATTTGTGTATCAATTCAAAATCTCTTTAAATACAAACATGCATATATTAATAACCAATGCATAGTTCTTTTAGAAATAATTATCTTCTAGTAATTTAAATGTTTTTCAGACAATAATTATTTCATCACATGATTACCATTTCTTATGCTTGCTCATAACTGTTATTAAAACAGGTAAAACTCTCTATATAGTAGTGCCACTAATCCACAGTAATCAATGGATGCCAGAAAGCTTGTACATAAAATCCTATCTAGTTCCTAATCATCCAATATCCCCAGATTAGTTTCTAGATTGTGGCTTTCATCAATGAATAGGCACTAGATAGGGATTTTATGCATAAGCCTTCTGGCATCCATTGATTACTCTGGTTTGCACTGAGTGACACTATTGTATTGAGAATTTTGCCTGTTTTAATAATAGTTATGATTATGTGATGATTAGTGGTTTAATACCAATCCTGGCTAATAGGATAGTGGTGGATATGATTATTAAAGAACGAAAGACACCAAAATGTATGGTAGTGAACTGAGTTCATACCTATATGACTATATAAGCTTGGATTGAAAATATTATTGTGTTTTCAATTTTATTCTCATAGTTTAGCAGTTAAGTAGAGATAAAAGGTGGCTGCTGGAGGGTTGCATTAGATCTTAAGATCTAGGTGCAGTCCTCTCAGATCCAAGGCTCATCACTGACAAAATCCACAAGCTAGAAATTAGTCTGGAAATATTGGATGAGTAGGCACTAGATAGATATTTTATCACAAGCCTTCTGGCATCCATTGATTACTCTGGCTTGCACTGAGTGACATTACTGTATGAAGGGTTTTGCCTGTTTTTACAATAACTATTTCCATAAACAAACAAAACTATAAAGTTCTGACTGGTGCTAATTGCTCTAATATGCTTTATTGATAAATACTGCAAAAAAGAAAGCATTTAAAAATCTCTATCTAGAAATTATCTCTCAATCTTCAGACCACTGGTTTCATGTTTTTGGCAATCCCCAGTGAGGTTAATTTCAGACACTAGATCATTGAGGATTGCCAAAACATGAAACCAGTGATCTAAGGATTTGGAGATAATTTCTAGATATAAATTTTTAAATGCTTTCTTTTTTGCAGCATTTATCAATAAAGCTTGTTAGAGCAATTAGCATTGCTCATTATTTTTATTTACAAGCTTAAAAATTGGGTCATGTGATATATGACTTTATTTTCTATAAAGTTCGATTTGATTGCTTTCACTCCTCACACAATTTATCATTTTCTTAACCATAATTCCACTACTAACTTCTCACTGTGGTCATGGCTAGACTTCTATTATTTACATTTTAGTAATAAATATTTTTATCTGACAACCAGTACTTGCCATATTCAACTGCATGGAAGTTTATTAATTTCAACTCTCTAATTTGTATGCCAATATTTATATTTCATATGAATTTTATTCAATTTACTATTATAATGGTATCATTGCATATCTTGTTTTAAAAAGGGAAATAATTTTAATATTGAAACAATCTGCACATATTTACAAAAAATAAAAGATTTTTACTTACAATATATTTTATATGCACAGACATTCCAACTATACTTTTAAAAAAAATTATTGTGCTGAATATTTGTAATAAATTTAATTCTAATTCTGAAAATCAGAGTTACAAAACTGATTAATGTTATTATGAAAAGAAAACTTCAAATAAAAACTGTAAAACTGATAGTAAAAAACATGCTACAATGAACACTACTGGCTGTATTTTTATTTTTCAATTAGGAATAATTCAAATATATATTTTTAAAATTTCTATTAGTTGAAATATGGACAATTGAAATCTCTTATGATTCTGCCATCAAAAATTAAACACAAGCAAACAATAACATATAATTTAATATGCAAGTAAATGTTTAAAATGAATGATCATTTTAAAACCTTACATTTTTTCAATGAACTCAAATAATTTTTTATCTTGGAGATCAAATATAAAATAAAGAAATTTTGTAAATTAGAAATTCTTTATACTCTTAAAACTTTTTGAAGTATCTCAAAGAATTTGCATAAAATTTTGTAGGACCTATTGACATTTGCTATATTAAAATTTTGAAATGAGAAATTTTAAATAAACCATGATGGTGAATAATAATTGTTAAAGTGAACAATAAAATATTTTCACAATAAAACTTAAAAAGTAGTACAAATAAGACATTGCAGTAGTCTTCCTTTTTTGTTGCAAATAAAAGATTTCAAACTAAAAATAATTAGAAAAAAACTGAATATATTACTAGCTTACTAACTTAGAAAAAAATTTTTTTTAAATGTAAAAAAAAAGAAAAACATTTATTTACATGATGACATGTAGTTTTTGAAAAGTTTCAAGTACATTGGAAGAAAAAAGATAACATCTTGATATTATGATATAATATATTAATTATAAAAATAGTTTTTGAAAGCCCTAACTAGGTCTTGAAAATTCTCAGACATTTATGAAAGACAGTTTGAGAAATATGTTAAAATACCATTTATTTTATTAAAAAGTTTTTCAACATATCAATAATCATTAAACTAAATTAACCTAACTTCAGACAAATTGTATACTTTTATTAGAAATAAATTATTCTTTTTTTTTTTAAATTGAGGTTTAAAGCTATGCAATTTTTTTTTATAGCTACAATATTAGCACATTTCATGCTATGCTCTTTTTTATTTTATGTATTTTTAGTATTAAAAACCAATAAACTTCATTACTGCTTATATAGTAGATTAAATCTACAATTTAAAAATATAGATGACATTAACATCGGAACTTTGGCAATATAGACTACAGAAAAAAAAAGTTTATCCATTTTTGTTTGAACGAATAATATATATATGTATATTAATTTATATTTTTTAATTTTTTTATAAAACAATTGAAATATAATATATAATTTTTCAGGCTGTAGAAAGGAATTTTGATGTTAACTGAAAGGAGATCCTTTGGCTCCTCTTAGAGGTCTTAAAGATACCAAGCTGGGAAAATTTTTAATGTCCAATCCATATGTTCTTGGCATTGCAGCTATTATTACTATGTGATTATTCACATAGTATATGAATATGCATGAGCTTCTCACCAACATGAATTAGCCAGCATGGTGATTTTATTGGATTTTTACTTCATACTTTAAGATTAAGAAACACTATGGTCTTTCTTCTCAGTTGTCTGATAGCTCTTAATTGAAATACCAGTTGAGTTTTTTAAAAGCAGAATGAATGTGTGAATGATTTTTTCTCTTTTAATAGATATTTACAATCATGACAGACAAAAATAAATCGTGGCCCTTATTTCCAAGAGGCTGTAGAGTCATCATGGCAGGCAGCAGTTGGCGGCCAAAGGCAGATGGTGCTAAGAATCTCTTGATTGCAAACCCAGGTTGCCATTTGATGACAACCTTTTATTTAGGTATTTACAACTGCAGATCATATTCAAGTGAATAAAGATTGCAAGAATTGGAAGAACTGTCTCATATTAAATGGGACATTATTGGATTTTGTGAAGTTAGAAGAAAAGGTAAGGAGATAATTGATTTAAAAAGTGGGCATGTATTATATTAAAAAGAAACAAACATTGGAAGTACAAGGGTAGTAGGATTCATTATAAATAAAAAGTGGAAGAATAATATTGTGAAGATTAGTGGTGTATCAGATAGTAAGACAAGATTAGTTATTCAACTTAATAACAAATACCAAATGCAGATAATTCAGGTTTATGCCCTAACAAGTTCTCATTGTGATGAAAAAGCAGAGGACTTTTATATAGTTGTACAAAAAGATTTTGATCAGATCAAACAACATTTTAAAATTATCATGGGAGAATTTAATCTAGAATTGGTAACCAATTAAAAGATTTACATGCTATAAGTAAATTTTGATATGGTGATAGAAATGAGAGAGGCATAAACTTGCGCAGTTTGTAGAAAAATGTAAACTTTATATTATGAATTCTTGTTTTGAAAAAAATGTTAAATGCAAATGGACATGGAAACATCCAATGAAGGTACAGCAGAATTGGATTATATTTTGACTAACAGAAAATATGTATTTCAAGATTGTAATGTTCTTAATAAATTTAATACAGGAAGTGATCATCAATTAGTAAGATGTAAGATATATGTTAATGTAAAACTTGATATTCCTAATCTTCAGAAACATTCCAATGAATTTAAATTAGGACAAGCAAATCACTTTCAAATATTATTGGATTTTGAACATGATTCAAATTTGAATGAATTCAATAGGAAGATAACTGATACCACTTTAAAAACTACAACAATGGTAGCTGTTTACAAAAACCAGCAATTCACCAGTAAATTTTCTTCTGAGACAATAAAATTTATAAAGAAAAGAAAGAACATAAAAATATATAAAAATGATTAAAAAGAATTGAATATCTCAAATTGGTGCAAAAAAAAGTTGATAATGATATAAGAAAATATAATTGTGAACCAGCAAGGAGAGCCATAGAAGATAATAAAAGTTTCAAAAGAAAAAAAAAAAAGAAGAGAGATATCATGAAATGTGTAGAAGAATTCTATCAAAAATTATATAGCAATAAAAAATAAGGAAAAGTACCCCCTATAATTACTATATCTTCTAAATTGCCCAGAATTTTAAATGAAGTGAGTCATGCAATTAAATTTTTAAAAAAGGAAAAAACTCCAGGTAGTGATGGAATTATAATTGATATCTTAAAAGAAGCAAGTGAAGAAATAGAAATTTTTTTGGCAAAGTTATATACCAAATGTCTAAATGATAAAGTTGTACCAGATGATTAGAAGAATGCAGTACTAATATTAATATTTAAAAAAGATAATAAACAAGATATTACAGACCTATCAGTTTTATCCAAAATTTTTACCAAAATAATTACATCTATAGTGAACTTCGGATTTTAACCAGCCAAAAGAACAAGCTGGATTTAAAAGTGGTTTTAGTACATTAAATCACATCCAAATATTAAAAAAGTTATAAAAATGCCCAATGACTATGAGTTGTCACTATGCTTTGGATTTGTAGATTATAAAAAGACATTTGATTCTGTAAGCATTATTTTAGTGATTAAAGCATTAGATCATCAATGTATAGATCCAGGATATTGTCATATTTTAAACAATATTATAAAAATGCCACAGTAACAATTAGATTACATAATGATACTAGGAAGATTAATAAGGGTATATAACAAGGTGACTCCATATCTTCAAACCTTTTTCTAGCAGTTTTGTGAGAAGTATTTTGTGGATTAAAATGGGAAGCTAAGAGAGTAAAAGTAACTAGATATTATTTAAGTCATCTAGATTTTGCATCTGATTTATTTGTTTTGCAAATAATGCTTTAGAGCTTCAAGAAATGTTGCAAGAGTTATCAGATGAAAGTAAGAAAATAGGTTTATAAGTAAATATTAAAAAATCTAAAGTAATATTCAATGCATTTTCTCAAAAGATGGAAATAAAGATGGATAATGATGAGTTAGAAGAAGTTAACAACTAAAAATATCTTGGTAAAATTATTACTACAGATGGAAACATAATTGATGAAATTTATCATAGAATTAAACTTGGTTGAAATGTTTTTCATAGAAATAACTTAATGTTAGAAGAAAATATGCCTATGTGTTTGAAAAGGAAGTTGACCAGTTCTTACTTATGGATCTCAGATTTGAACACTTAACAAAAGAGCAGAGATGTATGTTAGGAATCACAAGAAGAGATCGAAAACAAAATGCATAGATGAGAGAAGAAACAAGTGTTATTGACATCATTGAAAGAATTAACAGACAAGTAGAGTTGAGTTGACACATTTCTAGAAGAAATGATAATAGATGGACAGTTGAAATCTTAAATTGGATTTCAAAAGATTTAAAAGTCCTAGAAAAAGACCACATGTGAGATGAATGGATGAAATAAGGAAATGTGCTGGGGTGATGCAGAGAGGAGGTTAGAGAATGGCAAAGATGGATTGAACTTGGAGAAACCTTTATCCGGCAGTGAATTGATAATGGCTGAAAATGATGATGATAATGATGGAATTTTTCAAGACAAATCTTTGAACAGCAAACTTACATTAAAGTAAACCTAATTTTTTTTGTTTAAATTAATTTCTTATTATTTTGCTGCCAAATATATTAAATATATTTTTATTGATAGATAAAACATTCAAAATCAAACAAGACCAAGTAACCAAAACAATGCTATACATACATTATTTTAGAAATGTTAAAAAATAATAATAATTATTATTATTACATATTTATTACATTTTTGAAATAATGATGACAAAAGTAAACATTGATGACATAAAAATTATAACACACCCATCATTTAGATATATATGGAATAAATGTAATCATATGGAAATATAATTTTAATTATAGTCTAATTATCATTATAAACTCTGTAAAAGAATTAAACTGCAATATATATATATATTTATTTAGGTATTTTTATAATAGTAATAGTAGTAGTAATGGTTGTAAAAGAGAATTAAAAGTAGCATTTAATATTTATTTGACAAAATTTTGAATGATTAGACTCATTTAATAGCATTAAAATACTTTATTGGATAAATACTTCTGAAGATAAATAAATCTACAATAAATTTCAAAAAATATCTATGTATTCAACAATTACCACATTTCAGCGTCTGTTCTTTGATTAATTATTTTTATACACTTACAAGTTTTAAAAAAGTTGAATATTAAACTTTAATGTCATTATTTAATTTGATATTTGCAAATAAACTTTTTACAGATTTAAATTTGTAAGTACTAGCAGGGTGATGTCACTTCATTTCGGAGATAAAGCTTCACCAATATCCTTATCTTGATAAAAACTGCAAAATCTGATATATTTATAAAAAAAACATATTCTATCTTTTTTAACATCAAATAATAAAGCATTTTCTTGATCTTTATCTCCCAAGAGCAAAAGTCATGTGATATTGCTGATCTTTATCATGTTTTAAAAAAAGCTCTAACACATCTTTTCTGTTTTGAAAAGTTAAAAGACAATTTCCCATTTTAAATCTAAATGATTAAAAAAAGTTTTTTCTCTCCTTGGGTCTTGATTAGAAAAAATTTGGATTTTCAATTGCCAGTTTAAATAAGAATATGATCAATCAAATTTAAAATATTTTCATGAAGAAAGAATAGAACTATTTATTAACCATTACGTCTTAGCGGATCTTAAAAATTTAAGACATAAATTATAAAATGAGTAATCTGTGTTAAAAAGTTTTATTTTAAAATGATCTTAAAAGTTTGAATAAAAAATTTTAATTAAAAAATAATAAATAGTGAAATCCAAAGATGCTTTTATTTAATTGATATCATAATCATCAAATGAAAGAGTTTCTCCATTAAGAAAACTTAAAAAAAAAAAAGATTAATTATCGGTGTCAAAGAATAAAGAAAATGTTTATACTAACAATTAGATACATTTATTTATTATTATTATTTTTAAAAAAGGATTTAATGTTGGATTTTACTGAAAGTAGAAACTGTAACTACCTTAAAACTTTTATTTTAAACATAAGACATCATTTTGGACTCTTTTTTTTTTGGGGGGGGGGGTGTTGTAATTTCGACCAAGATATAACTTATTGTTATTAATACGCATGATGTCGTTGGATTTGAGAAAATTTGGGTTTTAACAATTTATATTATATTTTTGTATGCAAATACCTTAGAGACTGGCCAGATGTAAAGTTTTGTTAAAATATCCCCTACCCCATCTTCTGTATATTTTAATTAACAACAATAAAAATTATAACATTTTTTCTTTTGAGATTAATCATTCCTTGATTTATTTGTAATTATTATTGTTTACTTTATCTATATATTAATTCAAAATAAATCGATTATACGTATATAATACTTATCTATATTTATTTTAATAATATGTAATAGTTATTATTGATTTAAATATTAAGTTCTATTAATAGTATTAAGTACTATTAATAGTTGAAATATAAACCATCATAATATAAGTGTATGTTATGTTAAAATAACAATTATGAATTTTGTGTGAGTATAATTGATTTAATAATATTTATATACTCTCAATTATTATTATTAACTTACTGCATATCAAAATAATTGTAAAAAAATTGTCTATTATTCAGAATTAATAAATATTTAATGCAGAGGGCATGACTTAAGATATGTTCTACTTATTTTTTTCTTTAATAAAAATCGTAAACTTCAAATTAATTAATGTATATTTATTTTTAAAGATATGTCTTAATATCATGTTTAAATATGCTGAATAAAAAGACTAAACTTATAGATACATAAGTATGTAAGCATATCAAAGAAGTTAATAATTTTTACTGCCATAGTTAGTTTTTGTGGCTCTGCATAAATATTGTAGATCGACAGGAATTACTTAATTTACAATAATAATTTTATGTCTATACAGCATTAATAAATATGCTTATATTTTTAAAAAAAATTTCCACATATAAATAAAAATTAATCTAGGTCTCTAATAATCAGAATTATTTTATTATAATGTATCTTGCAATAAAATATTATAATCATTTAAGAGTTAAATAAGGCAATAATATCCAATTGCCTGCTTTGTACTGAGTTCAAATACTTTACCAAAAGATTCTTCAGCATCATTAATCTGTTTTTTAGATCAGTTAGTGTGCATAAATATGATTCTCATATAGACAAACATGCGAGTGCACTCACGCACGTATATAATAACAATTAAAAAAAACAAGGCAAAAAACATGCTAACCCTTTATTATCCAGGATTTCAATAACTCCTCCCTCATTGTTTTCTGTGGAGGGATGGATATTTGCTTGCATTGAGCTCTTATGATACTTATTTTTTCCCTAGTTCATATACAAAATATGTATAAATTGGTAAAATAATTGTAAACTATAAAACAAACAATCTTTATAAATTTAATAAAAGAAAATAAACAAAAAAAGGAACTAATATAAAAGTGAAGTTAAAGGTTATGCAACTTTTTTTATATCAAAAATGAAGATATTAACTAAAAGAAAAAAAAAAGTTTTTGTTTTTAATTGAAAATGATATTATCGAATATCACATCTGTTAAACACAGAAAAATTAATATGTGGAATATACATATGTAATAATATTATTTCAATACAATTAATTTTGAACTACTAATTACATCAAGGTATTATTGCTTTATTATAGTATTCATTGTTTTATATCGTTTTATTAAATCCGGAAATTTTTTCAGCATACAGCAAATCTTTTTTACAGTGCAATTTATTAAGTCGTTTGAATATTATTGAAACGTTTATAAAACAATAGATATTGCTTGTGTGTTATAGTTTTTAATTTCTTATTGTCAATGTTTAGTTAGATTATTTTAGATTAAAAAACACATACAATAAGTAAGATATAATTACAATATTTTTTTTAGCAATACTGATGCTACTTAGTACAAATGTAATATTGTTTTGACAAACCTAACTTTGTAAAAGTGTATGGAACAAACAGGTGTTACTGACCTTATTGAAAAAATTAAAAGACTGAAGTGGATTTGGGCTGGACATATTGCTAGAAGAAATGATAATAGATGGACAATTGAAATTTTAAACTGGATTCCAAGAGATTGTAAAAGACCCAGAAAGCGACCACATGTGAGATGGATGGATGAAATAAGAAAGTGTGCAGGGGTGATATAGAGAAGAGAAGCTAAAGATAGGAAAAGATGGATTGAACTTGGAGAGACCTTCATTCTGTAGTGGTTTGATAATGGTTGATGATGATGATGATATGGGCAAGAAAGCAAAAAAAGGGATTAGTTGCAAAAAGTATCTGCTTAAGAAAATTAAACCAGTTAGTTTAATTGATTTATACTTAACGTTAAAAAAAAAAAGAAAGGTGGCAATCATCTCTAACATTTATGCAAAGTAAAATTAATTAGGATAAAGTAATTTTCTAATATTTCAGTTTTCTGGAATGAAAAATGAGAAAGAAAGAAAAAGATTCATCAATATCATATTTTATTTGATCAACTCCATTAAATAAATTTTCTGCAGATTTTTTTTTCTGTACAGACTAGTTTCATAGTTCCAAATTTTGATACGGCATACTTTTTCAAACAAAATAAGAATGTTGCATTATTAAAAAGGAATGAAACTTGATATAATTTTTAAAAGAAAGACGCATAAAAGTTATATATATAGAAAAATGACCATATTATAGCTATGAGAATAAATATAAAAGGATGTGCAATAAATTTGTATTATATAATTAAGAAAGTCTTTTAAAAATAAAAAATCTAGAAATAATACATTGTGTGCTGAAAGCTTTGCTCAGTTTGTTATTTGCTTTTATATGTTTGTCTATTCTAAATATTTCTTTATATGCTTAATTATTTATTATTGTCTATATGATAACATTTATCGAAGAAATTCAATTTATATACTATTAACTTAAATATGAAACATGCATGGCTCAATGTATATCACATTTCAACAGAAGGAATACCCTGTAAGTCATAGATAAATATCATTCATATATGACTAAATAATACAAAATATAATGACCTATTCTTTTTTTATCATTTACCAGATATTTAAGTGTTATTTATTAATAACTTAAAAGGGAAGTTATTACTTACATTTAAATTTAAACTATTAATAATTTATAAACTTGTTATTTTTATTTGTTTGAAATAATAATAATAATAATAATTCTTTGAAAATTAATGATATAAGATTTATGTAGTAACAGAATATTAGGCAATTTATGATATTAAATATGAAAAAAAAACAATAAAATGGATGGATAAATGTCTGATATTATAAAAAAAAACATGTAAAGAGAATGGGTAAATAAATACCCAATATTAAAATTAAAATGAATTTAAAAATGGATGAATGAATACTAATGTGAAAGATAAGTAAAATATAACAAAGTGAAATTTAAATACTCTGTGTTAAATCTTAATTTTAAAAAAGGTGATTAAAGTTGGTTGTTTATCTCTTATTATAAATATCTCTATGCTCTGCAATTTATACCTACAATTATTTACTATTACTATTATTATTTAGATTATAATGTATTTTTAAATGTTTTTCTTAACTGTTGAAATATTAATAATTATAATTATTATAATTATGTAGAAACATTAATAATAATTTTTATCAAAAACTTAATAAGGACTAAGTATGTTTTGAGATAGTTTAAATTCAGTTAAGTCATTGAAGTTTGTGTACCATTTAAGAATTAAGATTAAGTGCTTGCCTAATTCTGTCACTTCCACACTCAAATTTTTTCGATACCTTGAGAAAGAGAGTTATTCTTTAGTTATTTATTTAATGTTCTGTATCAGTTTTATGTTTTTGACAGTGTTTTTATCAAATATTTCTTGGAAAATTTTGATTTACTTCAGACTGGTACCAATGCTTAACTATTCATTTTAATCAAATGAGATATCTCATATGAGAAATCAAGAAATTCAATTTGCATATGTGCTATCAATTAAAAGATTTCATTAACTTTTTTTTGATCATTAAAATTTATATATATATATATTATTATAATATTTTAACTTTTAAAAAATTTTTAAATTGTCAGGATATTTGAAAATGCAGGAAATTCAAAATTTGTTAAACTCCACATGATGGGTTTTTATTGTTTTCTTGGATGTCTCAAACTTTGTGATATTACTTTGAGAAAATATTTTGAATGATAAAAAACTTGATTTTTTGAAAAGTTTATAATTATTTTAGGGCAATAATTGTACAATAATTATTACAAATCAAGAATATCTATTATTACATATTTATGTATATACTGTAAATAATATATAATAAAATATATTCTATAAAAATATGCAGACAATGGTTTTATACCAAAATTTATTACTATAATAGTTGATAATTGTCTACATACTTATGTAGAATATATTTTACTATTACATAATTATTTTCTATGTTTTAGTTTTAAAAATAGATTATATTTTTTTATAATGTTACCATGGAAATTGTGGGGGTGCCAGTCATGAGCTATTTAGTAACACGTCATCATTCATTCTTAGAATATTATATGAAATACCATAAAAATTACTAAAAAAAATTAAACTTTTAAAGCATAAGTTGATAGATTTATCAGATTATTGAAATTTATTTGTTCAAATTTTAAATACAAATGTCAAACAAAAAAATTATTTATTTTCTGAAATCAATCTGCTTCTTCTGACAACTGAATGAAGAAACAGTGCTTTTGTTTTGATAAAAATCTAATATTTAAAATAATTTCAAGATTCAAATGTAATTTTCTAGATTATATTTAATATTTAAACAAAAATATTCACCATTTATTACATTCTGATATATAATAATGGTTTAATACTAAAATTAAAATTGAAAGCTTAAACAATTGAAAAACAAAAAAACTGCCAAAATGTTATCACAATACAAGAGGTTAACTTCATTGCAGATGAGGTTCCTTGGATGGCAATAGAATGATCTGTATGTTGATACTTCTATTGAAATTTTATAGTAAGTACTTCCATATAATTGGAAAATATTATATATTTTAGTATTTATTTTTATTAATAGATGACAGGAGTTATCAGAAAAATAGAAAACTATATGGTTTAATAGTTAGATGAAAGAACTCAGTTTTCTCAAATATGTATCAAGCCAAAATGATTGTGAAGTTGTTGTTTTTTTGCTTTTATGTTATATATCAATGGGGGAAGGAATATACTATTCTTGCTAACATAAAAAACGAGTCTTGATTTTAATTTCATCAAATTTTTGATATTTACAACTTTTTTTATACTTTTCATTATGTTAAAAATTAGATTTGGTAATAATGGTCTTAAAATATAATTATATTTGGACAAAACTATTATTCAAACTAAAAGTCATATATATAAAAATGAACTTTTGCAAAACTAGCCTCATTTTAATTATGGAATCTAGCTATTTAAGATTAATATATTTTTAAATAAAAATGAAGATTCTGAATAGCATTTTTTATGGGTTTTTAACCACTTAACTGAAAATCATTGAAAGCTTTTTCAGAAAAAGCTCTGATGTATTGCAACTTTAAATTGCAGTATTAATGTTATTCTAAGGCAGGGGTTCCCAACCTTTTTGCACTTAAGAGCACATTCCATAATACCAGCCAGGTGGCGGGCACCATTTATTTTTTCTACTAGGTGGCGGGCACAATTTATTTTTTATCTGGGCATAATTGCTGAGATATTCTTGACTTCGTTTAAGGAGAAGCCACAGTACATCACATCACATGTAAATTTATAGTTGGATATTGTTAATAATACACATAATATACAAAAAAATATTTATTTCAAAAAGAAAATTTTAACATTTAATTGACATTTATATTTTTACGCTGTAAAAGTATAGTATGCCCTACAATTTGATTACAATAATTCATAAAAAAATTTCAAAAATTAAATTTATTTGTATCAGATAAATAATTTTTTATCATGTTCGGATAGTGGCGGGCACACACAAAATGGTCTATGGGCGCCATGGTGCCCATGGGCATAGGGTTGGGGACCCATGTCCTAAGGAATAATAGCCCATGGTTTTTTTATAATATAGATTTTAACATAATGTTTTTATGATGTTAAAGTTAAAAAAAAAAAATCTGAAGAGGTCAAAATCTTATGGACTGAAGATAAAATCAAAAGATATCTTCTTTTTTCTTTTGACAGAAGAAAATGCTCAGAGGGTATTCACATTCTTCAGGCCTGTTTTTCTCACAATGGTTTTTTGCTTTTTTAAAGTATTTTTGATTATTTTTATATAATAAAAAAAAGATGTAAGGAAAATTTCAATTTATTCATTTTTTTATTCTTAAAAATAGAAGTTAATAAATTTGTTGTAATATAAAAAATTAAACGAGTGTCTATAATGTCATTATCTGTCAAAATTGACTTGGTGTTAAAATATTTTAAAATATTGTAATTTTTGTAAGAAAATATCAAATTTTAAAGCAGAATTGATAGAGTTATTATAATGTCTACCATCATTCAGTCAAAAAAAATAAACTTAAAATGAAAACAAATTCATTTATTTTTAGTTTTAGTAATGTTTGCTGCATTTTATTTACAGATCAGTTTTTAAATATTTAAAACGATCAAATGTGAGTTTCTGGAATATTATTCACTTATAAAATTGATGTAAGAGTTAGTTACAATCCTATTAACCTATCCAAATGTATTATCAAAATATAAACAAAAAAATAAAAAATATAGATGTAAGTTTATAATTAGTAAATTTATTATTTGTGATAAACATATGTATATCTAAATTAATTCAAGTATTAAAATCTTAAGTTAGAGGAACAGCTATTTAAATAGTTATTAATAACTTTAAAATGATTATTTTATTATTCACACACATATATAAATAATTGCTTATACTAATTGAATTTTATTAATCAAGACGCAGACATGAAAATAAACTGAGATCAATATCGTATCTTAGCAACTAAAATAAAGGAAATAGAATTTAGAACTTAATTATAAATAATAATTATTTTAACAATAGGAAAATATTAAATCACAAAAAGCAAATATTATATATGCTACCAGAAGTTGATTCCAGTATAAAAATAAAACCAAATTTTTAATAATTTAATCCAATCTTTTGCTAAGGAATTAACTACTACACTTGTTTGCTTTGATGTGTTCGAAATATTAACTACTCTAAAGAATTTTCTTTGAAATAGAAATTTCATTATATAAGAATTCTAAATTCACTCAATAAAAGAGTAGATAAATTATTCTTGAATTTCATCGCTTTTATTTTAAGTAATTATTTACATATTTTCGTTTATAAATCAAAAATTTAGAAGATTGTTCTAAAGAAAAATTCTAACGAAGAGAAATTTCTTCAAAATATTTAGTCAAGTTGAAATTAAATATTTTAAGAAGATAAAAATTATTGAAATGAAATGCTGATGTTTTAACCAAAGAATATACAGTAATTATATTTCCTCACAATGCCTAATATATATCTGTATAATTTTCAATGAGAAGTTAATTGGTAGCAAAGTAATCTGGAGATGTCAACTACCCACAATATAAGGAATCCTGAATAACAAAATATTTTAATCGCCTCAGCAATGATTGATGAACATGGAACTTTGTTATTAAGGAATGATCTTCATCTTATCACGAAGGGAATATGACTATTATCTGATTCAACATCTCAGATTATATTTGTGTGCTATATACTTTTGGACAGCTAAATTTTATTTCCTTTGTTTTAAAAAAAATCGTTTATGCTGGAAATATTTTATTCGTAAAAATTATCTAGATAAAGAAAAAAGGAAGATCATTACATTAAACTTTTCGTTTTTATTTATTTAATAAAATGTAGGTCTTCTTTTAAAAAAAAAAAAAAAAATTAAGACTAATTCTGAGGTAGGAGTTTGTTATTCTCCAAATTGAATCTTACATGACAGAACAGAATTTAGTTTATTACCAATTTTAATTAACATAGTAATACTTGTTATAATTTTTGTATGAAGGATTAATCTCTTTGCATGAAATTTCTTTATTTTATAATATGACTATACATGAAAGGATTTATTTATAATACTAATATTACTTTACAAGAATCTTATAATGTAAATCATTTTTGATACACATAATTTTGAATTAATGCTTAGTTAGTTAATTATATTATAATTTTGAAATTTTTAGTTATTGTTTTATAAATTATTGAAATCTTACGATGTATTTTACTATTATGCGAATATGGAGGTAATAATTAACTTAATGCTATAAATAATAGAAATATAAGCAAGCAAGCACGTGTTATAATAAATTTTTTTATTTCTTTTTGTTATATGAAATATTTTCATATTGTTATTTATTAATAAATATGTTTAAGTTGATTTTCTAAATTCAAGGAAGTCTCTTATTTGTTTGATTTATTTAGTTACTTTACCAAATAAATATTTAGAAGTGCACATACTCATACATATATATATAATATCAATTTAATATCTTAATATTATAAATAAATTATTTATAGATCAATTTAGTGAATTAATTATTACTATGGGATATTGATGGTAATGCCTGAAGAGAGTTGAATGCAATGTCTGCCCTGAGTTCGAATTTCGAGCATAATGGAACCATCAACAGAGGTGTAGATTGGATCAATTAATCTAGATTGCATTGGTATTGAGTGATTTGATTTAAATTTATCTTGTCTAATATGGATTCAATTTTTGATTATAATTACATTGTTTCATCTATGGTATCTTATATGATGACCCTAAATCTGACTATAGTTAGATGCAACTATCTCGATTCCCGAAAAAAAAACCTGTGCCGTTACATTAAATTAAAAGAAAACCAAGTTCACTTTAGGGAGTTTTAGCATAAAATAAAGATTTTATAAAAACAGAAAGGTTGGCCATTTTCAAAAGATGCAATAGAATATGTCAGAATGCAAAGCAATTCAAGAAGAAACGGGATGGTGAAGTTTTTATATGAAAGATACAAAAAGAAAAATGAAAAAGTTTGATAGATTGCAATTTATGGATAGTGAGAGACTAACCCAAATAGTATTTAATTGGGTTACAAGTAAAGAACATGCAAGAAGATGGGTGAGAAAGATAGTATGGTATGCAGATTTGGATAAATATTTTATGTCAGTATACTTGTACAAAAGATGGGATGATTGTGTTAGGAGGATTGTTGAGTGCTACAGTGGTAAAGAATGGGATAGAAAAATAAATACCTTAATAAAAATAGGGAGTTGGAGAAATGGAGAACTAGTATGAAGAGTAAAAAGAGTTTAAATATATATAAAAGTATACAGAATATTGGGTGTGAATTAATTTATGATAATAGCAAAAAAAGTGAACTGTTTAAAGCTTGAACAGGATTGTTAACAAGGGATACATACAAATAGAGAAATGTGGATGATTTAGTCTGCATGTTATGTAAGGAAAGCATAGAAAATATTAGGCACTTTCTAAATGAATGTAAATGCTTACAAGCAGAAAGGCACAAATAATGAAATTGTGGGAAAATAAATATAAACAAAGTAATTATACAAAATGTGGGTTCTTGGCTGGGTTTGGAAAAAGATAAGCCATAGAATGGACAAAGATGATGTGGAAATAGTATGAAGCCGAATAGAAAAGAATATGGAAAAAAATTTGGGATGGGAATGGAAAGGGAAGGTAAAGTGGCTAACTGGTTTTTCTGGGTATTATGGCTGAGAGATTTCTGAATTTGATAAAGAAGAAGCCATAGCACATCGCACCACAAGAGGGTTGAATTTTATGTCTCTTATGTTTAAATAAAATGTTAATTAACTGAACTTAATAGGCATAGATAATTTGAATAAAAAATGCTCCCAAGTCTTTCATTATTTTCATTTACCATCATTATTCTAGTTTTTTTAACTTACTTAATATTACCATCAACATATATATATATATATGGATGCAAGTTTATACTGGTATTACAGACATTTGAAAAACTTTAATCGAAATGAGTTAAACACTTTGCAAGAACAGGTGGCAATCAGTAGGCTAAAGCAATCATCAATCAACAAAGTAGAAAGAAAAAAAACATCCTTAAAAAAGAATTATTTTTAAGTAGGAGAATAAAATAAAGAAAGTCTTCTGATGTTTTATGAAAACACTTGTGTCAGATATTTGAAAAGAACTATTGAAAATGGCTTTGTTCTTACAATGAATTTTTTTTAAAAAAAATAACGATTTATTTAAATGATTTATACAATTTTATACAATGATGATTACATGAATACCAAGCAATGTCCATAGCTAAATGAGAAGTGGATATATACATGAATGTTGGATCAACGCTTCAGTAGTATTCTAGATTGGTCCATACTTTGTCCCAGTTGAACAATTATGTATGCCTCATTGAGCATTGAAAGGCACGTCCAAATTGATAATGAGTATAGGTTTAAAGTCAAGATGCGAAGCAGAGGCTAGGTGGACTGGGAGAACACTGACAAGGTCATTGATTCACTCCCAATCCATCAGTCCGAGCCCAAGCATCCCGAGATCTGTCCATCACTTTCTTATAAGTTAAGCCATTCAGCTCAATGGCTGAAAATGATGAAAGATAAATATCTACTGTATACATCTTAAGATGTAAGAGGGTTTATTATTTAAAATAGTATCTTTAGGCATCTATGACAAAATTGCTATAAAAAAAGAGGCTAAAGTAAATTAATTTTAAAGGCTTGACACAATGCAGTGATCTAATACTTATCAAGTTTTATTGCATTTTTTATATTAACTATTTTATTGTCATTTATCATCATCCAGTCTTTAACAACACAACTTCGCATAACATGCAGCTCTAAAAAAATTATATACCAGTATTAACTAAAATTAACCAAATAGAAAGCTTTAAGATGACAATCATACACACACTCAAAAACATTTGCAATGATAATAAATAGTAAGGTGCGTCTTTGAGAAGCGAATATTTTAATTTCTTAAGTTTTGCTCTTTTAAATTTATAATTTATATTTTTAAAATGACGTTTTCACACTTTTAAATTAATAAATAATTTTCACTTATTTTTTTTATTAACATATAAAATAAATAACACTGACATATATTGTCTTTGCATATATTTACAAGCAAAAAAAATTCAATTTAATATGTAAGTTGTAACGAAATCAATCATTAAATGATACAGCTAATATAATGAATGAATCTTTATTTTTATTGTTCCTGATGTAAAAAAAAAGTTATATTCTTAAAACAGAGTACAGTAATGGAATATATGTCAAAACGACCTGCTTGAATTTGTTGATTTTAAAGCATTCTATAGAAATAATCGTCTGCAGTTGATCAATAGGAACATATTTAATATCTATCGGTGATAGTTTATCATCGGTTATCTTATCTTGTCAACAAGTTTTATATCGAATATCATTAAAGGTAAAGCAATAATTTTCGATAAAAAATGGTAATTAATTAATTAAATATATATTTTTTTGCATTAATTTTTTTAATTTGTCTAAAATTCTTTTTGTAATAATACAATGTAGATTCTGAAGTTCCAACTTTTTATGACTTTTGGTTTATGATTTTTGGAACAATAAACCATTGGATTATCATTAAAGCTCTTTTGCCTCGTTTTCATTCCAAATTTTTTATTTGTTTTAAATATAATTGTCGAAAATTATTATCATTAGTTTTAAAATAGAACAACAAAAACACTATTTGAATCAAATCAAATGTTTTGGGGTTTTTTTTTTTTCAATTAATAACACATTTTAATTTTTTTATCATGAAGTAGTAGGATTTATTGATCAATATGAATTAGTTGTGTGTATTATTAAACATATTTAAAAGTTGTACAAATTTTAAATTTAGAATATTATAAGATGACATATTTTATTTTTTTCCTTTTGAGTCTCTCTTTATTTTAAAGTTTTAAACTTTTAATTTTATTAAATTATTTATTTTGTAATCCTAGATTCTACATTTAACTGCTTAATTAATTACTTAATTTATTCCTCTTTCTGATATTTTCTTTTTTAAAAAAAATGTCTGCGAGATTTGCACTTAGTATTGAAGTTGGTTATATTCAAATCTACGATAAATTACGACAGAAGGTTTCGTAAGTGGTTTAGGTAAGCTCATTAATAAGAGATTTAAGCATTTCAATTACAGCTACTTAAGTTATAATAAGTTTTTACGAATTTTTTAGTTCAAACTTCACGATAGTTTGCCAAAATTAATTATTTACAAGAAAAATCATAATTTTAAGTAATTGTAAAAAAATCAACGTTTGTAAAAGTCATATATAAATTATAATTTAATTCCAAGTTTTGATATTCTTCATAAAAAATATTTTAATACCCTTTATTAAGTTTTATAATAAAAATATAAAACTCTTTTTAAACATCAGTCAAATATATTTTTGACTGCCCTACAAAGAGAGAGAGTGAAAGATAAAATATTAGTCATACGTCTCGTCATCAGACAAACAATTAAATTATTAGATAATAAAAATTTAAGGTCCCCTCCTCTTTATTTGAGTCTCTAATTAAAAATAACTCAATGTTCATTTATTGACCTGCAGTTAGATGACTAACTGAATTGATAATGATCTGACTACCTAAAAACGTGCTAAGGCCCGTTGTAATTTAAAAATTTCCAAGTTTTACCAAGTTCTGATTTGAATCCCAGGTCGTGAGAATCTTAATCGGATGCATAAACCAAATTGAAAAGTTCTTCATTTTAAATTTGTTTAGTAGATAAAAGATTAATCATATTTTACATATCTATCTATACAGAAATCCTGTGTATGCTGTAATAGACAAAAAATAACAACAACAACAAAAAAAATGCACTTACGATCACATCTTTATAAAGATAAATCCAACATTCAAAACAATAAAGTAAGTATTGCGATCAAAAAAGCTATGTTGGTGAAGTATTGCTTTCCATATTTATTATTTCGATGTACTGAACGTACACAAAGAGAAAATATTTGAATATACATAAAGAAAAAAATAATCGCATACACATTTATTTATGAAAATGTATATATATAATTTTTAATTAAAATAAAAAATTAATCGGAAATAAAATTAAAAAAAAAAAAATCAAGTTTTAATTTTTTATTATTGAATAAAAACATTTTTTAATATATAAAACAAACATTTACATGGACGAAAATAAAATAAATGTTAATTAAAGTACTGACTTTTTACCGAACTTTTTCTTATCCTTCACTAATATTTTCTCCATTCGGAAGTTGAACTTCTTTAATTAGCAAAGTCCTTAATTAGCATAAACTATTAGATGTGAAGCGACAAATTCGTAAGTTATAGAGGAGACCTTCAATTGTAATCAAGCGTTGATAATTTAAATCGCCCTGTGTATATATTCAAAAGTCTTTTCTCTATTACTGCAATCTGTTTTTTATGTATTAATCGGTTGGTAATAATTACTTAAGGGAAACTTATCTGACAGAAATCTGTATTAAAAATGACGCATGTCTCTCTGCGCATGTTGACTAACCCTTTTGGTGAGGTTAGCAGTTTTTAAAAATTGCTTATCACCTAGAAACATTAAATTCTAACCTTTGTCGATACTGAAATATTAATAAATCATCATTTAATTGACAAAACAAGAATAGACAATTGAAAACTTGTATTAAATATTTATATGCGTTGAAAATTTTACTCTGTTTAATAAACATATAAGCATATATTATCCAACAAATTTTTTTTAAATAGGAATGGATTAGATTGAATTTATAATTAATAATTTACGGATATTAAATCCGTTTTTTTTTTTTAATCATTGATGTTGTAATATGTACAGTATATAATAATTAAAATATGTTAAAATAATATATATAACTAAGATTTATAAATGTAAAAATGAGATGGGTTTGAATGAATGGAATTTGGAATTATTTAAATTGTAGATGAGTTTGAATATCGATCTATATTAATTTAAATCTTAACAATTATATGTGTACAGTATTTTTAACTATATGCGTATAATAAACTGATTTTTATTTATTTGTGATAGAAATTTATATCTTACGTTCAAATCTTTAAGTTTCATAATTAAAAAAATAATAATGATGATGGTCAAGCAGTTAGTAGACCTTAAGCCATCTGTTACTGCTTTAAACTGTGCAAGTGATATCATAACTGATAATCATTTGACTCTAAAATATTATACTAAAGTCAAAGCTTTACACTTACTTACGCATATACATTATTTTTGTTTTAAAAGTAAAATGTTATAGAAAAAAAAAACGAATTATGAAAGTCTTTTTTAAAAATAATAAACAGTATAAAATAAATGGTCAAAATAAGAGTGATAGATCAATTCATAGATCACATGACCCTATCTCTTAAGCTTGTAAGTTATAAACAGTGAGGATTATGCAATTTTTATATTGCTATGACTACTAATATATGGTATGGCTGAAGATCTATCAGCCCCACATAGCTATTTGAGTTGGATAGTTGGGTTTGAAGACATGTAGATGTCTGAAAATTTCAGATTTTCCACTCAATAGATAACTTTTAGCTAAGTGCTTAGCTTTGGGTTGGTATTTTTAGATCTAGTGTCTGAACCCATCATGACACCTCTCTAAGGAGTGCCAAAGCACGAAACCATGGTCAGGGGTTTGGGGAGAGGTTCCTGACAGAGATATTTTAAGTGCTGGCTCTGGCTAAGCATTTATCATAAAGCTTGTAGAGGAATTGGCAATCCTCACTGAGTATAAAATAAATATTGTCATAAAATAATAATACTATTAATAAATTAATTCTTTAATTTAGAAAAGTATATAACTTAATAAAAACGGTCAATGTTGCAATTAAAGAATGTATTTGTACATGAATCTTATTATTTAAATTTGATATTTAATTTAAACAAATTAATTTAATGGGAATGTGAACTGCGAAAAAAAAAACCATTACAAATTAAAGAAAGTTATTATTATTATTTAAAAAGAAAGAATAGTAATTATATTATAACATGCAAAAAAAACAACAGCAAACAAACATAATAACACAATTGTAATACGATGGCTTATAAGAGTATCAAACCATTCCTATTCATGGCGAAGGCTGTGTTCCTTTATGCGGGGGGTGGTGGCTTTACTACCTAAAAGAGCTTGTTGACTTCAGTAAGATTTATAGATAGCGATTCAAAAGTATATAGAAATTAAACATTGCCAGTCTCATAAAAATACAATAACTTTCCTATCGGTGAGTAAGATTGCTCTGTTTTTATATATATACTGTATAATCAGCTTGTTGATACTTAGCTTATCAGCCTAGATTAAACTGAATTTTTATTCTCTACCTAATAACTAGTTACTCGTTTGTTTAGCTAAAAACCATTTATCTGAAAAAAAAAAATTAGTAAGCCTGCAATAATGATCAAGGTTCACCTAATCTGACTTAAAACTTAAATTGTGGCGTGGAAGTAGATATATTATAATTATGTTATAAGTCGCAAATAATAAGTTAGAATTAAAATAGCAAAAATAGAATTAAGCAAACCCAAAGTATAATTTTATTCATTCACGGACTATATCTTTTGTTTTATAATACAATTTATAATAAGTTTCACCTTTTTTTTTTTTTTTTTGCAATTCTTTATAAAAAGAGCCTAATATTTTATATTTATCAATTTTCTTTTATTTCTTTTTGCTTTTTAAATATGTATTTGTAATGTTTTAAATCCAAGTATATTTTATTTATATCTGGAGTCTAGATATAATAAAGGGGATTTGAACACAGACTTTCAAGTTTTCTTCAGCTATTCACTACATCTCATACAAGCGATTACATGCCCACACATCTATAAAAATGATAAATGATCTCCAATATATGTATTTAGTGCTGAACCATATAATCAGTGCTTGATTTATATTAAGATAGCAAATCTTCACACTTTAATGGACAGGTTTCAATTTACTTCACCTTCCAACCTTTCAGCTATTTATACCATTGAAAATATGTATGAATGCCCAAATTCCTTAATAATGCCAATATTAGTGTCATGTTCATGTTGACTTTGTTCCATCATCACATGTTCAACTGTATAGATGACCGAAAAGTTGGAGGATGAAGTAGATTGAAACCTGTTCATTAAAATGTGAAGATTTGTTATCTTAATATAAACGGAGCACTGACTATATATGTGTGTGTGGAAGATGATTATCTGGACTAATTGATGAGTGCTGGTTCAACATGAAATGTGTATATTGGAGAGCATTTATCTTATTCACATGTGTGTGGTCATGAGATGGAGTGAATGGCTGAAGGAAGCTTGAAAGTGTATGTTCAAATCTCCTATATTACATCTAGACACCAGATATGTAAAATATACTTGTATTTAAAATATTACAAATTCAGCCTGTATTTCTGATCATCCCTCTTCTATATATTTAAATGGACAAGATCTTATACATGAAGGGTTAGAGTGAGTTAAAGGTAACATAACATTGGCATTAATAAGAGATTTGGGTGTTCCACCATCAGATTTTCAATGGTGTAGATGGCTGAAAAATTGGAGGGCAGAGTAGATTGAATGAAGCCTGTCTATTAAAGTGTGAAAAATTGCTGTCTTAATATAAACTGAGCAGTGAGTGATTATATAAATATATGTGTGAGAGATAATGATCTGGACCAACTGATGAGAGATGCTTCAGCATAAAATACTTATATTGGAGATCATTTATCTTTTTTACATGAATGTGGTCATGTAATCGGTTGTATGAGATGGAGTGAAATGACCGAAAGGAGCTTGTAAGTAAGTGTATGTTCAAATCTCCTATATTACATCTAGACACCAGGTATGTAAAATATACTTGTATTTAAAATATAAATTCAACTGTATTTCTGCCCATCTCTCTTCTGTGCATTTTAAATGGACAAAGTTTTATACATGAGGGGTCAGAGTGACTTAAGGTTAATGTGGGCATGTCAATAATATTGGCATTAACAAGGAATTTGGGTGTTCCATCATCCGATTTTCAATTATATAAATGACTGAAAAGTTGGAGGGTGGAGTATAAACCGAGCACTGATTGTATATATGTGTGGGAGATGATGATGTTGACAAACTGGTGAGTCCTTTTTTTCAGCATGAAATACTTATATTAGAAATCATTTATCTTTTTCACATGTGTGTGGTAATGTAATCGGTTGTTTGAGATGGAGTGCACGGCTGAAGGGCGCTTGAAAGTCTGGTGTTTAAATATATATTTATTATTATTAGATGTTATAATGATATTGGTTTTGTGTATGGTCATAACATTTTTAATATAGTATATAATAATAGTTTGTGTTTGTTTTAAATGAATTTTACTAAATGTTCTCAATATTTTAAAAAATGGGATTTTTTTTACTTTTTATTGCAGCTTGATATTATTTAATTTTAGCTAATCGAATAATTTAAAACTCTTTCAACACATTATTTTATTAGACTTTGTAATTGAGATCACTAAATTTATTTTCACTTAAATGTCGCCGTTAGCCTTTTAAATTCCCTTCTGTCTCTCTCTCTTTTTTTAAAGATTATATTATAATTAATTGATTGCACGTTTACCTTTCCAAAAACTTGCATAAATTTGGAGGAAAAAAACTGATTTTATTTAGACAAATAATAAATTAAAGAAATAATAAAATTTTAAAGAGTCGTCGATTCTTTTTTATATATAATCTTTTTATTTTTATTGTTAATATGTTCGTTAAATTGATTGGTTTTGTATAACTTTGCAATAGTTTATTGCTTATTTTAAAAGTAAGTATAAGTGAGGATAAATGATTTTTTTTTAATCTTTGCAATAAAGTAACATGCAAACAATAGTTAGATATATAAGCTTTTTGATTGGATTCAAATTGCTAATTAAACCGTTTTTTTTTTTTAAATCTTGTTGTCTTTCTGTCTTCGATTATTTAAGATAATGTAGGACACAATTGATGACTTGTGTTACCTATTTATTATCTCTATGTACCAACTAGTATAATGGGATTGCATGTAGGTGAAATACATTTCCATTCTTTAATTAACAAGCATAGCTATGACTCCAATTTTTTTTATTTCTTTTGAATTAGAATAGTGATACATGCTTACAATGGCTTCTACCATCTTGTATCATTTAAAACTATATCTTATTGTCAGTGGAATTGCTACATTCAAGTTTCAACATCTATTATTTCATTTATAACTAACTATTCCTCTTCCAAAATTTGCAAACAAATAAAAACATAAATTTGGGAGATGTAAATTTTATTTTTATTAAAATGTGAAATTATTCAGTCATTTATTGTTGCCATCTAAGAGAAAGCAATATTCATGTGTGGTTTTCTTCACCCCCCCCCCCCATTAAAAACTTCATTTAAATTGTCTGCTCATCTTGAAGTTAGTAAAAAATATAAAGAAGTAATCAAAATACATTATTACTTGTAAATCCATAAGAATTTTGAGTAGTGGAACTAGATGCAGTCTATGGGCTTTAAGCCCTACAATTATGCGGGGTTAAAGCTAGTGATCATAGCAATTCTACTCAGCCTGAAAAAGTTCATGTGAATAAGTGTTATAATGAACTATCTTCAAGGCTATTTTGCTGTTTAATATTCATTTGACAGCAAAAAAACTCAAGATATCAATAATGTATAAAAAAAAAATCTACCACAAATAAGCTATTAGCAACCCCAACATTGTTGATTGGTAGTTTCTTCCTCTTTCCACATGAAGAGTTTTTGAGTGCATTCATTTTTATGTTAGATTTTGAAAATGAAAACATATTTTTCATAGTTTGTTTACATATTTATAATTATTTTTGTAAAATATTTGTGTGAATTTTATTTAAAAAAAAAAGACATTTGTGATTAAATTCTGATTAAAATTTAAAAATAAGTACTTTTAAAAGAAAAAAAATCAAAAGAAATCAGTAACACACAGCCACAATTTGTAATTAGTTGAAAAAGAACATATTTATATTGACAATAGTGTCTTTTTTGCTGCTTTTTAAATAGTTATACATAGAATTTTAAATAGAATTTCATTAGTTTTAAGTAAGCTGAACAATAATTTATGCAGTTTTTAGGAACTAAGTTAAAACAAATTTAATTTTGTTAATTTAAATTTTTTATCATGATACAATAATTAAACAATAAGAAAAAATCATTGTTTTTATCATTAATATTTAATTTTTTTTTCTACATTTACAAAGTTGAAATAATTTTTTAAGAGTATTTTTTTTCATAATATTTCTAACAAATAGTTTGTCATTTCTAAAAATATAATAAAATTTTTTTATTAGCCACTAAGGAAAATTTAAAAAAAGCTAAGAGCATCTGAAGGGATTTAATTCAATTACAAACAAAAGAAAATCATATACTGAAATTAGCTATTTGTTTAGTGAAAATGAATCATACTTTAATAAAATAATAAAAAGAGGAAAACAAATATATTTTTATGACAATAAAAAAATACAATTTGTATATTGTAAGGTTACACGATCCCTCTATCACCTTTGATACACACATCCCAAATCACTCTGCTCACTCACAATGCCCATTTTTTTGATGGAGTTTATAGAAAAATATTATTTTTAACATTTGTTTTTATACAATATATATAGAATGTTTTTGAAATTCCAACAGTATTATATTAAAGATGAATAACATTAGTAAAGAATGACACAAAACACATACACATGCATATATATATATATATATATATATATATATATATGCATATGTATATATGCTCTTCCGATCTCTTATATATATATATATATATATAAGATTTTAATCTCCCTTGATTTAATATGTTACATAAAATTATAATAATCAATAAAATAAGTCATATATTGTAAGCTTGTATTTACAAATATTTAATATAGGGAGTGTACCAATAACTCAAACAAGCTCTTGTTGATAAGTGCAGTAAGAGAAAAGTATTTAAAATCTCTATCTAGAATATTCCTATCCCCAGACCAATTGGTTTTGAGCTTTTGGCTTATCTCAATGAGGAGCTAGAACCTTCAGACACTAGATACAAAATATCAACTCAAAAAACAGCACTTATTTAATATATTGAGTAGAAAATCTGAAATTTTCAGACACAAAAATGTCTTTAAATACAGCTATCTAATTCAAATAGCTATATGGGACTGAACCAAATTCAGATCTACCATATATTATAATTTTGTCTTTAAGGCTTTGGCAATGCCAAGGCCATTAATATATGGGTAGATCTGAATTTGGTAAAGTCTCATATAGCTATTTGAGTTAGATAGATGGATTTAAAGACATTTTTGTATCTGAAAATTTCAGATTTTCTACTCAATAGTTACATATTTGGATGTAGTGTCTGAATGTTCTAGCTCATCTCTGAAGTGAGGCAAAAGCTCAAATTCATTTGGTCTGGGGATAGGAATATTTTAGATAGAGATTTTAAATATTTTTTTCTTATTGGTATGCTCCCTATATTACATATGTTACATAAAATTATCACTTATAATTTTTTGCAACTTTTTAGAGTAGATATGTATTTCTAAGATCTATTTCTGAAAGCAGATTATTTATTGCAAAAGAAAAGGAAAGACTAAAAGAATGTTAATATTGGCTTATATAATTACATGTAGGTACAAAAAATAAGATGGCCATTTTAATTTTTTGAAAAGTCTTTATCTTATGACATATATTGAGAATTTACTAATATTTAACATCACAAATTGAATATTTAAGTATTGACATTTTAATTGTAAAAAAAGATATGTTAATAGAAATATTATCAACAATTTGGAAAAAAATCTGATAATAAATAATCATACTTAGCACAAATTTTTTTAAAATTTTCTATAAACTATAAAATAACATCTATCATTTTTTGAGTTGAATTTTTTTAAAAAAAAAAAAACTCGTGATAAAAAAAAATTTGCCAGAGATCTCGAGAGATTGACATGACAGTCTAATATTACTTTTAAAAGTTGGAAAATGCATTAGAAGTTCTAGTAAAAATTTTATTTCAGTGATAGCTATGAAATATATCAGCAGTATATTTATTCTGTATCCATATGCTATTAACTATATTTTACACAATAAGAACTAATATATGTTTTTGATATGGAGTCTCAACTTTACCTTTAAGAGCCATTATGCTTTCTACTTTGCATGGTTGACTAATTTAGCCTTATAACATTAGTGAAAAAGTTTGTAGCATTATTTTGAAGCATGATTCAAAACAAAAAATAATATTTATTCATATAATAATAATGACAACGATTTTTGTAATAGTACAATTGTAAATTAATAAATAATATATCAATACTGAGGCTTGAAGATTCAATTTCATAAAACATGGATTTTGTTTATGTTATAAAATGATTCCAAATTAAGCTATCAAAAACTATTGCTGAAAGTTATTCCCATTAGTAAAAACTATTAAAATACTAACTGCCTGTGAAGTAATTTTAACATCTTTAATTAAAAAAAAAAAGACAATACTTAACTATAAAACACCCATCACAGTAGCAGTGAGTTTGAATAAATGTATAAAGATGAACAATATTAGCACACTGTTTTGGAAAAAATTTCTGAAATAATTAAAAAATATTGTTATGTTTAGATTTTTGTGAGTTTTAGATACTATATATATATATGTTAAAACGAAGATTTGCACGGGTTAAATATATAAAATACATATTATACTCTAAATCTCTCATAGATAGATAGATAGATTGATAATTTTTAGATGAGATTTGATAGACACCATGAGATTCAAGAGGGATAGAATCCTTAGGCTTGGTTATATATATTGCTGATCTTTAGATGAGCATAAAATGCTGTATCTATATTATAGCGTTTTAATATACGTCCATAATGTCTGTAGTTCCTTTACATATGGAACACAAATCCTAATAGCTGACTTATCATCTTTTTGTTTCCTATTTTGTCTATTTTGGGCTTGAAATAAGGCTTTTTTTATAAATTTGTAATTATAACTATTTGCTAATAAAACACTATTAATATGATTTATTTCTTCTTTCAGATGTGTGTCATCTGAAAGGTTAATTGCTCTATTTAAAAGAGTTTTGGCTACAGAAACTATCTGAGTTGGGTGATGATGAGAATGGAAATGTAAATATCTGTCTGTGTGTGTATCCTTTCTGTAAATAGAAAAAGATAAACTATTTGGTGTTCTGGTGACTAGAACATCAAGAAAAGGGAGTTTTCCATCAGACTCTGTCTCCATTGTAAATTTAATATGAGGATGCATATTATTTAAATGTAAGAAAAAATCATCTAATGTATTTTTTCCATGTTGCCATGTTGCTATTGGTGGGATTTCTTAATGTTTTATTCAAACCAGTGATTGTAGCGCCTCTACAACCGTCTTTCTACCTTTTTATAACTCTGTGGATGGCTTGTGTGACCAAGTCGAAACGTCAGTATATTGATATTAAAAGTTTTTAACACGGATGAACCCGCAAAATATGTATTTTATATATATATAGATAGATAGAGAGAGCAATTTGTTCATATTTAAAAATTTTGTGAGGTAAAACTCTACATACAGTAGTGTCACTCAGCACAAGTCAGAGTAATCAATGGATGTAGGAAGGTTTATGCATAAAATTCCTATCTAGTGCCTATTCATCCAAAATCCCCAGACTAGTTTCTAGCCTGTGGCTTTCATCAGTGATGAGCTTTGGATCTGAGAGCACTGCACCTAGATCTTATGATTTAATATAAGGAGAGTTTTGCCTCTGGGAAAAACAGCTTGTGTAAGCATGAAGAATGGTGATCATATAAAATTTGACATTGTTATAGTAAATCATTTGATTAAAATTCAAAATAAAAAACAAAATATTCAAAATGAAATATAATATAACTTTGATTTAAAACCAAATTTCAATTACATTATTCAGATATCACTAACAAAATATTTTTCTGTCATTTATGATGGTATTCAGATAAAACAATTCAGAACAATTGAAGTTAATTACTTTTTTTAAAAAATAAAAATAATATAATTTTTCAAAATATTTTTTTAATGTTTTCTAAAAAAAAATCTGATTCCACAAGAATAGAAAATAAAACTTTAATGATAAAATTAGAATATTTAAAAAAAATGTCAAGATGAATATAAATTTGAGTTTATAATTTAGCATATTATTCTTTATAATTTTTTTCATAATTTTATTTTAACTTATGAAGGTTAAGACATTAGGTTAGCAATTAAATATCTTTTGAAAGTCACTTTTTAATATATGCCTTAGAAAGTCACTCATTTAAGTACAATGTAATTTTAGGGTCTATATCCTCAAAGTACATGGATTTAGTTACTTACAATCTAAAAAAAATATTAAATAAGTAAAAAAATTGTCATAAAATTTATATATATTGTATTACTTTTTTTTTTACTGTATACTCACTTAGTCTGAGCATCTGCTCTTTCTGTTATGTTACAGTTTCAATGAAAACACTTCACTCATTTGTTCTGAAATGAGAATTTAAAAAAAATAAAATTTTATTTGAAATGATGTCACAGCACAAAGTTAATGATGAAACAAATAGTAGTCAAACAGTGGCAAATTCTCCATTCAGTGTACCATAGTAATCAATAAATGCATAAAATTTCTATCAATGTCTATTCATTTAATGTGATTAATTTCTTGCTTGTGACTTTCATAACTACTGTATAAAGAGTATCACTGTTTTAACAGCTTGTGTAAGCATAAGAAATGATGAATCATATAATGTTTAGTAGCTTAAAAGCAATTGTGAAGTGATTCCCTTATGTGATAAGTAAAAATAAAAGCAAAAACATATATTGCTAATATTTATTGTTCTTTTATAATCTGCTAAAATTACTTCCATGGTATGTGATAAATATTTAGAGAAAGTAGAAAAAGCATTAAATTTGTGAGTAGAAGATATAAACAATAAGTAAGTTTTGGTAAACAATAACATGTTGTATCACAAAGTACTGACTTTATATAAAGACTTTAGCAAAGGATTCACTGAAAGAGTGACATCAACTATTTACTACAAGTAAGAGATAGTTGCATAAATGCAAAAGTCAGTATGAACTAAAAACAACATCATGTAGCCATGGTATCTCGGGTTCTTCATTACCATCAATTTTTGTTGCAAAAAAAATTTAAAAGGAGAACATTCATCTTTATTTGAAGATAAATGCTTACATAGATTCTGTACAAATCAATGCTGTATTTACATATTTGACTGTTTTTTTTTCTATTATAACATCATCTTTTTAATAACTACATTGTTGTATTTTTTTTTTATTGTTGTCAATTACTTTCATTGATGTTTAATTCATCTAATTTTTAAAATAAATTGCGGTATAAATATATGTATACATGTTTAAAAGATCTGTATTGTATATACATAAATGTATGTATGTTAAAATATATATATATATCATCTAGTGTGTTCGATTATTTATTGAAGATTCGGAATCAAATGATGTGCATAGAAATATTATATTAATATGAGCATTTTTTTTTTAAAAAGGATATTTTTCTAAATTAAACAATTTGATTTAAATATTGAAATAAAGAAGCAAAACTTGTTCAAATCTTTAATAATTTTCATAATAATAAGCATATTAACTTTTATACTTTGTAAAATGTTTTTATTTTAAAAATGAAATAGATTTAAATAATCATCAAACTGGAAAAGTATATATATATTTTAAAAAATTCATTCCTTAGCTGTTTTTTAAAAAATCGTAACTTAAAAATGCTTTATAAAATAAAAAAATCTATTGCATTATTTTATTTGAACAGTTTTTTAAAAAAGTATTAAAAAATATTGTGAATTATGTGAATTAATATTTATTTCCCTACTACACAAAACGTAATTAATTTTTTTTAAAAAAAAAAAAAATTCGTTTTTATAGCTCTTTTTTTTTCTAGTTTATTTTTTTTTTTTATTACATTTACTTCTTGTTTTTTTCAGAGATTATTTCCTAGTATAACGTTTCATTTTTAAAAAAAATACTAAATGAAAGTATAAATCTTATAATATATAAAGGAGTTAATACTACTCTGCACCGTCAAGCAAAAAAATCATGACATTTCATTCTATTTAAATATGGAGCAAAAATTACAACCAACTGTAATAAAATATTGTGAATTGTTTTCAGGGGCATTGTATGGACAAAAACTAACCTTATTTTGGTTGAAAAAATATTTATTTAATATTATTGTATTTCTAAAATCAGGCCAAATACACAATCCAAATTATGTTAGACTTTATTGAACAAAGTAACTTAAAAAAAAGTATTTTGCTCCAAAAGAATCTTATATTATCGTACCAATAAATGTTTTATAAATTGTAATAAAGTACATTTTTAAAAAAAGGTATAACAGAGCTGAAATACATCAATTTTTCCCCCCAAATATTATGTGTAGGTACTATTAGTCAACTAACACTAATCGAAACATGCAAAAAAATTATTTGATAGCACAGTATTCTTTTTTTAAAAAAAAAAACTCTAATAATTATTTTATTGCTCAAGTATTCAGTAAAGTAAAATGGTTTTTTTTTTTTAATTCTTATGTTTGTCATAAAAATATAACATAAGTTACATTTTCTGAATCTTATATAAAAAAGTTTAGTTTATTGGACTTGTGCTTTATGTAAATTAAATATACTATCATCATGCCCTAATTTATAAATGTTCACTCTCAATTTTAAAGCTTAGCTATTATTCAACAATAAAAATCATATCAAAATTACGATTTATAATACTATTGTGTTAAAAAATATATACTTTTATACCATTATAACGTGATCTATCTAGATAATCAGTTTTCTGGGTTAAATATCCATTTAAAGTTGATGGTCTTTACAATATATTTTACATTTAATAATAAAAAAGCTCTACAAATTCTATAAAGTTATCGAGTAATTGAAAAAAAATATATATAATGCTTTTAATCTAGAAGAGAGTTTAATGTTCTACAAAGAATTTTTGTATTATAAAACATAATTCTAAGAAAAAAACTATTTTGGGATAAAATCTTTTTTAATCAATTCTTTGTGACTTTTTTTTTTTTTGTATAATTGAGCTACGTAGTACCCAAAAAAAAGATGCCAATTTACTTGTTAGCACAAAAAGTGTTCTTTATTTGTTACTATGATTATTTGCACAAAGTCCATTGTGCCATTTTGGCCAATTAGTACATGTTATCAAGTTTTGCAGACATACTATAAAAAAATGAGACTGACATTTATGGTTCTGTCAATAAAAGAAAACCAAAGGTCTATTAGAATAGTTCAAAAAGGGTAAACTGGGAAAAAAAAGCACTACCAGACTTTTCAGTAAAAAAAAATAATGGCCTTAAGATGACAGAATAAAAAATAGTTTGTCTAAGGAGTACCACCTATGCCACCTTATCTAGAATTGCAAAGATAAGATGGAATTATCAAAGAAAATATAAAAAATATATAGACATTTCAAAGACCAAGTTCTTTGAAATGTATATATTTTATGTTATAAACAATATGATAAAAAACTGATCTTTTTCAATTCAAACTACAAATTATTGAACAGATTATAGAAAACTATGCTAATCCGATTCTATTCTTTAATATAGGAAGAATAAGTTCTATCCCTTCTCCTATTTGACTCACTATTAGACAATTTTTCACTTTTCTTTCATTAAACCCTGTTAAAAAAAGAATCTATATAATAATGTCATATATGCTATCAAAAACCTGCTGCTGCTGTGAAAAGAAATAAAAGAGGGTCAATGTACTGGTGTAGACTGCATCAATGCAGCCTTTATCTAACTCCTTTCTTTGAGCTCTACCACAACAAATAAAAATTTTTAAGGTAATTATTGCTTTTATTTTATAAATTTAATAAAAATGATATTATATCAATGTATAAATTTTTTTGCTTTTTCTAATTATTGAATTTTAACTATTTAAGAATGCAGACCCCAAAAGAGGAAGTGCTAGCAATACTGCATCATTTACTCTAAATAATTCTTAACAAGCCAGGTATTACTAATCATCATCAAAAACAAATCTGTATGGTAAGGCATTATTCATTTCTGAGCATTGATCACATGCCAGAAAAGTAGACAGTTCAGTATAAAAATTCTTGTATAGTATAACATACTTAGATTTGATTATTTTATAAAATTAATATTTTATATTTCACTTTCTCTCTCTCTATATATAATATTTTTGAAATACAAGTATAATTCATATACTTGGAGTTTGAATGTAATGTAGGGGATTTTAACACAGACTTTTAATGTCCCTTCAGCTATCCACTCTATCTCATATAACCAATACACATGACCACACACATGTAAAAAAGATCAATGATCTTCAATATATATATTTCATTTTGAGCCAGCACTCATCAGTTGGTCAGATTATCAATGGTTTGAATGGTGAGGTGGAATAGATTGAAGCCTGTCCATTAAAGTATGAAGATTTGCTATCTTAATATAAACTAAGCATTAATTATACATATGGTTCAGCATGACATACATATATTGGAGATCATTTATCTTTTTCATATGTGTGTAGCCATGTATATCAGTTTTATGAGATAGAGTGGATGGTTGAAGGGAGCTCGATAGCCTGTGTTCAAATTCCCTATATATATATATATCATTTTAAACCATTATTAATCCACTGCAAGATAAAGGTCTCTAAATTTAATCTAGTTTCTTTAATCTCTAGCCTTTCTTGTCCACATCACACTACCAAACTTCTTAATTTATTCATATATATTTCATGTGATTTCATTCTAGATCTTTTATTTTTTTGGATCCAGTTTAAGATTTCATCTGTCAATCTAATATCATATCTTCCAGAAATATGTTCATCCCAGCTCCACTCCATTCTCTTAATTCTTTTACTGATTCCAGTAATACTTACTGTTTGTTCTCTCACCCATGTTTTTTATTTTCAATTTCTTCTTGTTACTACTAACATACATATCTCTCTACTGCATTGAACGATCTGAACTCTTTAAATTGTTTTTGTATTAAATGTTCAAGTCTCAGATTTATAAATAAGAATTACTAAAACACATTTATTAAAAAAAAATCAAACACATAGACACTTTTTTTTAATATTAAATTTTTCCTACCCAAAGCATTCCCATCTAAGTTTAATTCTATGATTAATTTCATCCATTGTGTTTTCATCTAATAAAAATACTTGTATTTTGTGGATTAAAATGGGAAGCTAAAGGAGTGAAAGTAAATGGAGATTATTTAAGTCATTTAGATTTTGCAGATGATGTAGTTGTTTTTGCAAATAATGCTTTAGAGCTACAGGAAATGTTGCAGGAGTTATCAGATGAAAGTAGTAAAGTAGGACTAAAGATAAATGTTAAAAAGACTAAAGTAATGTTTAATAGATTTTCTCAAAATATGAAAATAAAGATTTATTATGATGAGTTAGAAGAAGTTAACAGTTACAAATATCTTGGTCAGATTATTAATACAGATGGAAATATAATGGATGAAATTAATCATAGAATTAAACTTGGTTGAAGTGCTTTTAGTAGAAATAATTTGATACTACTAGGAAATATGCCTATGTGTTTGAAAAAGAAGGTTTTTAATAAATGTGTTTTGCCAGTTCTTACTTATGGATCTGAGACTTGGACACTTAATAGAAAAGCACTACAGAGACTTCGGACCATGCAAAGAAATATGGAGAGATGCATGTTGGGAGTAACAAGAAGGGATCGAAAACGAAGTGTATAGGTAAGAGAACAAACAGGTGTTACTGACCTCATTGAAAAAATTAAAAGGCTGAAGTGGAGTTGGGCTGGACATATTGTTAGAAGAGATGATAACAGATGGACAATTGAAATTTTAAACTGGATTCCAAGAGATTGTAGAAGACCCAGAAAGAGGCCACATGTGAGATGGATGGATGAAATAAGAAAGTGTGCAGGGATGATGTGGAGAAGAGAAGCTAAAGATAGAAAAAGATGGATTGAACTTGAAGAGACCTTCATCCTGCAGTGGATTGATAATGATTGATGATGATGAATTATTAACTTCTTCTAATTCATTGCTATCATTCTTTGTTTTATTCTCCTGAAAAAATTCATTGAATATTACTTTAGTCTTTTCAGCATTTATCTTTATGCTTTATTATTTTCATCTGATAACTCTTGCAATATTTCCTGAAACTCTAATAAATTATTTACTAAAATGATCACATTTTCTACAAAATCTAAATGACTTAAAACATTTTTCACTTAGTTTTCTATTTTATTCAACAAAAGTATTATTTTCTAAATTTTCTGTAATATATATGGAATCACTATGCTGTAGATCCTTCTCAATGTTAATCTTTGTAATATCACTATATAATCTAATCAATGCAGCTGCACTTTGATAAATATTCTTAAGAATATGACAACATACCATATTTATACCTTGATGATCCAATACTTTAATCACTTTAGAAATCCTTATACAATCAAATGCCTTATCATAATTTATAAATCTAAAGTATAATAGAAATTCATATTCATTGTTTTTTTCTATAATTTTTCTCAATACTTGATATAATCCACTATGCCAAAAACACTTTTAAATCCAGCTTGTTGTTTGTTTGTTTTTTTTGATTTATTAAAATCCAAAATTCACTTTAGACAGTTGTAATTAGTAAAACTTTTCTATAGAACTGATGAGACTCTGTCACTTTTCTTATAGTTTTTCCAATTATATGATACGTTTTTATCATTTAGACATTTGATACATAATTTTGCCAATCAATAATCATTCCATTATTTCTGAAAGTTTTGTTTTATTGTTTTTATTACTATATAATTTTTTATGGAACTCTTCCACTTATTTTATGGTGTCATCTCTCTTGTTAGGAATAGTTTCATTTTTTATTATAGAAATAATATTTTCCCAATATTATGTATGATATTGTTTCACACCTTTGAAATTTTTATTCTCTTTTATAACTTTATTAACTCTTTTTTGTATCATTTTACAAAACTGTAGATATTTAATTCTTAATGGATCATTTTTATATATTTTTATATTTTTTCTTTTCTTCATTCATTATCATGACCCAGTAAAAAAATTTACTGGTAAAGGATCACTTTTTGGTACTAATTATCATCTTGCAGTTTCTAATAGTGTATCAGTTATTTTCTTATTGATTTCATTCAAATCTGAATTATCTTAAAAAAAAAAAAAAAATTATAAAATGATTTTTTTCTAATTTAAATTAATTAGAATGTGTCTAAAGTTAGAAATATCAATTGTATATATTGCTTTTTTAAATAATTTTTGTCTCTATACTTTTGTCTTAACACATATCTTATATCTTATTAATCAATGATCACTTCTTGTGTTGAATCTATTAAAACCACTATAATCTTGAAATTCATATTTTCTATTAGTCAAAATATAATCTTCTAACTTTGTTATCTATTTGTATGTTATTATTAACATTTGTTTGTATTTGAAAAAATTAAATAAAGTTTAAAATTTTCTAGCCATTTAGCATTCAATGATAAATAAATAATATAAAAACTCTGTCAGATAATAAAAAATATTCTACATGAATAAAGTGTGATAAACAGAGTATCCAAAATTCAAAAAACATTAATTATAAACAACAATTTGCTAAGCACTTTTGGTACTGCATACCAGAATCATGGCGACATATTGGAACTGAACGGTTAATATTCCAGTGCATGCTCAGTGGAACACTAGTGTTATGCTGATTAATAATGTTTTTAGACTTCACAATAAACCAAGCCTCTTTCAACTTCCTTTTCCTATTATTTGACTCATTGCACACAGTAGTAATATTTTGAGGATAAAACTCATGACCACAATTACTTTCATGAGTTGAAAAAAAAAATTAATTTGTAAATCAGTTTTAAATTTTTTATACTGATAAATATGTTGTTGTAATCATGTTAAAACATTCACCTTGATTTCACCATAATAAATAGCATTACAACCAATTTCTTTGCAAGCAATGGAATAAACCACTTCATACTTATTCATTTCTTCCACATTATCCTTTGAATTGTTTATTAATCTATTTAAAAACAAAGGGAAATGGAATCCTATATTATAATCTTCACCGATAATATTTTTTAATTTCTTGTTTATCATCAAAATATTACTGCTGTGTGCAATGAGTCAAATGATAGGAAAAGGAAGTTGAAAGAAGCTTGGTTTATTGCGAAGTCCAAAAATGTTATCAATTAGCATAACACTAGTGTTCCACTGAGCATGCACTGGAATATTAGCCATTCAGTTCCAATATGTTGCCATGATTCTGGTATACAGTACCGAAAGTGCTTGGCAAATTATTATTTATAATTAATGTTTTTTGAATTTTGGATGGTCTGTTTATCATGCTTTATTAATGTAGAATAATTTTCATTTAATGATAGATGATGGAAATAATCCAATATATTATTACAGCTAAAATACTATTATCACAAATCTTCAGGCAAATAATCTAATACTACTGTGCCTTCATTTTGATACTTTCATGTTAATTTCCATTTAGCATTTAAAAAAAAAAGAATTCATAATATACAGTTTTTGTTTTTCTGTCAACTTTATACGTTTGCATCTTACCATTTTTTTTTTGCAAACTTTATAAGTCTGTGTCCTTTCTCTTTTCTATCATCATAATCAAATTTATTCAGAGAATTTTCATCTTTCAATCATTTACCAATTCCAGCATTAAATTCTCCATGACAATTTTAGACTATTGCTTGATCTTATCAAAAGCAGTTTGTACATCCATATAAAAATCTAATTTTTCATCAAAATGAGAACTTGTTATGGTTCAAACCTTAATTATCTTCATTTAATATTTTTCATTAAATTAACTAATTTTAGCATTCCCTCTAATATATCATCAATCTCCATAATATTGTTCTTCCTTTTTTTATTGCTAATGAATTCCACTTCATTGGTGCTTAAAATATTTGTGCTTTTGTACTAAAATGCATGTCCACTTTTTAAATCAATTCTCATTACCTTTTTTCTAACTTCAAAAAGTCAAATGATGACCCATTTAATAATACACAATTCTTCTTTCAATTTGTGCAGTTTCCTTTACTTGAAAATGATCTGCATCTATAAATACTTAAATAACAGATTGCCATTGAAAGACAGCCTAATTTCACAATCAGGGCAACATCTTTTTTTTTTACCTTCAATCACCAATTCTGTTTTGGCTGGTGACTTTACAACTTTCTCAAAATAACCACTATAATTTAGTTTAATGACCATGATTCTAAGTATATTATTTTAAAAAAGATTATTCACACCCATATTCATCTTGCATTCAGAAAAACTCAACTGATATTTCAATTAAAAACTAACAGGCAACTGGTTAAAAAGATCATGATGTTTTTTGATTTTAAATTCAGAGGTAAAAATGGAATAAACTTACCATGCTAACTGATGCGTGTTAATGAGCAGCCCATTCACGTTGTTTATTCAGCATGAAATACATATATTGGAGATCATTTACCTTTTTCACATATGTGTAGTCATGTGTATCAGTTATATAAGATAGAGTGGATAGCTGAAGAGAGTATGAAAGTTTGTGTTAAAATCCTGTATAATTACATCTAAACTCCAAGTATATAAATTATACTTGTATTCAAAGATTATATAAACAATCATATAGTAATAACTGCTGCAATGATGAGCACATATGGAGTGGGCATTAAAAATTAGTTCTACTGATTTCTTTAAAGCCTCAAAAAAAAATTTAAGGATCGCTTTTCACTTAGCAGCAAATTCCTTTCTGCAGCTATATAAATAAAACAGTGCATTAGTTAAACTAGGTAATTCAAAGATATAATACTACCTATGTACATATTCATAAAATATAAACCTCTTAAATTTATAAAGAAATATGTTCTCTCTTGTGAAGAAAAAGTTATTCTGTAATTTGACCATTCTTAAATCATCAAGTGAATAAAATTAAAGTATTTAGATACTGGTCTGAGTTCTTTTATATGAAACTGTTTACTACATTATATTAAATATATTTAATTTGCCTTTTAAAAGTGCAGTTGATAATATATAGACTTTTTAATTCATGATGTAAGCACATATTCCATTTTATTAAACACTTAAATTTATACTTTTGCAATTCACATAATTGGGGGTATATCATTTAAAATCATTAATGGTATTTATTATCTTGAACCATTTTAAGACATCTTTTATCTTCTTATGAAAACCATTCTTTTTGTGATACAAAATTATTAATAAATTTTTTTTTAATAAATGATCATATTACAGAACAACTTTTCCTCCACAATAAAAAATTTTTTATTTATAAATTTTAAAACCTTATATCCTTATGTATAAACATAACCATAGACACTATTACATCCTTGGATTGTCTAGTTTCTTAATGCACTGTTTTTGAATTATTTTTTATTAATTATTGTCTGTAATAAACTCTATTATCAAAATTATTAACCAAATATGGATTTATTTTAATGTTTACTTTTTGAATAGCCTCATTTAGCCTTATTTTTTGATGAAAACCAGTTCTCTGGTTAAAATATTAAAATAACTATATATACTAAGAAATTGTATTTTGTTTTTTATTTATATATTTTCTTTAGTTTATATATTTTTTAGTTTCCATATATATACTAACTATTGGATATTTTTCATTTTAAAATTAGGTATGAAACTGCAGCTGGAAATTTATCCAGAGACACGATAATGTGCAAGATGTAAGAACAAAAAAGAATAAGATGAGTTCAGACTTGGCTGATTTTCAGATTGTTTATTGTTTCTAATTTGTAAATGTGCAAATAAAAATATTTTATGTAGTTTCTGAATACAATGTCTTGTGACTTTTTATGACTTAAATTTTTTAATGACTAATATTAGCTGTAGATTTCAATGTTTTGTTGTTTGTTTGTTTTCTTATAATAAAACATTGAATATACTGATAATTATAACTTAAAAATCAAATTTTTATTGCCAAATATAGATACAATGAAAATATGGTTTAAAATTTCTCTTTTTTGGGACCAAAAATGCTCCAAAAATATACATAATTAAAAAGCTGACACTAAGAAAAAATATCATATATATACATATCTATCATTAAAAGCTACTCAACACTTAGGCAATTCCAATATCAATAACAATCATCAATTTCAAACTGTTGTCAAGGCAACTTTCTTTTAACAATAAAGGTGGGATATATATATAAGTAAAATACTTTGGAATAAACTCTACAATATCCAATATAAAAATAAATAAATAATAGCTATATTAAGCCTATAGCAATATATGCCATTCTGTATAGCATTTGACAGTTAAAAATAAAAAAAACTCAGTCACTTAACACTAACGTTCCCATCTGAATAGCCAATTTTCCAAAATTTATGTATACTCACAAAATTATATTGCTTATTTAATGTGTTGTCTGTCATATTAATAAAATATGATTCTTTGTTTATTCTTGACTTCAAATCATTTTCCATATGTAAAATATAAACACTATCAAAGCAAAAATCTCCATTACAAATAAGTAAATATTCAACAAATACAGATTTAAATCTATCCACAGATTATCCAATGAATTATATATGTATCAATAGATTGTAGATGAAAGCATATGATTGTGAATAATAAATTGACATTTAAAATTTTTAAAAAACATATTCTAACACAAGATAGATGGTCAAACTGATTTGCATTTACATTTGCATATTTGTTATTTAATAACACTACGTAAAGATTTATTACTTTCGTCGGCCATGAATATGAGGGCAAACCTCGAAAGCGCTTGGCCCATTTAATAGTTTTGTTTTGTTTATTTGGAAGCTTCTTCGTCAGCGAGTAAATCGTTTTTATGCCATAAATTTTAATGCAAATTTCTTGTTTTTAAATAAGGATCATTTTATTTCAAAATAGTTTTTGTTTTTCCTGCTGGTGCTTTTTATTTTATTTATGTACTGATTGATATTCAGTCAAGAACATCATTAATCACAAATTATCCTTTTCTCTCTCATTTTTTTTCTATAATTAATGTTTTCTATATCAATATGCCAGTTTAATTTTGTTTAATATTTTTATACATCATTGAGAGATACTTGCAACTTTTATTTATTTTAAAAATCAAAATCTATGCATAACAATTTTCAGCTTAAACATGTAAAAAACATTGTTTAATTAAGACAAAAACCAATACATGTTATTAAAATTGCAACTAAAAATTGTGTGACAAAATTATTAGGATATATGTTTAATATTTGTGAATTTATCAAAATTCTTCAGAAAATGTGAATACTTTCCAATGTAATTTAATTAATGAAGTTTTTTATAGGGACAATACATAAAATATCATATGTAATATATCTTAGTTATATCATAAGAAACACAACTATGAAAAGAATTAATTTGCCATTTTGTGACTTATTTTGTATGGTATTTTTTTAATTTATTTTCACAGATAAATCAAAATAACATTAGAGTAGTAGATCACAAAAAAATAAATGTTTCTGGGTTGACTTGCAGCTAAAACAAATAATAAAAATGATTTATGTGATCAGTTAAATAAAACAAAACAACAATAAGTTATTTTGGATAAAGCATTAAAACCTTACAACATGATAATGTATTAAAAAAAATATTCATTTAGTATTTTAAATTTAAAAGATTATTTTTGTAGTATGATTTTCAGTGTTTCTTTTAAAATGAATGTACAAAGATACCTCACTAAATTCACATAACAAATTTTCTGGAATTACATTAAAATCTATAACAGTACATGTGGCATAACATCATCTCTATCTTTTTTTAACAAAATTAATACTTCTAATTCAGTTTTTTAATAATTATTTCATATTTAAAAATTCAAATATATTTTTTTTAAATCTAAATATTTGGACTTTCTAATAATTTATTTTAAGGCTTTTTCTATTACTGCTCTTTTATCAGCTAGGAAATGGCTAATTCAAATTGATGTCATGTATTTCTTATGTAGCTGAGACAAAGAAATCAATTTCTTTTACTGCATTGATTTATAAAAATGCATCAGTATAATTATCAATATTATTTGATTTTTCACATCATCATTAAATCCATTTATCAAAAATACGTCTCTCCCCAAACATTAAAATCACAGCCTTTACCCTTTCACATTGTTATTTTTAAAATGCTATTTTGGGTTCTTATCTTCCCTAAACTCCAATTCCTTTTTTATAAAAAAATTAGATTTAGACACCAGGGTTTTTCTTATCTGATATATGCAAGCCAGTTGGGAATCTATTTCCAGAATCTTATTTTAAAATTTTGTTGTAGTCGTTTTTTGTTTTGTGGATAGTTTTTCTGAAAAAATTTATAGCATAGTTTGTATATAAAATAATCTTAATTTTGTGTTCACTTTGTAACTGTGGCATGAAATATTTGTTTAATAAATTCACCTCCTCTTTCCGTACATACAATCTCGTAATCCAATTGTGTTTATTTATGTTTGTATCTTCATTATTTTTTGCTTTATTATTTATATATTGCATGATAGTTTTTAAAACTAAACGTTTGTATAATTTATATATAACTTCAAATAATCTTTTACTAATATAATAGTTTTTGTTGTTGTTCACGGCAAGAACAATTGTATCATGTATTTCACTGTGCGAAACCAATAGAATTTATTTTTTAATGCCAACGTAGAAAAATAAAATCTACCTTAAATAAGTTAAGTTTTAAATTTCATGCTTTTTAATAGAAGTTGTGTGATTTGGATTAAATTAATTATACTAAGGAGTAATGATGAGAAATTATATCTAATCGCCAGCAATTTTGATAAATAGTACGCGCTCTTTTTTTTATTAATCATATTTTCAAAAATATTAGTTAGATTAATGACAGTATCCAGTTGATTGTACGTATATAATAGCGGAATTAATTAAAAGGCCACATAAGGTTAACCGGAAAAAAAAAAAAAAGTTATATATCTAAAGATGAAATTAAATTATATGTGAAAACAATAAAATAATAGTTTCAATTTTTTTTTCTTTCTAAAAATTAAGTATTATGATTTAGAAAAATTCAAGCTTTCACCAACGTTTTCTGCCATTATATTTTAAATTAATTTTATTTTAATTAAAGTCTGATAGCAATTACTGCTACTCTTTTGTTCTTTCTTATTACAAGCTTACGATTTAATCCTATTTATTCGTTTTATTAATAAATTCTGTTAACTTAATTTTATGAATGTTTTATAAGATTGCAACAAAATACATTCTTTTATTTTATTAAGATTTATCTATTGTCTCAATATCGAGCACCAGTAGTAGTAGTAATAAAAATAATAATTATTATTAGTAGTAGTAAAGTTGAAATATTGTTTAGTGACACATCATTAATTTATGATTGTATTTAAATCTATTTGTTAGTTATTTGTTCATTAATTTTTTTTACATTTAATATAAACTAAATAAATATATGTAGACGAATGGTTACTGTCATGTAATAAATAGTTAGGTTCTCAAATCCAATGCCTCAGCAAGAATTTTTTGGAAGATGATCAAGTAAGATTGAGAACGTTATTTAGATATGTAGTCCACTAACCATCCGATATTGGTCAAAAAATATTTTTACAGGTATTAATGAATAAAGGGTATAAGTCCCAGATCAGTCTAAGTTGTTTAAAAGAGTACAAATTTATTTTCCATAAAAACACGCACACACACAATTGCAACACGAGACAGGTTTCATCACTCATAAAGAAGATGTTATACTTTTATGGTTTCTGATCTTATAGTTTACTTTTACCTAAGTAAATAAATAATCAGTTGCCAATTAAGAGTCATATTTAATAATAATAAAAAATGTAGAAAGAAATTTACATCTATAATGAGAGATTTAAAAAAGGATTTATTGACTAGAGCATTTTCTGACATAATTCCTTTAATTGACTGTTCCTAATTTAAAGCTATTTATATAAATGCTTAGCAACTATAATTTAGACTATTAAAACATCACATGATTATCTATCAGTAGCAGATATAGTTTATTAGATTATTATGAAATGCATGCACTTGCTATATTATACTTTTTATATAGTTTGATTGGGGTCGATAAAAATTTATAAAAAATAAAAGAAAGTTCACAAGTATAAAATAGTTTGTACTAGCTTTTGTATAATATTAAATAAATGTTACACTCTCAAAAATATGTAAAACCTGAAAATCATAATAAATTTGCAATTACAAGTTAATTTGTACTATTCTTTGGATAATAAAAACTAACTTATATTTTTATAAATCTTTACTAATCCTAAATAAATTATATAAAATATATTATATTCCTAGCAATATTTTATAATTATTTTCTTATTAGTTATATAAATAAATACGTATACATTTACTGTTAGATTATTCACATATTTGAAGGCTCTTTTTATAAACTCATTTTTCACGCAGATATTTTATTGTATTGGCAATTTTGGTCATTTGTTTTATAAAAAAAAAACACTCACATACATTGAACATTATGAATTGTTTTAAAAATATATTTTATTGACATAACAAAATTTGTACAGTTGAATATTATAATACACTTTGTTAATGTTGGCTCATTTCCATTATTTGTTATAATTTATTATTTATAACAATCAATTTACCTTATATATATATAAAATTAAAAATTACTCAAATTCAAAATTAAACCAGACTAACCAAAGAAAATAAACTCTGTAACACAAATATAGACTTTACTGCTTCAACTAGACTTCTCAAGTAAAAAAGGACTAAAACGTCATCAAATACATACTATTATTTTATTGATTAGTTTAGCTTTAGACTTTTAATATATATATATATATATGGAAGCATGACGAATAAATACTTTTGTTAAATATAGAGTATTCATCACAATAATATATATATATATAAATAAAGCAATGAGTGGGGATATATCATGTAATAGACAAATTTGTTTAGTAGTAGTGTTACTATGTAATTATCAGTTACTATTGACAGTCTTAAACTCAACTACTTGCTGTAATTATTATATGGAATCTTCCCATTTATTCTTTTGTTTCTATTATAATCGGTCCATGTATATATTTAGTTTAACATATATATATATTCTTAATTGTTCAGGATTTTAGATGAAGTGAGACATACAATTAAATTTATGAAAAAGTTAAAAGCTTCAAATAATGATGGAATTATAATCGATATTTTAAAAGAAGTAGATGCAAAATTATATACCAAATGTCTAAATGATAAAGATATACCAGTTGATTGGAAGAATGCAGTATTAACATTAATATTTTAAAAAGATGATAAAGAAGATATTAGAAATTACAGACCTATTAGTCTTTTATCAGTTCTATACAATTTTTTTTACCAAAATAATTACAATTAGTCTACAATGAAATTTAAATTTTAACGAACAAAAAGAACAAGCTAGATTTAAAAATGGTTTTAGTACAGTTGATCAAATTGAAAGAAGTTATAAAAAGGACCACTGAATATGAGTTGCCATTATGCTTTGGATTTGTAGGTTATAAAAAGATATTTAATTCTACAAGCATTTATTCAGTGATTAAAACATTGGATCATCAGGATATTGTCACATTCTAAAGAATATTTATAGAAATGCAACAACAGTTAGATTATATAATAATACTAAAAAGATTGAGAAAGTATATGATAGGGTGACTCTATATCCCAAAAACTTTTTATGGCAGTTTTGCAAGAAGTATTTTGTAAATTAAAATGGGAAGCTAAGGAAGTAAATGGAGATTTGGTCTTAAAAAATTATTTATTTAATTTTATATAGCTTTATACCATTATAAAATTTGGTATCTGAAAGTGTTTGCCATTTATTTATTAATAGATAATTATTCTAATATCTCTAGACTATTACAGAATTTGACATCCTAATATGTCGTTTGAATTGAATCACTTACCTGAGATAATAAAAGTTTATTAATTATGTTACAAAATTGAAGTCTAAACACGATGGGTTATTATTTACCTAATAATAATTGGTGTTATTCTAATTAATATCATTACTAGGGTGTCCATATTTTCACAAGGCCTAACTGGAAACACAACCAAAAAAAAAAATCTTCATTGGAAATTATTATTTCAGTATGAAATTAAAAAATCACAAAACATATAATTACATTTACAATATTAACAATATATTTATTTTGTAATATAAAGAAAAGCAAAAGATAATTGGTTTTATACATATATTATTTATCAAAACAAAATCACAAATTGAAATCACTTATTACTAACATACAAAAATAATAGAGAGTCATTTCCATTATAGGAAAATTACTGATTATACAATCAAAAAAGTTAATGATAAAATATTAAATAAATAAATATTATTTTAAAATAAATATAAAAAATAAAAATTAAACATAAAATTAAAAAATAAAAGTAAAAATAAAATTGAGTGGTTAAAAAAAACAGGACAGTTAACTGTCCTGAAAGAGAGATAAAACTGTGATGTATGAACACCCTACCCAGTACAGAAATTGGCTTGTCCAATTTATGAGCACGATAATCCAAGACACTAATTTATGCCATTACAAAAATTGGCATCAAACATCACTATATATAAATATATATTTGAATGGTAAGCTGAGAATCCACTGGTAGTCTGATATCTCTTCCTAGAGAGAACTCCACTAGATTCAAAATCTAGAATTTTCTATCACTGCAAAGAAGAGAATTATAATGTTAATTAACCCCATTCTTTATTTAATGTTTTATGTACTGATATATATAAAACATTTAAAACTTTACTGCAGAAAATACTCAACCACAACTTTCTATGGAGTCCTCAATCATTACTAGTATTTTTATATTTATCCTTTCAGTTTGAGAAAACCTTGAGGTTCTGTTGAATTTCATATGGTCCAACAAATTAATGTTCATAATGGATAGAACAATGGATGTTATAAATTACAGACTAGGATTAGCAATGAATCTGAAAAATTCTATTATTCAGCAAATTTCCCTGGAAATTTGTAGTTACAATTTAAATATTTATTTCACATACATTTATTTCAGAGCTCTGTATCATATGAAGATTGTCATTTTAAGTCTATTCTGCAGAATACCTGATTTTCTGTAATCATAGATAATTATCTTTGTCAAAGTTGGGTGTTGCATAATTTTGACAGATCTACTTCTGAGATCATTCTAATTGAAGTTGTCTCTATGCTCAGGATAAAACCTAGAGACAAATTAGCAATATATTCAAAAACTTCTCAGTTTACTTAAGGAAGTCTTTACTTGTTGCATATTTCTCTTAGCCATTTTTTTATGCACAGCTAGAATAATATAAATGTGCAAGAAAAATAAGATGAATTAATTTAATTTACCAGACTATTTACATCAAGCATGAGTGTGTGTGCGGCACAACTGTTCCCAAAAGCTACTAATATAAAATAGATAACTAAAAATAATAAACTAGCTGAGCGCTTTCAAAGGATCTTGCCTTCATAATCATAGCTTGTTAATACATTTAATGATATGCAAATATGCTAATTCTATTTTTTCAATAAAGCATAATACGTGTCCTTCCTATTTATGGCATCATTGTCTCGTGAGATGAATAAGGCCTTTTTGACTTTTCTTTTAAGGTCATGTTTCTCTCTGCACACAATTGTGGGATTGTCTGGCATGCACTCATGGTGGCTTGTGATCTGGTGCTGATAGAAAACTGAATAGGTTGAAGGATCGTTGCAAGCTCTATTATATGAATATTTATGTTGTGCTAATCGTGTGGACAAAGATGCTCTGCTTTCCCCATAATATGTGCCTTTACAATTATTGTTGGAACATGCAATATTATATACTGTTGGGGGAGGGTCTGTAAAGGTGGAGTTTGGTCTTTAGTGTTATTAATTAAATTGTTAGAATTTGGAGGGGTTCGAAAACAAAGCTGCTTGATTACATATATTTCCCAAAAGTAAAAAATTATTTGACTTAATCAGACTATTTACAGTAAATCTTAATCTTTTAATTATTGAAAAAAAAATAGTATATCAAATTTTTATTTCTGAAAATTAGCGAAAGATGTACAACAAGAGAAACAATATATACAACAAAATAAATAAGATTATAATTATTGTATTAGTTTTTGATAACATAAAATATACAATTCATTTCTGTTATTCTAATGTTAATTCCTTTGTTAAACCTTAATTAAATTTAAGTATGTTCTATCTAATTTTAGTTCAAATTTAGGCATTAATTAAAACTCTTTTAAAAAAATCTTTTTATCACTTCTTTTTAAAAAAATAAAACATTTTGGTTCTAAAAGAAGTTTTTTTATATATTTAAAAAAAAAACTATTTTTTTAAAAAGCAAAATTTTCTATCTAAAACTATGTGTGTTTATAGCGTTGGTGGTCGAGTGATCAGCACAGCTGCCTTACAAGCAGTTGTCCCGGCTTTGCGAGTTCGCTTCCCGGCCGATGCTTTGACACATGAAAAAAAATAAAAAATTTGACTATTGTATAAAATCTTATTTTGTAACATTTAACTGGTGTTACTATTTTTTAATTTGAATGTATGACATTAACTTCACCTTCTTTCTTGACATATATATAAAATAGATATTTCTATCTATTTCATATTCACTCTAATGAAATAAATAAAAAAATTAAGTATGTAAATCACACTTTTCACTAAAAAAATTTTATGCATGATAAAACAAAAATAATTTATTTTTAGTTTTATTATCATATTAACTAAGTCATTCCATGTTTCTTAATTATTTTCCTTCAGATTCTGTTGGAATAAATCTTCAATATAGTTCTGTTTAGTGTCATATATGATTAAAATTTTATAGATTTTGATTTATACCTATCAATCTCTTCATTTTTGACTGGTAGTGCAGAAGTTTGGTAACATTTTTTACCATGCTTTATTATCTTTTATATTTTCGCATTGGAATGTTGTACTGGTTTTGTTAGGGGAGTATGATCTATCTAGTTGTACTTTGGTAAATCCATTTTATGAAATTTATCATTTTCTAGATTCATTTGGCCATTTTTTTTCTACTCCTATAATCTCTGTAATATTGATTCCCTGTACTAAGAGTGCTAACAATTTTGACTATTTTGTAGTTCTAAATTTAAACAATGTTTTTGTGATTACAATCTTCTTGTAATCTTTTTTATTCTTAGCTTCTTCTTTGTCAGGCATTTCTATAACATGCTAATAGAAATATTCATTATTTATACTGTCTATCTTAACATTTTTATTTATGATTTGTTCATTTAGATCAAACAGATATCTTTTTATATTACTTTCTCTCTTTTGTTTGAACAATATCTCTTTCTTTTTTCACACAACCATTTTAGGGTAAAATGATAAACTTTATTTTTGTTATGAAAACTCTATCCAGATTATTTTCTTCCATAGTTTTATATAAATTTGGAGCATTAAAATCAACATCTATTAGAATGATTTCTGGTATGCTTATTTTTTTCTGTCATTTTATTTGCTCATCAATATTTTTCTCTGCCACAACTGCCCAGCTTTCAGAGATATTTGGGTACTTATCTCAATATTTATGTCATTATCAAGATTATCTTCTTCAGCTTGTTTCAATGTGTAATGTCACTTATTAATATTATCAATCTTTTAAATTCTGGCTTTTGGCTGTTGTCCTCACCATTTGTTTTCTGATTACTCTCCTTTATAGGCTTCAGCATATTCACAATTGTAGAATCTTCCATCATGTGTTTTAATTTCTTTTACATCTTTATATGGTTTTATAGATGTCTGAAACTGAGTTTTCTCTGATATAGTATCACTATAAACTTTGGACCCATCTATCATATCTAGCTGCTCTAGATTTCTCAATTAAACTCGCTCATATGTTTCTTTCTAGTGCTTTGTTAAGAATGTAATGTTTCCATTTTATTAGCTTTATTATCTCAATTTTTTTAACATCTAACATTTTTTGTCGGTTTGTTTAGGTTCTTCAATGAAGTCAATATTAGTTTTAAGAATATCAGCACTATCACTTGCATGATTTCTAGTTTTCTCACCTTTTTGCCATATATTATGCATATTTTCTACCACTATGGTTCTTTTCATTTTACTGTCAATTTTTTCAATTTCTAGCCACTTCTCCATTTTCTGCCAAATTTCTTACCATAGATTCTGCTGAATCTCTGCCATTCTCTAATAATTCTCTGCTATTTTCTGCAGACAATTTTTCCTTTCCTTTACCAATTACTAAAACATCTCCATGGAGATTATCAGTTATTTTTTTCTCTTTCCATTTTTGAATGCTTATCTTTTTTTATTATGCTATCAGGATTTTTAAGTGTTACCTTGTGACTGTTGTTTCCATGCACTTCTATTGCTTATTTCTCTACTTTTACATAATATTCTTTAGTTTCACTGTTTTTTATTGGCTTCATTGCAATTTTTTGCACTTAATAATAAATTTTAATAAATGATTCCTCCCTAATCAGATACCCAAACTTTTAAGAATGCCTCAGCCCTTTTTCATAGCTTCCCAACCAACTATCATATTTTTCTTTTTTGCTTCATGCTGTTTTTCAAATTAACTTTTAAACTATACATTTAGCCAAAATATTTAAATTATGTCTTAGGATGTGTTTTTTTAAAAATCCAAGTCTCACATTGGTAAATTCAAAATATTAAAACTTTTAGCTAGAGCATCACTAAATTTATAAACTTTTGTAAAATAGTCATCCATCTTTCAGAGTATGTTTTTTTTTTTTGTAACAATCCCCATGTTGGTTTTTATCAAAAATAAATAAATAAACTATGTAATGGTAAGCTGAAGATCCATGGGTGTGGCAAATATCATTAAACAGAGAGTGACACTAGATTCCCAATTTAGAATTTCCTATCTATACTTGCAAATAGTAAATTTTAATGCTTATTACACCAGGCTTTTTTATTTGATGTTTTATGTATACATAATCAATAAAACAAGTCATATATTAAGTGTGACATTGTTTTTATGAGCTTGTATTTATAAATATGTAATATAGGGAGTGTACTAATAGCTAAAACAAGCTCTTAATTGATAAGTGTGATAAGAGAAAACTTTTAAAATCTCTATCTGAAACATTTTCATCCCCAGACCAATTGGTTTCAAGCTTTTTTCTCACCTCAGTGAGGAGTTGGAATATTCAGACACTAGATCTAAAATATCAACTCAAAATTCAGCACTTATTTAATACATAACATTTAAGTAGAAACTCTGAAATTTTCAGACATTAACTCCAGCTATCTAACTTAAATAGCTTTATAGGACTGAACCAAATTCAGGTATACCATATATTAATAGCCTTAGCATTGCCAAAACTTTACTGATTATTATAATTTTAGCTTTAAGGCCTTGGAAATGCTAATACTATTAATATATGGTAGATCTGAAATTTGGTTCAGTCCCATATAGCTATTTAAGTAAGACAGCTGGAGTTAAAGACATTTTCATGTCCAAAAATTTCAGAGTTTGTACTTAAATGTTAAATATTAAATAAATGCTGTTTTTTGAGTTGATATTTTAGATCTAGTGTCTGAAGATTCTAGCTCATCACTGAGATGAGGCAAAAGCTTGCAAACAATTGGTCTGGAATGGGAATGTTTCAGATAGAAATTTTAAATGTTTTCTCTTATCACACATCAATTAAAAGCTTGTTTGAGCTATTGCTTTGCTCCCTATATTACATATTTGTAAATACAAGCTCATAAAAGCAATGTCATACTATATATGACTTGCTTTATTGATTATTATAAATTTACCTTTAAAGCCTTGGAAATGCTAAGGCTATTAATATATGATATATCTGAATTTGGTTCAATTCCATATAGCTATTTAAGTTAGATAGCTAGAATTAAAGACATTTTCATATCTGAAAACTTCAGTTTCTACTTAAATGTTTATAATAAATAAATGCTGAGTTTTGAGTTGATATTTTAGATCTAATGTTCTGAATATTCTAGCTCCTCACTGAGGTGAGCCAAAATCTCATAACCAATTGGTCTGGGAATAGGAATGTTCCAGATAGAGATTTTAAAGATTTTCTCTTACTGCATACATCAATTAAGAGCTTGTTTGAGCTATTGGTACACTCCCTATATATATATATATATATATATATATATATATATATATATATAGATATATATATATATATATATCACCAATAAGCTTTTAACAATCTTTTCATAATATCCCCAGACCATTTGCTGCTACTGGCTTCCTCGGTAAGGTGGTAGGATATTCAAGCATTAGATTAGAAAATACCAGGACAGTCCAGCACTTTGTCTAATGGATAACTATTAAATAAAAAATCTGAAATCTAACTTAAACAGCCATATGGGACTGAACCAAGTTCAGATACACCATATATTAATAATTTTAGCAGTATAAAATCATCAAAGCCATTATACCAAAAAATAAAATTAAGTCATGTGACATAAATATAAAGTAAAAGGTTGGAGACATAGAAAATATGTAATAGATAAATAAATAATAAATACTGCCACTTTTTTAAACCTACTTCTGCCAAGATTGTTTGCCTCAAAAGTAACTACAAAAAATACAAGATTAAGGAGGTTTGGCATATAATATGCAATAAATATATGAGCCAATAGTGTTCCTCTCAATAGAACTGTTTGCTTAATCTGACAACAAAGGCATTACTTCATAATTATCTATTACACATACATTATGTAATTTTTTTAAACACTACCCAGTCTAGTCTTTTATAGTTATAATTACTGCCATGCTGCTAATTCTATTTACTTCTGTTTCTAATCACGACTCAATCCTTTTTTCTTTTCAAAAATATACAGTACATATAGCCATATAATTCTATAATTAAAAATCACTTCTTTTCTTGTCAAAAACTTTATTTGATGTATATATATATATCCACTTATTTCCAACGTTTCGACTATCTTTACTCTATAGTCATTTTCAAGGATCTAGAAAAAACATTACATTATAAACAAACTTCACATAATAAAAACAAAAATAATCAAAAACAATATAAAGCATATAAACCCCATAAAATTTAAAAATAAATAAAATACATTAAAATCAATTAAATTAAAAACACAAAACATACACCACACTTACTTGACTCCCTTCTCAAAAAACTTTCCCTTTTTACATTTTTTATCCAAAAAACCAATTGTTACAATAAAAAAACTTATTTCCTTTTTCTTTCTTATATACTTCTAATTCTCTACCACTTATGCTTTGAAACAGATACTCCATGTCAAAAGTGAACTCAGCAGATTAATAAATAAATTTATTTTAAACTCTCTGTTAAACAGCAATTGAAAGAACATGAACTATTGATTAAAAGAGAAAAACAGATATTTCTACAATATAACTATGTTCAATTGGAAAAATACAAAATTACTGGATAGAGAGGCGTGCAAAGAAAAAAATTCAAAAAAGCTGATCATATGATAATGGCAAATAATTCTTATATATCAACCCTGTGTGACAATACATAATGTCTGGAAGTCTCTAATTAACATCATTCTTAGAAAAAAGTTTTTAAAAATTTGAAGGAATCAGGAGGTTTTGATCCAACCCTCATAGATAAGTATATAAAATATCTATTGACTGTTGACTCTGACAGAATAGCTCAGTTGGTTAGGTGGTTGCCTTAAACTTAATATTCAAGAATCTAAAGTTGTAAGTTTGACTCCTAAAGCTAATATTGTCACTGTCAAACCAGCAACCCCTGAAGAAGAATGGAGAATAATATTAATTGAAATATTGTGTAATTATTAATGTCTGTTGTCTATTTGTGTGTTATTATTAACAAGTAATTTAAAAAGTTTAAATAAAATTTATAATTTTCTAGACTTTCAACATTTAATGATAAAAATAGTCCAATAAATTATCACCCAACATTTATTTGTTCATCTCTTAAAAAGATTTTGTTCATTTTCTGAAGACTGTTTTCCTTCAGATCATGAAATGACATTTATGTCCTTTGTTCTCATTACAATTTATTTTTTCAATATTAACAAAGTTTCAGACATGATTTTTTACAATGTTTTTTTTTTTATCTATAAAATTAATTTAAAAAGAAATCAAGTCCAATTTATTGAGTTTTAATATAAAATAAAGATTTTGTACAGAAATGAAAAATTGAACATTGACAAAACTGCCATCAGGATTAGCAATAGAAAATATCAACATTTGAAAGATTAAAGATAAAATTCTCTATCTAAACTTATGTGTATCTATACCTATATACTTACAAAATTTGACTATTGTATAAAATATTTTGTATCATTTAGCTGGCCTTACTATCTTTTAATTTTAATGTATAACATTAAACTAGTCTCCTCTTTCACTGACTACATGTCATATTTATAAAAGAAATGTCTCTATTCCAATATATTGTTGTTAAAAGTTAGTTTTTTATTGACAATAAATTTTTCTCCCTATATTTTCCTCGATTCTTTTCTATGTAAAAATTTAGAAATCAAAATAATTCTAAGAATTGTTTTTAATTTTCAGCTATTTTTCTAACCATTTTTATTAAATGTAATTAATTATAATAATAAGCAGCTTACACTACGGCACATGCACTTTACAGATGGAAAATATTTATAATGAATACTCTCCTTTCCAAACACAAGATAAAGTCTTTTTAAAAGATAGAATGAATTCACTCTATCTTTTTAACCCAAGCTTTATGTATGGGCCAATCTGAAGCATCTGGAACTGAGAGTATGAAGATTTAATTAATCAGTTTAAATTACTTATATGATTTTTGTTAATGACACTTGCAAATTTTTTACAATTTATGATATGTCATTATTAGATGAAAACTTAAACATGTGTAAATCTTTTTATTTATATAGTGCAATGTTTTTATAAACTATAATAATAATGTAGTATATAGGATATATTCAATTGTTTCTTCTCCTTTTCTTTTAACTTCACAAAGTCCAATAATGTCCCATTTAATATAAGACAGTTCTTCTTCTAATTCTTGCAATCTTCCTTCACTCGAAAGTGATCTGCAGTTGTAAGTACCTAAATAAAAAGTCATCATCAAATGGCAGCCTGGGTCTGCAATCAGGGGATTCTTAGCACCCTCCGCCTTCGGCCACCAACCGCTGCCTTGGTTGGTGACTTTACAGCCTCCTGGGAATAAGGGCCATGCTTTATTTTTGTCTGTCATAATTGTATATATGTATTGGAAAAATATTTATCATTTACACAAACATTCATTCTGCCCTATCAGGCACTGAGAAGAAAGACCATGGTGTCTCTTGATCTTAAACTCAGAGGTAAAAAGCCAATAAACTCACCAAAACTAGTGAATTTAAATTAGAACTTACAAATAGGTTTCAAGTGTTAGGAGATTTTGAACATGATTCAGATTTGAATGAAATTAATATGAAAATAGCTGATACACTTTTAAAAACTGCAACAAACATAGCTGGTAGAAAAAAGCAGCAATTGACTAATAAAATTTCTACTGAGACTAGAGAATTTATGAAGAAAAGAAGAAATATGAAGATATACGAAAATGATGTATTAAAAAGAATTGAATATCTCGAATTTTGTAAAATGGTATGGAAAAGAGTTGAAAATGATATAAGAAAGTATAACTGTGAAATAGCAAGAAAAGCTGTAGAAAAAAATAAAAGTCTCAAAAATGTTAAACAACATTTTGGTATTGGTAGGAAATTTATATCTGCAATAAGAAAAAAAGATGGAATTATTACTAAAAAGAGAGATGACATCATGAAATTGGTAGAAGATTTTTATCAAGAATTATATAGTAATAAAGAACAATTACCTCCTATATCTATTACATCTTCCGAATTGCCCAGAATTTTAAATGAAGAAGTGAGACATGCAATTAAGTGTATGAAGAAAGGAAAGGCTCCAGGAAATGATGGAATTATAATTGATATATTAAAAGAAGCAGGTGAAGAAATAGAAACAATTTTAGCAAATTATATACCAAATGTCTAAATGATAAAGATGTACCGGAAGATTGGAAGAATGCAGTAATAATATTAATATTTAAAAAAGGTGATAAAGAAGATATTAGAAATTACAGACCTATCAGCCTTTTATCAGTTTTATATAAAATTTTTACCAAGATAATTACAACTCTTCTACAGAGAACTTTGGATTTCCACCAACCAAGAGAACAAGCTGGATTTAAAAGTGGTTTTAGTACAATAGATCATATCCAGGTATTGAGAGAAGTCATAGAAAGGACAAACGAATATGAGTTGTCATTATGTTTTGGATTTGTAGATTATGAAAAGGCATTCGATTCTATACACATTTCTTCAGTGATTAAAGCATTGGATCATCAAGGTATAGATCCAGGATATTGTCATATTTTAAAGAATATTTATAAAAATGCAACAGCAACAATTAGATTACATAATGATACTGGAAAAATCAACATTGAGAAAGGTGTAAGACAAGGTGACTCCATATCTCCAAAACTCTTTACAGCAGTGCTGCAAGAAGTATTTTGTGGATTAAAATGGGAAACTAAAGGAGTGAAAGTAAATGGAGAGTATTTAAGTCATTTATTTCAGATGATGTAGTTGTTTTTGCAAATAATGCTTCAGAGCTGCAGGAAATGTTGCAGGAGTTAGCAGATGAAAGTAGAAAAGTAGGACTAAAGATAAATGTTAAAAAGACTAAAATAATGTTTAATCGATTTGCTCAAAATATGAAAATAAAGATTGATTATGAAGAATTAGAAGAAGTTAACAGTTACAAATACCTTGGTCAGATTATTAATACAGATGGAAACATAATGGAGGAAATTAATCATAGAATTAAACTTGGCTGGAGTGCTTTTGGTAGAAATAACTTGATACTAAAAGGAAATATGCCTATGTGTTTGAAAATGATGGTTTTTAACAAATGTGTTTTACCAGTTCTTACTTATGGATCTGAGACTTGGACACTTAATAGAAGAGCAATACAGAGACTTCAGACCACTCAAAGAAGTATGGAGAGATGTATGTTGGGAGTAACAAGAAGAGATCGAAAACGCAATGTATGGGTAAGACAACAAACAGGTGTTACTGACCTTATTGAAAAAATTAAAAGATTGAAATGGAGTTGGGCTGGACATATTGCTAGAAGAGATGATAATAGATGGACAATTGAAATTTTAAACTGGATTCCAAGAGATTGTAAAAGACCCAGAAAGAGGCCACATGTAAGATGGATGGATGAAATAAGAAAATGTGCAGGGGTGTTGTGGAGAAGAGAAGCTAAAGATCGGAGAAGATAGATTAAACTTGGAGAGACCTTCATCCTGCAGTGGATTGATAATGGTTGATGATGATGATGATAGGATATATGAGCACAGACTTTCACACCACCCATCACTCTCCACTCTATCTCATAACACTGATACACTTGAACACATATCTGTCGAAAAGATAAATAATCACCAATATACATATTTCATGCTAAACCAGCAATCATCAGTTGGTCTAGATTAGCATATCTACACATATATACTATAAGTGCTCAGATATATATTGAAATAGCCAATCTTCATACTTTAATAGACAGGCTTTGATCTATTCCACACTCCAACTCTTCAACCGTCCATCCAATTGAAAATCTGATGATGGAATGCTCAAAAGCCACCCTGAGGCTGAGATTCTTGTCACACCCATGTTGACCTAAGGGCAATCTGACCCCTCATGTACAGAACATAATCAATTTAATACATATACAAAGAATGGGCAGACATCTCTACTATGTAATAACTGTAGCTTACATCACAGCACATGCGCTTTACAGATGGAATGCTATTTATAATGAATATTACAAACTTACATTAACTCATCGTCAAACATCTTTATCAGATAAATATTATATTACTGCTGATGGGTTTTTTGAGTTGCTTAATAATACCGTACGTACAATCAATGACATTTGTGGGTTTTATTACTGATTCACAGAGATATTGTTATTGTCTGAGTTAAATTTGGTTTTAAACAATCTTCACAAGAAAGATTCTTTGACATATTTATTTTAATTTCTAAATCATTTTAATATGTAATAATTTTAGAAGATTATAATAGTTGGATTAATGGATAGATAAAAAATGAATAGAAAATTATATTTGTGGATAAAAAGATAAATAAGTATATATATATGCATAAGTTTATGGCTTAATGATTAGCACATATATTTATCATTTTTATAATACAGACTTTAAACCCAAGTTACATAAAAACTAGGGAAATTTTTTAAAATAGTATTGTAGTTAGATACTTCAACTTTTGGTCAGTTGTCTATTTTTAGTTACTGAGAAAACGAGAGTAAAATTCTAAAACTTTTAACAACAGATTATTGGCTATTCTCCTGAGTAATAACTTCTTTACTGATTTTTTTTTTTTTTTGAAAAGGCTATTGGAGAGATATTTGAAGTAGACTATTTAAATGCTCATATATACACAGCTTATAAATACACAAATAATTCAATATTTTGGTATTATTAAAACTCATTATTATTTTATCTATAAATATTTAGAAATGGTTGAATTTGCTTATTCCTTAAAAAAAAAGAAAGAAAAACATTTATTGAAAGATATTCTCAAGTATATTTTAGAATTGTAATTATTGACTTTTTATAACAACAATAATAAAAAGTATTTATTTTCAATATTTAAATTTTTGCTTCAAAACTTGCACCCGAGATAATTTTAAAAATCACACACTACTGCTTTAATTCTACAATTACAGTATTTTATTACATAGTTTTTAATTTTCTTGAAGAAACCTTAATAAATTTTTACTAATTATTCATTAACGTCAAAAGAAAGTCAGTGCTAATAGAGATACTGCCCATCTGACAGAAATGAACTTACCTGAAAGAGAATGCATTAACATAATTAAGTTCTTAGATTGTTCTTGTAATTTAATTAGGTTGCTAAATCATAATGAATATGTTAACTTGCTTGGCTTATTAATGCAGAAAAAAAACTTGAAAAATCGATGTCATTATAAGATTATTTTTAATATAAAATAATTACTAATATTTTAAAAATGATTTTGTCTAAATAATTTTGCTTTATTATTTTTTTTTAATAAAAACTTTATTTAATTCCAAACCGTAAATTGGAAAAATTAGAAACTTACTTTTATAGCAGAGTTTTAAGAGAAAAACTTTGTTAATTCATATTACATCGAAAATATTCACAAAGGAAAGAATTTGGACAGACATTATTAGTAATTCATTTTTAATTTATAACTCAGTATTTGATTTAACTTGGACATTTTTTCAGTTGTTTAAGATTATTATTATTGCGTTAGTCAGTCATAGTAAATCCAATTGCCTATTTTATTATTCCTGGATTAAAAGTAAAACGAGGAAGAAAGAATGTCGTCTCTAAGTGGGCTTTTGACTAGTCTGATAAGTATCACCTTCTTTGTCTTTCTTTCCTTGCTATGGAAGCAAAGTATTTAAAAGGGTGATGTAATAATACTCATTCAAAATTCTGTAAGATATTTTTAAAATTTGCATCTTTAAGCATGCAACAATTAGAAATATTAACTAATGAAAACATAAATGATAATTTTAACTCTCAGCATCTTCCCATTTTCAATTATTGTGTTTCAATAGCTCTTTCTATAATGCATATTTTAGATATTTTAGTTGAAACTGTTGCAGTATTTTTTTTTTAAATTTCATCAATAAAAAGGTTAATTTTCTGTATAATATTTAATCCACCTTCATTTTTTTTTTTTTGGTTTTTGCAATTTTTGAGATTCTGATATATTAAACACATCAACATTTTTTGCATTCTTTAAACAGGGCTTAAAATTTTTGATATTCTCAGTTTACATCACTTATTTAATAAATATTTTTTTAAATGTTAGTTTCAAATCAATTTCAATATAAAATGCTTTTTTTATGAAGCATAATCATCCTCTCATTACAAAACATCATATTATTGGAAATGTACTTTGGATTTATTTATTTTTTTGCAAAAAAATAATTATAATTATGTACAACCGTCCTTCTGTATTCCCTGCCATTTGGATCTGAGATATATGTATATAAGTCCCAAATAATTTTAACAATAAAAATAATAAAATGTATAACTTAATTAATCAGTAGCACTTTCAATTACATAGTAATCCTTATCAACTATAAAGTAATACAGAAGTTTAATATCATATGATTTTTTATGAGCTGTGTATTTTGATATTTTCTGCCTATACATCTCATGGAAAATCATGTGATATTAAACTTCCTTATTACTTTCAGATGATAAGGATTACTATGTAATCGAAAATGCTACTGATTAATTAAGATATATATTTTATTATTTTTATTGTTAAAATTATATGGAACTTACATATAGTATATTTATAATGAGTATTTATAGTTTTTACATATACCTATCATTAAAAACCAGTCAATACATAGACAATTCCAGTATCAATAACAATCAACAAATTTTAAACAGTTGTCTAGACAATCTTTTTTTAACAATATATATATTAAACTTTTGATAAAAGCCAATTGTGCTCATTAAAAATGTTTGATATATATAATATTAAAAACGTTTATAGCGTAAAATATCATTTAATCATAATCAGAATAAAGACCTTTACAAGTGTTATATCCAAATAATTTGCAAAATCTTACAGGGATAACATTTAGTTGTCATTCTGATAAGAATAAAGACTACTCTTGCCTAAAACTTAAATTATTAAATAGGAAGCTAATCTAGATAATACTAATTACAGGAATGAAATGTAATTGACAGTAAATATTAACATTGCTTAATTAAGTCTGATTCAAATTCACATTTTCAAGATGGAATGACTAAATACTCAATTTTAATTTAATTTTTAAAATGTACTCATTTAGCTATTAATATAAAATAATTAACAATAGAGACAATGATGCAGTTCTGAAAATGACAGTACAGAAATTAATCTAGTGAAAAAGAAAAAGAGCAATTACATGACTAGCTGAGTAAATAAGCAAGAAAATGGCTGACTGAAAGAAGATTTATAATGGGACTTATACTGATTGCTATGTGTGTAAAATTTATGAATTCAAATTTCTGTTTTCAATTTTTTTTTTTTAATATTATACTTTTGTAACTGTGTATATTATATATACAAGCAGAATGTTTAAAAAGTATAGATATAAAAATTAATAATTTAAATTTTTTTAATAAAGGGGGGGGGGGAGCCTTCACACATACATTTTATTTTTTCCCCAATTTAATAAATATTTATTGATTATTTATTTTTCATGGGTACAAATATTTTACATTTTGATACCACAATATTGCACTGCCAGGGAATGCAATTATGTAATGTTTCCACTTTTAAGGTTTTTAATTTTTTCAAATTTTTACAAGCCAGATGTTTTTTCAAAACGAAAACAAATAAAAACTGTTTGCAATAGATCAACAATTGTGTCAATATGATTTAAAGCTTTTCAGTGAAATTTTTTTAATAGCTATGCCATGACTTTTATCTGTGCATTCCATCTCTTATTCTGAATTACAAATCTGAATTTTTATTTTATGTTTTGCAATATGTAGTGTTTGTATGATAAATTGAATGAGAGGCTGCCGTTGTATACTTTAGATCAGGGGTGTCCAACAAGTCGATCGTGATCCACCGGTAGATTGCAAAGCCATTTTTGGTTGATCGCAAGACCAATCTGGCAAGAGCTGTCTGGTGACGAGTGAAACAAATTAAGTCAAGATTTTTAGGTTTTTTTGCTATTTTTGTTTTTGTTCAATTTTTTTTTTCAATTCTAGCACTAAGCCATATCATTATTGAAAATAATATTTTTAATCTTGATTTAATTAGCTAATTTGAATTAATAAATATTGTTAATAATTACTCTTGTTGTTTTAATTCCCCTGGATGTGAATTTTTTTGGCCCGTTAAATAATTGTTATTTTTTTACTAGGTAGATATATATATATAAATAGTATGTATTTCACATCTCCCTCCACTTAGACTACGCCTATGACAACAAGTCGATCGCAAACATTTTTAAAATAAAAAGTAGATCTTATGAACACAAAAGTTGGCCACTCCTGCTTTAGATAATCTCTCAGATAATGACTAAAGTCACATAATACAGAGTTTGTTACATAAAATAATTATCATCCTTAACTTATTATTTAAGTAATACTTTGGGTGCAATTTAAAATTTATATTTAAGTAATACTTTGGGTGCAATTTAAAATTTATAATTGCAGTTTGTAATGTTATAATTGACTATATCTGCTTTCAGAATGGGTTATATTTATCTATTTAAAGAGATTTATTTAAACTTCTTTGTATCAATAATTTCAATCTCTGAGGACAAGTTGCAATCTTTAGTGTCTATATAAGGACATTGGACTATCAATAAAGGTAAGATTCCACCTTTATTGTTAAAAGGAGGTTGCCTTGACAACAATTTGAATTTATTGATTGTTATTGATATTGGGATTGTCTAAATGTTGACAGGTTTTTAATGATATATATATTATCACTAACTTTTGGTGTAGCATTCCAAATATTGTCAACCATTTGTAATTATATGTTGGACTAATTCTAACCCTAGAATTAATTGTTAAATGTCTTTAGAAAAATGTAAATTTTATTTCAACTTATTAAATATCAAACATTAAGCTGTTTTCATATAGTTATGTAATACTTGAAAACTTGAAATATGCAAGTTAATATGAAAAGATATAAGAAAATTAAATTTGTATTTAAGAGCACTAAGCTAGTTTTCAACAAATTCTTTCCAGAATCATAGTACAGATTAAAACCTTGTAGTTGAGAGTCCAAACATACAGTTGTTGAGAAATATGTAAAGTTGTCCTAGTATGCAAATTATATATTTCATTTTTTTTGATAGTGAGATGCAATTGTCCTTTCTGTTAATTGAATGTGGATTCATTGTAATTGCCCATGCTTCTTTAAATTTTCTTTAACTATTATCCTTCTCTGTGCAAATTGTAACATTCAAGGGAGAAAAGATATGTCCCATAGTCAACTCATGTTCAACAAATATTGACATGTGTTCATGACTTAATTTTGTTTTTTTTATATAAATAAGTGTGCTGAGCAATTCTCGTCAACTTATTAGTGCAAGATTCTCCATAGTACACCACACTGCAGGATGAGGAAGAGCACAGATCATTCTATGATTTGGGGAGTGTGTTGGAAAGGAGTTTTATCATTGATGTTATTTAGAAGGTTGTTGAGATAGGGAGGTGATCTAAATCCTACTCTGAATGTGTCTGCACAGATTTTTCAGAGTTTTGTTGAAATATAAAGGATATAAGGAAGACTAAACCATGATTTAACTGGGTTGTTGTTATAGGAAACTGTGTTAATGCTTTCATAAAATTTTTCTACAATATTAATTAATTTAACATTATATCTAATGTCCATTAAATCTCTAACATATAATTCAATATTAGCTTTTCTGTCCACTCCATCCTAATTTTCTGTTTCTGTGTAAGAAACATTTAAGACCTGCCATTTTGTGTTCAAATGGAATATTGGATTGGGGATGGATGACTCCTCTAACTTGAATTGGTTTTATCTTCATTTTAAAATCAAGCATATCTTTGTTCCTTTGAATATGTAAGTTCAAAAAATTTATACTTTGATTATGTCCTCCTCTTCAGTAATCCATTCAAGAGATGATGTTTTGTCTAGTTCTGCACAAATATTAATAATTTTGTGCTCTGCAGCACATATAAATAACTTGTCTATGTATCTAATATATATCATTTACTGAAGGGTCCAAATATTTAGGTAGGATGATGCTTTCAAATTTTGAAAGAACCAGGCTGCTGATAATACAGGAAGTTTTGTAGCAAATTAATTACAATCAGCACAGGAAAGATTTCATAATTGATAATAGCTGTTTCCAAGGGAAAGTTTTATAAAAAGATGAATAGATGGCCCATAGGACTTTCAAACAGCATAATTATCAGCAGCCTGAATCCTCATTTTATGTAAATATTTAGACTCTCCAGTAAATGATATATATATATATATTAGATTTGTAGATAGTTATTTCATATGTGCTACAGAGCATAAAATTATTAATATTTGTGGAAAACTAGCCAAAACATTATCTCTCAAATGGACTATTAAATAGGAGGACATAGACTAAAATATAAATTTTTGGGGCTTACATATCCAAAAAAACAAAGACGTTTCTTGATTTTTAAAAAAAAAAAAAAAAAAAAATTCAAGTTTCAAAGTTATCCATCCCCAATTTAATGTTCCATTCAAACACTAAATGTCCATTCATAAGGAATTCTTACACAGAAACAGAACATTATGTAAATATGAAACAGACAGAAAAATTAAAATTGAATTATATGTTAGAGATTTAATGGACATTGAGTATAATCATACTAAATTAATTAAATTGTAGAAAAATTTTATGGGAGCATTAATAAGCTTTCCAATGACTACAACCGGGATAAACCATGGTTCAGCCTTCATTATATTCCTCATATTTCAACAAAACTCTGAAAAAAATCTGTGCAGACACATTCAGAGACTACATTATCTCCTTTCTCAACAACCTTTTAAATATAACACCAAAGATAAAAATCCTTTCAAACATGCTCCCCAAATTGTATATAAGATCTCATGCTCTGTCTCTGTCTGAAGTGCAGTGTACTATGAAGAATCTCACACTTTGGTCAATGAGAATTGCCTAGCACACCTATTTATATACAAAAGCAAAATTAAATCTCGAACACAAGTCAATCTTTGTTGAACATAAGCTAACTAGGTTGTTCTTCCCTCAAATGTTAAAATAGTGTGCACAAAGAGGAATGATAGAAAGAGAAGATTTAAAGAAGCATGGGGAATTGCAAGGGACCCACATTCAATTAACAGAAAGGATTCTTGTGTCTCACTATCAAAGAAATGGAACATATAATTTGCATATTGGGACAAATGTACACATTACTTAACCATTATATATTCGGACTCTCAACTGCTAGGTTTTATTCTGCATTATGATTCTGGCAAGAAGTTGCCAAAAACTAGCTTAGTGCTATTAAATACAAATTTTGTTTTCTTATACCATTTCATATTAACTTGCATATCTCAAGTTTTCACATATTAAACTTATTAAAAACATTAAACTTTAAGTAATCATATACAGATTAGTATATAATACAATGTTTTGAGTACTTTCTCTTTTTGAGGTGTTGCTAGACTGACCAGTGGCAGTTCTAGCATAAGACTTAAACCTGGAATCCTTTTATTTATGAATACTGAATTTAAGATTATACTCTAACACAGGCCCGGATCCAATAAGTGCGGGGCCCGATTGGATTTTTTTGCGGGATCCTCTATATATTAAATATTTAAATAAAATGCAAATTCAATATATTTAATAGTAGCCACATCTACTTAATAGTGAGCGCAGTGCAACAATGACTAATACCAAAAAACGAATGTTAGAGAGCCGAGTAAGACGCATATAGAATAGAATAATTGAGAGAGAAGATAGTACTATCTGATTAATTAAATGTTAGTCAAAAACAACATTTACAGGTATCCGTTTTCTATATTATAATGTATATATATTATAATAAACACAATAATAAATCTCATCCATCAATGCGAACTTAAAATAAATATATTTTTAATTATTTGAATAATTTATCATTTATCCTTTATCGTCAAAAGCAATTTGCTTTAAATTTCGAAAAATAACTTTTTGTTAATTTTGGTAGTGATGCGGGGCGACTTCAAGTGCGGGGCCTGATAGGGCCCAATCGCTCCAATCATCTTAAATCCGGGTCTGCTCTAACAATTATTCTATTCACAAACCTAAAGGTCCCAGATCCAATATTTATGCTAGTATTGTTATTGGTCAGGCTAGAAAGACGAAGAAGAGAGTAAGTAACGCTTGAAATATTGTATTATGTACTAATAAAAGTTGAATGTATTTGAAAAGTTAAAATAAAATTTGATTTTTTTAATGACATTAATTCTAAATAATGAAAATAGTCTAACATATAATAATAGATAAAATGCAGTGTCACAAGATTTCACATAAAGACTATCAATAATGATAAATTTTGTCGACAGTCTATTTTTCAAACGTTTGGAACTATTTTGGAGCAAAGAATTATTATTTGCACCCTCACGCTTTTTTTAAAACATATATCTTATATATTGTTTTTCTCTATTGTATTTACAATGTTAATTTAATAGCTGAAATACACAGGCTTATATATACCTGCATTTATATATGTAATAGACAGGGTATGAGCACAGACTTTCACATGACTCACCACTCTCCACACTATCTCATAACACTGATACACTTGAACACACATATGTTGAAAAGATAAATAATCACCAATACACGTATTTCATGCTAAACCAGCAATCATCAGTTGGTCCAGATTACCATCTCCACACATATATGCTATAAGTGCTCAGATATATATTAAGATAGCAAATCCTCCTACTTTAATGGACAGGCTTCAATCTACTCCACACTCCAACTCTTCAACCGTCCATCTAATTGAAAATCTGATGATGGAACACTCAAAGGCCACCCTGAGGCCAAGATTATTGTCACACCCATGTTGACCTAAAGTCAATCTGACCCCTCACGTACAGGACATAATCCATTAAATACATATACAAGGAATAGGCAGACATCTCTAATATGTAATAGCTGAAATACACAGGGTTATATATACCTGCATCTATATATTTAATAGACAGAGTATGAGCACAGACTTTCACATGACCCACCACTCTCCACACTATCTCATAACACTGATACACTTGAACACACATATGTTGAAAAGATAAATAATCACCAATATACGTATTTCATGCTAAACCAGCAATCATCAGTTGGTCCAGATTACCATCTCCACACATATATGCTACAAGTGCTCAGATATATATTAAGACAGCAAATCCTCCTACTTTAATGGACAAGCTTCAATCTACTCCACACTCCAACTCTTCAACCGTCCATCCAATTGAAAATCTGATGATGGAACGCTCAAAGGCCACCCTGAGGCCGAGATTATTGTCACACCCATGTTGACCTAAAGTCAATCTGACCCCTCATGTACAGGAAATAATCCATTAAATACATATACAAGGGATAGGCAGACATCTCTAATATGTAATAGCTGAAATACACAGGCTTATATATACTTGCATCTATATATGTAATAGACAGGGTATGAGCACAGACCAATTGCTGATTGCTGGTTTAGCATGAAATATGTATATTGGTAATTATTTATCTTTTCAACATATGTGTGTTCAAGTGTATCAGTGTTATGAGATAGTGTGGAGAGTGGTGGGTCATGTGAAAGTCTGTGCTCATACCCTGTCTATTACATATATAGATGCAGGTATATATAAGCCTGTGTATTTCAGCTATTACATATTAGAGATGTCTGCCTATCCCTTGTATATGAATTTAATGGATTATGTCCTGTACATGAGGGGTCAGATTGACTTTAGGTCAACATGGGTTTGACAATAATCTCGGCCTCAGGGTGGCCTTTGAGCGTTCCATCATCAGATTTTCAATTGGATGGACGGTTGAAGAGTTGGAGTGTGGAGTAGATTGAAGCCTGTCCATTAAAGTAGGAGGATTTGCTATCTTGATATATATCTGAGCACTTGTAGCATATATGTGTGGAGATGGTAATCTGGACCAACTGATGATTGCTGGTTTAGCATGAAATACGTGTATTGGTGATTATTTATCTTTTCAACATATGTGTGTTCAAGTGTATCAGTGTTATGAGATAGTGTGGAGAGTGGTGGGTCATGTGAATGTTAATTTAAATTATTTGTGAAATAATTTCTATAATATTCTGATAGACATCAGTGTGTTAGCATTTTAAAAAATAATTTTTAATAATTCAATCATAATTTTTTTTCCAGTGCGCGCAGAGATTTATAATATTTAAGAAATAGGTGCATTATCGGAGATTGACTTCCGTTTGAATAATTTTCAGTGAGAAAAAGTAAGATTTTTTAAAAGCTATTTATCCATCTTACAATTCTTAATTTAGATTTCAAAATCTTTTGTTTAAAATATCTTTTAAGACTTTATTGACTTACTCATTGTATTTTAAACTGATGAGATGATTTACAAAGCTTATTTCTTCTTATTTTAACCTGATATCCAACTATTATCTCTAGTCACTTCAGATTGCAGAAGATATATATAATTTTCCCAAACCATTTTTATGTCTAAATTAAATAAAAATTTGTATAAATACCTGTATAAAATATTATAAGCTTTTTTGTCTGAGGATGGATGCATCTCACTATTCAGGTTAAGTAACCTTTTTTTAATATCTATTTTCTATGTTTCTATTGAAAATAACACTATTATTCTCTATCCCGCTTCCTTAATATCTAAAAACATTACTGATTTTTCACCACACTTTAATTTTCTAAATCTGCTTTTCAAATTACTTTATCAATTTTTTTGCATATTCAAAATTTTTTAATGTTTTTTAATTGTTAGATTTTGCTTAATAAAGATGACGCACCAACTTAAAACGTCATAGTTTTTTCTCAAATTTAATCTCATTGATTCATATATTTTGTATTTGTCTAATACACTTATTGAAGTTTAACTTCTATATTTCTTTCTACCTTTAGTCTTCATTGTTTCAACTTGCTAAATATTTTAAAACAATATATATTGATTTTTATTCATTATATAATATATACTGATTTTTATTTTTTATTTAATCCGATTTGAAAAGTTCAATTTTTATAACTTTTATATTTTTTCTATTATATTTCCCAACTTATAATTACTAAAAACTTTTAGGAGTGTTTTTTTTTTTAAATCCTAAGACAATCACTAAAGGCCAATGTAGTAAATATATTGTTTATTGTTTTGTTTACAAGAAAGCCTCCCTTACCTAATTACTTTAATCTTGGGAATCACTTCACTCATTGTCTCCTCAATATCTTTATCTTAAGCACACCTCTTTTTTTTTTATTATCATGTATTAAATGTTTCTTGATTTTCAAATTTATATCATTTTATCATCATTAAAAACAGTTTGAACTATTATTGACCCCTTCAGGCTAAAGCCTTTCCAAGTTTTTTATCCAAGTTTTCTCATTCTCTGCCTTTCTTTTCTACATCTTTTTTTTTTTTGTTAAATATATGAAGTTATATTATTTCTTTTTTCTATTTGTATTTATATGATAAAACACTTCATCTATATTAAGTAGTTATCAGAAAATCAAACTTAAAATCTACTTGTCCTGGAAGCAATTTAAAATATGTTATATGGATGGTAACTTTTTAAGACAGATGGCTATTTTTTTTTTTTTAAGTATCATAGCATCGGCCGGAACGCGAACCCACAACCCGGGCAACTGCCTGCAAATGCAAGGCAGTCGCGCTGACCTCTCGACCACCAATGCAAGACAGATGGCTATTTTTTGTATACATAAAACAACAAATATGTGTGGATTTTATTATTTTGGCTTTTTAACTTTATATTCTGATTTTTTTTTCTAGAATGTTTGTTAATTTATCTCATTTAACTCTTAAATATCTTTTTTAAATCTAAAAAATGTTGTATGATTTAGCACAGATAGCATAATGGATTTGAGGGCTAAAGATTCCTGATTGAAGGCTCAGTGCAACTTCTTGCATTCAAAAGTTATATATCTTACAAGTAATTAATTATTTGAATATACATACGATCTAAAAATCATATCTTGACTTTTATTTTTTTAAATATTTTTCAGCAATATATGCAAAACATTTACTATAATTCTTAGTGATGTTTTATCTCTTTTATAGTAACTTATTATTTATATTTATATGTCAAACTAATTCCATCATCTGGATGAGTTGCTAAATGTTTGAAAAAAGTTTAAACTTTAAAATTTTTCAAATAATTGAATGTACTTGGAAAATTATAAAGTTTAAATTTATCTAAAAATATGCAACAATTCGACTAGATGATGAAAATAACCCAAGATATAAATACAAGTAAAACACCATTATCACAAATCTTTAGATGAAGAAACTATCAATTAGTAAGTTGTTCAGATTACTGTTGTTGTTTTTTTGTTAATTATAGAAGTGTTTTAAAATATGCTGGCAAACTTTCTATATTTTTCCAGGTTAATATATTATTTTTTAATTATGAACTTAAATTTTTTTCTAGATCATATATTTATTCCAATGTATAACAACAATATTCTACAAATACTTTTAATCTTTTAAATCTTATTATTTTTATTATAACTTTTTCAACTTAATTTTATTTACAGCTTTATTAACATTTGATGTTAAGATGCCATACCTAACATCATTTTTATCAGCATTGCTTGTATTACCTTTGATCTTTCTTTGTCATCTTCATCATCAACCATTATCAATCCACTGCAGTATGAAGGTCTCTCCAAGTTCAATCCATCTTTTCCTATCTTTAGCTTTTCTTCTCCACATCACCCCTGCACACTTTCTTATTTCATCCATTCATCTCACATGTGGTCTCTTTCTGGGTATTTTACAATCTCTTGGAATCCAGTTTAAAATTTCAATTGTCCATCTGTTATCATCTCTTCTAACAATATGTCCAGCCCAACTCCACTTCAGTCTATTAATTTTTTCAATGAAGTCAGTAACACCTGTTTGTTCTTTTACCCATACATTGCGTTTTCGATTCTTTCTTGTTACTCCCAACATGCATCTCTCCATACTTCTTTGAGTGGTCTGAAGTCCCTGTATTGCTCTTCTATTAAGTGTCCAAGTCTCAGATCCATAAGTAAGAACTGGCAAAACACATTTATTAAAAACATTCCTTTTCAAACACATAGGCATATTTCCTTTTAGTATCAAGTTATTTCTACCAAAAGCACTCCAACCAAGTGTAATTGTATGATTAATTTCATCCATTATATTTCCATCTGTATTAATAATCTGACCAAGGTATTTGTAACTGTTAACTTCTTCTAACTCATCATAATCAATCTTTATTTTTATTGAGAAAATCTATTAAACATTACTTTAGTCTTTTTAACATTTATCTTTAGTCCTACTTTCCTACTTTCATCTGATAACTCCTGCAATATTTCCTGTAGCTTTAAAGCATTATTTGCAAAAACAACTACATCATCTGCAAAATCTAAATGACTTAAATAATCTCCATTTATTTTCACTCCTTTAGCTTCCCATTTTAATCCACAAAATAATTCTTACAGCACTTCTGTAAAAAGTTTTGGAGATATGGAGTCACCCTGTCTTACACTCTTTTCAATGTTGATTTTCCTACTATCATTATGTAATCTAATTGTTGCTGTTGCATTTTTATTAAATCCAGCTTGTTCTTTTGGTTGGTGGAAATCTAGTGTTTTCTGTAGACGAGTTGTAATTATCTTAGTAAAAATTTTGTATAAAACTGATAAAAGACTGATAGATCTGTAATTTCTAATATCTTCTTTATCACCTTTTTTAAATATTAATATTAATATTGCATTCTTCCAATCATTTGGTACATCTTTATCATTTAGACATTTCGTATATAACTTTGCTAAAAAAAATTCTATTTCTTCACCTGCTTCTTTTAATATATCAATTACAATTCCATCATTACCTGGAGCCTTTCCTTTCTTCATACATTTAATTGCATGTCTCACTTCTTCATTTAAAATTCTGGGCAATTCAGAAGATATAATATGTATAGGAGGCACTTGTTCTTTATTACTATATAATTCTTGATAGAAGTCTTCTACACATTTTATGATGTCATCTCTCTTTTTAGTAATAATGCCATCTTTTTTTCTTATTGCAGATATAAATTTCCTACCTATACCAAAATGTTGTTTTACACTCTTTAGACTTTTATTCTCTTCTACAGCTTTTCTTGCTAGTTCACAATTATACTTTCTTATATCATTTTCAACTCTTTTCCGCACCATTTTACAAAATTCGAGATATTTAATCTTTTTTAATGTATCATTGTTGTATATTCTCACATTCCTTCTTTTCTTCATAAATTCTCTAGTCTCAGTTGAAATTTTACTGGTCAATTGCTGCTTTTTTCTACCAGCTATCTTTGTTGCAGTTTTTAAAAGTGTATCGCTTATTTTCCTATTAAGGTCATTCAAATCTGAATCATGTTCAAAATCTACTAATACTTGAAATCGATTTGTAAATTCTAATTTAAATTCATTACAATGTTTCTGAAGATTAGGAATATCAACTGCAAATATTGTTTTTCTTAATAATTTTTGTCTCCTATCTGCATAATTATTCATAATATAACTTTGTCATGTGTTAATGTGTTCCTTCACTTCTTTAATTGTTTTTTTCCAAATACAAAGACAAATAAGTTGTTTAAGAAATAAAAAAATCGTTTTTGATTGTTTTATAGATATATAGAAAGTTTCTAATAAACATACAAATAGTGACTTTAAAAATACTTGTAAGAATAACTACTATATACATTTCAATGATAGAAATACTTTCATTACTTTTGGTAATAAAACTCTAAATTCCAGAACTCACTTATTAAAAATTATGATATAGTTTTTAAAATATGGTACAAGCAAACATACATTGAGTTGATTATCTTAATTTGCTGGTATCAAAACCTTACAATTTTAGTACTTATCAATCACAAATTTGAAAAATTGTCAATTTATTTATTAATTTATCTAATATTAGCAAGCCTGTATTATTCCAACATATAGTGAATAGAAAATGCACTATTATCTAATGATATTTAAAACATCAATTTTTACTTCAGAAGTTTTCTGAAAAATTAAGCATTTTGATACTAAAATAGACTAAATAAGATAAATTAACCATGGATACAACACTCATAGAAGTGTGAACCTCTGTTCCCACTAATAAATATTGTACCATATCACATTTATATTTTTTGTTTACATTTAGTCCATTGACATTTTATCTGCTGAAAACACATTAGGCTGAGATCTTTACCTTCTTACTAAAAATCAATAGATATCTATTTACTGGTCTCTAAAGTAGATTGGTTATAATTCATGTACCAAAATAAACATCTTAAGCCAATTTATATTCTGAAAAAAAATATTTCAAGGTTTAACTATTTAAACTTCAAATCAAAAACATAACAAATAGATGTGGTATTCATCATATCCTAGAAACCTTTAAAATAATTGAATGATTAACTACTAATCAGATTTGCTTCAGAAGCTTCATTGCTCACACATTACAGTAAAATGCACTTGGATAATATAGTCTGTAATATTACTATTCCCTATAATGTTATTGTGGACTTAATGGATAATTTTTATTTTTATTTTAATGGACAATATGAAAAATACTTAACTTAATACTAAATAGGGTATATGAGCACAGACTTTCACATGACCCACCACTCTCGACACTATCTCATAATACTGATACACTTGAACACATATATGTCAAAAAGATAAATAATCGCCAATATACGTATTTCATGCTAAACCAGCAATCATCAGTTGGTCCAGATTACCATCTCTACACATATATGCTATAAGTGCTCAGATATATATTAAGATAGCCAAACCTCATACTTTAATGGACATGCTTCAATCTACTCCACACTCCAACTCTTCAACCACCCATCCAATTGAAAATCTGATGATGGAATGCTCAAAGGCCACCCTGAGGCTGAGATTCTTGTCACACCCATGTAGACCTAAGGTCAATCTGATACCTCATGTACAGGACATAATCCATTAAATACATATACAAGGGATGGGCAGCCATCTCTATTATGAAATAAATAAAACACAGACTTATTATATACCTGTGTCTATATATGTAATATATAGGGTATATGAGCACAGACTTTCACATGACCCACCACAATCCACACTATCTCATAAAACTGATACAATTGAACACATATGTCGAAAAGATAAATAATCTGCAATATACGTATTTCATGCTAAACCAGCAATCATCAGTTAGTCCAGATTACCATCTCTACACATATATGCTATAAGTGCTCAGATATATATTAAGATAGCCAAACCTCATACTTTAATGAACAGGCTTCAATCTACTCCATGCTCCAACTCTTCAACCATCCATCCAATTGAAAATCTGATGATGGAATACCTATATACATATATAGACACAGATATATAGTAAGCCTGTGTTTCATTTATTACATAATAGAGATGTCTGCCTATCCCTTGTATATATATTTAATGGATTATGTCCTGTACATGAGGAGATCAGATTGACTTTAGATCAACATGGGTGTGACAAGAATCTTGGCCTCAGGGTGGCCTTTGAGCATTCCATCATCTGATTTTTAATTGGATAGCTGGTTGAAGAGTTGGAGTGTGGAGTAGATTGAAGCCTGTCCATTAATGTATGAGGTTTGGCTATCTTAATATACATCTGTGCACTTACAGCATATATGTGTAGAGATGGTAATCAGGACCAATTGATGATTGCTGGTTTAGCATGAAATACATATATTGGTGATTATTTATCTTTTCGACATATATGTGTTCAAGTGTATCAGTATTATGAGATAGTGTGGAGAGTGGTGGGTCGTGTGAAAGTCTGTGCTCATATACCCTATATATTACATATATTGATACAGGTATATAATAAGCCTGTGTTTTATTTATTACATAATAGAGATGTCTGCCCATCCCTTGTATATGTATTTAATAGATTATGTCCTGTATATGAGGGGTCATATTAACCTTAGGTCAGCATGGGTGTGAGAAGAATCTCAGCCTCAGGGTGGCCTTTGAGCATTCCATTATCAGATTTTCAATTGGATAGACCGTTGAAGAGTTGGAATGTGGAGTAGATTGAAGCCTGTCTGTTAAAGTATGAGGTTTGGCTATCTTAATATATATCTGAGCACTTATAGCATATATGTGTAGAGATGGTAATCTGGACAAACTGATGATTGCTGTTTACATGAAATACGTATATTGGTGATTATTTATCTTTTCGACAATATATGTGTTCAAGTGCATCAGTATTATGAGATAGTGTGGAGATTGGTGGGTTAGGTGAAAGTCTGGGCTCATATACAGTGATGATATTCAACCGGTTCGCGCGAACGATTCTTAAAATTAAAAAAAAATTAGTGAACCGGTAGTTAAATTATCCGAAAATAAATTTTATTATTATCCTAAAACAAATTACTTAATTATTTCCAACAATAATCTAGAACATTATTTGTATTTTTTTTTGTTATATCTAATGTAACAATGATTCTTTTTGAACAGATTGGGTTCAAAATGCTTTCCCCAGAATAATTCGACTATACAATATTGCACTTGGAACGTGTGATATGCGCAATGAAACTTGAGTGATTACGAATTATTCTGCAAGAAATAATTCACAACAGTTTTGTTTAAAGTAATTAAATCCATTATTTATCGCATTTCAAATTAGTTTCTTTAAAAGAATACAAATAAAAAGTGTTATTTTATTAGTGATAAAGGAACCCATATTTAATTTTTACACAAAGTAAATAAGAAATTAATTAACTATTAGTTTACTTACATTTAACGAAGGCGTTATTAAAATTAAAAATAAATTCAGCACAAATGTATTTATGTATTACCATAATTTTTTTAATGAAATTTACTCTTGCTGAAATTATTTTACTTTAATGATAAAATAACTTCATTCAAAAGGACCTATCATTGCGAAACAAACAATAACATAAAACCATTGTTCAAATGATTTTGTTATCCCGACGTTGTTTTAAATATTTATTTAACTTTTATTTTTTATTTAAATACTTTATTTCTTCACTTACATATTTATCATGCAAGATTTGTTTTTATTTGATTAGGAAATTTAATGGATGACCAGCTGTAGTAAGTTTATAGTACATTATTTTCATTTAGTTTGCTATATCTGAAGTAACAGTGTGACTTTTTTTAACAATAAATTCAACATATTTTTTCTAGAATAACTTGGAAAGATGATAAATATAGCAATAACTTTCGCTCATCAAGTAGCATGACTCGTTTTCAAATATTTTTTTTTTTCTTTTTTTAATTTTAATATTTTTATTTCAGTTTTATAATATGTTTTTTTTTTCTAAGGTGAATGTAATACGAGAATATAATAAAAATAAACCCTTCACAAGAAATGAAACAAAAATGCCAAACAATATCAAATTCCTTCATAAAAGATCCAAAAACTGATACAAAATTGAAAACGATAGTAAAGGATGATATTTTGAATCAAGTTTTGCTTTCTGTTTCTTCTGATGCAATAGAAAATAATGTTGACAACACAAATAAGCTGTCCAGTTTCAAAAGTATAAAAGATGCATATAAAATAAATGTAGATAGTGACCTTCCTGGTGCTGGAATATTAAATAAGCCAATGAATTCAAATAAAAACATTGTGGTTTACTTATTATTGGAAAAAAACTTCAGTGTGATAACTATATCAAAATCGAGTCAATAAAAATGAAGGAAACTCATGTGTCAAAAGAATGGAGAAGTAATATTGTTCCAAATGGAAAAAATAAAATGGTTCAACAAGCCTCTCTTCAAAAAAAAAATAAAGGAACACTTTTCATCAAAAGCATACCAGATATGTGTGATGCAATTGAAAGAAAGTGCAAAAAATGCAATTTTCAAATTCATAGACAAAGTTCATGAAAAGTTTATGAGCTCCATCTGTAAAATTTTCAGTATGGTTTTCACTTTAGCAAAGAAACTGACCGTTTTCTGATATTGAACATTTGATAGAATTATAAAAAAAAGAATGGATTAGATATGGGAACAGGACTTCATTCTCAATTCCTGGCAGTCAAAATTGTCGAACATATTGAAAAATACATTAAAAAGAAAAGTGTTTAGAAAAATAATAGATCAGAATTTAAAGATATGTTTATAATTATTGAAGCATCAGCAATATCATGCAAACCAGTCCTTATCATTTTTATTAAGGTTAAAGATGCAGATTTCTCACCAACAATTTTTGTAGATTTAGTGGAATTACAAAACAAAGATGCTGGAACCATTTATACTGCTCTACTACAAAGTCTGCAATCAGTAGGATTTGATAATCCATATTTGAAAAATAATCTGATTGGATTTTGTTCAGATGAAATGATTGTGATCCTGGGAAGGTGGTCAGAAGTGAATGTTAAAATAAAAAACCACTATCCTGAGATTATTATTTGGCATTGTTTGGGTCATAACCTTCAGCTTGTCCTGGAGGATTTTATAAAAGACATAAAGCAAATGAATCACTTTACAGCATTTATTAATGAAATATGTAAAATCTTCCTTCAGTCTAATAAAAACCAAATGGCATTGAATAAAATTTTAACCAATTTGGGAATTGGAAATTCTAAAAATTGTAGAGTTTTTGACCCAAGATGGGCAGCATGCTATCATAGAACAGCAGTTGCAACATGGTGAGCCTATCCAGCACTATATAAATTTTTTTCTACTAATAAAAAATTTCCTGGAATGGCTAAACATCTTGCCAACAAATATTTTATGAGATCTAGCTTTAAGAATCAATATTCTAGAAGAAATTGCTTTGTTGGCAGATGCTATTCAAGGAAGAGGTGTAAATATATTGCATGTTGAACAATTGATTAAGAAAACAATTAAAGCATTTGAATATCTCAGAAAGAAGAGTGGTAGTTATGAAAAAATAATAAATGAAACTATCTCTTCTAAGGAATTCCTGCATATTAATTTTGTTGAAGACAACAAATGAGTGTGTCTTCCTCATCAAAAATTAATGAATGTAGTAATAACAAATATGGAATTAAGATTAATGGATTGTAATAGCATAAGTAATAATATTCAAGATAGAAATCATAAAATCCATCATTAGTTAAAATTGTGAACCCAGATGCTTGGAATCTGGAAGAAGCTGTAGTTCTCTAGAAAGAATTTGAAGAGAAATTATCAGATTTTTACAAAGCATTTCACCATGAGATTTCAGTTAATGATTTCTGTGATTATGTTGAAAATGTTTTGAGAAATCACCAAAAACATGTTGTACATGAAACTATCCAAAGAGATAAAAATATAATTAAAACCAAGGCTGACTAAAGGTTTTCTGTGGTGAACACAATTTATTCAGATAAAAGAAATCATCTTGAAGTGAAAAATGTGGCAAATTCTTCTAGTAATAAATTGGATAGGTCTTCCATTAGATCACTGGGATTGCAGTGTCTCAGTTCAAGTTTGGCTAAGAAATCACAATACAGTTGATGATGCTATAGTCAAAAAGCATCATCAACCTGAAGGACATATGATGTGACTAGAATATCAATATCAAAATATCTTGCCAAATAAATAATTTTTTTTTCCAATTATAAAAAGGGCTTAATTCTTTTTTAATTCCATAAGTGAGATTGCAAAGTACATCATAGTGCACATGTGCACTGCAGCACTTTTTTGTGTATGGGGGGAGGAGAGGACATGCAAAATTTCTGAGAAGTCGCCAAAAATTTTTGGGTATGAAACCAAAAAGTGATTTGCTTCCATGCTTAGAAAACAGAAAAATAAACAGAATAGGTTTTTAAATAGAACCTACTTTTAGAGAACCGGTTCTTGGAAATTTGGGATATGATCACTGCCTATATATTACATATATAGACACAGATATATAATAAGCCTGTGTTTCATTTAACTTAAGACTGCAAATGATAGTTTTGGTAGGACAATTCAATCCTTTATAATCAAAATAGTAAATATATCTCTCTTTCTATTTTCAACCTTACCATTACAATCACTAGTTAGTAAAAATATATTTTGTCTGCAAGCTTCAAAATAAACAGAATAGGTTTTTAAATAGAACCTACTTTTAGAGAACCGGTTCTTGGAAATTTGGGATATGATCACTGCCTATATATTACATATATAGACACAGATATATAATAAGCCTGTGTTTCATTTAACTTAAGACTGCAAATGAAAGTTTTGGTAGGACAATTCAATCCTTTATAATCAAAATAGTAAATATATCTCTCTTTCTATTTTCAACCTTACCATTACAATCACTAGTTAGTAAAAATATATTTTGTCTGCAAGCTTCATCATTTTCTTCTTGCAATTAATTATAATTTTTTTACATTTTTCTTCATTTACTTTAATTGGGGCATATAGTTATATTTTTGTAATGTTGCATGAATACCAATAAATTGATATCAATCCATCATTTGAAGGATTATATCCAATAACAATCCTCAAATATTCTGACAATGAAATCCAAATTCTCTTTTCTTTGCTGTCATAGCCTGAATAATATATAGCATGTTTCTTTTTCATCTTTACTACATTAAATTTTGCTTGGTTTACATATTTCAAGCTTTATTGGTAAGTATTTTCTTAATCAGCCATATATTTACTTTACTATTTTTTAATAGTTCATTTTTCCAAGGAATCTGTATTTCACTTTCTTTCATAATTTTCTAACAACTGAATCACATTGTGAGATGTCTATTAAAAATACTAATCATCAAAACAATGATTTTACCAGAGACTAGGCAAGTTCAATCACGTTTTGAGATAAGGTCATTGAATTCTTAATTTGTTTGCCAAAGATGAAGTTTAGTGCAAATAAAGATTTACAATTTCTAATAAAAGTAAAGGTATATAGCATGTTTTACCCCCCTCCCCCAACCAACTAATAAACAGTCAAGATATTGAATCATAAAAAGACAACAGTAAAACAAAAAATCTTATTTATAAAGTTTTATTTTTGATGTTTATAAAAATGCTTGTACTATGTGTTTTGTATAGTTCTACTCAAAATGTCAATACACACACACATATGTGTATTTCTATAACATTTACAACAGTAGATCCCAGTTATCAATGATTGAACTGCATTTAATTTATCTAAGTGGAAACTGACATTTTTTTAATATTAAACTTACAAAGTAAAATATAAGTTAAAATTATTTTCATTTTTATAGGGAAAGTTTTAACAACAAACTATGAGAATAGTTGGTATAAAAATTCAGAGAAAATGGCAATTTTTCAAATTTAATATTTCCTCTATCTGAAAATAATTTTAAAACTTATATTATACTTGGAAATTTATATTTTCAAATTTCAATAGGAATTAAAATAAGCATTAACACACATCCATAATTTTTTCTGAAAATCTAAGAAGCATTGATATTTAATCACCGATTTAAGAGAAGTGTATTTGAAATTGTTTTTGTGACATAGTCTTAGTACACACACACACACATTAGCTTAACACCTGTTTTTCAGAATTGACAGAGTAATTTTATTTTACTAAATATTTCCAGTAGAGTAAAAATGTCATGTGAGAAAAGATGGATTGAGTCAAGTGTATGTAATTTAATATAGGGTGTCTTTGAAACCAAAAAGTATTTTTAGCATGATAACATTTGTATTTCTAAGTCATAAATCATAGATAATTTTATTATTGAAAAAAAAAAAAGATATTTTTTAATAATTTGTCTTTTTCTTGCAGGTATTATTATCCTAGTTGTTAAAGTCAATGGTGTGTATTAAATCTAATCTTAAGGAAATCTGCAGTGTACATTGCAAACAAGCTATAAAACACATTGTTTATATATGGAAATAAAGAAAAAATAATAAACTACCAGAAAAAATCATATTTATCTTAAATGTAGTAATAAAATGTTTTAATGTTAATATTATTCTGACATTAAATATTAAATACTATCTAATTTTCTGAGGATGTAGAAAAGCTCCAGTTCTAATTATACAATAGCTATAAATTGTTCAATAGAATAATTTATATAACAACTCCAAATACTATTTATCAATAAATTATACAGTTTAGTACTACACATATATATATATATATATTTTACATATTAATCCATTACATTCAAAGCTGATGTTTGAAAACAGAATTTTATTTTACTATTAAACACTTATTTTATTTTTTAATTGAATAGATAAATTAGCAAATTAATAAATAGAAATAAAGTTAGATGTAGATACACAGACAAACAAATAAATTATACCACATGCTAGAAAAATTCACTATCATTTTATATAATACATGCAACACCGTTATGTAGTTAATAAACAAATAAAAATATTCTTACAAATTAATAAATTGGAATTAAAAAATGTTTTTAATAAATTGTATTGCTCTTTTTTTAAATAGACAAATGCATAATGGAATTTAAAAACTACAAATAAGCAAATATAATTAAAATCACATTTTTAATATAGCCATTAAATTTTATAATTCCATGATTTATCATCTTTTTTTATAAATACTGTTCATGAAGTATTCTTTGTACAAACAATGGTTGCTTATAAATTAATAAATATTTAAAAGTCTATTAGTGTGATGATGTTTAAAATAATTATAAAATACACATTTTTTTCTAGAAAACATTGCCTGGTTTTATGTTTGATAAGCTACATACTAGTTGATAATTGTTTCATTTTTTTAAAAAAAATGTCATTGTATTCTATCCAGATTCAAAATATGCAAATTAAGACAATAAAAAAAAATAAATAGATGTTAAAATGATATACCATCCAGTTATATCTTAGGTAATAAGTTTAATATTATATTGCAGTGATTAGATCTGCTACAATGAAGTTTTACAAAGAAAAACAAATAGAACAATGAATACTTTTTCTCATTAAATTAAGATTTATTTAACAGATATATACAATAAACCCTAGAATGACTGACACTGTTGTCACTTAATGCTTAAGTTATTAACTTGGTTCACTTATGTCTTTATTTGTACTTTGAGCAATGGAAATATATAGAATTTTTTAATCCATTCTGCTGCATATATGTAATAATTTTAAGTACAAACCTAAAAATCTGAGTTAGATTAATATTGCTGTGAAAAAAATTTCAAAGGAAAAAGCTGCAAAACTATCAATGAACAAAAATGCTATTATGAATACCATTGGTTTACATAGAACAAGCAAGGACAAGTTGTTTCATGATCTTTTGGAAAAGCTGAATAAGATTGTTAAAATTAACACCATGAAAAAAAAATCTAATGACAGAGCCAAAATAAAATGACTTTTTCTATTAAATGCTTTTATTCAATGTACATTCTCTGTATAATTGTTTGTTGGGTATTTGTTTCATAAATATAGTTTCAATAAAATGTATAATAGGGCAGGATAGAGATTTTTTGGTTTTAATTGTTAATAGCTTTTATAATCAAGCTTAGTACATTTTAAATAAGGGCTATTTTTAGAATTTCAAATAAAATCTTGATTTAATGATTTATTAGACATATATATAATAATGTACAGATACAAAATATAATATATGCATAAAAGGTATGCATATTAGCTTAGTGCACAAATATCAAGTGATATATATAATATAGAAATGTTAAATTGATTTAAAGTACTTTCTGCAATCTTTTGAATAAATAAAACATCTAAAACATTAAAGTGATTTGACATTTAGAATTATATATATAGTACTGTAACTAATAAATATATCATTTAAAATTGAATTCATATAGAAATAGAATGTTTAATAAAAAGGGAATTGCAAAATATCTGAATATTAAAAAATAAAAAATAATAGTGATAAAAATATTTTATAGTAAATACTTTTATTTGTGCTTTACAAATCAAAAAAAAATTGTTTCTTCAACCACAATTGGGGGTTTTAGATTGAACTTAAAATAAAAGTGTGGGGATTTAGAATTAATTAACTGCATCCCCATGTAGACCGCCACCTCCATAGATATTTTTTATTTCAAATTCAATCTAAAATTCCCAATTGTGGTTGAAGAAATTTTTTTTTTGAGTATATGATAAATAAAAGCATTTACTATAAACTATTTTTTATTTCTATTATTAACAAAAGTAAGTTGCTTTTAGAAGAGTGTTTTAATGTTCACTGTGAAATTAAAAACAGAACTAGAATGTATCATCAAGAAAAAAATACAAATGAAAAAGCTGTAAAAGCACTAATGAAAATGCTATTGGTTGACATAGAAATGCATATGCACAAGACATTTCTGAAGTCTGAGTTATGAAAGTTTATAAACACCATTAAAAAAAATTTCAAGAGAGATAGCAGAAGTAAAATGATTTTTATAAGTATACCCTTATTTTTTTTAGCAAATTAATTTTAATTTCACTATGAGGCACAAAACTTTTAGACTTCAAATGTAATGTCAAAAAACAAAAAAAATCTGTAAATAATATTCTAAATCAACATTCTATTCATTTTTAGCAAGGCAAGTTTGTTTAAATTTTTATTTCATGCTTTTAAAATTTTTATTTTATTCTTCATTAAAATAAACTATAGTATTGTATACCACAATTAATTTGATATATATATATATATATATATATATATATATATATATATATATATATATATATATATATATATATATAATATAATTGTTGTATTGTATTTTTCTGTTTGTTTTGGATTTCACTTTGCTTTAGACTAAAATATATATAACAAGAAAAAAAGTCATATGCCTTTATTGCTCAGGATGTTCATAAGAAATTTGAGCTCCAGACCTGCGAGCACCAGAACTGATCATGAAACTTCCTGATCCCCAAGTTGGACATTCCACCAATTATACGAAACTGCACAGAGTATACAGCAAGAGATATAATGCAACAGTCTTGCCTATCTCCTGGTTTATTTAATATATTTTGAATGAGTTGATAAATAAAAATTGTTTTGATAAGAATAAAATTAGCATTGTGGTTAGAACTCATTGGATTAGATTGACTAATGATATAAAGATATGCTTCGTATAGAAAGTTAGATTGAAATCTGAAAATAAATACAAATAAAACTAGAGCCATATATAATGACTAGTGACAAGAATAAATTGAGAATAGTCATTAGACAGGAAAATATAAAGCAGATTAATGCTTTTAAATGTTTGGGAAGTTATTTAATTGTTTATAAACATAATAATAAAAAAATTAGAGTAAGAATTGCAAATAGCTAAAAATAGAAGATTATTCTGTAGTTCATTAAAATTAGTTTTGGAAATAAGGCTTTGTTAATGGGTTTTTTTAGACTATGGCTTTAAATGAAGTGGAAACATGGAAAATTAGGAAAAGTGAAAAAATAAAATATGATGGTTATAAAAATGTTAATTTGGAAAATAAACGAAGTGTTTGTTAGAAAAATAAGATGAGCAATGTGAAGGTATAAAAAAATATGTGAAAAAAAAATAGAGAGAAAAGAAATTGGATTGGGCATGTAATTAGAGAAAGAAAAGTAATAAAAAGCATACTAGAAAACAAGGTAGAAAATGTACTGAAAAAATTGATTAATAATCTAAACAAAAGACAGAAAGACTTGAAAAGGTAGACTGGCATGGTGAATAAAATGCTCACTTTACAATACTGACATTAAAATAACAGCAATATCTACATTTTTCATAATGATATGTAGAAAATTAGCAAAACATAATCAAGTATATTAATCCAGCAGCATTCATAAACACAAATTTTCTCATTGATTTATTCAATAAAAAAATGCTCTGTATGATTTAGTGCAATGAGTGATTGAGTCTTGAGCTCAAAGTCATAACATTATGGGTCCATTCTCTCAATTTCAGTGCTCAAACTTCTTATAAATTCATGAGCAATAGATAATTTGATTATTTAATAGAGTGATTCTAATTAAAATACACCTGTTATTAGCTAACTAAGAAATCTAGATACATTTAGAGAACTTACTAATTTATATCTAAATTTTAAATATGTATAAAAAGTTGAAGTCTATTAAAAATTGTAAATATTTTATTTTGTTTCTAGATAAGGTTTATGGCATTATTTAAAATGAATTTTCTATCCACCAAATTTTTTTATATTAAACAGCCTTTATATGAGAGAATGAAAGTAAATATTATTGCTAAGGTGGAAATTCTGAGGCATTTGAAATAAAAACTGATGTTAAACAAGAATGTGTACTTGTTCCAACATTGTTTTCAATTTTTAGGACAGTGGTCTTTGGAATTGTATATAAGTGGCTTCATTAAACCAGAATAAAAATATAATATATGTTTGATGGCAGAACTTCAAGGTAGTTGAGAGGTCAGCACAGCCGCCTTACAAGCAGTTGTCCCGGGTTAGCGGGTTCTCTTCCTGGCCGATGCTATGACACATGAAAAAAAATCTATTAAAAGTAAAAACAATAACTTCTTTTTCTTTGATTCTGGATTTATAGCATGCTCTTGATGGTACCCTTTTTGTCACTTCAAAAGATAATTTACATAATGTAATTAATGTTTTGAATGAAATATATATAGACTTCAATTTATTAATTAAGCTTTAAAAACTGAAATTTTCTTAATCAACCAGTGATGAATGGAAAATCATCAACAGCTTTAAGATTGGATAATTATCAATTTGAAAATGTAAATTATTTTAAACACCTTAGTAGTTTTATAAGCAGAAAGGTGAACTTAAATTCCTTGAGCTACAATACAGACTCCAATGTGCTGCTTCTAACAAGTTAAACTACTGCAATGAAGTTGAGTAAATATAGAATTGTTATTTTACCTAATTTATTATATGTAAGTAAAACTTTAAGACATTAAAAGTTTCATTTAAAGATGTTCATAAAATTTTAAAAATACACTGACAAGATAACAGAACCAATCAATATGTTTTTCATTTTGCTGGATGTGATACCATAGATTCCACCATTGTAAAATTACACCTTTATTGGGTTAGATATGTGAGATAAATAAATAATGCAAGATTTTCTAAAAGGGTATAGATGAATTTGAGCATAGGTTTTACTGAAAAAAATAGACCCCATCTATATTAATATAATTATCTTAATGACATTCCAAAAAAATGCAATGTCAATTATTGTCATATGGCATAAAATACAATATATTGGAGAACTGCAATTAGTCATAATTCAGAAAGAAAAATATTATGTTGCAGAGATTTAAATACATGAATATATTTGTGTTTCACAGATTGGTTTGGTTACCATAAACTCTTTTCTAGAGTAGTTTTTTCTCTCTCCCTTTTTCTCTCTTTTTTTTTGAATCAGAATGGCCATATTCATTTATAAGCAACTGTTTATTTTTATTATTTTATTATTAAAAATTATAATTATGTATATTGTAAATACATATTTCAAAAACCAAGCATATGACAATAAATGAAAAAGCAACCTCTATACTCTGCATACATTAAAAAAAATTGTTACAATAATCAAAATAACTAGATCATCAGATGCCTTTATTAAAAATAAAAGTGTTGGCATACTTTATCCATTAAGTTTTTCAATTGCAATATCATTCTTGGAATATATATATATATATATATATATATATATATATATATATATATATATATATATATATATAAAAAAAAAAAATATATATATATATATATATATATATATATATATATGGATTAATATTAAAATATAACAGAACTTATATAGTTTTATTTTACATTGCCCGTTGCTTGGTTATATTGTAGTTGAAATTTTATCTAAATTATTTTATGGAAAAATTCCTATTATATTAAGTCCATGGAAAACTTTAAATTCATATATATAATATAAATAGAATGTTTGTTAATTAGAATAATATTGTAATCATAATAAAAATAATAAATATAACAGTAATAAACTATTATAAATAGTCTTTCAGTCTGCAGAAGTACTTTCGGTTAAATTTCTTAAACCTGCCTTAACTGCCATTAAATTAAAAAAAAAAAAGCGGTAGTAAAATTAAAAAAATTATAAAAGAAAAATTAAGGAATCAATTTTTATAAATAGGAATAAAATGCATTTAATAAATAGACAAGCTGCTAACATTAAAATACAGGACTCATGGGATTTGAATTGATAATATTTGCTTCTGCTTTGTTTTTTTTAATTTAATAGCAGTTGAGGCAGGCTTAAGAAATTAATGGTAAGTACTTCTGCCGACTGAAAGACTGTTTATAATAATTTATTACCATCATATTTATTATTTTTATTATGATTATATACATATAGTTACAAATGTAAATGAAATATTAAAGAAATATTTTACAGGTTCCATGTATAATTTATTGAAAAAATATATATTGTAAGATGTGGTTTTACATTCCACCAAAAATCATTAAACACACTAACTACTTCAACCAATATCTATAATAACAACATTCCCTATATGTAATATAAAGTAAGTTATATATATAAAAAGAATGTAAATCAGATAAAACATTTTCCCAAAAGATGAAAATGTTCACAAGCATTGTAGCTGAAAAACATTTAATTGTTCCTTTACTTAAATATTTAAAAAATGTGTGATAAAATACATAATACAAACTAAACTGGAAAACTTAAATACTGATACTTACCTTTATTATAAAAACCTCTGATAATTATTGTTTAATATACACATATTGCAACAATATAGAAAAAAGATGATCAAAAAAATTTAGAAGCAAGCGAGAAAATCACATAAATATAAAGAAAGGAAATAATAAATAAAATTGTATTGTTATTAATCCATCATAAATGTACACAAATTGTAACACATGATATAAATAATTAATTCAATGCATGAACTCGAACTTGCTATTTGAAATAGTCAAATTAACCCTAAAAAGAACAACATTGTTTTGGTGATCATCAAAATATATACACAAATGATCTCAAAAATCAGATCAAAAACTCTTATGGGCTAATTAACAAGTATACTTTGTGAGTGGAAAATCAAACTTGTCATTCAAACAGAAAAGTTCACAGCCATCAAAGTAAAATCTTAAACAAGAATATCTCATTGAATACAGAAAAAAGCTAGAATAAAAAGCATATGAAGTTAAATCCAGCAAACTAAAGAAATTTAAAGTATAAATCCCAGAAATAGCTTCAAATTTATTTGATACTTCAAGAGTCTTTTCAATCTTAAGCCAGAGAGTTAGATCAACTTTAACTTGAGATTCCCAATAGCCAATACCCTCCTATTCAACAAACTCAAGGACTCTGCTCAACTATGTATATAGAGACACAGACAACCATGTACTGATAAGTGTGAAGTTACCTCATGGGAAGATATTTTCACCCATGAAGCTGTAACCACCAAAACCTAATTTGACTAATCACAGCATCTATTCAGCTATGTTAAAAGCACTACCAACTTTACTATATAGAAGAAAGAAATTCTAATCACCATCATGTACATTCTAGAACATTCGAACTCCACCAATTGGATTATGAACTTTATCAATAAAAACATATATAATCCTTTTAGGACATTTTCCTGTGTAGATTTTTGATTTATGTTCTTATTTTATGTATCTATGTATTTTTTTATTCTTTCCTTTACCATAGATTGAGGAGGGTATAAATTCTTTATATATAAGAAAAGGGAAAAACATTATTAGCCTTTTTTAAAAATTGAAATAAAATATAGGGTCAGGTGTTTATCACTTGAGTCAGAGGTAAGATTTTATATTCTTACACATTAAATACCAACACTTGTAGTTACATTGTTATTTGTTTGTTGATACTAATCATTTCATCATTTAGTTGTTTTTTTTCAGTGTATATGATTAATAATTTCTAGTGTTAATGGTCTTTTGTATCATTGTAGAAACAAATAATAAAAGGGGGATCCCATATCATCACCACATTTTAAAAGGAATTAATCAACAAACATATATAAGACAATGAATGATTTTGCTAAAGTCTAAATTAGCAAGCATCTATCTATGTAAATAACAAGTTTTAATTTTTTTGTTAGTATTTATATTAAATGATTATTCTTTGAGGGGAAAAGAAAGATTGGATTAACAAGTATTAACCATACTAATCAAAGAATAGTCACAGATATCCCAGCAAATTAATTGGTTTTGCCATAATTTCTCATTACATAAATTGTAATAATTATGAATAAATTTGTTAAACATATGATTTCAAATTAAAAATTGTTGTTTGTGTTTTTTCTTTATTCATTTATCAATTTAACACATGCTTTCACAATAAAGGTAGTAATATTAATCCTGCTGAAGTAGAATATGATGTATATTCTCCCTAAGCTTGAATTCTGGATAAATGGAAGTGAAGACAGAGATAAAAGATGAGTATACATATAGCTTTTTGATGTTTGTTCATATGCTAATATATCATCTCCTAGGAGTGAGATTGTGTGGGTGGTGTGTATGGATCTAGAAGTTTAAGACTCTTAGATATGCTTTCTCATCTCATCCACTCTGACAGCCTATTAAGTCTATTGTTACACAAGGTCAGGAACAATACCTTTAGAATATATATATATATATATATATATATATATTCTAAAGGTTTATATATATATATATATATATATAAACCAGCATTTTGATCAAGTCAGGTGACACTGGTTATCAACAGGGTAACAAATATAAAATAATTGTAGAGGTGCTGTAAACATGTATGTATAACAATAATGAACATTCTATTAACAGAAAATAGAAATAATAATTATAAGAAATTATTTAGATTAATGAGTTTTTTTTTTTTAAAAAAAAAAAAAATCCAAATAGAAGGTAATTTACATGTATTATCACATTTGTTGATATTAAAAATCTCAATGGCTTCTCTGATCTTACACTGTTGGAGAGTGTCACATCTGATAGTAGTCTTATATTAGAAAAAGTCAATACTATGGTCTGTATCTATATGATGAGAGATAGTGCTGATGATAATGAATGCTTTTTAATTGCATTTATATGTTCATCTCATCTAGCATTGATGCAATTATTACTCATAAGGGTATATGTAATTTCACAAACTTCATGAGCTTCAAGATGCTAATAATTTTTTGATAAGTGATTATATGTTGTCTTTATATTATTATGTCTTAGAATACATTCAATATTGTCTGTAGTTTCTTGTTTTTTCTTTTGTTTTTTATTTTGATTGTTTAGGGTTTGAATTATAGCACAGTGTATTGTTTTATTATTATAGCCATTAGCTGATAAGACATTGCTTAAATGATTTATTTCATTTTTGGCATTTGATTTATCTTAAAGAAGATTAATAGTTCTGGTAAAAAGAGTTTTTGCAGCAGAAAAGATTTGAACTGGATGATGATGTGATGAAAATTTTAAATATCTGTCAATGTGTGTAGATTTTCTGAAAATTCAAAAAGATAAAAGATTATTCCTTTTCTTGGTGACAAGTGAAAATTTTCCATCAGTTTCTGTTTCCATTGTAAATTTAATATTAGATGTAAATTGTTTATATGTGTGACAAAATTATGCATGTTGCCAGATTATAAATGTGTCATCTATGTATCTGAGACAAATAACATTATAATATAAAGACAACATACATTACTTATCAAAAAATTAATAGCATCATAAACAAGTGTAAAGACTCAATCCCTCTTGAATCCCATAAAGCTTATGGAATTCCTCATAGCATTTGTAAAGCTTCCTACTTAGACATGAGTAATCATTGCATCAATGCTAAAAGAGATGAACATATTAATGCAGTTAAAACACTCATCATCAGCAGCACTATCTCTCCATGCTATAGATACAAGTCATAGTATTGATTTTTCTAATATCAAAATACTATCCAGATGTGATATACTCCAATAATGTCAGATCAGAGAAGCCTCTGATATCTTTAAAGGGCCAGATTGCATCAACAAATATGTTGATACATGCAAAATTACTTTTCATTTGGATTTTTTTTTAAAAACTTATTAATCTAAATAATTTTTTATAAATATTATTACTATTTCCTATTAATAGAATATTCATTATTATTATACAGCAGTGTTTAAAGCACCTCTACAATTATTTTATAATATTTGCTGCCCAGTTGTTGACCAGTGTGACCGGATCAAAACATTGGTGTGTGTGTATATATATATATAATATATATATAAAGTATATATATATATAATATATATATAAAGTATGCACGGACACATACCTGGATATTATATATATATAATTCTTTGCAGTAGAAGCTTGCTTGGATGTGAAATTTCAAATAAGTTGCCATACTTTACATTTTCATACATATAAAATATCTACGACTGACCTATAATTCTTATATCTGTTAAAGCATTTGACTCAATGTGAATCAAATAAAAACTTTTGCCATTTCTAAATCATAAGGTTTCAGCTTTCCTGCCAATTTTAATTGGATATTTCCAGATTACATTGTAGCTGAAATATTATTTAGATTATTATATCGAAAATTCTTTAAGATTTTTCAATGTTTACATCTATATGTCTGTGAAAATCATTAAATTGGTATGCATATTCATAGATTACTTGGTATTGTTGACTCTATTAATTAATTATTTAAAATAAATTTGTAGAAAGTGACGAATCAATAGCTTTTTCAAAGCTTAAAGCAATAGTCTGTCATCTTTAGTATATTGAATTTAAATCTGTAATCAAATCAAAACTTTTTAGTTAGTAAATGAGTATTAAATTAATGAAAATGAGAAATCTGAAACCAACTGATCAAGCATTATCTTTCTGTTTAAATAAAACATTTTTGAGGAAAGTTAATACAATATGCCATATTATTTTTATTTTCTCATGTGTTCTAGCATCAGCTGGGAAGCGAACCCGCTAACCCAGGACAACTGATTGTAAAGCAGCTGTCACTGACCTATCAATCACCAATGCATAGCAGTAAAAACAAATGATACAACATTTTTAAAGGTCTCTCCAGAATTCCTTCATAAATGAATGGTAAAGAAAATGTTAATGAGAAGTTTATTCTTTTATGTTTTATCCTCCAGCTAAATATCATTAAACATCCATTTCATCAACCAGAAATGCATATCTGTCTAAGTTATCTATGTCTGATTGTCCAAAATAATTAAATCTGCCCTAAAAATATTTTTTAAGTTCCATTAAACTTGGCCACACATTTGAGTCTACATCAGCTAGCTTTGTATGTATAGAAAGGAATGATTCTAAATACAAAATAAAAGAGGCTTGGTATATCACCAATAATGTTAACTCAATAAACAAAAAAGAATTCTGTTTTCCCCTCTCTAAAAAATGAGCCATATAACTCATTTGTATATATTTACATAAAATTTGCACTACATCTTTTACCCACAATCCTCTCATCCATTAGTCATTGTTATGAGTATGATATAAAAATTAAGATATTGAAAGTTGCTCAACATAATTTAATAAAACTTTTTATTATTATAATAAAATTTTTATTCTAAGTTTTTCTTACACAGGTAGTGCTTATATCAATTATAATGACATTTATTAACACACTCTTAAACAATACATAAAAACTTAAAAACCTTTTTTAAAAAAAGATAATAGAATATCTTACAAGTAATGACTAAAGTGTTTTGTATCATCATCATTTTCACTATTATTAATCTCGTTCCAAATATAATTCATCTTCTCTGAACTCTAGCCTCTCTTCTCCACATCACCTCATCACACTTTCTTATTTCTTCCATTAATCTCACATGTGGTCTCTTTCCAGATCTTTTACAGTCTCTTGGAATCCAGTTTAAGATTTTAACAGTCCATCCATTATTATCTCTTTTAGAAACATGTCCAGTCCAATTCCATTTCAGTTCTTTCAATTATATCAATAACATCTGTTTGTTCTTTTACCCATGTATTTCATTTTCAATTTCTTATTACTCCTAAGACATATCTCTCCATACTTTATTACTCTTTAAGAACTGGTAACATGCATTTATTAAAATCTTTCCTTTTCAAACAAATGGGCATATAAAGCACTCCAACCAAGTTTAATTCTATGATTAATTTTATCCATTATGTTTCCATCTGTATCAATAGTCTGATAAGATTTTCTGTAGTTGTTAACTTCTTCCTATTCACTATTATCAATCTTTATTTATTTTCTTATTTTGAGAAAATCCATTGAACATTACTTTAGTCCTTTTAATATTTACCTTTAATCCTACATTCTTACTTTCATCTGATAACTCTTGCAACATTTCCTGAAGCTCTAAAGCATCATTTGCAAAAATGACTACATCATCTGCAAAATCTACATGACTTAATCTCCATTTACTTTTATTCCTTTAGCTTTTCATTTTAATCCACAAAATACTTCTTACAAAACTGCTGTAAATTTTTTTAAAGGTATGGAGTCACCCTGTCAATTGTTGCTGTTTCAGTTTTATAAATATTCTTCAAAATATTACAATATCCTGGGTCTATATTTTAATGATTCAATGCTTTAATCACTAAAGAAATGCTTACAGAATCAAATACCTTTTCATAATCTACAAATCCAAAGCATAATAGTAATTCATATTCATTAGTTCTATAACTTCTCTCAATATTTGGAAGTAATCCTCTATACTAAAATCACTTTTAAACCCAGCTTGTTCTTTTGGTTGGTTAAAATCCAAAGCTCATTGTAGAAGAATTGTAATTATTTTGGTAAAAATTTTGTATAGAACTGTTAAAAGACTGATAGTCTGTAATTTCTAATATTTTCTTTATCACTTTTTTTAAATATTAATACTTTATTTTTCTAATCATCTGGTACATTTTTATCATTTAAAAATTTAGTATATAAGTTTACCAAAATCTTTCTATTTCTTCACTTGCTTCTTTTAAGATATTGATTATAATTCTATCATTACTTAGAGCTTTCCCCTGCTTCATACATTTAATTCCACATCTCATTTTATTTAAAATCCTTAACAATTCAAAAGTTGTAGGAGATACTTTTCTTTGTTCTTTATTGCTATATAATTCTTGAAAGAACTCTTCTACATATTTCATTATGTCATCTCTCTTTTTAGTAATAGTTTTACTTTTTTTTTTATTGCAGAAATAAGTTTTTTTCCAATATTAAGATGTTGTTTGGAGACTTTTATTGTCTTCTATAACTTTCCTTGCTAGTTCACAATTATGCTTTTTCACACCATTTTACAAAATTCAAAATATTCTATCATTCTTAATGCATCAAAAATATATTCCTTCTTTTCTTTGTAAATTGTCTTCTCAGTAAATTTTTTATTAATCAATTGCTACTTTTTTGTAACAGCTCCTTTATTGTCATTTTTAAAAGTGCATCTATTATCTTCCTAATGATTTTATTAAATGTAAATCATGTTCAAAATCTGTTAATATTTAAAAATGATTTGCAAGTTCTAATTGAAATGTATTAGAATGTTTCTAAAGATTAGGAATATTGACTGAATAATTTTTGCTCTTTAATTTTGCATTAACATGTATTTTACATCTCACTGATTGAAGAGCACTTTCTGTGTTGAATTTATTAAGAACATTACAATCTTGAAATATATATTTTCTGTTAGTTAAAATATAATCCAATTCTGCTGTACCTTCATTTAAATACTATGATGTCCATTTCCATTCAACATTTTTTTTCTAAAAAAGAATTCATAATACAAAGTTTTTCTTTTTCTGCACACTCCACAAAGTCTATGTCCTCTTTCATTTCTATCATCATAATCAAATTTGCCTACAGTATTATCACCTTTCAATTGTTTATCAATTCTAAAATTAAAGTCTCCCATTAGAATATTGAAATATTGTTTTGTCTGAACAAAAACCCTTTGTACATCTACATAAAAATCCTCTACTTTATCATTACAATGAGAACATCTTGGGGTAAAAACCTGAATGATCTGCATTTGATATCTGTTATTAAGTTGAATAACTAACCTTGCTGCTCTGTCTGTTATACCATATATCTTACAATAAATAAATAAATAATTGAGTTGCAGTGAAGTGAATTGAGTTAAGCATAATAATTACTGAGATTTTTATTTATTATTTATTTTTAATTATTTCAGTTAGAAACTGATCCAAGAATCTTCTTTTTTAAAATCACCATTATTGCTGCTCTTAACTATACTCTGCAGATACTGCTGTGATGTTTAAAAAATATATTTTCAAGTAAATTTATATTCATTTAACACTAATATTATGCAAGATACCTAATATTACTATTGGTATCAGTTTAACATGAATATGTAATCATTTCAGCTCTTTATGTCTTAACAATTGTTTTGTAAACACTACAAAATATGATGATGCTAATATTTTAACAAAGACACTAAAAACAAAATATCTTGATAGAAAATTTTTATTTTTTATTCTTTGTAGTTTCTTTTTACCTATGAATTATAAAGTTAATAGAATTTCTATTATTTTCTGGTATTTTTTAAATATTTATTACCATTTATCAAAGATTTCTCATACTAAATACACATTTCATAACTAATGTATTTATTTCCGTTTTTATTTTTTTAATGTTACTTTCCTAGGATGTTGGGTTTATCTTAATATTTGGTACAGGATATACATCTACTGATTTTACCAATAGATTGTTGTGTAGATTTTCGTTGTTCATAACACATAATGATAGATGGATCAGTCGGAGAAGTTTCTGTCAAGAAATATTTTTCTTTCTTAACACTAAGTAACCTCTTTTTATTCGTTATTGAGAGTTTGAACATTCCTTTTTTTCTCTCTCTAGTGTCACCTTAGATGAAGTGATCTGTTAAAAATAAATGAGATCTATTTTTGATTTTTACAAAAATGTATTTATCATGTTCTCTACAAAAGAGGCTTGGGGCCCTTTGAGGCTTTGCACTAAACTGATACTTAAGCAATACAAAAAAAAAAACACACAGCAATTTAAAATAAAATATTTCAGCAATATATTTATTTATTTAGATTCTTGAAAATCACTCTTAGTTTTTACAATTCGTGTGTGTGCAAATAATTTAACTATATATATATTTTAAATTAAAATTTATTTATATTTTCAATTCGTGTGATCGCAAATACTGGGATACATTTTAATGAAAATAAAACGTTTTCAATAGGAGACTTTTATATATATAAATTTAATTTTGAAAGTTAATATTTATTAATTTTTTTTATTTTTCATTACAAAAGATTTTGATTCGCTTTCTTAACTTCTCCTCCTATTCGTTATAACTTTCAATGGCAAGAAATAACTTCTGAAAATCTTATTTGCCTTTAAATTTTAGATGAGTGCCCCTGCGCTCCAGGCATTTAATCTTGTAAGAGTCCGATATCTTAACCAAAGTCACCGCTTTCTAAAGAAGTTCCATTTTTTAACGACAAAATTGGGCGCTTCGATTTCATAAATACTACATTGAAGATTCAGACAAATTCTATTTACTTGAAAGTCTCGAATGGTTTAAATAAAATAACAAACGAGCAGCAAATCCCTATGGCTAAAACGCCTTAGTGACCTACACAATTGAGCCGCCTATTTATGGTTTTACTGTGGCAATTAGATCTACGGTCAATCTCCGTTCAATTCTTTTTTCCCCACTCCGCTCTTTGAACTTAGGTCTTGTCTTTTTTATTTTTCATTTACCGCAGACTCCGGATTATCTGAACAGCACGTTATTTGTAAGATTAACAAAGACAAGTTTAAAACGAGTACAGAAGATGTGGACACTTTTTTTTTAACAGCTCCTGGAGATTTTAATCGTTGAAAATAACAATATATCTTTAAATTGGTTAAATCTAGGCCTCGACGTATTATGGCTTGATTCGTGAGGTCAGCTGAGAGTTCGGTGTTGGCTAAGCTTGTTTTCTTTCCATGTACAGCCGGCTGTTATTTACAACGCAATCTCTCTGTCACCCATTCACATGAAGAAGGTAATTTTTTTAGGCTTTCTATTCTGTAAAGTTCCTTGTCAATTCATTAGAACGCTAAATTAAATTTCTTTCCAAAGCTGTCAGTTTCACATTCCTGTCTGAACACCGCTGATAACCGTTCTAATATTACAAATCTTTTTTTTTTTTTGCCAAAGCTTCAAAAAAAAAAAAAAAAAATCATTAAATTTGACCAGAAGTCTGTTCTTAATTTTGAACATGGATTTTTATTAATGCATTTTTTATCAAAATCATTTCTATCCTGACGTCACTTGCAATATATTTTTTTGTTAAATAAATTTGCTTCTAAATATTATCATAATTATCAATCCATCCACTCCAACTTAAAAAATGGATAGCTTTTATAAAACGATTTATTATTACTTTTGTAATCATATCCAACAATCTTTTTTTTTTTATACAAATGTAGTTTATTTTAAATAATATCTGCTTAATAAATACATATACTGTATATATAATGCTTTATATTCGCAATCTAATTTCTCATTTTCTATTCTTGGAATTTTTAAATGGAAAAGAAAAAGTTGGGTAACGTTATTAAACTTGATTTGCATATTGATACATGTGCCCAATTTAACATTAGATACATGTAGCTTAAATAAAAAATGCTTCTTTTTTTTTTTTATTACAATGGTACATCAAATTATTAGAAGACCTCTTTTTTGTTGAAGATTTTAATTTATATAATGATAAGAGTAATATAATTTGGCTGCAAGTCATGAAAAGTAATAATATTGATGCAATCAACTCAAATAGTATGCTCCTATTGGATTTTTGCACAACTCTTAGGTTAGAACAATAACAACTCTCTCCATATAATAGTGCCTCCCAGTGCAAGCCATAGTAAACAATGGATGCTATTTAATTAAAATTAATTTTTATTAAAATTAGTTTTAATTTAATAATAAAAAAGAAAAAAGTAATAAATTTATAATATAATAATTTTGTTTTTTTTTTTTTTTTTTTTTTTTTTATTTTTTTTTTAAAAAAAAATTTTTTTTATTCTTTTATTTTTATATATAGTTATGAGATTCTAAAAAATTGTTTTTAATAAAATGTATATTTTTTATAAAAATATAAATTTTTTTTTTTAAATTTCTATTTTATAAATTTGGGGGAAGGGGGGAGTGAAAAATAAGGAAAAGGAAAGAGAAGTGAAGAACAAGTTTTCTCAAAAAAGGCTTGTGCATCAAAATCCCTATCTAATGTCTATTCATCCAACATCTCCAGACTTGTTTCTAGCTTGTGACTTTAGCATTTAGATTAGCTAGCAAAACACTTTTTAGGCAGTAAAATAACTATAAAATATATATTCAGGAGTCAAAATGCAAATGAATTTCATGTTACCCAAGAATTTACAGTTACAGATTATTAAACAGATTATAGACAAGTATGAACTAAGATCAAACAAAATTATAGATAAATTAAAATATATATATATTTTTTTAGAAGCAACTAATACTAATGTTAAATTCCATTAACTATTAAAGACTAAAATTATCAATTTGGACTTCCAAGGTATGAAATTCTTTTAATAATTTCACTAAAGATAAAAATTCTAATTGGTTCTTTGACAAATGATTCTGTTATTAATGTTTTGATTAAAGAAGCATATGCATTTTTTAATTAATATAATAATAGAATGAATGTGGATTTTTATAAACATAAACAACATAAAAACTTAAAGGTGAAAGTTTAACAACTGACAAAAAGACCTTGAAAGTGGCTGGTATATTACAACTGCAAAGATAATAGTCATTTGCAAGTTGTGGTTAATTTATATCTTTTTTACCACACTGAAAGTAATAGATGAAGCTGAAAAATATAATTCTGACAACTCTTTTATATAACAATGATGATAATTTGAATTGTTAGGAAAAAATTTTGAACACCTTTTGAATAATGATAAAAGAATTGAGATGTTTTTTAATAATATATTAATTTTTTTATTTTTTTGAGATTTGGACAAAGATGGTCAGTTTATTCAGCTTAAAATGGCTTTCCATAATCTTAAAAATGATAAATGGCAAATCTATATGAGATATCTAAAAAAGTTTTAAAGTGTAGTAATGATATGTTTGCTTCAAAATTAATGGAATTTTTTAGAAAGTAATAGACTAATCTTGAGATTATCTTCTATTGTCTCAATTTCCAAAAATAAAAGGGATAAAAAGCACCGTAATAATTATTGTAAAATATTATTATTAAATCACATTTAAAAATTTTATTAAACAGTTTGTTTCAGTCAAAAATAAATAATTCCCAAAGATTCCAAATAATTTGACAGAATCAAGAAACACTATAGCCATAATTTTTGTTTACAGGCAAATATAAAAAAAAAAAAAAGTATCGAAAGCAAAAATCTGATTTACTATATTTACTGGCATATAGGATGCACTTTTTTTCCTTAAAATATGGCTAAAACATGAGGTGTGTCTAATATGCCGGTAATCAAAATTATGAGTTGAAATTTCAGCCAGTCGTAAACTTCTAGTTTATATTTATATACATATATTGCATTTTGTCCTTTTGTGAAACAATAGTTTTGAATAAATCATTTTATAATTTTTTGTCTGTTCTGTAAAGTTGTGTTCTATTTTATGCTTCATTATAGAAAGAGGAAGCAGTAAATTAGAATTAAGATCACTGATATCTCAAGGTTACAATTCATCCAATGTGTGCATGTGTGATCACACTTTAACAACACACTGTAACACTTAAATTTTAAACTTGATAGACTTGTCTAGAATATTATTGATATTCTGTGATATTTTATGTTGAGATTTCTTGACAAAACATGGCTTAAAAACAATACAGATTCTGCTATGATATGCAGAGAAGAATTTTAGATCATCACCAACTTAAAAGATGATAAGAACTTCAAGAAAGAAAGAGGACCTATAAAAAGCAATAGTAAACACAATCTGCAACATGGAATTGCAAAATAGCCAGAACTAGAAAAAGAATTAAAAACTTGGATATTAGACCACAAAAGCTCAGGATTTTTAGTTTCCACAAAAATGATTATTCAATAAGCAAGATTGATAACTCCTAACAGAGGCATGACTGATCTTACAGGATCAACATCATGATGTTCTAGATTTATGAAGAGAAATAACCTGTGCATGCAGACTATAGCTTTGGAAATGAATTTCTGGGTTTTGAGGGTGAAGATTAAAAGGTATTTAACTTCAGTGTTCCCTAGATACATTTTTTGTAGGCATAAATAACTGTAAATAGTACAGTAAATTGTTATGGAAATTCTTAAAGAAATGTAGAAAAATTAATTTTTTTCTTTAAAATGTATATAAAAAATGTGCATCTTATACACCACTGCACCCTATACCCTGATAAATATAGTATATTGCTTTTATTGATTTCATCAAGTTTTGGACTCTAATATTAAACAGGTTTATAGCAATGTTTGAAATTAATTGGTTGTTAATCAGGGTTTATTATAGTATGCAGCTTTTACATGATGAAATGAGAAGAATTATTTCTGCTGGTAAAAAGTTTGAGGCATTTGAAATTTAAACCATGTTAAACAAGGTTTTTTACTGACTAATTTTCTTTTCCATTTTTATGATTATATCTTTAGAATAGATTTTTAGAAATTTCATAAAACAGACATTAAGATGTTTGATAATGGAGTTTTTAATTTAAACTCATTACAAATAAAAAACAAGCTCTTCAAGTATTTGACTTTATATGTTGATGATTGTTCTATTCCTCCCTCCTATTTAAGTGATTATGTTTAATGCACCTTTTAAAGATTTTGGAAAGACATATGAAACAAATGAATAGAAACAGATTTTCTATAAAAATATTTTATTATTAATTTGGGCATAATTCTTTAGAGAAAGGCAGATCTCATTTACATTATAATTATCCTAAAGTCAGTCTAAAGAATTGAAAAGGTATAGTTTGGGATAAAATACAAGAAGATCTGAAATTAGACAAATTGTTGAATTATCTTAAAGGTGAAGTTTGCTAAGAAGTTAAAAGAACCAACTTTATAATATATTTTGGTAATACTTATAGTTCATGAATTTGTTTACATATTTGTAAAATTTATTTTTAATGTTTTTTTATTATTGTTGTTGTTTTATTGTTATTATTATTATTATTATTATTATTATTATTATTATTATTATTATTATTATTATTATTATTATTATTATTATTATTATTATTATTATTATTATTATTATTATTATTATTATTATTATTATTATTATTATTATTATTATTATTATTATTATTATTATTATTATTATTATTATTATTATTATTATTATTTTATTATTATTATTATTATTATTATTATTATTATTATTATTATTATTATTATTATTATTATTATTATTATTATTATTATTATTATTATTATTATTATTATTATTTTTTATTATTATTATTATTATTATTATTATTATTATTATTATTATATTTGAATATATTCAAATAGCAATTAATAAATCTTATAAAATTATGAGTATGATTTTAAGATCAAGTACTCAATTTAAATTATAAATATATCAGTTAATTTTTAGCACTTTAATTGTACCTGGTATATATATTATGGATCTGTTATTTGGAACTCAATTAAATATAAAAAATTACAAAAACTTTAAGATAAATATTTATAAAGATAAACCTTATATAAAGAAGATGAGATGTAAAATAAAAGACTGGTAACAGATAAGTCATTTTTGTTTAAATTAGTACATAACAAGATATCATTAGAATATGAAAAATCAAAAATATTCAGATTTCATTATATACATTGAAACATTCTATTACTTTATCTTTGCAAAGACTGCAGCTAGAATATGATATCTTGTTTGCAGAGATTGATGTATTTTTTAAAACTATATGCAGTTTAAAAACAAAATACAAGGCAATTCTATGTGGAAGTTATGAATGTAAATATTATTATTTGTTTTACAAAGTTTAATATATATTAAATCATATTGTTAAAAGGAGGTTGCCTTGATAACGATTAGAAATTGTTGATTGTTATTGAGATTGTCTAAGTATTGACTGGTTTTTAACGATTAAATAGTAAATATGATTTTAATGATTATACTAACTTTGTAAATTCTTGTGGCCTTCAAAAGCTGTTTATATATAAATAAATTGAATTATTATTATTTATTATTATACCTTTCAATTTGTTATGCAAGACTGCTTTTGATAATAATAAAGATTTTTTTTGTTTTTTTTTTGTTAAGTTAATGATAAATCTTGATAAAACTACAAGAATAATAAGATGAAGTTTATTATTATTATTATTATATATTCTCCCTAAAGTATTTTCAAAGTTAAATAAATATGCAAGAAGATGCTGTGGGTTTCATCAAAGTTAATCTTGCTGCTCTAAAATTGAGATACTAGTATGAATTATGTTAAGTGGGTGGCAAGTAGCAGCAAACTATCACTGATGATGATCAAGCGATAATTGTCTAGTTAACCTGTTTTCATTTTTATGCAGTCTGATGATTCAGAATGTAAAATCCAAACATCAGTTGCCTATAGTAAAAACTATTATGATAAAAATGCATTATATTCACTACTGCATTTATTTTATGCTTATTAGAAAAATATTAATGGCTCAAGATTTTATTTATTATTATACATTTAATTCTATCTATGAATTAAATGCAGGTGAAAATATTAGAAATAATGTTAAATGTTCCTTAGTTTTTATTGATCTCTTTAAAAGAAAGTTAAATTGTTTTGGTCATCTGATTAAAAAAAATTTAAAAATTTTCTTCATTGCAACAAGAATTAATAAAACTTTCTTAATAATAAAAAATATTACGCCAAGAGATATATATAAACATGAATATGCTTTTTTTTTCATCAAATATTTAAAAAAAAATGAAGGAGTAATATTCTTCGTAAACAAAGTAAATAATAATTTAATTTTGATTTACTTAAACTTTTTAAACAACATTCTTTAATATTCGTGTACTTTTTGATTTATTAATATCTTAAGAATATAGTAATAACTTTTAATTTTTATTCTTATTGAGTGACACCTTTAAAATGAGAATTTAATCCAGAAAGGCTTGGAAACAAAAATTTTCAAGCTAATAGTAATCAGTTTGTACACAGAAAAATATTATTTATATAAAAATATATATGTGTGTATAAGTAAACTAATCACAGATCACAGTAACGATTAGGTTGAAATAGTGTGTTTTACATGAGTTTTAGAAAATATCAAGCATTCGAACATTTTTTACTAAACCACTTAAGCACTCCTAGAGGCATTACTCTTAATCACTACTAACTAGTTTTATAAATATAGAAAAAGCATATGATAGCGTAAATAGAAATAGATTATGGGTAAGGTTAGCCAATTAGGGAATGGATGAAGCTTTAGTAAATATTATTAAGAAATTATATGAAAATAATTATTATCCTTACCAATTAGGGGATATAGAATCAGTTAAAGTTAAAAATGGGGTGGGATTAAGACAAGGATGCTCTATGTCACCTATTTTGTTTTTGTTGTTTTTGAGTGAAGTGGAGAAAGCAATAGAAAGACTAGGAAGAGGGGTAGAGATACCGTTAATAGGTGGCAAGAGAGTATATACTTTATCAGGTCTTTTTTTTTGTGTGGATGATATCTTTTTGTGTGCAGAAAGAAGAGAAGATATGGAAATTATGTTGAGGACATGTGCAAGGGTGGGTAAAGAGATAGGGATTAAATTTCATGAAGAAAAATCAAATATAATGATGGTTAATACTGGGGAAAGAGAAGATGTAGAATTTTTATTGGGGGATATAAAGTTAAGTGTGGTGGATAGATATAGGTATTTGGGAATTATCTTATGTAATCAGAAAAATTGCTTGGATGAATGGGAGAAAAAATTGGTAAATGAAGCAAAGAAAAGAAAGGGTTTGGTAAAGAAACTAACAGTATTTTCATATAATAAATATGATGTAGCTAGAATTGTATGGAAGGAAGTTACAGTAGCAGGGTTAACATATGATAATGATGCATTATGTGTTAGTAAAAGGGTTTTAGATTATTTGGAGAAAATACAAAGGGAGGTAGGAAGACATGCATTAGATGCAGAGATGTGGACAGCAAAGGAGGCAATTCAAGGAAAAATGGGATGGTCAAGTTTTTATATGAGAAATGCAAAAGGTAAAATGAAAATGTTTGGTAGGTTGCAGTTTATGGATAGTAAAAGAATAGCCAAAATAGTGTTTAATTGGGTTATGAGTAAAGGGCAGGTAACAAGATGGGTGAGAAAGGTAATGTGGTATGTAAAAGATTTGGATAAAGAATTTATATCAGTATACTTGTATAAAAGGTGGGATGATTGTGTTAAGAGGATTGTTGAGTGTTATAGTGGTAAGGAATGGGATAAAAGAATAGAAGCATTAATAAAAAATAGGGAGTTGGAGAACTAGTATGGAGGGTAAGAAGAGTTTAAATATATATAGAAGTAAATGAAATATTGGATGCAAGTTAATTTATGATAATAGTAAGGAAAGAAGTTTATTGTTTAAGGCTCAAATGGGATCTTTAGCAACAAGAGAATATACATGTAAATGAAAAACCATGGGTGATTTAGTGTGCAAATTGTGTAAGGAAGGTATAGAAAATATTAGGCATATGTTGATTGAATGTAAATGCTTGAAAGCAAAAAGAGTACAAATAATGAAGTTATGAGAGAATAGGTATGAACAAAGTGACTATACAGAAAGTGAGTTATTAATTTTTATGCTGGGTTTGTGAAAAGATAAGGGGGATTTAGATATAAAGGCCATAGAGTTGACAAAAATTATGTTGTGGAAATGGGATGGAGCAGAATATGGGAAGACTTAGAATGGGGAATGGAAAATAAAGTGGCTAACAGGTTTATCGGGGCATAATTGCTGAGATATTCTTGACTTCATTTAAGAAGCAAATATATCACATCACAATCATTCCAAATTATAGTATACATTAATTAAATAAATTGTGTTTGCTGTGTGCAATAGTAATGATGACAAAATGTGCTAAAATTTTAATTTTATTTCATCTTACTGACAGTCGATTGAAATGTTAATCAAGTTTTCATAAATAGTATAAGTCTATATATCTCTTATTCCAGAAAAATTTGAAGTAAATGTTTGAATCCCAACAAAAATAGAAATAATGCAAGGTAGAGCACTTTTGGCTTGTTGTACATGTAAAATTATTGATTGCTACAAGCCAGTAATTTTTAAATCTCAATTAAAATGATTAGATTATCTGCCATATTTTATCAGCTCTCATTTTACTTCAAATTTTTAAATAAAAAAATAAATTCTGACTTATTTCTATAATAAAAGCTTTTAAAAGTTATGCACTCTAGAGTTAATAGATGTTCTAAGCAAGATCTAACACTTATAACCTCAGCAATTTTGACCATATTTTAATAGTAATGTGGTTTCTATTGTTTAATATGAAATTCTGCAGCACTTGATTATAAAGCAATTTATTATAACTCTGTCAAATGTGCTTATACTTTAATGATTATATTTTATTATTTACATTTTATTTGTTCTGATTTGTGCTTCATTTAAAATTTTGCAACAACCTCAACAAAAAAAATAACGTTCAGTGTTAGAATTTAATATAAATTTATCTTTCCTATTGTAAAAGTATTAAAGAACATAGATGATATTATTATATAAAATTTAATATGATGTATAATATGCTAATTCTAAGATCATTTGAAATGAATTGGAATCATAGATAATAATATGTAAAACAAACAAACAAAAAAAACACTTGTAAAATACTGAATGTGGATAAAAATATATAAACAATTTGGGTAAATAAGGTTAGAAAAATAGAAGAATTAAAAAATTAATAATTAAAAAAATTATTACTAAAAAGAAAGGATGGATAAAATGCTATTATTTTATAAATAATAATATATTAATAATAAATTGTGATGGAAAGAAAAAAAACTGTTAAATGATACTTTTTAAAAAACGTAATTATAATTATTTGAAGCAGAGAATAGTGATAAATTTTAAAAATACAAGAATGATGAGAAACTTGTGAAGGAAAAAAAATGTATGAATAAAATTAAAATATTAAAAAAGTAGGACTTAAAAATGAATATCTTACTAAGAAAAGAAATATGAATTATCAATGTTTTTAGTAGTATAAAAAATTTATGAGAAATGTCAAGGGAAACTATAAGGAATAAATCACAAAAGAAAATAAATTAATAGTTGATCTTTTTTAAAAAAAGAATATTTATAGATGCTTGAAGATTAGACAAAAGATAAAAAAAATGGAGAAGATGTATGATGCCTGGACTTATTCTATATGTTATGAGATCTCTATTGTATTCACAATCTTTTATTTCTTTGCAAAATTTTCTATTTGTTTCACATCAGTATTTTCATACTCTCATATCAGATTTTTATTTTGGTGAGTCCCATTTCTAGATATGAAGAAACTATTATTTTTAAAATTTTCATTTTAAATGGCTTACCACAAAAAACCATTATATTTTATATCCAATATGTTGCTCTTAATCACTATAATCTCATTGTTATTTTAAACCGTATCTATTCTAAAAATGTCTTCATAATTTTTTACCAAAAATTCAGCTTTATTTTTCCAGACATTTTCTATTTTGTTTAAAACCTACATTTCAAATCTATAAAGATAATATTTTCTATGTTGGTTCTAATGTCAGCACAAATGTTTAGATTCCTAGTAAAATTGATATCCATTATGTTTTGTTCCGTGTCCTTTGATATTTATTATTTACTGAACTACACATTACAATACTTTTCAACACACACACATATATATATAACACATAGTTTTCTATATTTATAATATGATGTATAAATTATGATTATACTATAAACAAAAGAATAAATTGAGAATGTACATTTATATATATATTTACTGTATGTGTGTTCATCATTACCATCTATTTAAAAAATAAAATAATAAAAACTTACTATTATATCTTTGTTATTTTAAATGAAATGAATAATGCCACTTTTATTACAATTAAATATAATTTAATTGGTGTCCTTTTTCTTCAGTAACTTTTTTTTTAGTAGAAAAGAAATAGTAGTCTTATTATTAGTAGACGATAGATTCTCTGGTTTTGATGTTTTCAGAAACATTATTAATAAACATGATTACAAATGTAACTCTCAAACAAAAAATGATTGCTAAGTTGTAAAATTTGTTAAATGTACACATTTTAATATTTTTACTTTTTGTTTATTTATATTTGTTTTTTTTTTTTTTGCTTGTTTATTTACATGGATAGTGTATAATTGAAATAGAATATATTGATACAGCACACAGTATTAAAGACTTTTTTAAAAATTTATTTGATATATATTAACTTATATATATATATTAAATATTTCTTATAGTAAACCACCAAATATTAACAGGCTAATAAATAATTCAAAGATCCACACAACAAAAAGCAATAGTATACATTAAATTAATTACATATATGTTAAATCATTCATTAAAGATTATAAATGTACAGCAAAAAAAAATATTGAAAAAAAAAACTAAATAAAACAATATTGCCATTGTTTAATGACTGTGAGCTAAAATAAAATGTTAACATAAATATTTCAGTACTTGTGAATTTTTAAGTAAATCAAGATGGCTTCCTGTATTTTTTATAAATATACAGTTTCGATGGCCTATAATCTACCAAAAATGTTGAATTGAACAAAATTAATAAATCAATTGTTAAATTAATTCCTAATAAATTTTATTAAAAACTTTTATTTCAATTTTTTATTTATTTATATTATATTGTGGGAAGTGACAAGATGCTCTTAACATTGTCATATTTTGACTTAACTCAGCACGTTCTTCTTGTCACAGAACATGATGCAGTGGTCTATATGCAAAGGTATAGAATTTTGCTCTCCTGAAAAGAGTGTATTAATGGTCATGAAATGCACACTGCAAATAAAGTGTAAATATTGTATTTACTTTTTTTTCTTTTCATTTTTCTGCTAATAAATAAATCCAAAAAAAAGAAAATAAACTGTAAATATTGTAATTAATTTTTTCACAATATATATATATATTTTAAATAGCAGTAACAAAAAAAAATGTAATTATTAAATACAATGTTCTCTAATAGGCATTTTTTTGTAAATATTTTTTGGCACCTCCAAAACTGTAGATTTATCAAAAATATGGACTGCAATCTTGGTTTACATAAAAACTCACAAGTACCAATATTTGATATGAAGAAAAAAATATTAAAAAAAATAAAAATGTCAATTTTTATAAGCAATGGAAAATATTTGTTTAATCAGAAGGCCATATTTGGCAGAATGATTTATCATATGAAATATTATATGATGAGAAATTACATACTCTTGAAATAATTTAAACTACTATTTATCCATATGTCAAAGCATCAACTGGGAAGCGAACCCACAACAACTGTCTGCAAGTGACTGCTTTCACAAGCAGGCAGCTGCACTGACCTCTCAACTACCAATGCTTGACCAAACTACTATTTATAGTTAATTTAAATTATAATTTAAAAATGTTCAATAATATAATTTATTTCTATAAAATATTAAAACTAAATAGTTATAAATTATTATATATACACTAGAGCTATGACATTTGCTATATTTTGTTCCAAACCTTTAGTGGATGGAGTAAATTATCTAATAATAATAATGGTAATCATTTCATAGGCATTGAGGGATATTTTTTGACTTGTGAGAAAGCCATTGTACCACTACTGAAAATACCAAGCAATAAATATGAATTTATTTGTACAGATTTTTTTTTTAAAAAAAAAAGTTGCAAATAAACAATGAGAAAAAAAATAGGACTTTAGTTATATAAAATTGTTAAAAAAATAAAAGAAAAAAAACTATTTAAAATGAGTTGCACAAAATAATTTTTTTTAAAGGAAACAGAAAGTTATGGTGGAATGCTGATATCCTATGGCATTGGTGGTAATGTTTTATTTTTAAGATTTATTACCACTTTCAGGTCAAGTTAGAATTTGTTAATTTGTAGTTATTGTTCATTAAAATTGTCTAAAGTTTTTTTTAAAAAAAACCACAGGAAGTATTATTTTAACACAACACAAAGTGATTATTTTAACTTTATTTGTTTGCAAAAAAAAAGTATCCTTAATCCCCATTACTTTATTGGTCCTTTATGTATGAATCAATTGTACAAATACAAATTTATTTGTCCAAACCAATATTGATATAAAGTTTATATAGTTTTAATGAACAAGTAGACCTCCCCCCTAAATTAAATTTTAGCTCTCTTTTTAAACAAGATTTGTATAATTTTAATATACATAATAAAAATGTAAATAGTGAGAAATTTCATTTTACTTTTAGAAAAAAAAAATCTCCAAATGCTTTATTGTTTTAACAATTTTAATTTCAGTAGTGGCAACATCATTCTAGGTTTGAAGTTTTAAATGTTACAATAGCAGTGTGATTGCTAATCTTCTTTACATTGTTTTAAGCCCATCTATAATCTGACATTACCATGTGGTTTTATTTTACAGCAGTTACAATTTTAAAATTATTAGTTGAGGTCAGCCTTATATGGATTTTTGGACAATTACAATAGTTAATTTGCATATCAAAGTCATAAGATCTTTCCCATTAGATGTCAATAGAAATGACAATTTCTGATTGGCAGTGTTTTAGCCCAAAGGCAAATATCTGAAAAATTTACATTCCTAAAGAAAAATTGTAATTTTCAGTAATGGTTTACATATTAAAAGTTATTTCTTCAATATTTTTGTAAAATACTTATTTTAAACCAAAACATTATATCACTTAAATTAGATTTTATTTCAAAACATTTATTTTTAAAAAGACAACTCCTAAAAAGATCATTACAACAACCTGAAACTGTTTTTACTGGATAAAATAGAATGGCTTTTTGTTAAAACAGTAAAAAAAATTTAAATACAATAAATTTAATTTTTACTTTGAAAATAACAACAACTAACTCTAAAATTATTTTGATTTTAAAAAGATCTAATATTTTGTTCTGCTAACTTTTTGAATAGATAAATTATGACCAATGACATTAAATACCAGGTAAACATGAATTTGCCAGGTCATGACACCAGAGTGTTTGCTTGTCGAATTATTTAAAAATTTGTCGCGAAATATCAAATATACAGTGGCATAAAATTATATTATAAAAAAATAATTAAATATCTGATATACAATAATTTATTAAAATAATTAACATATTTATCCTACCAACATTCATAATTACTGTCCATTGTAGTTTTAGCTTATACAAGCGATAAAATTCACAAATTGGCATCAGTCCAAAAACTATAATGGACAATAATTATGAATGTTGGTAGAAAAAATATGTTGTTATTATTTTAATAAATTATTGTTTATCAGATATTTAATTATTTTTTTATAATATAATTTTATGCCGCGGTGTATTTGATATTTCACGACAAATTTTTAAATAATTCAACAAGAAACACTCTGGTTCATGACCTGGCAAATTCATGTTTATCTAAATACCATTGTTATAAATAAGAACTCAATTTATAAATATATTTTTATATTTAACAAAAGTCAAATATTAACTTTTAAAATGTCTATCATTTGAAAGATTACATTTATAATAAATAATGTTAAGATTATTAATATATGATATAGAAAAAAGATTTAATTGTAAAAATAAAATGTTCAAATATAGATAAATATAAACAAACATTTTTCTATGGCCTATTCTAAATAGAACAATAAAATTTGCAAGCTAAATAGGTTAATGCATCAGTAGTATTTTTTCACTTAATCTTAAACAACATTTATAAGATATTAAATGATTATCCATTAAAACACAACATTTTAATAGAAATGTTGTTTAAGGGGGGATAAAACATGTATTAGTTATTCATTAAATCAGCAAAGTATTTGGAGGTTTTTTTTTTTAAAAATAAAATGAAGATTTTCAATATTTACATTTTTATTACCAAAATCACACTTTTCTTTATGTTTGCCATAATATCATATAAATACAATTTATCTAAACTTCAAACACTTTTCAGCAAACTTTATTTGTACATACACCTATGGTTTGACTGACCTGCACAATCACCTTGCTCTGAAGAAGACTGCAGGTCAGTCAAAACGTAGGTGTATGTATAAATAAAGTTTGCTAAAAAGTGTTTGAAGTTTGGATAAATTGTATTTATATTTACATTTTTATTATAAATATTAAAATATGTTAATACAAATAAATGTTGTTTAAGGAAGAAAACTAAAATCTATTATTCATTCATTAAAACTATACAAGTTTTATATTATTATTGCTTTGTCCAAGTAAATTTTTATTTGTACAACTGATACTTTTTTTTTCATTTATCACTTGGTATTTTTGGTAGTGGTTCAAGGGCTCTCCCAAATGTCAATAACTGTACTTCAATGCCTAATAAATGATTACAATAATATCTCATGCTTTATTCATAATGCTTTATTTTCTGTACTATACCAATGGTTGACAATCTTTTTTCATCCTAGATTATTTTTTCTAAATCAAATATTTTGCATCTCATTCACAGATCAAATAAACAAATCAAAGATGATTACCAACAATGTTTATATATAACATGAAAATGTTAATGAAAATGCATATGAAGATAAAAATAATATTACTCTTATAATGCAACTTCAGTCATAAAAACAATGTAAATACTTTGTGAAAAACATCTTTATTGTCAAATTATTATAAAAAATAGAAATAGTAGAAACATACAAAAGTTATGCTTACATACAATAAAATTTTAACTACAAACTACAATAATAATTAAATAAATTATTTTCTTGTTGTTTTAATCTGCACAAAGTTCAATTTCTTTTCACACTTTCTTTGAATTTATTACTCCAAATTTAAACAAAAACTTTTAAAATCAAGTAATTCCATTCCCAGGTTGTTGATTCCCAAAGAATAAAAGTAATATATTGTTTACATAAATTTATTTTCAACAAAATTAAATATTATTTGATAAAATAAGTAACAAATGATAAAATATGAATCCACTGAAAGATCAGTTTATTTTATTTATGCAAATTTATCAGTTCATTAAAAAACTATTTTTCCTAAAAGCAATAATTGATTTATGCATTCCTGGGTCACTAAGTGATCCATAGAATATTGGTTTTCAATTACAGTACTGTATAATAGTTTTAGAACATATATATATAATAAATTTTTAATGTGTATATATACACATATTTACAATATAACTTAATCTAAGAATTACAATACATAAACAAATTAAGATTATAAAGAAAAATATTTACTTTCTCAAAAAAAAAAAAATAGCAATAAAGCTTACTATATTTTTTTAATATTATAAAAAGGGATTTGTTTTTCTCTTCATTATTTCAACAAAATATTTAATTTTTGTAAAAAAAAAAATTTTTTCATTTGTTTTGAAATTAAATTAGTAATTAATTTATGACTTACAAAATGCTCCTCATAAGTTCTTTGAATCATTATGGTTACAATGCTTTAAATTTCAAATTTCCAATAAAATTTTAATTTAAAACAACAACAACAAAAAAAATATGTGCATTACATTTGATTTTTTTGAAAAGAAATTGTAAAAATTGATTTTAATAATTGTAATTATTTTGTATGATGTATTTAAAACAATTTGAAAAAAAAAAAGAAATATATATATATATATATTTATTTTTTAAATAAATTTAAAGATGTATGTCAAAATTACAGCATAAAAATTTAATAATTTCATGTTACTAAATAATTGTTAAAATTTCTATAGTCAATTACTTTTAATAATCTAAATACATATTTAGGTTTCATTACTTAAAAAAATTACACCTATTTATAGTGACACATACATTTAACTGACAAATATTTCATTAAATATATAAAAAATCCATATCTTTCTAATTAATTAACAGATTTTAATTTATTTATTTTTTACTTATTGGTGTTTTCCACTGAACATATATATATATATATAATAACAATAAAAATAATACGTGTAATGGTAATTAACTCTTATATACAGTCTTTCAATACACAAAAGTATTTTCAGTTAATCAAAAGTATTTCTACAAAGTGAAAGACTATATAATATTAATTACTGTTACATTTATTATTTTTATTGTTATTAGAATATTTTTAATTAATGGACACTTTATTTGTATTTTATATATATATATATATATATATATATATATATTGTAATGTATGAGCTCAGGGGTGAATCTGGGATGATGACACCTATCATCATCAACCCCAATTAATAAACAAAATTTAACTATACAATAAATATAATGAGCATAAGAGATCAGCAAATAAAAAACTTTTAATCATGAACAATCCAAAAAATAAAATCAACAGTCAACATTGTGAATAGATTTGAAAGGCCTCCAGCATAACTATGTAGCCACTGCCAAACTTGGGGCAGATTATATAAATAATAGTTTGGATGCATATATTTAAATGCTAATCCAACAAAAAATTTTAAAAAATCAAATAATGTTGAGATATTGAAACATCTTGATGACCATCACTGTTCTGTCCACTTAATTCCATTAATGTACTGGCCAACTATAAACTTAATTTCTAATTAAACAAATAAAATGAAATTTAGTTAATGGACTTTATGTCAAAAACACCAGCCTAAATCTCATTATCATATAACTAACCATTATGCATGCATTTAGCCCAATGAGTATAACCGTTACTGTGAGCAATTCACTGAGATAACTTAAATCAATAAAATATAAATTTATTAATTAGAAACAATAAAATTAAATTATAAGTATGAATATACCATTCTGATTTGGGATTAAAATAATACAAAAAATAAGCTATCACAATGTGATTCACAAATATGTCAATATGTTTATATAAAATATACTTGTATATAAGCACACAGATGTGTTATATATTAGAATTGTCATAAACTAATAAAAAATTAATTCATTTTAATAATTCATAAATAATGACTGATTTAGCATATACATGGTTATCTATTTAAAAGTATGCACACACTGGCATTATTGTTGTTAATAAATTTATTAAATCCATATTATTAAATTTTTACAAGACATAATTAATTCAATGATTATATATATATATAAAACTAATGCACACATAAGTGTGTATTATAATTTAAATTAAATAAGTGGTATCAATTTTAAACATTCTTACCAATCGAGTTATTAGTGCATTATTTTAAATTGTAAGTAAAAGTTTTAAAAAAAAATTATCTTTGAGTCCAATTTGAAAGTTTTTTCAAAACTTTCTGCTTTTTCATTTACAATATTTAATTTAAGAAAGATTTTCAAATTTACCTTTCTAATTTCAAAATAAAATCAAAACTGAAATAAATACTTTATAAATGTTGATTGGAAGAAATCATCTGGAGGCAAACTAATTATTTAATTTTACTTTCTTTTAAATGAATAATATAATCAACAGTTATTTATTTTCAAAACTTAAATGTTTAACCTTAACTACAAAATTAAAGGGTTTGACATAATGTCATTTTCACACTTTACTCATCAGCTGATATTTGTTCATGACATATATCTCCTGTATGCATACTATATATGTATATGGCCACAATAACTTTATTCTTTGCATATAGATTAATCAGCATATGTATAAAGACATAGCATGGTAATATTTCAGTTTTTGGGTTATTACTGGAATCTCTCAGTAAGCTGGTCTTTTCTAAAGCAGTAGACTGGCTTATTGACATTTTAGGAAAAGTATAAATCAAGTAACTGTTAGCATTCACCCAGTATATTTTGATAGACTTTAGACAGGCATAGATGGGCAATTGAAATCTGAAACTGGAATCCAAAAGACTCAGAAAGAGACCACATGTGAGATGAAAGGATGAAATAAGAAAGTGTGCAAGGATGATGTGGAGAAGAAAAGCTAAAGATTGAAGATGGATTGAACTTGGAAAGACATTCATCTTGCAATGGATTGATAATGGTTGACAATGGTTGATTGATTGGGCAGGCATGTCATCTAGTACACAAATATGGGCTATGAACCATAGAAAAGGAGTGTCATTACTTCAATGTGAATTCAAACTCTATTGTCACTACATTAGCAGCAACTGACTTGTACTCTCCATCTATCTTTAGTAATAATAATAATAATATTATTAATAATAATTTATTTATTTATTATTAATCAAACAATACATATAAAAAAGATAAATACTCCAAACAATATAAACTTGTGCTAGGAGTCTTTCTTAAATTATTAATTACAAACCAAAAACAAAAACACCAACAAAAATAACAATAATAATAAAATACATTACTATACTATAAATACTAAAACAAATAAACCAAAACAAATAATATAAGAATAAATACAAAAGATAAATTATCAACATCAATTGAACAGTCAATAACAAAAGAATTAAAAAGCCTGAGTCCATTGTAACTAAATTGCCTACAAATGCTTTCTAAAGAAAAATCTGGAACCACCAGTTGAAATTTGTTAGCCAAGCAGGTATTTATAATTGATACTTTATGACAGTAAAAATCAACAACAATACATATCAGTATTATTATTATTATTATTATTATTATTATTATTATTATTATTATTATTATTATTATTATTATTATTATTATTATTATTATTATTATTATTATTATTATTATTATTATTATTATTATTATTATTATTAATAATAATAATAATAATAATAATAATAATAATAATAATAATAATAATGTAATGATTTTTCCCCTTTCAAATTCATCTTTTTACACTGTATCATGTAATTTTACAACAATAATAAGATTTTTCTTTATCTTGATAAAAAAACTAAGTTAATGCCTCTTTTCAATTTATATTAATTAAAACCAATTTTTTTATCTAAAAGTACTTTTAATCTTTCCAACAACATCAGATTGTAGGATTTAAAATCAAAGTATATTTTACTGATTTTATCAAAAGCTTTAATTAAAAAAAATTTCTTAATCTAATTAAAAATAAAAAGGAGATTTTTATAATTATCAGTATTATTTATTGTAATATAAAAACAAGCTTGTTTTAGTTTTTTTTATTTATCAAAATCAGATTAAAACATTAAATAGACCATTTTGAATACAATAATTTATTAATAATTTTACATTCAAAATTATTACTTAATTCTTAACTGTTATTCCAGTGTATATAATTTTAAATAATATCTACAAATTTTTTTGTTTGTGTTCATTTCTAATTTTTCCTTAAACTTTATATATATGTGTGTGTGTGTTTGTGCACAGTATATGTTGGGGCCAGCCATGAGACACAGAACTGTTTTAATATATATATAATGTTTCCATACTCTGCCATTCTAAATAATAATGTAAAATAATACTCATACAGAGTTTAAATATTGTACCAGTCAGAATTGTATGTTCGTCTAACAAGAGATAGCATCTAGGCAAAAGTACCTCAAGTCCAATCATATGCAAGATACATAAGTCAGGAATAATCATGAACTCTACCCTATTTCCTAATTTCCAAATCTATAACATTACGAACAACATTTCTGATGATAACAAATAAAATTTTCTTAATTCCTGTCCCGGAGCGTCAGCAGAGAAACAAGAGATCTATACGTAAATGGTTAACCTAACCTGTAAAACCCCTTCCCCCTTATTTATGAGATGATTTATCTTATAACTATCTTAATTTTACAAATGTCATAGACTAGCTTAAGAGCAAGTGAACTCTATCATATATGACGCAATATAATCACAGATGTGCATGCATGAAAGGAACAAAATATGATCAAAGAATAATTTATTAAATTGTTAATTTATTTATAATAATAATAATTGGTTAGCATTTTGGGTAAACAAATATGGAATATATGAGAAATATACTACGAGTCTATTTACAGATATTTAATACTATCTGGGTTTCATATAATTATCGGTAGTGATTTGCACATCTCATAAATGACACATTGGAGCATAGATTAATGATTAACGAATACGCAAATACCAAGTACACATATTAATAAAATCAATAACTAATCAAAATGATATGGCTTAATATGCTAATGAAAGATATCAAATTTACAAGGCTTTTATTCTGAACGCCAAGATCTATTTAATAAAAACAAATGATCTGACAAATTTCAAATGAATGTAAATTGGTTTTATCACAGTTTATTATAACGACAAATTAAAATATATTATAGATTACAAAGTGTATACAGTCTTTAACAATTTTCATTAATGATTTAAGAAGAAAACATTTATTTTCGCATTTGGTTACCTTATTAGATTTTGGTAGGATTTACTGAAAGTTATTTCTTAGCGCATCTAAAGATCATTTAATGAGAAGGTGTATAGCTTAAATAAGCTTTAAAACATGACATTTCTAACCCATAAAATATAAGAAAATGAAAGCTTGGGATGGTTTATAAAATCATAGCATTATGACTTATATACTAATAATGGGGAATGTAAAATATGAATAACTGCAGTGCTGACTGAATGATAATGCCAGAAAGGATGAGAAGCTTCATCCTTAAATGAACATAAAAGCTTATCTGCACTTGTGACAGATGGCATCTGAAGATCGGTAAGGATTTTATGGTTTCAGGGTTTTCCAAATGTTATCCCATATAGAGCCTAGCTACAACCTGACACAACCCATGGAGTCGGTGCTTCCAAATTCTGTTAAGAAATGTGCCTTATGAAATAATCTGGGATCAAAGGGGTAGATATGTTATAACATTATCAAGGGTAAGCAACACTAATAAATATCAGGTATGTAATGATGCTGATATATTAAGGCCTTCGTAATTAATAAAATCTGGCATAATGACATGATACAGTTTAAAACATCCTTAATGGTACATAATTGACCTTAAATATTGGTTAGAAAGTCAAACATAAAGAGGGAGAATATGTATTTCCCATCATTAAACAAATATCCATGTGCTTGACATGAAGAAAAATTAAATTAAAGTCATCATGTTAGATGGCATGCATAATAAGCAAAAGATTGACCATATGATAAAACAAAAAGCAAAGGTAGGTCATTAAGTTTACTCAATATTAAAATTCACTAAATCAATAGCATTAAGATAATAGTAAATTGATATCTTTAAGTATGGCAATGGATAGTATGCCATGAAACACATAGAACAATTCAATAAAATTATTCAATCGAGTGAACTTTGGGTTTATTAAGAAAGCTTACATTTAATTATTTAAGATTCCATAATGGCGAAATAGAAAAATAAGATGAGATCGGTTCACTAGATTGGATTATTAGCATATTAAATAATATATAATCAAACAAAATAAAGTGAAAAGTTTGCCGCATTTAAAATAATAGGATAGCAAGAGTGAAACCCAGCAAGTACATTTAGAAAATAAAAATTATAGATTCGTGCATTAGAGAAAGTCATTATTTTAGGAAATTAATAATAATCAGCATTACATCGCCGATTATGAAATAGAAAGATTTACATTTTAAGTAATATAAAAAATTACATAGATGGAAGTTTTTAAAGTTACAATTTAAATAAAATAAAAAGCACATTGGAGATTTTAAAGTTACATTTTAAAGACATTAAAAAGCACATAGATGGAGATTTTAAAGTTCCTATTTGTGGCAGAGGATTATCTTCGGTTGTTTGAAGACTTGGCAGCTGTATACGCGTATAGGAAGATAATTTGAAAAATAAAATCAGTAAGGCAGGTTTTCGGAAAAATATTGGCTGTCATCTTTTCAGAGTTAGTTTAAGAGTTCACTTAAATAGTCTTTAAGATCTTGGGAGTATAGTGATATGGAGCTGATCTTGGAAAGATCAGGAAAGCAAATTTCTCCTTCTACTCATGAGCCATATTTTAAAATTTTGGGTGATGCAGGTTCATCCTGCAACACCTTCTGAAAATAAAATGCAGAGTGTTTAACATTGAAATTTGGGCTGTATTTATACGCCACTGAAACCTTCTAGAACTTTTCTTTTTGCTCGCCTCTGGCGAGACCCGGATGTGCATTAACAGTCAACTGTTATATATTTTTAAAAGATGATGATGAAATAAGTTCAAGAGAGTATTGTTTCAATCTATTTCGAGTTGGAAATAGATTCAAGAGATATATTTTCCATTAGTGAAGGACCTTTTAAAATAAATCTTTACAAAAGACATTTTAAATTTAAACAGGGCACGTTCTTTTGTTTGTAACTGACAGTTAGATTTTAATTACTCTCTAGAACTTTCTCTGGTATTATGTCAGCAAAAATAAAATAATACACGAATAAAATATATATATAAAAAACACAAAATGAAACATATTTAATAAAATATAATTATACCATTTATCTGTAACACATACACGCACATGCACGACTATTTACAGTGATGGAAATTTAAATATTTAAGAATTAAATCAGTATTATTTAATCAAATAATGCCTAACTAACAAGAGGGGGAAAATAATCGCCGGCATATATGTACCTGCACTCCCTAGTGATTTACTAGTACAAAACCGAGTTTGAACCTCTGTTTGAAGGTTCCAAATATCACCAGACAGTGAAGCAAAATATGTGCAACAGATTTGACTGCTTCAATATAAAATTTTAACAATATTTATTGTACCAAGTATACTTTCAATGTTTTCATGATTGTCCATGAATATGTTACACACACATATATACCATAAATAATGCTTATGATATAAATTATTTTGTGTGTAAATTTATAAAATGTAGTATAATATATTTTAAAATTCATGTTTTTACATCCAAGTAGTGAAAGTTTTAGAGAAATAAATTAACTATCAGATCAAAAAGCAGTCAAATAAAAATCTGATTTCAATTGAAAGTAAAACTCCTAATGGATATATGGAAGTGGAAAGATCAAGACCATAGCATAGCATGAATCCTGGACTTGAGTTTTTTCTCTAAGTTTTTTTTTTAATTTGACTAAATTCTAAATAATTCTTAAATGAATCTGAATTTTTTTAAAAAAAACAAAAAAAAAAACGTGACATTTTATATGTATTTTGTGACAATTTAATATTTTATAGAAGTAATAAAATATAGCTAGCTTTTCAAAGTAAAATGAAAGTATTTTGCTGTTATTATTGTAATAATTTTTTACTAAAAATGAAAAATACAGGATAGCTAGATGTCAACTTTTAATCTTACAACACACAATAAAAAAGAAAAAAAAAGAAAAGCTAAATACATTTACATTCTCATATATAATAGATGAAATACACAGGCTTATATATATACATGTGTCTATATATGTAATAGACAGGGTATGAGCACAGACTTTCACATGACCCACTCTCCACACCATCTCACAACACTGATATACCTGAACACACATATATCGAAAAGATAAATAATCACCAATATACGTATTTCATGCTAAACCAGCAATCATCAGTTGGTCCAGATTACTATCTCTACACATATATGCTACAAGTGCTCAGATATATATTAACATAGCAAATCCTCCTACTTTAATGGACAGGCTTCAATGCACTCCACACTCCAACTCTTCAACCGTCCATCCAATTGAAAATCCGATGATGGAACGCTCAAAGGCCACCCTTAGGCCGAGATTGTTGTCACATATACAAAATAGGGGAAAATAAATCCAAATGGCAAACAAAACAATATAGTATTAATAGATATAAGAATACAGCAAAACCAAACAGAAAAAAGTTACACATAGCAATAATTAATCACTTTTACAAATTTAAATGTGTTTTTATTAAAACTAAATTAAAGATGTAGTAATATTTTTAAATAATTTGCCATTACATTTTTTTCTACGCATCAAAGGTGGTAAAACGTTTGTATGAACAAGTGATTCATCAAAATGCATATTTATATTTGGTTTGTCAAATATTGCTGTGGGATCTCTTTATAAAGAATAGTTAAATAACAATTACCTATTTAGATCTAAAACTGAAAAGCTTCAAAGTGGAAAAAAAAGTCTTACAAAATTTTTTTATCGTGATGTAAAAAAGTAATGAAAAGCAGATTTCGGGGGATGGCTTCGGAAGAAACCATTGAAAAGCATGAGATGACAGCATCATATAAACATAATACGATATATATGTAAATATCATTAAAAACCTCCTTAAACTGGGAAATGCAACTTATTCTAAATGCTAATAATAATCAATTACAATATTATAAATTGCAATTATAATTTTCAAATTGCTCTCAAAGTATTACTTAAATAATAAGTGTAATAATGCTTAAGGTAAATAAAGGTGGGATTCCACCTTTGTTGTTAAAAGGAGATTGCTCTGATAATAGGTTGAGATTGTTGATTGTTATTGATATTGGAGATTGTGTAAGTATTGATTGGTTTTTAATTAATATATATATATATATGTAAAAACTATAAATATCCATTGTAGATATACTATATGTAAGTTTCAAATAATTTAACAGTAAAAATAATAAAATATTTATCTTAATTAATCGATAGTGATATTAAACTTCCGTGTTACTTTACAGTTGATAAGGATTACTACTTAATCAAAAATGCTACTGATTAATTAAGATATATATTTTATTGTTTTTACCATTAAATTATTTGGAACATATATATAAATGTGAAGGGCCAAATAATGAAAAGTATATTTTTCTTTCAAACTTGGAATTAATATGTTGGATGAGTTTTTCATAAGACGTAACAGTTTAAATGAAGAAAAAAAATTTTTAAAGATAGATTATGAATCCAGCATTTGTAATAATATTACAGATTACAATTGATACCTATTTGAAAAAACCCATAAGGTTCAGAACTTTCTTAATTCGCAGATAAATGTTTAGATGCTTATTATTAGATGGTTATGTCCAGCTAAATAAAAAGAACTATCCAAGTTAATTAACCAAATAATGATGATATAACTATTTTAAACCAAGAATATGTTGCTGAGTTTATTACAAAATATTTATAATAATTTATATTTTATTAACAAGTTCACACTTTAATTTTAAAACAAATTTTTTAAAAAATAAATAAAATTCTGATATATATTGCAGAATTTATTTAATGGAATTATTCCATTTTAAAATCATAATGCAAAAAATTAATTATTTGTTTTGGTTTTGACTGTTTGAAAGTTTTTAATACATTATTATTATTATCTTAAAATAAGGTAATTAATTTTAAAATAACAGCAAACTACATCTAGTAACTTAAAAATATATACTTGTTTAATGTTTACAATAATTTAAAATGGTTAGATCATCATCATTGTCAACTATTATCAATCTATGGCAGAATGAAGGTCTCTTCAAATTCAATCCATCTTCTCTGATTTCTAGCCTCTCTTCTTCACATTACCCCTGCACATTTTCTTATTGCATCCATCTCACATATGGTCTCTTTCAGGATCTTTTACAATCTCTTGGAATCCAGTTTAAGATTTCAATTATTTATCTATTATCATTTCTTCTGGCAATATATACAGCCCAATTCCACTTCAGTTTTTATTTTTTTCAATAATGCCATTAACACCTATTGTGTTTTTTTTCTCTTCTTGTTACTCCCAACATGCATCTCTCAATATTTCTTTGAGTAGTCTGAAGTCTCTGTATTGCTTTTCTATTAAGTGTTTAAGTTTTAGATCCATAAGTAAGGAATGGTAAAACACTTTTATTAAAAACCTTCCTTTTCAAACACATAGACATATTTCGTTTTAGTATTAAGTTATTTCTATCAAAAGCATTCCAACCAAGTTTAATTCTATGATTTTTATCCATTATATTTCCATCTGTTTGTAGTTGTTAACTTCTTCTAACTCCTCATAATTAATATTTATTGTCATCTTTTAAGAAAATCCATTGAACAGTACTTTAGTCTTTTTAACATTTGCCTTTAGTTTTATTTTCTTAATTTCATCTGATAATTCCTGTAACATTTCCTGAAGCTCTAAAGCATTATTTGCAAAACAACTACATCATCTGCAAAATCTAAATGACTTAAATAATTTCCATTTACTTTTACTCATCTAACTTTTAATTTTAATCCACAAAATACTTTTTGCAGCATTGCTGTAAATACTTTTGGGGATATGGAATCACCCTGTCACACACTCTTCTCAATGTTAATCTTCTTATGAGCATTATGTAATCTAATTGTTGCTGTTGCATTTTTATAAATTTTCTGAAGAATATGATAATATCCTGGATTAAATAAGTTACTATTTAATTATTTTTATCCAACACCCACTAAACATATAATAATTCTTCATTTACTAAGTTCATCAAAACAGAGATGAAAATCTTTCTGAATTCAATTTTTTGCAATGCAAAAATTGGCAATAGATAGTGTTTTCAGTAACTATTTAGAAGCTTTATTGAGAAGTTCTTGTATGACATGACTTGTTGGGAGTCACTGTCTTAACATACAACACAGTGATCAAAATGGACTTACTAATAAAATAATTCTTGGCCAATTGAAATAATTTTAGATTGATACAAAACCTGAATCATGTCACACAAATATTTCTTTAACAATGACAAATAGATGAGAGATACTTTATTGAATACAAATATTATAAAAATTTGAAACATACAACTAAAATTTTCAAATGGCAAAAGCAAAATTGTAGAAATTATGGAAGAGCAAATCACCTGATAACTCAACAAAGGTAAAAAATTTTCAAAGCCTGTAAATAGCAAGTAACCTGTGTATAAATATAAAAAATGTGAATGTTGTACATAATGATCAAATAATGGTTTGAGTTAAAATATTCTGTCAACTGGTAACCATGGAAATTGAAAGTGGCTCAGAAATATTGCTAATTGCATATAATGATTGGAAATCACTAATAAAAGTCCAGGATAAAACAATCAATTAAAAAATTGATATTGATGGAAATGTCATTATACCATTTAGACAAATGGAAAATTTTCACATTGTGCAAGGCAGAATGAATCTTATTATTGGAAAAAATTGCTTTTCATCGATGGGCATCAAAATAATGATTGTAAAAAAAATATGATAAAGAAAGAAATAATTTCTGTCATTATTCAATAGAGAATTAGAGGAAATCAAAATAAATCCAATTGAATTACAACTGACAGAAAATACCAAGCCAATGTTGTGCAAACAATAGAAAGTACCATATGAACACTAAGAAAACTGGAAGGCTTAACTGATAAGAAAGTATTAATACCCACAGAAAACTTGTATTGAACTACATCTATTATAATTATTATTTAATTGGATGGTAGTATACATATCTATGAAAATTGTCATATAACAGTCAACTGATTGCTAAATTAAAAAAATCACCCAGTGCCAAATGTGCATAAAGTATTACCTACAATTAAGAGGTTCTCACTACCCAAAATTAGACATAAACTCTGCTTTTCATACCTATTACCGAAGGCTCAGAAGAGATTTTAATTCTTGTTTTACATTTTAGTCTATTCAAATGCAGAAATCTGCCATTTTGCAACATCAGTACACCAAACATCTTTCAGTCAAAGTTGGGCTAGCTATTTTGTGGTCTGGAAGTGAGAGTATCATATTTTGGTAATATTTTGATAATGCAAAATTTAGAGCAGGATCAGCAGGCTAAAGTTTATAAAGTATATGAAGTTAGCAAAACTAGGAGCTATATTAGATTGAAAAAATGCATTTGAAATACTACAGAAATAAAATTCTTGGATACACCCTGAGAAAAAAATCATTGCCTGAAAAGTTACAAGTTATTAAAAATATAAAAAGATATTGCAATGTCAAAGAATTTTATTTCTTTCTCTGTTGATTAGTTATTTGAATGTTTCCCTAAAAGGAAATCTCACAAGACCACCCATTGTATGAGTTATTGAGGAGAGTGATTCAGAAATAGTGTTGGGAAAACCCCATAAAGATTCAATCATGAAGACCAAGAGTTTTCTAATATTGAACAAACTATTAATAAATTATTATAATCAAATGCATGCAATATTAATCCCTGATGCATCAGAATATGAACAAGAATAATTACAAACCTGTCTACAGAGGTGAATGGCCGATTGTGTTAATGTCTTCATCAAAAGCAGAGCAAAACTATAACAAGTTTAACAAAGCTCTAGTGATTATCTTTAGAATCAAAATGTTTTACCAGTACTTATAGGGTTATAATTTTATAGTTATAGCCAACCACAAAGCATTGTTGGGAATTCTTTCAAAATCAAAACAATTACCTGATCATCTGAGTCCATAAATGTTCCACTGAAATAAAATTTTCATTGGATATGATTATGTATAAAGAAAAAGCACTTTTAAAATACATGCAGATGCACTATATCAAATACCAGATATAAAATAAAGCATTACCATGAAGCAAGTCTCTATTAATTGCACAAACATGCTTCACTCAAACATTCTCTATAGCAGAGCAGTAGGTAAGTGAACAAAAAGCAGAGAATAGATTCAAGCTATTGATAAACCGGATATATATATATAAGATGGCTAAATAAATGACTATATTAACTACCAGTAACATTCTAGAAATTAAAAAATCAAATGTTGATAAAAAAAAAAAAAGATGTATTGTATACTTGTACCATACCAAATTTACTCAGAAATTTTAAAATTAATTTACAAGGATTATGTATGAATTATACAAGCCAAGGATTCAGTATATTCTTATGTAAGGCACTCAGTAATTTACAAAGACATTGAAAATATAATAAAACTGTGTGTAAAATGTCAATCAAACATAAATCAAAAATCTTCAGACACATATGTTGTATTTAATGGTATCAAAGCCTTAGGAATGAGTCCATATGAATTATGCAAGAGATTTTGAAGGGCATTTATTTTTTTATTACAATTGACTCATATTTTAATTAGGTAGAATTGTTAAAAACAGAGGATCAAATAAAACAATGACAATCCTCAAAGAGATTTTTGCATTACTTGCTAACAAATAATGGTTTCAATTTTACTTCAGAACAATTTAAATCCTTTATGCCCTGCCATATCATCCAAAGGTAAATAGACTAGTAAAAATCTGTCAAAAGTTTAAACAAGCTCTGAACAAAACAGATTCTCTACAACTGCATAACTCATTTTATGCAACAATGCTTCATAAACAATTAATTACCTTACACAGCACCACCAACAATCTTACCAGGAGAAAAATTATTAGAATTAAAAATGAGAACCAAACTGTCATTATTATGCTTGTTGTAAAATTCTATAGAAAGTACTAATGGAGAATGAAAAAAAAAATTAGTGAGACAAGTTGTTTGTGTCAGAGATTTTTTATGACAACAGTGAGTACCAGGTAAAACAGTTTACTTATTGCCAAGTAAAATTTGTACTTATATAGTCAGAAGCAGGAACACAGTTCCATCATCATTACCAACCACATAAGAAAATGTATGACAAATAACTTTTATTTCCTGAATTGGAATTAATTCTGAGATAGAAGTAAAGAATCATGATTGAGTATTTAAATCAGTGGGAAAGGTTCAGAAGTAAAGGCTAATGAGGATAAAAAATAGGCTAATGCTCATGAGAAAAATAATCTGGAAGTTGAATGATGTAAATCTCAAAGACTAAGAAAGCAGCCAAAATATTTACAGAAATGTTTTATCTAACCAAGTTCACTGAAGTAAGAAGAGTGCTTTATATATAAGCTAATTTATCTTTTGTAAGAAAAGAACAGATAAAAAAACTAATTATATTAGATTAATCATAATTTCTTAATTGAGAAATTAACTGTGTTCAAAATAAGCAAATTCCCTTAATTTTGGATTAATTGGTAAGGCAGGTAATGTCATATTTATTAATGCTGAAAACATTAATTAAATGGTAATTGGCAACTTCAGTTCACAATATGTATTACCTCCTGGCCTTTCCAGGATTTTGAATGATTATAATAATCTATATCCTGGAAAGTACAACTCACTCAGATTATAAATAAATGATCACTAATTACTACAATGGGAACACTCTTTTATTATTTTTATGCTATGACTTGCAGCAAAAATAATACTTCTTTTATACATTATCATGGAGACATACTTAGCAGATGCTATGTGATTTTAAATAATATAATATTTAAAATATATACAATACAATGTCATTTTATTAAATAAATTTAATTTATAACATTCTGAAATGTGGTTGCAGTAAAAAAAAAAGTCTTTTATGATTTATCTTTTATGTAATTTAGACCAATTTTGCAACTCTAAAAAACTTGTTGCCTCACACATTTGCATGCACGATCAGTAGAGCCAACCCTCCCTCTGACTGATACATCAGATGACTGATCATTTAGCAAATTAAAAAATCATGTATGATAGACAGCATAATGTAAGAATGAATAAAATTTCTGGCTCTGTTAGGAATTAAACCTCAAGAAATCCAAAAATGGAATATGAAACAAATCATAACTGATTTTACAAGAATTTTAAGATTTTGTATTTATTAAAGTATTTATTATGCTTGTTGTATTTGGTCTGGATCACAGACTCAACTTACAGAAAAATAATATAAACACCAGAGCTACAATCAATATAATCTTTATTATATTTACAAATATATATAATACAAGAGAATATATATATATATATATATAATGTAGAATATTATAGATTCACATTCTGCCTACCACTTCCAGCTACACCTGATAGCTTGCTTCATGGGTAGGGGGTATGACTCTTCTGGCTGTACAAGACAGCTTGCCTCAAGCCAACAGTAGTCTTAGCAGTATCCAGTCCCTATGGGACTTGCCTATCTGCATAGAACAAATAGCATAGTGCTATCAGTAGGAATGATTGCTGCTGTTCAGGTTAGCAGAACTTCCCTGGGAGAATGCACACTGTTTTTGTAGGTTAGACAGACATTCTCCCCCAATTCTCACAAAAGGCTGACTATTTATAGCCAAATCCCTGACCTTATTGGAAACATTCATATTCAGCAATCATCACTGCTTATTGACCTGTATTAATCATTGGCTATGTGTTTAGCTGTACCTCAGCCTATTGGCCAGCAACAAACAATGCTTAATCCAATCAGATAAGATGGAATCTGGAATAGTTCACTTCTGAGAGAAGGGAGGACTATAAAAATGTTAATCAATATATATACCAAATTATTATACTGTAGAGCCATAAACTACATTGTATCTAACTATATGATTTCAATTATTATGCTATCCAAAAAAATGTAAACAAGCCAATAAAAAAGAAACAATAGTATGCTAATTTTATGATATTTGGTAGCTATTTTTTCTTCTATGAGCATTATATGCAATTATATACACTAATAAATTTTTTTCAGTTTATGTTGAAAGCACATATATTTTATTCTTTTTTATTATCCTTTTTCAATTTCATGTTCTTCATTTTGCATAATAAAATATTTTCTGAGCATAATGCTAAGAGTTTTACAAAATTTTACAACATACTAAAAAGCATTTAATGATATGCAAATATGCTAATTCCATTTTTTCGATAAAGCATAGCATGTGTCCTTCCTATTTATGGCATCATTATCAAAAAAATGGAATTAGCATATTTGCATATCATTAAATGTATTAGCAAGCTATGATTATGAAGGCAAGATCCTTTGAAAGCACTCAGCTAGTTTATTATTTTTATTCATCTATTTTATATTAATAGCTTTTGGGAACAGTTGTGCCGCACACGCACTCATGCTTGAATACATATATTTTCCAAAAGTAAAAAATTATTTGATTTAAACATACTAAAAATTAATATTGTTTTAAAAATAATCAAAATAATAAGGACTCCTAATTTCTTGATAACAAGATTATTATGTTTTTACAAGAGCAAAAGTTATTGAAAAAAAAAATATTGCCTAGAATATATTTAATAATAACAAAAGTTGGACATTTTGATATTTACTTTATTTTAAAAATAAAAATATGGTCTGGTTAATTTTTTTATATATATTTATTGTTTCAATGAATGTGTGAGTAAACATACATTCAATAAAATATATGTAAATGTATCTCCTTAATTTACTATTAATAACTATTATTATTTTGAAAATTTTGTTTATCTTTAATCTTGATTTATATTATTAGTATACATATAAAACAGTATTTACATTTTAAGTATGTGAATAAAAAATACAGTAAACTTACAGTTCAATAAACAATATGTATTCTATTCTAATTATTGTGTATTAACAAACTTGAACTTTTATATATTATATATATATTTAATTCTAGGTTGGCTTTAAACAAAATATTGCATAGTTCCTGGTTCATTGTATAAGGAGTGTATATGTACAAGTAATTGTTGTTATAACAATTATATTTTAGTTATCACAAAAACCCATTGAGCACTCTTCCAAGATGATCTGCAGAAATCTAGCAATACCATTGATTAACATGTGCTTATATAATTAATAATTACTACTTTCATCTACACTTTGTTGCTTCTATAATTAATTTTTATTATATTTCTTACTGTTTTGACAGGTCATCAAGCTTCATAAGAACTACAAAAATATTTAAATGCACATGCTTACACAGAATGCATAATCACCTAGAAACTATATATTATACTATAATTATATCTAAAACCATGCATAATTTATATGTTAATTACAGTTTACAAAATCACATGTACCTTTATAATTTAAATTTTGTTATATGTAAAATTTTGTACAACTATAATTAAAATTTGTTTATAGAATAATGAATCATTTCTGTTTACCAAGTTAATTACAACTCATCCCCAGCAAACTTTGGATTTTAATCAGCCAAAAGAACAAGCTATATTTAAAAGTACTTTTAGTTCAGTGAATCATATCCAAGTATTGAGAGAAATTATAGAAAGGACCAATTAATATGAATTGCCATTGTGCTTTGGATTTATTGATTATAATAAGGTATTTGATTTCATAAGCATTACTTCAGTGATAAAAGCATTGAATTATCAAAATATAGACCAAAGATATTGTCATATTCTGAAGAATATGTATAAAAATGAAATACTAAGAATTTGATTATATAATAATATTAAAAAAATTAACATTGAGAAGGGTATATGGGAGAGTGACTCTGTATCTCCAAAACTTCTTACAGCAGTTTTGTAAGAAGTATTTTGTGAATTAAAATGGAGAGTTAAAGGAGTAAAATTAAATGGAGAGTATTTATGTCATCTAGATTTTGCAATGAGTAGTTATTTTTGCAAATAATACTTTAAAGCTTCAAAAAATGTTGTAAGAATTATCAGATAAAAGTAAGAAAGTAGGTCTAACAATAAATGTTAAAAAGTCTAAAGTAATGTTCAGTGGATTTTCTCAGAAGAACAAAATAAAAAAGGATAGTGATAAATTAGAAGAAGTTAATAAGTACAAATACTTTTATCAGATTATTACCACAGATGGAAACATTAAATGAAATTAATCATAGAACTAAACTTGATTGGAGTGCATTTGATAAAAATAATTTAATATTAAAAGAAATATATCTATGTTAATAATTTTTATTAATCATTTATTAGACTAGGGATTATCTAATAATGAATAATATTTCCATAGTGAAATTTTCATTACACCACTCTTACGCAAGATAGAAACTGATTTCTATCTGCAAGATAGAAACTGGTTTCTATCTACTTTTAACACTTTGTGGAGAGATGTAATTATAAATGTATGAACAAAGACATGTGAAGATGTATTATCTCCAAGATACCCATTTCATTCTGAACCAGTACTCATCAACTGGGAATCATAGATTTTTTTTTTACATACATCTTTGGTCATATTTTTATGGTTAGATTCCTCCACAAGGTGTTAAAAGGGAATAGAAACCAGTTTCTATCTTGCATGACAATGGTGCAATGAAATATACCTATGTATTTGAAAATAAATATTTTTAATAAATAAGTTTTATCAGTTCTTACTTATGGATCTGACACTTGGACACCTAACAGAAGAGCAATACAAAGACTTCAGACCAATCAACAAAGTATAGAGAGATGCATGCTAAGAATAGAGTAACAAGAGAAGATCAAAAACAAAATACATGGGTAAGATAAGAAACAAGTGTTACCAACACCACTCAGAAGTTAACAGACTGAAGTGGAGTTGAGCTGCACATATTTCTAAAAGAGATGATAATAGATGGGCAGTTGAAATCTTAAATTGGATTTCCAAAAATTGCAAAAGATCTAAAATGAGACCATATACCACATCAGATGGACGAATGAAATAAGAAAATGGGCTGGAGTGATGTTGAAATGAGAGGTTAGAGATTGGAGATGCATTGAACTTGGAGAGATTTTCATCTTGCAGTGGATTGATAATGGTCAAAAATGATGATGGATGATGATGTCATTATTTCTGTGTAATCATGTTTATTCAAATATTTTTGTAGCTCTGAGCAGTCAAAATTGTAAGAATATAAAACATAATAAGTGTAGAAATAATATGTTGCATTGAATGAGAGTAAATAAAAGGAATTATTAATTATGTATGTTAATAAAATTAATACATAGAAGATAATGGAGAAAGAAGAACATATATGCTTATTTCAAAAATATCTTAAAAAGATATTAATTGCGTTCATCGGAAGAACACAACTGAAAATATCAATGTGCTGAAGTTTATCGGAAAAAAAAGTGTGCTGTATAAACAAATTAAATGGCAGTATCGTTAGGTATTGCCAAACTTCTAGTAGTTAGTTTATCTCATGTTTTTTTGTTGTGGCGTTGGTGGATGTTCTGGAGTTAGAACATTTTTTGATCTGTTGCTATTAGATAAGCTGTCTAACAATAGTGAAAATACTACTAGCTTTAAGTTTACTATTAAAATATATTTTAATTTGTTTTTAAATTTAAAAAAAAAGTTTAATATTACATTCTTGTTGTTAAAAATTATCAAAAAACAAAACTTATAAAATGCTACCTTCGCAAAACCATATACCAGATCTCAATAGAGGCAAGACTCAAAACAAAATAATTAAGAAGTCGTCTTGTAAAAACAAAACACACATTGAATCTGAGTATAAACCTAATGATAAAAAAACTGAAATGGAGCTTACACAATCCATAATTATAAACAATAAAAGAAAATCTTTCACAAACCAAAAGGCAGACTCAGAAGATGAAGGTTGTAGTTCCATAGCTCCAGCAAATACTATTAAATTTAGCACAACAAGCAGTATCAAGAAGATAAGAAAGACAAGTAACCCTATAATTCCAAACCCATCAAATGGAATAGATAGAGAAGACACATGTGAATCTGTCAATCTTTTTACACCAACCTTTTCAGAAGATTCTCAAGTCCTCCGACCAAATATAAGACCAAAGACCAATTCACCATTTACAAACCCACTTGCGATAATCTATAGTGGTCACCAACATAGTGCAGACTATTAATTGTAAGATTGTGGGGTTGAATATAAGAGGTATCAACTCCACTGCCCGTGTATATGACATAAAACACTGGTTTCAAAACAACCTACCACATATACTATTCATGGGAGAAACTAAATATCACATAAACTCCAGCCGTATTATCATGGAAGAACTATCCAAACTGGGTTACACTCAGTTTAGCACTAGTAATGTAGCAGCTGGAGGAGTAGGCATAATTATAAATAGTAAAAATGCTCCAGATAGTTTTAAAATTACTTACACAGACAAAAATATAATACCTATCAAACTCACATATGGAACTACCACCTTTAATGCTATATACAAATACACTCTTAACAATGTCAGTTCATATATTAAAATAGTTAATAGCATCAACCTGATAATCTCCACCAGTAGCTGGCCATCAGTGATTGTTGGGGATTTTTACACTTCCTATGGAGAATTTGTCAATAAATACCTTCATCTTCTGAATAGAGGCTTTCTTAGTGGGGAAGGTTTTTTCCAGATAGTGCTTTTTCATTCTATACCAGAAGACACAAATCTTTGATAGATCTGGTCTTTTACTCACCTGAATTCCACTACATTATGGAGGAAGTGCTTCAGCCTGCAGCATTCTCTGACCACTTTGCAGTGGTCATCTCAATGCAAATTGATAACCTCACACAACTGAATCACAACAAAACAATTAGAATGCTAACAAAGACCAACATAACTGAAGCCATCCCATCAGAGGCATATATTCTATTTAGGAAAATAGATATACTTTCAAGACCACCTGAGGAGGCTTGGTTTGCACTAGTGGGAATTCTGCAAACTCTAATAGTCCAGTACTCCCGCAGGTCAAAGTGCCCAACCTCATTATTAAAGGATCTAGAGAACATTAATGCTCAACTTAAACAGTTCTCTACTGAAAGCAACTCGATAGATGACATCATCTCACTTAAGAATGAATATAAAGCAAAGCAAAAAGCCCTTGCTGAATATGTGTCTCTGAAAAGATCCAAGATATATCTGGCTCCTCAATATTGTTGGACTAGAGGATATCTCAGGTGGGCACTGGGGCCACAGAAAAACCAAAATACTCCAATACTAATTAAACATCAGGACACCAGCATGACTGGATACCCCATGCTAGAAAAATTAAACTACACTTTGAAAACAAATTAAAAAAACAAAACTCATCAGTAGATCATGATTGGACAAGACATTCATGATGATCATTTGATCACAGTCCAAGATATTAAAAACAAACTATGCTCCCTTCCAGACAGCATCCATCCTGGAATGCATGGGATACCTAAATTTCTCCTCTCCCACTTAAGCAATTTTACTGTCCCAATCATCATGTTAATGATTGACCATCTTGCACAAAAGCAAAGGTTCATTAAAAATTTATATCCAGTTGCATTGGTGCCATTTATGAAAAAGAGCAAAGACCCTACTGATATAAACAACATAAGACCCATATCCATGTCTCCACTCTTAATAAAGATTATAGAGGGTGTCATTAAAGATAAGATACAACATAAAATCCTGAGTCATATCATGCCCTCTCAGTATGCCAAGAAAGGCTCATCAGCACTCACGGCGATTGGTGAAACCAAAATACTCTTGGATTACATCAGAACCAACAGAAAATCCAAGCCCATTGCCGTACAACTTGACATATCCGAGGCATTTGACTCAGTCAATATCAGCACACTGCTGAATATTTTGGAGGGCCTTGGTGTTCCCTCCCAGATAATTCAGATATTGGACAATTTACTACACAATAGGGAAATTCACATATCACTCAATGGAGTATATACCAACAGTTTTATTCCGAATACTTCAATTCCACAAGGATCTCCACTCAGTGCACTCCTGTTTGCCTGCTACATCAATCCACTTCTTAAAGACATTGAAGATAACCTACCTGGAGTATATATACCCAGACTCAAAAGAGCGATCAAAGCAATCGCTTACATGGATGATGTCTTGATCATTCTGCCAACTCAGAAATATCTAAACACACTATATGAAATATTGGACAAATATACCAATCTATCAGACCTAAAAATAAATACAGGAAAATCCACAGCTTGGTCTATCCTATCTGGAAAAAAAAATCAAATCGCGCTTCCAAGCTGAACCACAGAAATTTCTGGGATTTAATATTTCAAAATCGCAATCAGCAATGTCTAAAGAACTTCAGGCAAAAATCCTCCAGTCCACAGACCAGATCACTAAGACCCTCTCAAAGGTATACCTTTCGCTCTATGGTAAGGTTTCACTGCTAAATATAAAGATTTACAGCAAAATTGCATACTACCTGCCAATGATGAATGCAAATAAAACATTCATCAAGAAAATTGAGCAATATTGCTCAAGATTACTATGGAAAGGACAAACTGTTTCCATCAGCATGAGAAACATGCAGGAAAACAAAAGATTAAATGGAATGTCACTACATTCCATCACTTCAATTAACTATCAGAAATCACACACTCTGATATATAATCTAGTCCAAAAGTATGGCCATGACCAGATCACTGAATCCATAATTCCTACCGACACCCCACCCCCCAAAAATTAAGCTGGCTTGATCATCTAATCCTGTCAACAATGCAACAAAATACAAATGCCCATAACAACTATCAAAGCAAGATCAAGCTATGGGATGCCCATCGCATCCTAAAACAAAATAATCAAATCTCTACTACAAGATTAGGAATAACTAATCACAAGCTGATTACCCTATTCAAGTATTGGGCTCTAGAACCAAAATACTTAGATTACTTACTTAAAATTAATCTGGATGCCATGCCGGTCAACTGGTTCCTCAGATATAAAAGATCTATCACCAAAGTCCAATCAATTTGCCACAGCTGTGGCAGGGATGAGGAAACATTTGACCACATAATTAAAACATGCATGGGTCTAGGTAATATTAAAACAATAATATTTAACAATTCAAAGATAGACTACTACAAAATACTTAATATAAAAGAATGCATTCGTGGAAGAGATATTCCTACAATCAGGCTGTCAATTTTCATCACCTATGCCATTTGTATTGTAAGGTGCAAGGCACAATACCAACATCCCAAGCCAGATGAAAACTCATTATTTATTCAGAGCATAGAGAAAATTAAACAAAGAGACAAAACTCTTGCCACAACATTCATTTTTCAAGAGACATGGAAGCTATATCAGACACTCTAATAAAGTTAACAAAGAACTTAACCACTAAATACCTAACCCTGTTTAACTCAATAATGTTAGTTCCATAACTCATCTAATATTATAATTGTTCATTATCCATATTTGTAATATATCATCCATATTAATTAGATTAATAAATGTTTTGAGAATAGAATTTTAAAAAACAAAACTTAATGATTGTTATAAAATTAGCATTTAATTTTAATAAAAAGTATTGTATTTCATATATACAATGCATAACAGACATTATAATAGTAAAATATTGAACTAATAAAAATATTTCTGAATGTTTAAAACCTTCAATATTAATCAAATGATTTACGACCATAATTCAGTTAAATTTTTATAATAGTCAGTCATAAATTGTAGCCGACTCTTATATAATGAGATTAGCAAAAAGAAAAAAGAAAACATTTTTACTTAATAAAAAGGAGAAAAAAAGAGGAGGGAGGTTTAAAATTTAGGCTACCAACAAAGCGTTACAACATTCTATAACATAAATGAACTTCTTAATTATTTTAAAAATAAGCGTCCAATTTACGTATAGATGCAAAATATGTGATTAAAAAAAAAACTTTATTAGCGTATTACAATAATAATAGATTATTGCTATAGTAAATCATTTCATGTCACCGCCATATAAATAAATTAAACGTTTAGATATTCCATTATTGTATTTTATTAGTAATTATTATACATTATAAATTCTCTAATGCCAGGCTGTAGAGTAGTACAATAAACGAGCTAGACCATTGATCATCTCTGATTATAATCAATCTTTTTTTGTTATCCATGTAACATTTTAAAATTTCGACTTTTTTTTATTACAGTGATACAATAAATAATATTAATGAAAATAAATTTTCTAATAATAATACTACAGATATTTTTATTGGTCAAAGTATGTCACGTGATATAAGGTTGACTGTCGTATTGTTTATTTTCCAATGATAGCTAATGTGCTATTAGCGTTATTGTGTAAATGGGCTTAACCAGGATCACGGATTCTTGTATTTAATGCTAAAAGCAAGTTAAATTAGCTGCACGTGCTCAGTTCTCCCTGGTCGTAAGAAGAGCTATGATTTTTTCATTGTCTCTTTTCTCATAATAAACGTAAGCGCGATTCAATATTTGAGTAAAACCGTATTGTGTACATACTGTGGGCACGCGGTGTATAAATCCAGACTGATGGAGACCGCTAGAATATTTAGTCCACTTTTTTTTTGTATTGTTATCTTTTCTTCAAGTATGTACTACAGCTTTTAGGATATCAACGTTTCAACCAAGAGTACTCGGCAATCAATAGTTCTGGCGCCAGTGAAGAAGCCAAGTCTGAGGGATTATATTGCGGTAAAAAGGAACTTTAAAACGAAATGTGTTAAAAAAATATATTTGACCGCACTAAAATATTAAATTTTTTTAATATTACTAGTCACCCGAAAGTTTTTTTAATAATTATAATGTGCATATGATTAATAGTTTAAATTTTGGAAGTCAAAATTTATTCTAATATCAGGTTTTATTAAGGCATTTATAAATAATATTAATCAAACTTTAATATATCGGATTTTTTTCTGATAACCATAGATTCATTTCATCATGTATTATCAAACATGGAATTAAAGTTTAAGCCGTACACAATTAGACTATATATAACAGATTTTTTTTTGTTGTTGTTTAGTAAACAACACAAATTTGTAAAATATATTTTTTCATTTGTTTGTGCGCGTACGTACTGTACACACAATTATATAACCACAAATGTGTATCTAAATTAATATTCAATTGAAATAGCAAAACTTTTTGTTTTGCAATAAATAATACAAAAATTGTCATTTAAACTTAAGTTTTTTTTTAAATATTAAAATATATATCTGATAGATTTTGTTTATTATTATAATGAATATTTTAATAACTTTTTTTTTCAGCTAACTTATTAAATAATAATTTATTTTCATTAGCAAACTCTCCATACAGCAGATAGATAAATATATAGTTATTCAAAATACATATAAATTTTTTTTTAAAAATTTCAAAAGTGGAATCAATTATTGGTAGGAGATTATGCCACGAGGTAGTTTAATATTTGCTCTTTTAAACTCTAATTTTAATAAGGTCTCAGGAAATTTTTTAACCTTGGGATTCAAGCAATATAATTCTAATTTGAAATAGGGTCCTCTTTTTTGTTGAATTAATATCTTACTGATTTGAATTTCTTTCTTATATCTTGAAAATTTCTGGATTACCTACAGCTATTAATTCCTTTTCTATTTCCTACTTAACTTTTAAGTGTTACTTATTAGCTGAGATCTTATTAAATAAATTGGGATGGTAATTAATCTCTAGCTATTTTACAATAAATAATATGTTACAACAATATTAACAATCTTGAGTTCCTATTGATTGTTAATTAGTCCAAGAAAATATGGTTGGTATATATTACCTTTTGCAGATTTTTGAATCTTGAAATATCTAGCTTGTCATCAAGATATTGTTCAGTTTTTTTATGTTGGTATTCTTATTAACTTTTAAAAAAGAAATAACTGTGGTTTCTAACTGCAGCCATTTGCAAACATATTGATTTGTGTAATTTTATTAGTTCTTACATAATTTTCTAATCAGTAACTTTTTCTATTTATTCATTAGTAACATCTTTTTCAATTGAGTTTAACAATTATATCTGATCTCCAATCATTAAACATCTGTGAAATCTGCCTTTAATAGTGGATATAATTTTCTTATTACATTAATTATATAGTTCTTCTTGAAAATTGGTTTTACAATATAAATCATGATTTCATAATCTTCTTGAAAATTAGTTTTACAATATAAATCATGATTTCATAATGATAAAAGATGATTGCATTTGTTGAGTGAATAGTAGATTGATGACTTTATCAATTCATGCATTTTTAAAATGTGCCATTATAATATTTTTTTATTGAAATGCATGGCATAATACTATGCAGAGGCTAATGCTAAAGGTCTGAATTTTTTTTTTTTTACAAATTTTGATTGAATTTTTGTTATACTTAAATTTTTTTACTTGGAATCTATGTGAAATGCAATATTGGCCACCAACAAAGTTCTAATGAGACTCTCATCTGTATGGAATTCTAATCTTTAAGTTGACCTTTGACTGTCAAACTGTCTGAATAAAACATTTTTTTCAAACATTGATAATTATTAATACATAGAGTCCTTTGGCACCTAATCAAAAAATCATTAAATTTTATTCTTTATTCTAAGTTACTGATGTGTAATTCTTCCTAATTTGATTGTTATAATAGGGTAATAATTATTGTTTAAATTAACTTTTAGATGTTTTTATGTTTCCTTTAGGAAGTATGCTTAGTAGATCTCTAATGTAGTATGTAGTATTTTATTTTTATTTGTAAATAATTCTACTTTTAATTTAAAATGTAAGTTTGTATATAGGGAAAAAAATAAGCAGAATCCTATTTCTCAAGGAAAATAAAAACTAAAAAATCTTGGTACTGATTTTGTATGCATTCACAGCCATTTTGAATTCTAAGAACTGCCCAAAACCCTTGATGACACATCCAAGAGATAAATGATATCGATTATCAACATTTACTAAATCAGTATTCTTTTTTCTTTTATTTATGATTTTATTATTATTTGATCATAACTTAAATTACTTTCTGTATTACATAAGTAATATTTACTGAGGCTGTAACCTCGAGCATATGCATGTAAAATGCAATAGTAGCGACCTCTAAAGGTGTTTAACCACAAGCTTATGCTATGGAAGAAATTTTATTTTATAGCCTTATATAAATATATTATACAATGTATATTAATTAAACACAGGCTTTCAACTATCACTTTGAACGTCATTTATAATTTTCAATTGTTTATATATATATAATCAAAATATGAAGAATATTTTACTATATCTTATATGTAACCTACCATTAATCCAATAACTTTGAACCCATAAACACTTTTAGGTTAGCCAACAAGAACCTTAAAAACTATTTATAAACAATTGCATCAAAGAAAAAATTGAATAATTAAAACATCAGGTCAAAATGTAATTATCTGCATGTTATGTAAATAAATATAATACAATTCTATGCAACTTGTAAAAACAAATTTACAATTTTATGCTAAGATTTTATTTTCAAAACAAAAGACATCTGAAAAAATGTGGCAGCAACTTTATTATTTTGAAATAATCAAATAGTATAGTAGCTATCACAACCATTTATTCAGTTTAATTCATCCATAAGCGGTATAAATATGTATCTATTCACAATTCTATATGTCAACCAAAATCAAAATATTTGTGATCTGTATGCTAAATTTTTTTTTTAAAACAACAACAACAAAAATGCTAGCACTTTTAGTGGTCAAGCAAGATGTGTTAGACAACAGTAACTCATAAATGAATATGGCCATTCCAATTTTAAAAAAACAACTCTAGAAGTGAGTTTTATAATTACTATACAAATCAATCTGTGAAACATAAATTCATTAATATATAGAACATACTGATCCATTTTTCTGTTTACTTGATATTTTATGATACTTCAATACCATATCCTCTACCATATCTTCCCAATTGAAACATTTGGCATTGCAGTTCTTTAGAATATCTTTGAGATAATCCTTAAAAAGTAGACAAGTCTTTCGTCCTATAAAACTCATACTAAAATTCACCATAAGACATCCTTTTTAGGAAATCTTTCATTCATTTTCCATGTGTCAATTCAATGAAGAAATAATTTTACTCAGTATTATATCCAGCAAGCTGAAGAACATATTGATTAGTTTTATGATCTTATTGTATTTTTAAAATTTTATGGTGCATCCTTAAACTTTTCTAATATCTATATATTGTATTGATAGAGTGTCCAAATTTCACTTCTTAGTATCAGTAAGTATTTCTCTGTGATGAAATATTCTTTTAATTCATTAAAAGCAGCAGCACATTAGAGTGTGTATTGGACCTCACTGTTTATATCCACTTTATTACTTATAACACTACCAAAATATTTAAACTGGTTTATGTTCTCAAGTCAATAAACATCCAAACTAAAAGGATTTTTCTCCATCATTGGCTGATAAAGAACATTGAGGGTTTTTTCCCCAATATTAATAGTAAACCAAGATCTTTATAAGCTTCACACATTAAAAACATTTCTGTAAATAATCTTCTAAACTGTGAACAAATAACATGATCATCAGCATATTGTAAATCCAGAATCCAAGAAAATGAAGTACTGGTGTTTGCTTTTGATTCAAATTAAAAAGTCCATCATCAGACTTGTATCATATATTGAACCTTATTTGATTAATCTGCCTATAAACAATTCCAAAGTTTTCTGTCATAAAATTTAAAAACAATGTTGATGCAAGTATATATTTTTATTAAACACCAGTTTTCATTCAAATACCTATAATAATAACCCTTCTCTCATTCTATTATGTAGAAGCTGTATAACATAAATAAAATTTTACAGATATCTAGATAATTTTAAATAATGCAATAGATCTGTCCTATTAACTGAACCAAATGCCTTGACGAAATCAATAAAAGCAATATATAAATTACTCCTTTATTCTTTACAATTTTTTTTATTTTCCCTGACAACAAACACCATGTCTATAATGCTTTTTAATTTTCTAAAACTACACAAGTTCTGGTAACTATTCTATAACTTGAAGCAACCTATTTAATAAAATTCCTGAAAATACTTTTCTGTAGTGGATAACAATGATATTCCAAGTTAATTGCTGTAAGCTTGTCTATTACCTTTGTTTTCAAAAATGAGAAGAATAAAAGCATTCTTTCTGATAATTTCTAATATTTTTGAAGCTAATATATGACCACGATATTTTAAAACTTCTCTAGGTATTTTATCAGAATCTGCAGTCATTTCATTTTTTAAGATTACAAATGGCTGTTTTTGACTTTATTAAGATGGATATCTTTGTCCAAGTCTAAATGAATAGATAATATAGATATATCATTAAAAATCATTATTTTAATTTTTGTTTCATTATTTAAAAGATGATCAAAATACTCCTTCTACCTGTTCAAAATATTATTATCATCATATAAGAAAGTGTCATTTCTACATTTAATAGAGTAGCAATATCACTTCTCAGATCCATATGTTGTTTTCAATACATCAAAAAAAAGATCTTGGATGTCCACACTTAACAAATGCCTATGTCATTCTTAACAGTTTTAATTCTACCATTCCTTGTCAATTGTGGAATTACTGCCATCAGACTTTAATATTTATTGTGAAGATTCCAGATTTAATCTATAATTCTGGCAAACAGAAAGTATCACATTTTCTTTTAATTAAATCACTAGTAATAAGATTTTTGTTAGAAAACCAGTCATGATTCTTTTTTTAGTGAAACCAAAATCAAAAATAGATTTACTTATATCCATAACACATTCCTTAAGTGAATTCTTTGCTTTGCTAATATGGCAGTCCTGAAGATCCAAAATAGCAATTTTAGAGTTTAATAGCTTTTGAAATTTAGAATGTATAGCAGATTTTTCTTAGGAACAAGCATCAATTTTTTTGTGGATATGATTTGAATAATATCTGTTTTAATGCAAATATCATTTTAATCCTGGAGCATAGTAATCTATGATCTGTTCAGCAATCTTAGTTTATAAGTGCTTGCATAATGAGAAATTCTCTTGTAATCTGATTCTTAATAATAATATAATTTATTAAATGCTATTGCTTTGAGCATGGATGCATCCATGTTTATTTGTAACAGTTTTTCTGCCTAAACAAAATGCTTGTGATAGTCAATCCATGAGCTGTAAAAAATTCAATCATAACAACCCATAATTTACAACACGAGTACTGTTATTTTTATTAAGCATAGACCAAATACTACTATTTGTAACAACACACACAGGCCCTAAAGTTTCCAACCTATCAAAAAAGGAATAAACTTTTCTGCTTTGAATTCTATGAGTCCAAGATTAAAGTATCAGTACTAATAAAATGAACACTAGACCATTGGGCAAGATGAGTTTTAATATCACTAGTCTTTTATTAATACAATGAGGAATTTCAATATTAAAAGATACTAAATTATATTTTATATCAAATGTAAATGCCATGTATTCTCTTTTCCCTGATTGAGCTGTTTTTCCAAAGAAACTTATATCCATCCACCTATTCTATTAAACTTCATTTTTCTGGAAGAAAAGTTTTCCTAAGAGCAAATATATCAATCTTAAATCTTGATAAGTCCTTAGCCACAAGTACGGATTCCTTTCTGGTCATAAAAAGTTTGTATCATGTAAAATTCACATATTGCATGTACTTATATTTAGAAAAAAAATTAATACTTATCTAACTTGTCTTAGTCCTACTACTACCTTTTGTTTATTACTATTAATGATATTACTATTCTTAGTATTTCTACCACTGAAATAAATAATCTGGCAAGTGTATCAACCTATCCAGACTGTATGTGATAGAAAATTTTTAGACCACTTTTTTAGCCACTTCCATGTCTGTTGTAAGCAGAGTTATCATTAAATAGGGCAACTAACTATACAATTTTTGCTAGCTGTTTTCACTGAAATCCAATTCTAAACTAACTCATTAATGATTGTACTGCCTCAAGCAAAGATCACAATCTGGGATTATTAGCATACTCTGCTTGTTACCATAATTGCTTTCTTAATTCTGAGGCTTGAGCTAAAAGGAGGGGGGAGGATCAATTGCTGAGCAAATAGTTAAAGATGGAAATGTTGCTCAAATACACGATCCCATTATCTCAGTTAGTATAAGTTGATGCCCAATGACATGAAAGGTTCATGATGGCCAGATCCTACAATAACTTAAGTGACTGAAAAAAGAAAGGTATTGGAAACAGTGCCTAATCTTTGATGAACCAGTATTCCATTCTATAAGGCATCAGGGTTTCTTGGTTAGACATAGTTTAGGTGTTTCTCACAGTTGGCCTTCATATCTAAAGACCATTTCAATATCCAATACCTGTGACAGCCCAATCATAGCATTCTACAGTTGATGAAACTTAACATGGTAAATCAATATTCTCTACATAACTTATGAAGTATTAATTTATCCATAAATTATATGAAAATGTAATTATTTACAATTTTTTATGACAGTTGAAATCAAACATTGCTGAGCTTATACTAAAAGTTAAAAACAAAATTGGAAAAAAAATGGTAATAACTCTAATGCCTAAGCATGATGTCAATACTTAATGTAATATAACAATAAGGTATGTCAATATATAATTATTCACAATTTTGTATTATAGCCAAAATCAAAACATCATCAATCTCATGCTAAAAGTTATTTTTCTTTTATAAAAAAAGTTAAATTGTTAAAAAATCATTATTTTTTCTTAACTTTGCACAAAATATTTTCAATTTTAATCCTGATATATTTATTTTCAAAATGAAATAGAAAAATAATTATGAAGTAGTCATTTTTATGTTACACCAGTTTTTGATAAAGCATACAAATAATTATTATTATTTTTCACTATTTAGTAAATGTAAGTAGTTAATAAATTTAAATGCATTTTTAACTAAATTATTTTTTTAAAGCAATCTCATTACTTTTATGGCATATAAAGTACAATACTATATTCAAATTTCTGCCACTTATAAATGCAAAATTTATTTGTAATTAAGTAAATATAACAAATGAATTTATTTATTTTTTAAAGGAATATTTGCTAATAAATTATATTTCAATTATGCTAATATATTACATTTAATTTTTTTAAATTTTTATTTTGCCCATATAATAACAGATTTATATTTGAGTGATTTTATGCATTTCTGAAAATTTTCTTAATCCTAAATGGTTTGAACTCAGAGTTTTTGGATTAATAATAGTCTACAAGAATAATTTTTTAAAAATTTACACTTACCATTTATAAAGAAAATATAATTAATTTTAAAATAAAAACTTTTTGTTTAATAATAACAATAGAAGATAATAAAAAAAATCAAATTAAAAAATGTACAATTTGTGTTTTGATGGTTTATCTGTCAAGTTAGCAGGGTTTTCTTATTTTAGATTCTGTTTTATCCTATGATCTATTTTAAACCACATTATTATGGATTGGAAGATTAGGGCAGAGTTTAATCACAACAAAGATTACCATCATTATCCCCAGATACAGTATATTCAGAAATTAATATTTTTATTGTTAAAAAAAAATCTTGGAAATAGAGGTAAGCAGTAATAAACAAAACAAATTTTATACACTGAGACCTGAAAGCAATGTTTAGCAATATTTCAGTGAAGAATTAAAATATTTCTGAAATATTGTAAAAGTTCATGGCAGACATGATTAAGTGTAATGTCAGAATAACAGAATGAAAAAATTGCAACTTAGTAAGATCACACATAACATAAATGAATCATTTTATATCAAATCTATAATAATATCATTTAATACAAATCAAAGTTCTATATTCAGTAATTTAAATTAATATAAAAAATCTATTTATTTTATTAACAATAGAATATTATTTGTCTGAAGGTATATTATTAGATGATGGAAGTAGTCCAATATATCACATCTAATAGAATATTATGTTTGGAATTTAAATTGAGAGCAACAATAATTGTATATTTATTTGTCTATTTATTTAGAGTATGAATTTATGAATTTGGACAGCATAACCATTAATATCACAAAGAAACTTATAGAGATTCCAACTAGGAGATAGATTCACTAATGGCTTTATTATGTCTTTCAATTCTGTCACAGTAATCATAAATTTAATAGTTATTAACAATATATTTGTCCATATTTATACAGATAACTGCTAACAATTATGGATTATTCTTAATTTTTGTTATAGTTTTAAAATATTAATTACAGGCTGAAAAAATATAAAATTGAAGCAATTCTATTTGTTTGTTTGTTTTTTTGTTGTTTTTTTTACTAGTTAGGAGAAGTATATAGAAAACTTGACAAACTTCTTTGCCTTGAATTTTTAAGAGCTTCTAACATTGTTTGCATTTAACCAATGAAATTTGGCAGCGAGAGATTGAGTGCGAAAAAATTAAAAAACAAATACTGTAAAGGAAAATTAGCAAAAAAAAAAAGATTATAAAATGCTTTTGCAAAATTGTACGATGTAAGTTAATTTTTAAAAAAAAAAAATAACGATATATTTTGCGAACATTATTCTAAATTAAAACGTAAGATAAAAGACATTTTTACGTTAATGAAAAAATTTATCTCAAAAATAAAGTACAGTAAAAAAGAGATGTAGCAACAAAAAAAAATGGAAATCTCAGTCTATTTTTCCGAATTTTGTTTTCTACAAATAACCAATTCATAAAAAAAACTACACTATTCTTTTGATTTAATTTTTAGTCTGTTCCACTTATATTACCTATTATACAATCCTAAATATTGACATTATAATGGGAATTTTCCATGCATTATCTAGGATAAAGCCGAACCACGTGATCTGGTCGTCAATAATAACATTTGTTCAGATTTTACTTTAAAATATATATATACTTTCATTTGTTTGTTATATGTCTGTTTTATTGTGCCATAATTCTAATAGAACCTTAATAATTACACTTCTATAAGAATTTGATTTTATTCTATAATTTAATATCATATCTTTTTCTCAATCAACATCTGACAGTGAGAACCATCCTGTACACTAAAGTAATTGCATTTATGAGATAGTCATGAACCAATCATCTTAGAAATTTAAATAATTTATTTATTCAGTATTTCACATTCTTTATATAAAAATGTAAGCAGAAAGTCCTTGAAACATACTCATTCAAAGCTATATATTTAAAAAATGTTTTTGACTAATGAGACTAGACTCTCCAAAAAATAGTGTTAGCATTTAATTATATTCCATGGTCTATATTTATAAAATAAATTAACCTATATTTATTAGTTCTTCAATTAGAAGAGAGATTTTTAATCCTATGCCCACAGAGTTATTTGCATGTGCCTGTGACAATTTATTAATTTTTGATAGTATACATGTGTATAATATGGTATCATTTTTCATAAAGTATCTAAGTATATTTTGATTGGGTACGGATAGAACGAATGTGTGAGCTTCTATACTGGGAATGCTTACTTTCAATGAAATTTAAACATGTCTTTACATGAAAATGTTTTTACTTGATGTTTTTAAATTTGTATAACAACATTGATAGTTTCACATGCTGCCAGCACTTAGTTTTGTACCAAAATAAATTATCCAAACAAAAACAAACAATGAATCTGTAATTTCAACAATTTTTGGAAAGAAGTCTACTGTTTGATTATGAATAAAGAGAAATGTGTTTATTATGCTTGCAAAGAACATAACCTCAAATGTTATTTTAATAGCAATCATAGCTCTTTTGATGTTAATTGTTTATCTAAAATTAGGTTAGAAAGAGAAAAATTGGCCAACTGAAATCAAAATTAAACCCAGCAGACTATTTTTGTTTGTCATACAAATAAAAATGCTACAACTACTTTTTTAAAAATTTCTCATTTATTAACATAAAACTGTCAGTGATTCGTTAAGAAAGTTTTTTAACTGCAACCAATTTACTGTTTGAATGATTTTCAAATAAATAAAAAAATATTTATGTTGTATTTGAAATTGACTAATAATATGATTGCAAAAAGGATTCAAATGATTTCAATTGATTTGAAAGGCCAACTAAAAAAAAAGATTGAAAATATCTGATTGGTTCTTACGGCAATTAGATGAGTCCAATGAAAATATCTGATACATCACAGCAGTTATGCAAAAGTGATATTCTCTTATTTCAGTGTAAAAGAAGAACTTAATAAGAATTTTGCCAAAGCAAACATGGTCAAAGGGTGAAGATATAATATATTTAAAAATTATGCCTATACACAAAATGTCAGCAATAAAGTTACTTATATTGCACCAACAATGGTGAGTCATAAGAATGGATTTATTTCCTATTGTAAAAAAGATAAATATTTTAAGAATTTTATATCTTATCACTGTGTTATTTACTAGGAAGTATTTGCACCCCAAAATATTATTTGAACACGTCATGAATGTTATTAAAATAATTAACAGCATCAGAGAAAATCCTTTATCACATCATATCAAATGTTTAAAGCTCTAGGAAGATAGCAAATCACCTGAATTTGATCTTATCCTGCACTCGAATATAAGATGGCAGACCAAATCTCTTGAATGATTTTTTAATCTGTTTAAAGAGATTAACAATTTTTCAATTTTAATGCTCAAACATTTAAGTAGTCACATGACATATATTGGTTGGTATACTTAGTTTTTCTGATGAATATTTTTCAAAAATTAAACAATTTAAATAATGAATTTCAAGAAAATATAAACATTTGGTTCAAATGATTAACTTTATAAAAGCATTTAAGCAGAATATTATTTTGGATATCTAAAATAAAATAAAGTTTTCTGATGCACTTTCCAACAATTAAAAAAAAATGGTTGGTGATAATAATTTTAATATGTCAGCATTTATCATCTACCTTGAAAAAACTTTTAGGGCAGTTTAAAAATAGATTTCAACAATTCACTATTCTTGAATCCATGGCTTTTTTTTGAAAATCCTTTTACTATACAAATGCATATTAAAAAATGGCCAAGACAATAGCAGTATTTGTTCATATAAAAATGTAGGAAATTGAAAAGGTTTTAATTAGAACATCAAAATGTCATTTCATTGAAATCTTAGCTGCAGCTTGGAAAAAATATGTGCTTTTAAAAAAAAGTTTATAAAATAAAATCTATGCAAATCATTGTTTTCAATTATCAATATAATTAAAATGAAAAACAGATATTGATTTACCAATTCCAAATAAATAGAAATATTGTCATTCTCACTCAACTGTGAAAAAATGGTAAATAAAATGCACTGCCAATGATCATATTAATTTCAAAGATTTTGTAAATTTATTATCTTATTTTTAATTCATTAAATAAATTTGATTATAAAATCTCTTTTGTGAGAAATTATATTTTATTATAATAACAATAATATAATTTTTTTTTCTCCCATGGGTCATAGCATCAGCCAGGAAGCTAACCTGGGACAACTGCTTGTAAAGCAGCTGTCACTGAGCTCTCAACCACCAATTCCTGACATAACAATAATATAATTTAATTGTTTAATACTTAATAAATTTAACTTATATAATAAACAAATATTTGTTTTTGTTTTGCACATGGTTATGTCAACTTTTTCCTAGTCTCGAATGTAATTCAATTTCAATTAGATTAAAAAACCCTGAATTAGAACAACAAAAATAACATTTGAAAGAAATATGTTAGCATTAAACTAATTTACATAATTATTTGAATGTTTTAGTTATAGTTAACAAGGTTAGTTAAAATTCACTCTTCATTAAAATACAATTTAGCAAATAAAATGACATAGATTTACTTTGCTCTTATTTATTTAGATGTGATCATTTTCTTACAATAATGAATTACTTCTAAGACTGTGTGTAGTTTTGCTTATACTGAATGTGTCTTATATATGTAAGTGAAATAATTTGCACTCAGTATTTTTTAATATATTCATCCTCCTTTCTATCTCAAGCAACCAATACACATGGCCACAGACATGTGAAAAAGACACATTATCCCCAATATACATATTTCATGTAGAACTAGCACTCATCAATTGGATCAGATCATAATTTCCCACACATTATATACAGTCAATGTTTGGTTTATATTAAGAGCAATTTCTCAAACTTTAATGGACAGGTTTCAATATTTCACCTTTCCAACCATTCAACTTATTGAAAAACTGATGATGGAATGATCAAAGCCATTGTTAGATTTGATTTTATAATCATACTCATGTAGATATTATATCAACCTAATTCCTCATATTATCAGACATTATGTATCCATATATATTAATAGCAGAGGGATGGGTTGAATGCTAAGATGTAATTATTTCCCAAGCAATATGTAATTCTAATGTCAGTATGTAATTTTGCTTATACTGAATGTTTCTTAAATATGTAACTAGAAAGGTTTCACTGGACTGTTGAATAGTTGGAAGAGTGAGAAGATTGAAGTCTGTCCATTAACGTTTGAGAAATTGCTATATTAATATAAACTGAGCACTGACTGTATATGTGTGGAAGATTATGATCTGGCCCAACTGGTGAGTGTTGGTTTTGCACAAAATACGGATATTGGGGATCATGTAATTTTTTCACATGGGTGTGGTCATGGGTATTGGTTGTTTGAGATAGAGTAGAGGATGAATAGACTAAAAATTCCTGAGTTCAAATAATGAATTGCATCAATTTTATTTATTGACAGTTTTCAGCCCTTCTGCTCTTTATAATAATTTAAGGATACTTTTTTACTGTATAATTAATTCTGAAGACAAGATTATCCAAGCACTCAAATTTTTAGATCTTAATTGATATATACTGTTCTTAAATATTAAACAATTATTCTTTAAACATAAATTTATTAAATTTCTTAATTTATTTAATGCACTTTAATTTAATTGTAAAAATTAAATGTCATGTAATCATAATGCATCCAGTTTACATTTTCTTTTGTTAAAACAGGCAAAACTCTCCATACAGTAGTGCCACTCAGTGCCAACCAGAGTAATCAATGGATGCCAGAAGGCTTGTGCATAAAATCCCCATCTAGTGCCTACTCATCCAATATCCCCAGACTAGTTTCTGGCTTGTGGCCTTCGTCAGTGAGGAGCTTTGGATCTGGAAAGTTTTGCCTGTTTTAATAACAGTAATGTGCAAGCATAAAAAATAGTGATCATGTGATGTTTAGTGGTTAACATTTTCTTTAGTCAGGTTTACTTTTAAACAAATATACTTAAACAATGTTCTTTTATTTTCAGAAATATATCGCAAAAAATATCGGGAAAATTTAAACAGTTTAGCATTCTGAATAATATTATTGGTTTAGTCGAAAAAATATTGTAGGAATTATATGTGCATCTTTTGACATTTTTTGTTGTTGTTGTTGTTTGTTTATAAAAGTAAAAATAAGTTTGTTTAGATTATAGTTTAAATATATTCTCATAATTATTGTAGAATAAGGAATTTTATCACAAACATTTTCTTTCTCAAAATTTGAATCTGAAGGTACAGTAAATACTTACTTATGTGTATACTATATTTGAGTTTAGTTAAAAATTTAATTAGTAATTTTATACATAATATTAAATATATAGAACAATTAAAACATTTTATATAGATTACCTGAATCTTTTACTAACTGCTTATTTATTATATGGCGAAAATTTGGATATCGTTTTTCTTTCTTTGAAGTGGTAAATCAAATCTTAGAATGAAATATCGCTTACTTTTATATTAAGTGATATAAAAAAGGGATAAATTAATGAATCTTTACTTTAAACGTATAAATCTTCATAATATTTATTTTAAGACTTAATACATTTTTTTTTTAGAAGTTTATTTAAAAGAATATTTCTAAGTTCATTTATTTAGTTCTCTTGACGTTTTTTTTTTTTTGTACAATTCAAACTTAATAAAGACATATCTTTCAGTAATTTTTCAACCAAAACATTTATTTATAAATCAGTTGGAAATGTATATATAAAAAAAGCTTTATTTATTAAAACTATGTATTTTTCATTTTTTTCTTTTATTATTATTATCTGAATTAAATAGGTTTATTCTATATAATAAAAATACAATATATCATTATTAAATAAACATATTATATGTGTGTGAATTAACATATATATACACATACACAACTGCATGTCAGGGAATGGGTTGGATATAAATAAACGTGTGTTAAGTGAAATAATATATTTGTATAAAACAAAATATTTCTTCATCAGAATTATAAACGCACATGTATTATATTACAAATATTATGTATTGAATGAAAAATTATTTATTCTAGATAATAAAAATGCAATGTATCATGACAAACGCTCATATATACAATGTATGTAAAAGAGAAACAGGAATATATATCGGCATATTTAGTGAGACAATATATTTTTTCTAAAATAAAATTATATTTCATTATAGCTTGGAAACACTTGTACAAAAGCATTTCAGGCTTCAACAATTTGCCAGACTTTTATCAAAACATTTGGCAAAGGTAATATACTATAAAAGTTTCATTACTATTTATTGTTAAGGAAGCCTGATACTACTTTTACTGAGATCAGCCCAATATAATCTATGATATCTTTTTAACAATCTTTTTAATTATTACCTATTTATTGCAGGATAAAGATCACCCAAATTTCATCCCGTTTCTCAGATCCCTAGCCTCTCCTCTCCACAATACATTAGCAAACTTCCTTATTTTATCCATCCATCCTACATCTGATCTCTATCTAGATTTTTTACAATTTCTTGAGATCCAGTTAAACCTTTCAACAATTCATCTATTATTATGTCTTCTAACAATATGTCCAACCTACCTTAATTTCAGTCTCTTCGTTTTTTTAATGATGTTAGTAATATTTGTTTATTCTATCACTTATGCTTTCATGTTTGATGTCTCCTTATTATTTCTAATATATATCATTCCAAGTGATCTGAAGTCTCTAAATTACTCTTCTTTTGACTGTCCAAATATTGGATTCGTAAGTAAGAACTAACTGGTAATAATATACATCTACTAAAAACTTTTCTTTAGAAACACACACACATATATATTATTTATGTATTAATGTGAACAAATACTCATACCAGAGTTTAAATATAAAATTTTAATAATATTTATTATACTGAATACACTTTTAATACTTTCTTGTCATATTCATGGGCAATCTGCTGAGAACATTAATTTTTTGCTGATTTGAATGGTATTAATTTTTTTGAATATGATGTGAAGTCAAAAGTATGCTCTGTATAATAAATATTATTAAAATTTTATATTTAAACTCCTTACGAATATTTTTCACATTAATATTTTTTCACATTAATGTTTAGAATGGCAGAGTATGGAAATATAATTATATATATATAATATTAAGTTATTGCTAAAGAGCTCTTCTTCCCAGTTTAATTTTAAGATTAATTTCATTCATCATGTTTGTATCTGTATTAACGATCTAACCAAGATATTTGTAGTTGTTATCTTCTTCTAATTCAACATTATCAATCTTTATTTTCTTTTTCAGAAAAAAAGGTATTGAATATTACTTTAGACTTTTTGCATTTATCTTTATTTTCATCTGATCGCGATGGCAACTCTTCCTGAATCGTTGAAACCATATTTGTAAAAATAATCATGTCATCTAAAAAAAAAATTATGATTTATATAAATTTCATTTACTTGTATTCTCTTAACTTTCAATTTTAACTCACCAAATACTTCTTATAAAACTATTGTAAAACATTTTGGAGATATAGAATCATATTGTTATACATGTTCTCAATGTTAATCTCTTTAGTATCAGCACATAATCTAATCATTATTGTTGTTTTATGATAAACATTCTTCAGAATATGACATTATTATGAGTTTATATCTTGATGATCTAATGCTTTATCTACAAATCTAAAGCATAATGCAACTTGTATTTATTGTTTCTTTCTATAACTTCATTCAATACTTGAATATGATTCACTGTGCTAAAACTTCTTTTAAATCCAACTTGATATTTTAATTCATTTAAATCCAAAGATCCTAATAGGTGAATTGTAATTATTTTGGTAAAGATTATGTATAAAACTGAAAAAAAAAAAAAACCTGTTAAGTATGCAATTTCTAATGTTTTTTTTTTTTGATCACTTTTCTTAAATATCAATATTACTATTGCATTCTTCTGATAATATGATATTTTTGTATGTATTTAGTGTACAACTTTTCTAATAATTTTTCTATTTCTTTACCTACTTATTTTAAGATATCAATTCTAATTTCATCATTTCCTGGAGTTTTTTACCTCTTAATAGAGATTTAATTGCATGTCTCACTTCTTCATTTAAAATATTGAGCAATTCAGAAGAACAACAAATATAAAGAATACTTTAATAAATTTTATAAAATTCTACTTTAATAATTTTTATTAGGCATTCATTATACTAGAGATTATTCAATAATAAATATTTCTGTAGTTTAATTTTTACTACACCACTCTCATGCAAGGTAGGGATTGGTTTCTATCCACTTTTAATACCTTATGGAGGGAAGTAATTGTAAATATATGATCAAAGACATTAATCTACAGGAATATTATTCATTAGACATGTATTTGCTCATATGTTTATGATTACATTTCTCCACAAAGTGTTAAAAGTGGATAAAAACTTGCCCCTATCTTGCATGAAAGTGGTGTATAAAAATTAAACTAAAAAAATATTATTCATTAGAATATACTTTCTTTTAATATTGATTATTATGGCCTGTACTGGATGGCACTACTGTAGAATTGTTTTAACAGTTTTTGTAAGCATAGGAAAGGTGATCATGTGATGTTGATAATTTGATACTTTGTTTTCTTGTTATTTATTGCTATATAATTCTTTGTAGAACTTTTCTGCATATTTCATGATGCCATTTCTCTTTTTAATAATAGTTTCATCTTATTGCAGAAATAATTTTTTTTTAATACCAAGATGGTTTACACTTTTGAGACTTTTATTCTATTCTATAACTTTCCTTTCTAATTCCCAAATATGTTTTTCTTATATTGTATTAACTCTTTTTCACACCATTTTACAAAACTCTACATATCCAGTTCTTTTTAATTGAACATTTTTATATATTTTCATATCCTTTCTTCTCTTCTTATATTGTTTACAGGGAAATAGTAGCATTTTTGTATCAGCTATCATCTTCAATGTCTTTTAATATTTTAAAGTAATTTGTAAGTTTTAATTTAAATTCATTTGAGTGCTTTTCAGAATTACTGTTAATGCTATTTCCTGATAATTTTTGTTTCTCTAGTTTTACATTAACACATAATCTTACTAAACAATGACCACCTTCCTGTGGTGAATTTATTAAGAACTTCATAATCTTGAAATACATATTTTCTGTTAGTCAAAATATAATCTGATTCTACTGTATTTTCATTTGAATATTACCATATCCATTTTAGTTTATCTTTTTTTTTAAAGAAAAAAAATTATACAGTCATTTATCAATTCTAACATTAAAGTCTCTCGAGACCATTTAAAAATATTTAGTCTGATCAAAAGCATTTTCAACATTCATATAAAAATTCTCTACTTCTTCATAAATTATTTTTATTTAGTATCTTCCATTAAATTTAATATTTAATTTTATATTCTGTCTGATATATTATCAATTCCCATAATGTTATTTTTTTATATTTTATTTATAATGAATCCCACTCATTTGAGCTCATAATATTTATGACTTTGTAATAAAGTACATGTCTATTTTTAAAATCAATTGTCTCTTCACTTTTTCTTTTAAGTTCACAAAGTTCAGCAATGTACAATTTAATATTAAACAGTTCTCCTTCATATTCATGTAATCATTTCTTCACTCGAAAGTGATTTCCAATTATAACTACATAAATAAAAGATCATTATTGAATGGAGACCTGAGTCTGCATTCAGGATTCTTACCTTGCACTTTTGGCTACCAATCACTGCCTTGTTTGGTGACTTTGCAGTCTTCTGTTTTATCTTTCACAACTGTAAACATCTATTTAAAAAAGAGCTCATTCACAGACATACTTATTTTGTCTTAAAAAAACCTAATTATTATTTCAGTAAGGAACTAACAGGCAAATGAGATAAAAGGCCAATAAATTCACCAAGTTAGCTAATACATGTTAGTAAGAAACCCAACCATGTGCTACAATGACAAGAACATATGAAGTGCACATTAGGAATTTGCTCTACTCAGTTCTTTTAAATCCTCAAGAAGGAATTAAATGGTCTTCTTTCAGTTAACAGCAAACTCCTTTTGGAAGTCTTTCAGTACTAAATATTTAATTGTCCTGTATGGTTTAGAGCAGGGATGCCCAACCCGTAGCTCGCGAGTCACATGTGGCTCGCGTAACTGTTTAATGTGGCTCGAATTGCACTCTTCAAAAAAATTGATAAAATATTTTATGTTCCTTGATGGCACATGCACACACTAAAAAATAAACATTTTTACAATACAAACAATAACGATATGCAGTGTCAGGTTTCACATTAAATAAAATATATTTTTCCTGTAATTGTAATTTATATGTATGTTACCAAATTTTTAATAAATAAAATGTATTTACATTTTTTTTTCTTTTTAACATATTACACCATTTTTTTTTTTTTGCTGTACACGTTTGGTTTGGTGCTATATATATATTTGTGTTTAGTGCTCTTGTATATATTGTTGTTTTTATCGAGAAAGATCCTTGTAGACGTTTGGTTTGGTGCTGTATATATATTGTGTTTAGTGCTGGAAATAGTTTTTATCGAGATAGATCCATGTACACGTATATATTTTGCTGTATATATCGATGTTTAGTGCTGTAAACAGTTGTTTTTATCCGTGTACACGTATATATTTTGCTGTATATATATATATATTGATGTTTAGTGCTGTAAATAGTTGTTTTTATCGAGAATAGATTCGTGTACACATATATATTTTGCTGTATATATTGATGTTTTCATCGAGAAAGATCCGTGTACACGTTATTTGGGCCACATTAGAAACGGCGGGTTGATACCAATGTGAATAGGCCACCCCCCCCCCCACCTATCTCCCTACATTGCAGGTTTAGTACCCAAGTACCATGTTTATAAATGTAATATGAAAAATGTAATATATAATTGTGGCTCCCCAAATTTTTTTAAATTCTCAACTGGCTCGCGTCAAGTTAAAGGTTGGGCACCACTGGTTTAGAGCAATGGCAGATATGAGAGTTAATGATTAAAAAAAATCTCACTTTGGAAATTTGAGTGGAACTACTGTGCCTAATCTTAGTACTTACAACACCTGTTGAGCAACTGACTGTACAATTATTTATATATTAATACATTAAGTCTTCAATTCATATTGTATAAATAGTTAATCCTACTTGATCATTAAACAAATATAACATTTTGATGAAATACTAATGCAACTTTGAAAAAATGGGGCTATCGTTTCTTCCTGTAGTTTACTTTGATTACTAAGTTTTCATAGTATTAAGGGTATAATATATAAGAATCAATAATAAAATTAAAAAGAATTTTAAAAATGTAAATAAAGTATATATTATGAAAAATAAAGGGCTATTTTAAAAGGTGCAGAAATATCAATGATAATGTTTGGTTATTAATGAGATGATCAATAAAGTCGAATATGTATCCAAATAACTTGATAATGAATTAGAAAGAGGAATAGTTAAAACGATATAAAATGAGACTTAAAAAAAAGTGGAAATATAGAACAAATTTAAATTTAATTTAATACCTTATACGGAAAAGCTAAACATTTTTGGAGGGGGGAGGGTTAAACACTTTAAAAGCAAAAACGTATTATTTAAAAACAATATCCTCAATAATACAAATAATATATTCTAGTAAACAAGCAAAGTATGATACTTTATTTTATATTTGATAAATGAATTATTAAAAAAAAAAAATTGAAAACCTAAAGAATGAGATAATACTCGTAATATGCAGTTTATTTTGTTGTTGTTTTGAATAATAAAAAAAAAAAACTTGGATAATTTTTTAAACATTTTCTTTTCCTACTGATAATTAGTCCATTATTTATTTTATATCAAAACTAAATGGCAAAATGAACTTTAATATTTTAAATAAGCCAAAAATTATTTTTATATATCCACTGTGTATTGCTCAATTACTCTACTAGACACAATTTGGGTTCCCATCCTAGAGGCATGTGGAAATTATTTAGAAAGCTGACAATTTTAAAGCAAGCCTTTTTTATCTTCGGTATTTGGATAATAGACAACTTAATTAGTCACCCAATTGTTGGTTAGTTAATGGGTATTTAACAATTTTTATCTAGAGAATAAAACAATAAACTTATAAATAGCTGTTGATTAATTTATAAGTATATTTCATTATTTATCCATGAACAGATGTTAGATAGGCTTTTATCCTGAAGAAAGTTATTTAAAGTTATTTTATCTTAGATACTGCAGAATTAAACTGAGTAACTATGGTTTAAACAGCTAGGATATATCTGTTTATAATGGAGATTTATTAGCCCTAAAAATATGCATCAGTTGAAACTTTATTTAATATAATAAAGTGATCTTAAGTTTCATTTTTAATGTGGCTAAAATTTGTTAAATATTTTAATGACCAGTTATTCATCAAATCATATGATATTTGAGTATCAGAATATGGATTATTTCACTTCCAATTCATTTGATCATCTCAGACATATTTTATACTTTCTCCATTATTTGCGACAAAATTTCATTAAATCTTTTGAATATTAAAAGTATAGTAGAAGAATTGCGATTTTATTTGAGAAATTAAGGCATTTAAAAATGATCTTTTTTGTTAGATTAAAAATAACATATGGACGGACCTTCAAAACTATTATTTTCTTATTAAATCGATAAATATTACTTTTTAATATGACATTGGCGCTATTTAGAACAGTGGAAGGCTTAATTTAATCATTTAAATAAATAATAATATAAAAGTTCAAATGACTTCTTTTAGAAATCACTTAATAAAATTAAAACAAGTACTTCATTTCAACAAATTTTTTTATTAACAATAAATAGTGATTACATCTTGATAAAAGAAAAACAAGTACTTATAATATAAAAATAAAAAGATTGCAAGTCCTGAGAAAGTAATTAGTTTTAAAACGATCTTATTCAAAACTTTAAAGCATTTTAAAAATATATGGTTCACTTGATATTAAAAATGCTTCTGTTTTCCAATTTATAAAACAAAAAACATAAAAATGACTTAGTAATTATTTTGAAATGTCCTGATCATCCACTATATATAAAAATGTATTTATGATTTGACGAATTGGTAGGAATAGTCATCACAAAACTCAGTTATGATAGTAAATAACAAAAATGAGGATTTAATGAATTACTTCATAGAGTGGATTACTATATATTAGAATTCAAAAAGCTGGTAAAAAAATAATTATTCCAAGAATTAAAAACCAATTTCTAATGAGCGCTTGCAGTGGTTAAGTGAATTTATTTTTAAAAAAAATCAAAATTGATGTTTTTAAATTGAATATTAAAATTGAAATTAAGATATAAATTTTAAAATTACATTTTGATAGATTTAAAAAAAGCCGTTACATAAAGTAAAAATTTTGATTAATAATAAAAAATAATAATTGAAAGTGTTTGAAAAGTAAATACTAGTTATATATAACTTGGATAAATAAAATTAGAACTATAGACTATACTCAAAAAATTCAAGCACCCCCCCCCCCAAACCTTATTTATTCAAAAAAATCAAGAGAAAAAGATATTGATTTGTTCATATTTTTGAAATTATAAGATTTTGGAGAGTGAACTTGACAGATAAAAAAAATTAAGTATTCTCCGTCATTGTACAGCTTATCTAAAACATGAACCTGTCTTATAAAAAAATGGATTGATCCTTCTGATAAAATTTAAAAAAAAAAAAAAAAACCCGTATCTTATATAGATTATGCTTTATCACTCACACATGTATGAGTATACACACATGGTAGACTTTAACTTATTGTTTGATTACAAATAAAAATCATATCATTGTGAGTAGGAGTTACTATTTATGTATACTTATTTAAAAGCTCTCTCTCTAAAAAAAAAAAGTATAAATGTTAAATTCTTAGTCACTAGACTAGTCAGTATAATAAATAGTATGTGATAGTTTTCCATAGCTCTACCATGTTTTTAACATAGTTTATGGTATTATTTTAATTATAGAGCTACAGTATAAAAAGCTTAATGAACTTATTAAATATGTTTTATTTAAATTATAAAAGAATTTTTATATACATATACGAGGGATGGGCCGATCTTACAGCACTATATTTTAATATATAATTTTTTTCTACAATACAAGTTTTTTTATACCTGCATTCCAATATGTAATATATAGGGGTTTGAACTCAGACTTTCACATGACCCACAGCTATCCATACTATCCCATACTGCTGATACACTTTTAACACTGTTGCAAAGATAATCAACATTATATGTATTTCATGCTAAACCAGCACTCATCAGTTGGTGCAGATTATCATCTCCACACATATATACAATCAATGCTCAGCTTATATAAAGCCAATCTTCACTTTAATGGACAAGTTTCAATCCATTTCACCCAATAACTTTTTAGCAATCCATTTCATTAAAAATCTGATGATGGAATGGTTGAGGCCCTCATTGGTGCCAACCTCCTCATCCTACCCATGTCACTTTGACCTCTCATGTATAGGATATAATCCATTTACATACATATATGAGGGATGGGCAGACCTTAATAGCACTATATTTTAATATATAATTTTTTCCTACAGTACAGGCTTTCTCATACTTGCACTCCAATATGTAATATGTAGACGGTTTGAACTCAGACTTTCACATGACCTTCAACTATCCACACTATCTCATACTGCTGACACCCTTGATTACATGTGTCAAAAAGCTGAATAATCACCAATATCCATATTTCATGCTAAACCAGCACTTGTCAGTTGGTCCAGATTATTATCTTCATACATATATACAATCAATGCTAAGCTTATATTAAGATAGCCAATCTTTATACTTTAATGGATAGGCTTCAATCCATTCCACCCCACAACTCTTCAACTGTCCATTCCATTGAAAAGTGATTGCCAGAGCACAAACTTATGATAAGAAGAGAAAAAACAGATGTGTCTAAGATAGCAGATTATACCAATGAACACACACACATTTATATATATATATATATATGTTCACTTGAGAAAATACAAAATATTGGATAGAGTAACTAATCTTATAAGTCAACCTATAATATATGGAAACCACTAATCAATTTTGCTCTTAGAAAAAAGTGAAGTCAGGTGGAACCTCATAGATAAATATATAAAATTTCTACAGTCCTTTGCTTCGGTAGAGTGTTTCCTTGAAATTCAATATTCAAAAATATAATGGTTCTGGTTTGATTTCTATGCTAATACTGTCATTGGTCAAGCCAGCAACCCCTTAAGAAGACAGGAGAATAATACCTCTCAAAACGTTATGTATATACTAATAACCTGTGTGCTACTACTAACAGTTGAATGTATTTTGAAAATTTAATTAAAGTTGATTGAAATAGTCCATTATATAAATACAATTAAAATACCATCATTACAAGCCTTCAGGAAAGCACAATTTTTATAATTTTATTTTTAGTTATTTTTTAGAAACAAAAATAGAAAATTGTCTTGCGTTGTTAGCCAAGAGGTATCGCAGCCGCCATGCAAGCAAGTAGTTGGTTGCAGACGGTTGTGGGTTCGCGTCCCGGCCGATGCTATGACATATGAAAAAAAAAATAGAAAATTAGTCAACAATAGAATTCCAAGTTTTAAAAACTAACAGAAATACAAAAAATATAAATAATAAAAAAGTAAGTATTGATAAAATAAAAATAGTTTAAAATCTTCAAAATTTTTATGCAAAAAGAAAAAGAAAAATAGTTTTATAATGAAAATAAAGCCGTTTTGAAAGATTCAAACTTATTATAAAGTCTAATAATAAGATTCTATTAGAGGAAAAACTTTTAGTTGGAAACAAAAGATATCATTCTTGTTTCAAAAATATATTTATTAATTAATTAATTGTGTACAAATTGGAAAGAATATATACAAAGTTAAATGAGATTATGCTAAGTTCTGAGAGTTCTTGTTGAATGGTTTAGTAGGCCGGCATGTTTGTCATTCTGTTGTTATTAATTGGGAAGGTGAATAGATTCCAATATCTTTCTTTAGAACCTAATTCAAATAAAAATGAGCAAATAACACATTTGTTCAACAGAAAACTGTTAAGAAAATTAATAAAGCCAAAAAAGTTAAAATTACAAAAATATAAACATTCAAAGTAAGAGGTATTGTTCAATGGAATAAGATTATCCTTTGAGCAAATAGTGAAAAAATTATTAAATCAAAATTTAAAAAACTACACAATTCACTTTTATAAAAATGATGACTATTCGCTCTCAAAATAAAAGATTAAATTTTAAAACTGATGTGAAAATAAATTTATAAAATATCAAAAAAATAATTTATTTTAAATCGAAAGATAAAATCTCAGCTTAAACAACTATTATATATAATACAATATGAGACCAACTAATGTGTAAACTATAAAATATCTAAACGCAAAACGAAATAAATTTAAAAAAAAAAAAATTCATTGCATCCAAATGTTAATATTAGACACTATCTATGATTAATTTCATTTTTATTTGTAAATGATAACTTTTTAATTCATTGCCACTAATCTTTATTTTCCCTTTTTTGAATATTATTCGACATTATTTTAGTTTTTGTTGTATTTATTTTTAGTTCTATTTTCTTGCTTTTATCTGATAGTTCTTATCTGTAAAATCCCCATCATCTATAAAATCTAGGTAGCTTATACAATAATTTTTATCCATTACTAAATACATCTCTAAAACTACTGTGAATTGTTTTGAAAATGCAGATCATTCTATTGTACAATTTTTAAATATTAATATTTCTAATGTCACTTGTAATCTTAAACATATGGTTTAAAAATTTGATAATATCTGGCTCGATGTTTTAATATTTCAAAGTTTTAATCACCATGGAAATATTATAGAATCAAATGCTTTTTGGAAATTTGCAAATCCAATGTAAAATGCCAAATCATACTCCTTGTTCTTTTTATAATTTCTCTTAATACTTAAAGAGATCTATTGTTCTCAATTTATTTCTGAATTCCATTTATTACTTTCAATGATCTGAGTAACAAAGTTCTCTGTAGGTGAATCATAATAACTAACTTTAGATTAAGATCTTATATAGAACTAATGCCAGTAATATCAAATAATCTTTTTTAAAAGTTTTTATTTAACTTAGAAATTCTGTTACTTATTTTGTTTGTTTGTTATTTATTTGGCTAAAATCTTGTAACTGATTTTTAACATACTGCTATTAAATAGATTTTTTTATATATTTTATACTTGTGTTAAGCATAAATGACAATGCAATATAAAAAAGCAATATTTCTTAATTTTTCAGCCATTTATCCTGTATTGTCAGTTGAAATTTAAAATACACCTGGGTCTCATTTTTCGCGGATTTATTTAATGCAATTTTAAAGTAACGCGATTCATGTTTCTTCGGAAGTCAAACTCCAATAATGCACTATTACTTTAAATAATAAATTTCACGCACTTACATCACATTGAAAGTAATAGCATATTATTGGAATTTGACTTTCATCTTAGTAATTTCAATATTTTCAGCGCTTTATAATAATAAGATTTTATGCAATAATGAAATTAAAATCATGATTTCCACATTTTATGTATACACACATTAAATTTTACAAGATTATAATGTAAATTTGTTCAAACATTGTGCATGTTAATTTCTAATCAGTTGGCAAATTATTTTCTTATTAATGACACTAATCACGAACGTGCTCTTAAATTCCAACGAGAGCTAAATGGTTGTATGTCTGGATATCGCGAGCTTCATAAACAATTAATAAAATCATCATCTCAAAGATTAATTACTAATTATGTTGTCATCAGAAAACCATTAACACAACATGAGAGTGAAGTTGGTGCTAGTTGTATTTCCTCTTGTGAAGAATCTGATTTTTTACCAGTTTGCAAACGAACCTGTTTATTGGCAAATAGCGATAATAATTAAAATGTGTATAAAAATGTAAATTACAGTACTGTACTGTAAATTATGCATAAAAATATATTGTTTTGAATAAAATTAAATATTATAGTTAAAAAAAGTTTGTCTTGTATCAATTTTTTTCAAATTTGAAATTTTTTATTAGTCATATTTTATTTCCTTATTTTTTTTTTTGTGCGAATTTTAAAGTAATTTTACATTGGTGCTTTGCTTTTATGCGATTTTTGAAAAATCACAGTCTGTATCCCCTCTTTTTCAAGGTAAGTTATGTCTATTTTTGTGCAATTTCTTTTGCACGTGTTTTCTGAGGAACCTATCTATTGCGTAAAAGGAGACCCAGGTGTATATTGATATTAGTTCAGTAAGTTTTCAATTATCTATAATAGATGGTGGTATATTTTTTTAAAACACATTTTCATTGAATTTCATAACTAATTCTCTAAAAAGCATTTACAATAATTAAAATAGAAAAAAAAAATGAATAAAATTTTAATTTTTCTTGATTGTTGAACTAAAACTTGCTTTTTAAAAGAATACTTATAAACACAAAAATCTTGCAAACAATTTTTAAGAGTGCATTTCATTTTAAAAACTGGAAATGTGGTGACATTATTTTGATTGTCAATTTTTTAATTTGAATATATACATTATTTTTTTTTTCTTTAATTTAACCGGTAATGTATTAAAAATCAAAAAAAATATTTTTTGAATTTTAGTGCATTGCTGATCAAATTAAATAAAAGTTTTTTTGTAAATTCTTTAAATAATTAAAATGTATCAGATAATTTGCAAAATGCAATAGAAATATAGATATTTAAGAAAAGTAAAAATTATATATATAAAGACACTTCTTCAACTTTTGACTTTTTAAAAACATAATAATCATTATATTACTTTCTGCAGGTGTCCCATTCTTCAAAGATGGAATTTTTTATTATTATTATTATTATTATTATTATTATTATTATTATTATTATTATTATTATTATTATTATTATTATTATTATTATTATTATTATTATTATTATTATTATTATTATTATATTATTATTATTATTATTATTATTATTATTATGGAATTTTTATTATTATTATTATTATTATTAAGGAAAATATATAAATGCAACTACAGTATGAATTTTTTTATCTTACATTTGATAAATTAAACTATTTTAGTCCTAATCCAAGTAACAGACTTCTTATTGAGTGCAACCTGAAGGCACTTCGTATCTTCAAGTTACAAGTAATGCCTATACATGCTGTTTGTGATTAAATGTTGTTATTTGTCTACTCATAAGTGATAGCTATATATGATTATTTTGAGCAAGTGGCTCTTCATCAAGCAGCATAAGTTGTGCCCAAGTGTTGCCATAGAGATGCTCAGGCACCAGAAGGTGATCCCTGTTCTTTATTGTCAAATATTTTTGCATAATGTTCATGGATGAGCACCACGCTGTTGAATATTAAATGATTTTTGTTAACCATACAGCATGGAGTATGAAGATTGCCAATCTTATCAAGGTGAATTTGACATTCATCATAGCATTATTAATTGATAAGATATTCCTGGCAGCAGGCAACACTCTATCTGTGATATTCTGCCTCACAAGTTTTAAGAAAGAGCATTGAAAAAAATATGTCTGATGGTCTCATCTTTGGCTTTGCACAGACCACATGTTGCTTCAATCCTAGAATACCCTCTGTTGTTCACCAAAAAATGGTTCATTGGGATGACATTAGATTTATTATGAAATCTAAATACTTAGCCTCTATACTCCAATGTTTTGATTTTTTAATTAGCAATTTTGTGGTTATTTTGAGCTCTTTGGGTAGTTCAGCAATGACCAGATTTATATATTTATATACCTGCTGGTAGGTATTTTTTAGTTTCTATAATTGATCTTGTGATCTTAATGAATATATTCACCTATGTTAATAGATCCATAGCCACTTACTCTGGATAGGTGGTGGTGTATCAGTGGGCTCTACATCTTCTTGCAACAATTGCTCAGGCACTTTTGTATACATCACTTTCAACATTGTTAGTGATCTTTATACTAAAATGTATTAAGAGCATGCAAACCAAGCCCATTCAAGTCTTTCAGTCTCTGCACCTTGACTAAGCTTATGGACACACTTTTTCTCTTCCACATGATGCCAGTGCAGATCGAGTTTATTGCATTCTGAAAGAGCCTGGTTGGCTTAAGAATTGTCATATAATAGTTGATATGTGGAAGCACCATCATGTTAAACAGTGCCACCTTGCCAGGGAGTGACAAGTAGATACCTAAGAGAGCACTCAATATTTTTTTGGTGTTCTCCAGTATTCTATCCTGCAGTGCTCTTCTCATAGCCATTCTGGACAGCACCACAGGGAATACCAGAAAGCATTGGGGCTTGCCTAAATATTTTTTGAAAGTATTATCGAACCCCCATTAATCATCCAGGTCACAGATTTTTCAAAGGTTGACCTTCAGCCTATATCTTTTGGTATATCTGTCCAGGAACTGGTATAATTTTGGCAAATATTTTTGTGACAGGAGGAAGATCATGATGTCATCCACATAAGAGATGTGGTGGACTTCCTCTTTCAGCACCAGGACATATACTCCTGGTAGATATTTGTCTGTAGCTGTTAGCAGAGGATTTATATAGGCTATGAAACATAAGGTGATAAGTGGTGACCCCTGGAGTATTGACAGATGAGGCCTGAACCCCAGAGCCAGGGAGCCATCCAAGGATGTGTATATAGATCTATTTAGCAGTATGTTAGCTATTATCTGGATATACTCTTTTGAGACTCTGTAGTGCTCAAGTAGTGAGAATAGCTCTGCTGGCACCACAGAGTCAAATGCTGTTGCGAAGTCTACCTGCACCACAATATATCCAGATGCTTTCTTCATTCTTACATGTTTCACCAATAAGGCAAATCTCCTCACTGCCTCAATGAAGGATGAACCCTTGCAGGCAAATTGATGCAATGAGACCTTACTGAGCAGCCACTGCTGAATCTTATCCTTAACCAATGACTCTATAGTTTTAATTATTAGTGGTGTTACGGATATTGGCCTTATGGGTTTAGTGGCTTCTTGACAAATGGAACAAGTGCAATGAGGGATAGGTTGGTGCTACATTGAAAATCCCTGGCCAGTACATCAATGACTTGCTGAACTATTGTAACTGTAAATCTGCTCAAATGCAATAATATGAATTGTGGAATTCTGTGGAGGCCTGGGTGGATGTTATTAGGATAAGATTGCAGATGTTTCATTCTCCTGTTAAACATTTCCTATTTTAAATCTAAAGCTTTGTAATTTTCTTCTAAAATGGTCATTGATTTTGCTCAGTATTGATCTTCCTGAATAATTTTGGTTGTCAATAGATGTCATTGAGGTCATTGGCTTTCTCTTTGAATCAAGTGCCCATAGCTTTGTGTCCCATTGCATTTTAAATAATGAAACTGTAGAGACTAATTTGTTTTCTGTTGTTTCATAATTAAAAAAACAATTATTTATTTTATTATGATTGCCAATTTTTATTTTTATCAGTAAAACAATTTTTCTTCTAATACCAAGATATGATGTTATACTTCTGAGATGATTCTTTTACAAATTTTCCTTGCCTATCATAGTTTGGTGTAGTAGTAAAGTAGCAGAGTTCAAGTTCATGAATTGTATCCAGTTCTGTCATTTCTCCTGAGCAAAACCCAGTAATTTACCACTATTGATCTTATATCATCATTAACTTTTTTCTGCCATCATTTTATAGACTACCAGATATTTGACTCATTTAAATAGCATTTTAAATATTTTCATCTTTTTTTCTTTTTTTCAAACATTGCTTTGTTTCAATTAAATTTTTACTGTTAAGTTGCTGGACTTTTATATCAGCTACCTGCATAACTATTAGTTATTGAGTTTGTTCAAATTCTATTTTTACAAGTGTAATTAATACTGTTTTTCTCTAACTTTGTATTATCAATGTCACTGAGCAGCTATATATGAGCAATTCTAATATAGTAAAGATCTCACAAGCTACACAAGAGATTTGTATATTCTCTGATGTCAGGCAGGGCTGCCTTCTCAGCCCAATTATTTTAAATTTCTCACCAGAGTTTATTCTACCTACTACCTCTAGATTACAACTGGGCTATAAGCTTCTTTACAATAGCATTGTCTGTCTAATATAAACTGATGACTTGGTCCTGACCGCACATATTTTATAAAGCTATAGTACTTCTTAATTTTGTGGACAAGATTGCTGCCTGGTCTGGAGTCAAAATTAATACCAAAACATGTGTCTAACTGCAAATTGATAATAAGACAAAAGCAGCCTTATACACAGAATTCCCCCTTCATGACCAAAACCTGGTCACTCTCTCTGAAGAAAACTTTTACTGCTATCTAGGGGTTCCCACAGAACATTTTTCCTACATCTCATTAATTGATTATCATTATTTGTGTTGAATCTATTAAATACACTAAAATAAAAATTTATTTCTCTTACCCCATTTCTCTTAATTTTAAAGCTTGACAGTGATGCCAGAACTAGAGTAGGATAAATAGATTTTTATTTTAAACTGTTGAGTAAGCTGGGGTCATATGATGCTTCATTGTTTTTATTATATACATCACAGACTTTCTGTTGGTCAAAATATAACTGCATTATCTTCGTTTGAATGTTTCAGAGATCATTTACATTTTGATTTTTTTTAAAAACGCAAATGTAGATCCTGCCCACTTTTAAAATCCATTAATTTGTGTTTTCTTTCATTTCTGTCTTCATGTCCCAATTTATTATGGCACATCAAAATTTTTCCTACCATTTTTTATTTCTAACATTATAATCTTTCATGACAATCGTAAAATGTTTGATTTAATCAAAAGCATTCTTTAGCTAACTACATCAATTTTTTTTACTTTTATTAGCATGAAACCTTTATATCTGTATTCCACTGAGTTGAATAACTCTAATTCTGCCCTTTTTTTTTTCTTTTCTGATAGCCCTTTAGTTTCTCAAAAAAATTTTTTTTTCATTTATTAAATAAATCTATCACTTCGTGCTTCAAATATTTATGACTTTATAGTAAGGTATATGTTTATTTTTCAATTCAATTTTCTTTCAGCTTTTTTTAAAATTTTACAATGACTGTAAAAATCTTATTTAATAGAAGACAGTTTTGAAATTTACATGAAAATGTTCTACAGTTGTAAGCAGCCAAATAAAAGAGCATTACAAAATGAAAGCCACTTTCATAACTAGAAGATTTGGCATTTCCTGCCTTCACTCACAGACACTGTCTTGATTAGTGATTTTATCACGTTCACACAATTAGCATTTATAATTTATTTTTTAACTATTATGGTTGGCAAATATAAAAGATTAGTAGCATTCTTGCATACATCAATTCTTTTGTTCTGCCTTCAAAAAACAATCCCAGCTCAAGTGTTTCTTTTAATAACTATCGTACATTTGAGGAGACTATGGTTTATCATCTTAAATTTAAAAATAAAAACTAATAAACTCATTATACTAGCAGATGCATGATGATTACCAGCTACATATTTTTATTTACCATTTCAATAATAATGTAGTAATATCAAGTGAAAACTAAAGGGATCAGAAATGGATATTAAGAATTTATTTGACTTGTTGCTTTAAAGCCACAAAGAGATATTAAAAAGTCTTATCTTAGTTAATAGCAATTCAATTTATGTGATAACTTGAATGCTATATCTCTCATATAAAAGAAAGAAACTGAATATCAAATTAAACAAACAACAAATGAAAATTTTTAATTATAATTGGACTATTTTCATCATCATCATCTAGTTGAGCCCTTAAATGTTTTTTTAGAAAGTTCAAACGATACTTATATCTTTCTAAGTGCATTTGACAATTAGTAATAATACTTAGATTAGTGTAGAATACAATAATTTGAGTGAGATTATTTGCCTCACTTTTTTAGATGTATCAGGTAAAACTAGTGACATCAAATATGAAAATTGAATCAGTAATCTTAGATTCATGAATACTGAATTTGCATTTCGATTATAGACTGGTCTGTTTTCATTATAATCATCTAGTTTAAGCTGTTAGATGTTTCTTAGAAATTTTCAGTTTATTTATGTCTTTCTAAATACATTTGTCTATTAGTAATACATAAATTAGTATTGAACATAATATTTTGAAAAATATTATTTGCTTCTTTTTTTTCAGATGTACCTGGTCTGACTATTGATATATAGCATAAAAATTAAATCAGTGGCCTTAGATTCATGAATACTTTTGGTCTAAAGTAACAATCAGCAATATCTATGACATCTTACTAATTTCTCTGTTTTATTTCATTATAAAGGCAAAAATAATTAACGGTTTCCAAACATTAAGGATTATAACCCATAAATCAAATTATTATTATAATTCATAATATTAGGATGCCTCTTATTAATGCTGTGTTTAAAAAAAAAGAAAGATCTGGAGAATTATCATAGATAAATAAGCAAAACGTTTTGCTTTTTTGCCTTTGATAAAATAGCTAGTTAGTTAAAGCATCCCCTTAATTCAATATTCATAAATTTAAAATAACTAGTTACATTTTTATGCTAACTCCAACTAGTTCAATAGTTACATCTGAAAAGAAAAGGACAGCAATGTCTCTCAAAACATTGTGTTGCATACTAATGTGTTAGTTATTACTAATAGTCAAATGCATTTAGAAAAATATAATGTTTGATTTTTTCTATAAAAATAAAATAAAACAATTAAATGATGGAAAAAATCCAATATATAACTAATAAATAAAATTTCATTATCTCAAAAAATAAAATTTTAAATTATACTAAGCATTAGAGTAGCAATTTATATTAAAATAATTGTTTCCAGCTTAAACTTTTTATATATAAAAGATAGAAATAAGGATTAACATTATTATTTAATATAAATTTTAGCCACACTTAAAACTTTTACTCTGTTGCACATTCTTGAAACATATGAATAAAGAAGTAAGAAAAAGACAAGTAATCTTCAAGAAGCAGTTTTGGTGGCCCAGCACTCTTCACTTGGTCCAAATCATAATCTCATACATTTTTTCATCATTTGTTCAGTATTTTCAACCCCAAATTAATGTAATTGATTTACAAATGTCCAACTTTTTCCTTTCAAAATTTTTGACACTATTCTCACCAGATAAATACAAATTTCAATTAAAGATTCATATCTTTGTTTCTTTTAATTAACTATAAATATGTGGAATAATTCAACTTCTCTCCTGTGTATTCTTTTTTAGTTATGTTTAAAACTGCAACCACATATTCTTGAAATATATGAATAAAAACATCTGAAAAAAAAAAACAAATTACCCCTAAAATGCATATCATGCTGAACTAGTGTTCTTTAATTGACGCACAGCACAATATCTTAAATATTTCTTAATCATTGTTTAGTATTTATCAATATCAAATTATTTGAAGTGGACAGTGCCAATAAATGAGACAGTTTGATTCTTGTAAATTATATTTTAATACTTTAGTAGCAATAAATATCAAGTAAATGATGAATATATGTGCAAAAGATTGTGATCTGAGTCAACGGAAGAGTACTGGGTTAGGATGAAGTGCATTTTAGGAATCATTTATCTTTTACAGAGATTTTTATTCATATGTTTCAAGAATGTATAATGGAGTGGAAGTTTTTAAATGCACGTAAAAAATATTATAGAAAAAAAAAAATTAAGAATTATTTCTTGTAATTGTATATAGGACTATTTCTATCTTCTAGAATTAATTATTAAATATATTTAGAAAAATTCGAATTTTATTTAAACTTTTTAAATATATTCAACTGTCTAAGTACTACTTTTTAATTAAAAACAGATACATCAATTTTTAAGTAAGATTTGAAGTTGACATCTGAGTTAGTGATAATCTCTCTCCTGGTAAATAATTAATAATAACAATCATATATGCATATGTATGTGTGCGTGTATAAAAATAAAGTCTTTTTTGTTTTAAACCATGTATTATTTTGTTTAGATTCCTGATATTTTGACAAAATATCATTCATCATTGTCAAGTTAATGTCTTAATAAAGAACTGCTACGTCTTAATTAAATAATAACGAAATTGAACATGAAGCAAAGAACAATTAATTATTTTGATGGTTGATTATTCAGAATAGGTGAATTAACAAAATTTTTATTTCATTCAGTTTTACAATTAATTGGATTTCGAATTGATTTTAGAAGATGAAGTAAGTTATTTCTACAAGACTGGAATACATTGTGCTTCATCAGTTTTATTTAAACTATCCAGGCTTAATATTGCAATAGATTCTTTCATGGTTCTCAAATCATACTTTTTCAAATTAGCAACTATTTTAGCATCATCAACGACAGTCATGATTAATTTATAAAAAATATAAAGTAAAGGTTGATATTTTAATTTTTTATTGAAGGCATTTTTATGTTCCCTAATTGGTCACATACCTGACTTGGATAATATTAAAATATTTGCTAATTAGGAAAAGTATAATTTGAGAACCATGAGAGTGTCTATTGAAATATTAAAAAGACTACATGGTTTAAATAAATCTGAGGAAGCATAATGTATTCCAACCTTGCGGAGGCCACTTATTTAACTCTTTCTTCTAATCTCAACTTGAAATCAATTAATTGTAAAACTAAAGAAAATAATTTTTTTTGTTAATTCCCCTATTCTGAGTAATCAACCACCAAACATATATAAGAATGATAATTTTTTTCTTTATGCTCAATCTCATTATTACTTAAGACATAACAGTTCTTCATTAAGACATTAATCATTACAATGATGAATGATATTTCATTGAAACATCAGGAATTTAAACAAAATAACATATGGTTTAATCCCAAAAATACTTTATTTTTATCACATAATCATGAAAATAATATATATTGTGAGTAGAGAAACAACTGACATTTATAAAATCAAATTGTAACATTTTAACTTATTAACAAATATTTGAAGCATTTTATATTGTTGAATATAGAATTCATTTTAATCTCGATTTTAAAATTACATCATGAATTTGAATAAGATCTATTATCAAATAGTGAAAAAACACAAATTATACTTATATTTCTGTAGAATAGTTTCGTATGAATTAGTTTTATATGTTGGCTAATTTTTTTGTCTATAGTTAACTTTAATATATTTTATTCTAGATTCTTTATTACATCAGGTTATTTTAAGATTTTTAAATATCACCAATATAGCACTATTAAGCAATAATATAAAAGCTTATTAGCTAGAGATCACAAATGTAATGTTGTTACAATATATATATATATATATATATATATATATATATATATATATATATATATATATATATGGCAATATTTTAAAAAAACGATTAAATATATTTTGACTTATTTTTATCATAAGCTACATTCTCTCTTTATTAATGAATATAATATTTTTGATTAGGTATATATATATGTCATTTTTGATATGAGTCACTGAAATATGTGCTGCATTGGTTGGTGCAGTGGTAGATTGGAACTCTAAAACTCAAGATCTATGAATCAAACTTCCAGTTATATCACTTTTACTAATCAAAGTTTTTATAAATTCCAAGCTAAGATATTTAATTATTTGTTAAAATTTATGATGAAACTTTAAATGTTTAATATTAGAATCACTTATCCTTTAGGAGTGATAATCAAAGATAATTTCCACTGATGATAATAAAGTATTATTGTATGGATTAAAACTCTATTGTTTAATTATTTTCAATTTGCCTTTACATACATTTTTACCAAACCAAAAATTTCAATGTTTTGTTTCTGGATTGTTTAGAAAGATTATTAGTTAAAACAATACTAACTTCTTAGTCAAATAAAGATGTATGACAAAGGATAATAAAATATTTTTAAATGGTTGCATATTTTAAACTGATAATTCATTTTTGCAAGTAAAAATAAATGAAGAAAGTTGTCTGGTCATTAAAGAAATTTAGTTAAAATTAAAATATTCTGACACTAAGAAGAAAAAGTAATTAATTATTGTATAAATGTAAACATATTGCAATATCTAATTCATAATAAAAAAAATAATGCCCTGTGCAGATAGACTCATAAGCTGAAGTCTTTTGGATTGACTTTCAGTTGAGAAAAGTAAAACTAAAGACTCAATTAAATAAATGGAATGATTGTGTTTAACATGTCCTTTCAGCTCTTGAATGTCACACAATTGTCTGAATTAATTTATGTATAAAAAAGAGCAAATGAAAGAAAAGTAAGATCACTACTTTCTGACACCTTCCTTATTAAAAGGAAACAAATCAGAAGGTCATATATCAGACTTGTTAATTTTCTGACAATGTGGGTTAAGAAGTTACCTGTTAGCAAAAAAATAATGAGATATAAATTTACTAATCAAAATGGATATTTAGCTGGATTCTATTTGTAAAAAAAAAAAAAAAAAAGACCTGATTAAAAAAAAATGTTTTATCCAATTTGGATTTGAATTCCAAGTTATGAACATGACAGATAAATATGCTGTCATTATAAAATAAGTTCTTTCAGTATTTATGTATAAATGATTCAAGGAATTAAAAAAGTTGTTTTTAGAAAATTTACTAGCAACAAAATAGTAACATTTTGCAAATTTCTTTTAATGAAATCTTATAAATCTAATGTGAGCTATTTAATTTTTGATACAAGAAAAAAAATTAGCTGTTGATTATGGTCATATTCAGTAATTTGTTCTAACAACTCAACCATTAATATAAATATTTGTTAATTATCTCCTATATCTTTTAAGATAAAGAAATTGTATTTATCTGGTAAAAAATTTTCAAAAGAAATGGCACTTTTCTTTAGGATAAATTTGCAGATTATACATTAAATTCTGTTGACGTTAAATGTTGTAAATTGATGAGATAAATAGGAAACTGAGCCATAAGAATGTAAAAATGTTTGTATGAAAATTAATTTATCTGAGATAAATAGGAAACTGAGCCATAAGAGTGTAAAAATGTTTATATGCAAATTAATTTATCTCTAACATATAAGACAATTGCTTCTCCTTAAACTATTTTTTTATTGAAACAATATTCACATTTCTGCTTAGTGTTTGAAATATCTTCTACATATGCACACAGAGTAATCATTAAAAGTTAAGTATTTACTAAGATGTCTGCAGTGCCATTCAGAAACAACACTAGTATTATATAGTGTCATAACTTATCTATTCACGATAACAATTTTAAATTACTAGCATGTCTGAATCACAACTTATGTCATAAAATGTGACAAGTGTTTGCATCTTTATCAATTATTTTTAATGTTCTCTTTCCCATCATAAAATCTTGCAACCTCTTGTAAATATTATTGCAACTATGACTTTAAAAAAATGATGATTTCATTGCTATACACAGCCTGAATCATTAGAAATGTTTCAGTAGAAGATTTTTCTCAATTGAACACAAACAACCTAAAGTTTTGTTCTATCATGAACTAAAGTAAAAAAAAAAAAGTATATTTCATGTCCAGACATGCTAGTACCTTAAAACTTAAACCGCCAAACATCACATGATAAACATCTCTTATGCTAGAACATAACTGTTATTAAACAGGCAAAACTCTCCATACAGTAGCACCACTCAGTGCCAGTCAGAGTATATCAATGGATGCCAGAAGGTTTTTGTTTAAAATCCCCATCTAGTGCCAGATGGAGATTTTAAGCAAAAGCCTTTCTGGCATCCATTGATTACTCTGGCTGGCACTGAGTGGCACTACTGTATGGAGAGTTTTGCCTGTGTTAATATTTAATTAAATAGTACATTGCAAGCAGAAGTCTTTCTAACAACTTTTCGTAGAAGAATAATAAAGAAAGAGACATTAGTCAACAAACTTATCAATTTCTGGATCGTGAGGGTTTGATCATTTTTCAACTTGCTTTAAAAATATTGTATAGTGTTTACCTTATGTTGGTTTATTTACCAAAGATATATATTTGTGTTGTTTATATTTTGTAAAATTGACCAATACTATATTATAGTTATACGTTGTTAGCAAAGCTGTCCTTAAACCCGATTTTTTATAGCGAATTAATAAATAAGCAAAATTTTATAGATAAATGATTCATAGTGTGAATTACAAAACAAAATAAAAAAAGTGGAAAATAGCTTTTTAATGTGATTGTATTTAAATTTTTGTCAATTTCTTTTTTTTAAATGCAGCTTTTAATAAAATGGAAAGAAAATTTAAAAAAAAAATGTTCATGACTTGATTAATCAAAATAAGCTATTAACCCCGACGTAACATTTTTTAAAACGCCTTGAGAACGGATAAATATTTATTTTAGACTTATTGTATTTATTAGATGCATCCCAACTAACAGCTTTTGATCATTAAATAGGCCCAATTATCACATTACTCATTAGCAGAAAACTCTTACCGTTTACTTTACTTAATTAATCTCTATTTTGTGTAAAAACAGTTGGTTTAAATAAAAAGAAAAATTGGTAATTTTATTTTTGTTTCGAACATAGCATTCGTTTTGAACTCTATGGAATATTTTTCCTTCTCTTTTTATATTAAATTCAAAATTAAATTAAAAAATTATCTGTATAATATTTATAATCAAAATCATTTTAGTCTAACGTATACGTATTTAAATTTTAAAAGTCAAAGTTGGTTTTAAATACGTTTTAAAATAAGAATGTAAAATATTTGGCTTAATATATTATATCTAACTCGGGAATTAGAAAAGCTTAATTATTTTACGAAAATACTAAAAAAAAAAAATTGATTTTGATATACATATCTCAATATTAAAAGAAAGTATGAGTGAAAAAACACGTTTTTCAATAAATGTGATTTACTATTGTTTCATCTGGAAAAAGAACAATAGAGATTTAGTGTGGAAAAATATATGTTGCAAATAATATGAATTCAAAAATGAAATAAATGGGTAGGAAAAAAAAACAAGCAGGTACCATTAACATTATTAAAATAATTAAGAGGCTGAAATGGAGTTGGGCTGGATATTTTGCAGAAATAGATGTCAAAACTTTAAACTGGATTCCAAAAAGCATGCAAAATACCTAGAAAAAGATAAGATAAATATGAAAAGAATGTTTGTTGCAATGATGTGAATAAGAAAAGCAACAAATCAGAAAAACTGCAATTAACTTTAGAAAAAATTTCATTTCTCAACAGATCTATGATTTTAAGCTTTTTTTTTTCCACAGTCGGGTTAAATAATCAGTTAAGAGAATACTATTACCATTGATGGTAGTTATTTACTATTTCTAACTATCCTTAATCCAATTTAGTGTAGCACCTCAATGTTTAAAACTGTAAGTAACTTTTACTACATTTTCTATGCCATTGGATTCTAAATAAATATTACTAAGTTATGACAAGAAAAATAAACTATCACCAGTAATGATCAAGTATTTGATGTAGTGGTAGACTGGAGCAAAATGTCCTTTGGATTTATGGTACTTAAACTTCTAAGGAACTCCCAAGCAATAAAGCCATTTGATTATTCATCAAATGTCATCATTTGAATGAAGTCCATATAGTACTTAAAGTTGCTATCAAAAAAAAAAAAAAACATTACATGCACATATACTGAAGAAGTCAATAAAACTTTATGTGTATATATATATATATATTAATTCTGATATTCTCACGAATAAATGAATTCATAGTATTATTTCTGGGAGCTACTGTGTAGTAATAATATAATAACACAATTATTTTCAGTGGCAAAGATGTTGTTAGATAGAACTAAAATACTTTCTGATGATGGCCATTTTCACCAAGATATCTCTGCTATTAAAAAAATGCTTCTGCATAATGGTTTTGATTACAGAATAAAAAAAAAGATTTTGATATTTTAGAAATTAAGACAGTTCTGTCATATATAAAGGGAGTAACTGATAAAATTGGTAATGTTTTAAAGAAAAATAATATCCACACAGTTTATATTACATTTTTTAAAAATTAATGAAATATGTTCACACCCTAAAAATAAAATTTCTTTGGAATGTCATGGTGTATATGAAATTCCATGTGACGTTTGTTCACATTCATACATTGGACAGATCAATTATAGAATAAACATAAGAAAGGAAGAACACATTTTGTCAGTTACAGAAAAATCCATTTCCCTAGCCATTTTATTCACACATTAAATTAACTAACCATGACATCAATTTTAATAAAACACATAAACAATATGACCAGAGATTGCTAAGGAAAACCACAGATTTTTAAAAGACTTAAATGCATAAATGAAAATTAACAACATTTAGAAAAGGTATTGGAAGATAAAATTTTTTTAAAACTTCTCAACAAATAAAATTTAAGAATGAGAAAAAAATAATAGGGGGAGGGGGGTTAAATCTCATCACAGACATTTTTATGATTTGAGAAAGTAAAAACTCTGAGGAAAGTACTTATTATTGTATAGAAACATCAGCTATTTAGCTATTATATTTTTATTACAAAAGAATCTCCCAGAAATACTATATATATATATACTGAATGTGTAATAAAGTGATATGTTTTGTTATAAATTTTTTAGTGTTCAGCAGCAAATTCTACTTCTTTTACCACATTTTTTGCTACCTAATCTAACTTTTAGCAATCAGTAGATGTCAGGTGGTAGTGCCTATTAAATCCCTATCTAGTGGTATTTCATTCATTAGTTTCTAGCATGTGGTTTTCATCAATGAGGAACTTTTGTATCTAAGAGCAGTGCACCTATATTTTTTGGATTTAATGTATCTTTCCTCTAAAATCATTTTTTACTTCTTTGTTTTACTTTTACACTGACAGCCCAAATTGAAAAGCACATTGTTTTCTATTCAAGCTAATTTGCCTATATGTTAAATAGATTTGAACTCGGTTCAGTATCCATATATATTTATGACCATAGTTTTTTAGTAATTATAATCAATTTATTCCTCATCCAAGATAAGACATCAAAAACCCTTGCCCATATTATGCTGTTCAGCAGCAAACTCTTTTCCTTTTATATTTTGCCACTTACCATAAACATTAGTAATCAATAGATGCCAGATAGTAATCCTTATTAAACCTTAGCAAATAGTGACTTATCCATTGTTCCCAGATTAGTTTCTAGCTTATATCTTCGATCAGTGAGGAGTTTTTGGATATGGCAGCAATACATCATGATCTTTTGGATCTAAAACACCTTTCTTCTAGTGGTCATCTTTCATTTCTTTGTTTTACTATCAAGCTATCAACCCAAAAATAAAAACATTTATTTATTTAATCCAAGCTTGTTGCCTGTAGAATTCATATATTATGATGACAATTTCTTGACTAGAATTGATATAAAACCAATCAGGTAACATATCCCTACTTACGTAATGCTGTTTAAATGTCAATCCTGGCTAAGAAATAAAAATGACTATAATAATTAAATATATATATATCATAATAAAGGATATTGACGTGGATTCAGATTTCTATAACTGTACAGGCAAATTAGCTTGGATTGAAAACATTAACATGTTATTCAATTTAAGATAGCTGCTAGAGAAAAAGTGCATTAGATCCAAAATATTCAGATAAACTGTTTCTAGATCCAAAATCTTCTCACTGATCAAAGACATAAACTGGAAACTCATCTGGGGGGCACTGGATAAGATACCATATGATAAAGATTTAATAAGCATCACCATCTAGCATCTATTGATTATTAAAGTTCGCACTGGATGGCAAAAAAATATTGTGAAAGAAAAATAATTTGTATACTGAACAGCATGGTGTGAGTAAGGATCATTAAAAATTTAAGCCCATCATAACATTTAGATACTAAACTGATTTTGGAACTTTTTAACTAAATAACTTGGTTGAAAACATTAACATTCTTTAATTTAGGCTGCTAGCATTTTAGTAAAACAAAAAAAAAGATTCTAGAGGAAAGATGTATTAGTGCACTGTTTCCAGATCCAAAAGCTTCTCACTGATCAAAGTCATAAGTTAAAAACTAATCCAGGGATAATTGATAGAATCTGGCATCTAGTGAGTATGAAGGCTTACACTAGGTTGCAAAAGTATAGTGACAAAAAGGAATTTGTTTTTGAGCAGCATGCTGTTAACAGAGATCAGATGATGTCTTACTAGCCTTTTATAGCTGCTATGCATTAATATTTTACATTTTAAAAATATTAAAATATGAGAGTTTTATATTATTTAAACTTCATCATGTAGTTGTTCTATAATTGGAGCAATCAAATCTGTAAGCTCTCCACAACTCAGAGGTAGTCAATACTTTATTCTAATTTTTAAATGTCTTTAATAGATTTTAATTCTTTAAGAGCAGATTATTTTAATTTTAGTTATTGTTTCTATATATCCACAGCTCAGGAATATAAAAAGTAACTAATCAGGAGAAACACTCTTCTTTGCTTGCATAACATAAGCTGATTATGGCATTTATTTTGCTTTGTTTATATTGGCCAAGTATATTTTGATGTTTTTTATTAAACAAATAAATAATTTTTTTTTAGTAAATATGAGTTTATATATTAACTTTTTAATGATTTGTTGCCATTAATCCTCTGCGCAAATAAAAACAAATAAATAAAAGAGTTTAAAATAACTAACAAACACATTACTTTTTATTTTAATTAGCATAACATCTCTGTATAGCACTTAAAAGCATGTTAATTAATGTTTTCTCACAAGTTTTAATGAAAATTAACTTAGTCAAACTGATTAGTATCCTATCTTCAATTATTAGAAGTCACTTGGAAGTATGAGGATTAGTTCCAACTTCACTAGAATTTGTATTTGGATTATATTATAACCCACATTTCCAGATGAAGTAAATACTGTAAGTTGTTAACTATTGACAGAAAGCTGAGTATTTGAGTCATTTACAGCAGCTGGATAAAAATACAACAAACTTTCATAAGAGTGAGACTAACAGCAGTCACAAACAGCCTGACAATAAATGCCAAAAAGGAAGATGAAGATAGTGAATCTAGTGAATATTCAGAAAATGAAGGAGAATTAACTAGTGCAGGAAAAAAATGGTAAAAATTGGATGAACTAAAAGAAAAAGCTGATAGAGAAAGAAGCAAATATGAAGAAGATGAAGAAAGGTAAACAAGAAAATCTGTGAGAAGGGAATCCCAAAGAAACAAAAAGAAAGTAGTTAATCAGGGAGCATCATTAAATATAAAAAAATTATAAAAAATAATATATCTCAAGTCAAAATTATTAATATAATAAGATAATCTGTACTTGCCTCAAGATTTGTGATGATGGTATATTAGATGTGATAATATGTTGTTCTCATTCCATCATCTATCATTAAATGATGAATTTATAAAAAAATTTAAATAAAGTTTAAAAATTTTTCTATACATTCAACATTTAATGATAGATAGTGGAAATAGTCCAACATATTATCACAAATATAATGTGTAATCTTAGGATTATTATTATCTTGCCTTAGTCATAAATGTCTAATAAATGCTCAAGCCAAGTTTGATTTGTCTAGGTGGTGGAAGCAATTATTTGGATTGAAGTTATTGTTGGAGAAAAAATTAATTCTCCTCATCCTGACTTGGATTGAAAAAATCAACTAGACTTTGCCAAATGCTTTAAACAATGGGCAATGTTTATGTTAATAAATGTGCTAGCAACTTTCTGGAGTTGTATCAAAAATTAATACTATGAATGCCCCTTTTAAACACTAGAAAAATAAACATCATATGATCACCATTTCTTATGCTTGCTTATAACTTATTAAACAGGCAAAAACTCTTTATACAGTATTGCCACTCAGTGCAAGCCAGAGTTATCAATGGATGGCAGAAGGCTGTACATAAAATCCCCATCTAGTGCCTACTCATCCAATATCTCCAGACTAGTTTCTGACTTGTAGCCTTCATCAGTGAGTAGCCTGGGATCTGAGAACACTGTACCTTGATCTTAGAATCTAATACAACTCTGGCTTGTACTGAGTGGCAATACTGTATGGAGAGTTTCTGACTGTTTAATAACAGTTATAAGCAAGCATAAGAAATGGTGATCATGTGATGTTTATTGGCTTAAAACCAATCCTCCTTAATGGGACAGTGGTGGCTATAGTTAGTAAAGAGCCAAAGACATAAAAATGTATAGGTACTGATCTGAGTTCAGACCTATATGACTATATAATCTAATGAGCTTGGATTGGAAAATTAAGACTCATAGTTTTGTAGTTAAGTAGAGATAAAAAGTGACTGCTGGAGGGTTGCATTAGATTCTAAGCTCTAGGTGCAGTGCTATCAGATCCAAGGCTCCTCATTGACAAAGGCCCCAAGCCAAAAACTAGTCAGGGGATATTGGATGAGTAGGCACTAGATGAGGATTTTATGTACAGCCTTCTGGCATCCATTGATTATTCTGGCTTGCACTGAGAGTCAAAACTGGATTCAGAGTTTGCCTGTTTAATAACACTAGGAAAATATTGAAATGTTTTTGAAAGTATGTAAGAAATAAGATTTTAAATGGCAAGATTTATTTCAAGAAAATGATTTATTTGAAATGTCTATATGGTTGTAGGAGGAATGGCTCAATGGAATTATTTTACAGGTCCTAAAATTGGAATGAAGGTAGCATATATAAATAAGAGAGAATTCATCTCATCATTCTCTTAAATATAGAAAAAAAAAATTATTCTATGCATGCATATAATAAATTATTTAAAAGGCAACTTAATTTCTGATAAAATGGCAGAAACTCTAAGTGTTTACAGTTTTTTTATGATTTTTTTTTTTTTTGCGTAGAAGCTTTTTTCAAAAATACTAGTATATAGAAAAAAAAAAAAACCACAAAGAATTTTTATAAGTAGACGTATTAAAAGAAATTAATGGAAACTTTTTAAGTATAAATATAAATTATATTTTTAAATATTAACTTACAATATAATAAAAGGACTCAATAAATTATTTCAATTTTTTTTCTCAAACTGTTTGTTATAATATATAAAAAAAACCTTAAAATAAAATTGAATCATTTAAATATTTAATTGTATCACATAAATGCATTTGTGTTATATATATATTTGCTTAGATTATAATTTATTAATGTTATTATTAAATAAACATTTGAAAATAAATTATTACGTAATCTAATATTTATTTTTTTAGAATAGAAAGTCTCCTCTAACCACGGGTTTTTTTAGGTGGCTAATGGCTTAAAGATCAAATCAGAATGTTCAACTTTTATTATAAAAATATTGGCATAAAATATGATCATTAAGTATTATGATTTTATTATCAAAATTCCTATTTTAAAATTTAAATATTAAAATTAACAATTTAAAATTGTTTTCTTAAAATCTTTATTATATTTTAGGCTTTATAAAACATTATATTTTACTGACAATAAAGCCAATTAGTCAATGGTTTAATAGATTTATAAATGTAGATAATAACAATCAACCCTTAAGCATTCAACAATCTCAATCCTTTAACAATAAAGGTGGTACTATCTTTATCTATGGTGTGATATGTTTATATAGACAATAGAGATTGCAACTTGACTGAGGAGTGTGAGATTGATAATGTAAAGAAGTTTAAACAACTTCATTAATCATGCACATATAACCTGTTCTGAAAGCAGACTAATAAATAGTCAATTACAACTTCTAAATTCCATATAAAATATATATAAAGATCAATTCCACACTCCTTGATCATGTTGCAAATTTTAGTGTCTATATAATGTAATAGTCAGATTTGTACATTCATGTAACAAAATCCAGAGTCCAAGCAAAATATACCAAAGCTGATCGGGATGAGATGGTGAGACCTCAAATCTGATCAAACCTCAATTCATTTACCAGTACACCATGATTTAACACCTTATGAATGACATTTCTGAGGTTACACCCAGTCTTAATTTCTTCAGTGAGCTGACTAAGCAAAAGAGAAACAGGCAAAACTCTCCATACAGTAGTGCCACCCAGTGCCAATCAGATCAGAGTAATCAATGGATGCTAGAAGGCTTGTGCATACAATTCCCATCTAGTGCCTATTGTATAGGGAGTTTTGCCTGTTTTAATAACAGTTATGTGCTAGCATAAGAAATGTTTATTATGTGATGTTTAGTGGTTCAAAGAGAGAAACATGAGACTCAAGGGAAAATTAATAATTTTAAATATAATTAAAAGCTAAATAAACTACTTAAGGTGTGAAACAATTTCTACTTTAAATAAGTTCATTAAAATAAATAATTAAATAATTCAGGCAAAACAAAAGAACATTAATTATTTAGTATTAGGATATATATAATTAATGCACACAGGTTTTACAGAAATGATATTATTTTACTACAGTGGTCTCATCTTTAACATTTTAATTTAATTTACATTAGTATTTGTGATTAATAAATCATGCCTGTTATATTATAATATGCCAAAGTATTTTTGGTTAGGTTTACCAAGATTATTAGCTAAAACTCTAGTCAAGATGATTATTATATGCAGTGTTAAACTGATTGTTATAAATACATTAATAAATGAGCAAGTTTAATATACAGATTCAACTTGGCAATTGAGATTATGGGTCCAAACTAATGCTGAAGTATTAATAATGAGGAGAAGGAACTGATTACTTTTAGAATCACTAATAAAATACTAAAAACAAGGTCATAGTGTAAGTGAATAATTGTTCATGGGCTTCAGTATCAAATATTTGGTGACCTAAGACCAACTCATTTGCTAGTATAATAAAAACATTTAGTTCAAGAAAGTTGAGTAGGCTTTTAACATGATCTGGACCCTCGTGTTCCAGTTCTAAAAGATAGCCACCCAAACTATATTGATGGGAATAGCTGCCACAGCAAACCCATCAGAAAGACATAGCACAATGTTAATGCATCAATGAGTGTTTAGTAATGACACATTTGCAATGCATATGTCAATACAAATATGTATATAGTAATTAGTTAAATGTGCGTAAACAGATACTTTCTATCTACTAACTCAATCCAGTTCCTGCACTAGCATAATAATCATGCTAAGTAAAAGAGCTAACTAAATTATGAATCTAGTTAAGACACTGAATATGCATATATATATAATCACAATTAAATTAAGGAGAAAATATATCTAACAGCCTTTACAAACATTAACGATATACTTTAAGGTCATCCTTATCCAGCATCTTACTTCTAACTAACAAATAAAATCATAAGTTTACTAACTTATTATGCAAACTATAATAAACTATAATGAGTGCATAATGATCATTTGTTATCTATTAGAATAGGATTTTGAAACATTTGTTATCTATTAGAATAGAATTTTGAAACAGCGATTAACTTTGCTAAATAGCATTCTTAAATATTATAGTGGAGAGTTTAACCTCTTTAAAATTTTATTAAAATAAAATATTTACTGCCCCAAAATATTGGTATACCATAACACATATATTAAAATATATGAAAATAAAATAATTAAAAAATAATTATAGACATGACCACAGTTTTTAAAGAATGTACATAATAACTGAGTACAGTTATTTAGATAAAAGAAATGAAATTACATTATTTAGAATTCAGGCAAGATTATACAACTTATTTTATAGATAATTGAATTTAAAGAGAAATTAATAATTATGCGTGAATGTTAAATAATTTACAAAAGCTGACTTAAAATTGAAATTATAGATTTGAGATTAATTTAAAAAGATCTGCAGTTTATGAAGAATATTTCTTCTGCAGCTTGAATCTCGGGTACTCGAAGGTAGACATTATGGCAGTCTTTTCTGTATATGCTGCTTTATGATAGCATCTTTCATCTGCAAGATGTAGCTGGAAACTTTTCATCCCAGTACAATGATGGTCACATGCCATTGTGGCATGTAGAATAAGGTTTGAGATGACTGCTCTCCCTCAAAAAAAAGGAAAAATCAATGGCCTTCCTATTCGATCATTTTAAATTTCAATTGAGCATGGACTCTGGTGGCAATGGGTATATAATTTTACAGAGTAGGCTTTTTGAGTGTCAAAATATAAACTATTTATACTAATTTTAAAATTCTATAGTACTTGTTTACAATTTCAATGTTAATTTGTAAAATTGACTTAACTATTGCTTAAAATTTTAAGTCAAATAATTTTAGCTTGGCTTGGCCACTTTGATTATCAAAGGAATCTGTAATAGTGTCAGTTCAGTGCATTTTGTTATTGACTAAGTTAAAGTTTTGAAAATATTATTGTAAAAATGTAGATTTAGAAACTTAGCCTATTCTCTATTTTAAAACTGGTGCATGTGTCATGATTTTTATTTTATTACATTTAATTTAAATTTGGAAATTTAGCAAATCTTTACAATAACATTCAGCTAAATGGTACTATGTGGATTTTTTACATATATATGCAATTCTTAAGACAATACTGATTAATTGACTTCTTTTTAATAATTAAATCTATAATTTTAAAAGATCTAAATTTTAAATACATGACACACTGTAATATATGTATAAGCCAATAATATTATGGTCATTTACTCACATATATGTGTGTGCTGATACATATATAACAATAAACATGCTTATGTACATGTACTCTGAACGGATTCAAATTTAGCACAAATGGAGTTATGGTTGTAAAATAGATGAAACATACTATTCAAGGAATATACTGTTTAATATTCCCAAACTTATAAAAAAAATCAGAAAAAAAAATAATTTACTTAAAATTACTATCAATTGGCAAGCAACTATAAATCTAAATTAATGTGGATAACTTTAAATTTCAATTTTAATCTTGCCTGGCTTATTTTACCTAACTTAAGAGTCACTGTATCATGATTAATCACACCACTAAGATGACTAGATATAGTTTCCAATATTAGTTTAAACAGTAAAGGATAAATATATAAATAAAAAGAGATTATTTTCATCTTCTGACAAATAAATTATATTTTTGTAGTCAGATTCCATTAAGCATAGGTTTTTATGACCCAGAAAAGTCTTGTAATATTCCCTAATGTGTTTATTGCCTGGTCATGTGATTCAAGTTCACAATTGACTCCTACTTGGAAAGTACTTGATCTCCTTTTTCTTTTCTTCCTTCTTTTTGTTGTTTGTTCAGAGTTAGATGAAGTGCTATTTAGATTATCTTCCTTTTTCATGGTGCTTTCTTTGGATGGAGGTGGCTTAAAGAACAGCTTGTGCTCTACCTAAATATATTGGCCAGTGGTTGGCTCTCCAACTTAATCTATTCCTGACCAAGTGAAAATACATTGTTACCATGGTCAATTTGATATTTGTGCTGCCTAAGGAAGTCAGCTCCAATGACTATATCTTGAATTAATCACTTCATCATTAAAAGGTAATCATAGATAGTTTGGCTTCATTTGAGGTCCAGGTGAACTCAATAGTCCTCTATTCTCATCATTCTCCTGTTTTCCAAGGTAATTTGGGTTGTATCTGTTGGAGATTTAAACAGCAATGGTCCCTGCCCTTCCAATCTTGTTATTCGCCTTTTGAAGTGAACAATACATGGCTACTGGTATCAACCAATGCAATTACTTTCATTGTCCTGATTTTGATGCTGATCATAGGGCATTGGTCCAACCTGGATTTTGGCCCTCACAATCTCCAGGATATTGGATGTTGGGCTTTCATAAGTACCATTCCTCTGCAGATTAGCAGAACTCCTGAAGTTGAATGATGCTTCCCAATGATGCAATCTCTTGACTCAAGTTTGTTCTTCCTGCCTTGGACTCTGAAAGCTCCATAGTTGGTATGCATTTGTGATAATTGCCTGGCATCTTGGAGGTTTTACCCTGTACACTTTCTCTGGAGGTTCCTTATAGAGAGGAGTAAAATCAATAGTTGTCAAGAACCTGTCCATATATTCTATGGTCTATATTCTGCACCCTACTATTAATTGCTGCATTTGGCTGGCATATTTTCCTGCATGGCTCAGGTCATTTGAATTTCTATAAAAAGAAATGCAGTCAATGACCACAGGTGGAACACCTGACTTAAAAAAAACTAGATGGGTCTCTTGGACTACCATATGATTCTGAGGATAGTGTAATATATTTCTATAAAGTTTTAAGGAGGGATGATGAGCATTGATCAAAGGTGAAGAGCCTGTCATCACAGCAATCCTACCAAAATTTGGCATAATCCTGTAGATAATGAATGGCAAGAGTGACTTGGTCCACTGGTGGGATTATTGCAACCTAAATAATTCCCACAGGCTCTATGTGAATTTTGGATTTTTCCCCAACATCCACCTTGAAAGTATTGACCTGTATAAATTTAGACATATAGCTCTGGACTTTCAGTAAGGATTATGGTAGTCCTACAGGATTCAATTCCTCTGTATTACTCCCTGGTTCAGGTATACTTTGTTTGGGACTACTGCCCAATCACTATCCATGGTCAAAGAGCTCTAGTTGGACTTCCTGATTCACTGTTGGCATCTCTAAGGTTCATTGATGCCCTATATTCTATCGACATCCTCTTACCATTTATTGTGTCTGAACCAAAATCTCCCTCTCTGGGTTTCTTTACTGCCTCTATTTGGCCTATAAAATCTAATTAATTATCTGGACTCTTCCTTTTCCTTCCTTTACTTCAGACATTCTTTCTTTATTCCAACAATTTTAACAAAGCTGAAAAAATATACTCATTATATATTCAAAATAATAAAAATAATATTTTAATATTTTTAAAATTATTATTTTTATATTTCTTTAAATTTTGTTAAATTTTAATAGCTAAATTACATTTCTTATTAAATTTCAATAAAATAATATATAATATGACTTATCTAAGATAATTCACTAGATCAAATATCAAAAAGAAGACATTGATACCTTTCATTTTTCTAGAAACTCCACAAGAATTTCTTTCTTATAAGTGTCAGCATATAATAAATAAATGGAAAGTATCATAGATGAAAAAGTCTAAATAGTCTTCAAACTGTAAATGGTTCAGATTCATTACATGGCATAGCTAAACAGAAAAAAGATATAGATTTAGTGCAATGTAAAATATTAATTATAATGCTCTTTTTATTATCTGTCTCACCCTTTTACCTTATGAAAAAAATCTCACTTTGTAACATAGAATCACCCTAAAATATAAAATCAATTAATTATTACAAAATGTTTTGCTTATAAATATTAAAATGTTACTATAACTATGCAGTAAAATAAACATGTAAATACAAATGCAAATATAATTTATCCAATAGAACTATTAGTCAAGATGTTGGTAAAACTGGTTGTTAGTCAACACTTTTAAAAATGCTAAATTAGATGGAGCTTGAAGAGATGCATTGCCCATAACAATTTTAGTTGATAAGCATCAGAAGCTGTAACAACTCCATGTGGTGCCCACATCCAAAGGTATCAGCACTAATTCCTCATTCAAATCCTTGATTAATGACATTTGAGAGATAATGTTTTTGCACTTTATTACATCCAGTAAATTTAGTAATCATTTTAACAAATGTTATTTTTCTATGCATCTCATATGCAGCATTGAAATTTTACATTGCACTGACCTATAATAAGCTTAATTTTATATATTTGATCAAAGTCTTTACTTTTGTTAACTGGCATTTTTTATTATTATTAAAATGCAGGCATGATAATAAATTATTAAACCTATTGTAGGTCATTATGTTTGCAAAATAAGGCTGCCTCAGACTTATATTTAAATATCTGAACAACATGTGCCTCACAATAAATTTACATTATCATATGAAAAAGCACTGATAATTTGCAACTTGGTATATTTTTACAATTCCATTTTTTTTTTATTGGCATATTTATTAGTTTTGCTAGTAATATTATTTCAACAAAAAAAATCAAAAGTCAAATATGCCTAATGAGAAACTTCACTGGAGACTAAATGTCTATTTTCACTTGCTCTTTCATTTTATTTGGTCATAATTCAAAAGTCATTTGGTTGAAACCCTAATATACAGCTAGCTCCAGTCTTTTGTAAATACAGATAGCTTAACCATTCTTTTTTCACTACAAAGGAATTATTAACAGAGTCTAAGACTTAAAAATTAGAAAAAAATCATCGATCTTTAATCCATATCCAAAACTTTTTTTTTCATCGGAAAATTTAGTGTAGTTTTTTTTTGACATAAAATCTAATAACCTAAAAGGGGGTGTTATTTAAATAATAATAATAATAATAATAATAATAATAATAATAATAATAATAATAATAATAATAATAATAATAATAATAATAATAATAATAATAAAAAGAATGCGCATGCACGTGTATGCCTAAGTCATCAAGAACGAAGGTCTTATTAATAATCTTTTTTTTCCCCATATTCTAATCGTTTTCACACTTAAAAACTGTGATATATATCTGTGATAGATAAAGACAGCGATGGCTGATTACTGAACAGTTGTTTT